>CM046034.1:16633324-17278324 GCA_025215565.1 Flaveria ramosissima
TTTTGATCGAAGTGATGAGCAAGGAACAATCTTTTAAGACTCGTTCCATCACAAAATCATCAATTCATCTATATCATATTATCTGCTTTTCTCAATGAGCTAACGATGTAAGTAAACCGAAAACTGATGATAAAGCAAATAACTTTTTTTTACAAATGAATTATTTAACTCAATCAAAACCTCAAATACATTCAATCACAAAGTGTTTAGCATAAAACCCCTAAGTACAACTAACCATCTCACTTGGTAATTTAAAGATTCGAATTGGAGTTGTTAATCTTTAAATATCTTGAAATTTCATGAAAATAGGAGTTTGTTAGGGCATCGGCGTATGATACGTCCAAATGGGCGTATGATACGCCCAAATGGGCGTATGGGCATATCATACGCCCAAATGGGCGTATCATACGACGACCTCTATGGAATTTTTGGCACATACGTCCATTCATACGCCCATCAATACGTCGACCGGCATATGTTACGCCCATTCCCGGCATATCATACGCCGGTTTAGGGTTTCTGGGCCATTTTTTATAATTTCTTTTATTTGCACTTTCACCCCTTGTACATCCTCCTATGGCTTCTTTTCTTCCCGAATATGCATCCTTTAGATCCGATTCCCTATACATCAAAACAAACTCAAAGTAGATTCGTTCCACACTAACGATGATGTAAAATCACATAATTAAATAAATTAAACCTTGAATTATTATCGCTCGATCACATCCCCACACTTAACCTTTTGTTTATCCTCAAATAAACATACTTGCACACTTGTCCCTAATTAGGCACACATGCCACGTTATCACTACCTTGAACATTTAAGATCCCAATACATGCTTAGTTTTTAACTTCATGATGAAATGTTCACAACCTAATCATTCAATACTATTTGCATTTGAAATCTTTGGTTGGCATATAGTAACCTTTTGCTTCAAACATTCATGCATTCACATTCCTCACTATAAACACTCCTCTCGGTTTATTTTGTTGACTAGTGATGTTATACTAGTGTTTATGGAGATCTCAAACCACGAATGCACATACTAACCATAAGCTCGTATATTAATCAAATCACCATCAATTGACACAATATAATACAAAAATCAAGAGGTCTCTTGGGTGGTAATGTTGGGCCAGGGTTAAGGTGGGTTTGAAAAGGGGTTTTAGAGTGGCTAAAGGAGAATGAAATCCAACTTAAACATAATTGACGTCTTATTAGTCAATGTAACTCTTCTAATTGCACTACTTGTAACAACCTCTCATACTATTTTCGTTGTAGCATATATTTTGGTCATTTAGACCTCATATTTAGCTTCTTTTTCTCTTTTTTTTACTAAAGCAAATAACTTTACTATTATTGGACTGCTATTGACATGACTCTTCTATGTTGTGGATTGGACTTCATCCCCTAAGGTTTTAGAAAAGGCTAAGGCTTGTGGGTTTATTGTTTTAGCTTGAAACGACAAGTTGGGGCTCAATATAGTGTCTATATGGAGATTTTGTTGGTATGTAATTGAAAAGAAGGGTTTAAACAAATGGCTTAATCCTAATGCCTCTATCATATTTATGCACACATTGGTCTATGATCTTGACATGGATCAATTACCGGAGTTCTAACCTTGATGCACACCGTTGATTCCCTCTTTATGCAAAGAAGTAAAGTAAATCATAGTATACTATGAGTTCCTCAATTAAGCTCAACTCTCACAGAAATGGTGGAAATAGGTAATACAATGTGTAGCATGTATGTTATCTAAATCAGTTTGTTACACCACCTAGGTCTTTCACCTACTTTTATGAAGATTCATGGTTAGGGTGCATCACTCAATCTTCAAAACAAACATGCCAAGGGATCCCTAAGTGCACAGATAGTAACAATTAACCATGTATGCAAAATTTTGAGTTCCAAGTACACTTAAGTTTACTTAGACAATTTTTTCAAAGTTGCTCAATTTTTTTCAAAATGTTTCAAAAAATCAAAATTTTTCTTTCAATTCTTCCCCTTATCCCCACACTTGGGATACATTGTCCCCAACGTATCGTTGTTAATCCCATGGCATGAAATACCATAAGTGGAAGTTCATTCCCTTATCCTTCAAAGTTCCCAAACCAGGTCATTCCCACATTTATCAATCAAACAGTTATTTAATATGTTGTCTCAATTACACACACACAATATTGTTCATAGCTTCCTTTGGGAAAGACAACTCACCTTCTTCATCATCCAGCTGAAGATGAGTGTTGATGATGACCGGAATGATGAAGATTGTCCTCCCCTGCACTATGGCAGACAGTGCCTTCTCTCCATCCATGATGACCGGTTGGTAGGTCTTCTAAAATTCAAGCAAATTATCCTCATAGAGAGTAGGGTCAATGGTTAGGGAGGTGAAGTAGTTGGATAAAGCCAGAAAACAGCAATCCTCTGAGAAACTAGCATCTTTCTCAGAGTTCAACAAAGCAACCTAGTTGTGTTGCCTGTGAAGTTGCATGGACAAATCATGGTGGTTTCTGCGGTTTAGGTTGGCCATTTTGAGAAGCTTAAGGGTGAAGGAAGTTGAAGAACAAAGGCGGTTTAGGTGAATTTAGGTTTTAGGAATAGGTCAAATGAAGAAGATAGTGAAAGATTGGGGAACTGTTGGGTGTTTATGTGAAAAGGATTTGAGACAAAGTTTATGAAAGAGGATAAACTTTGAAATCCGGATGTTGGTCCCACCTCTGAAAAAGTAGTTTACTTTTACCCAAAAAGTAGTTTTCTTGGAAGTCGAGAAATCTTCCGAAGGATATTTTGCTTTGGAAGTTCTAAAAAGGGCTTCCGAAGACAAATTGGCTTCGGAAGATATTTCAAAGGTTCTTTGAGAATTTTGCTTCGGAAGAGATTTATTAGTCAGAGTTATTATTCTAATAAGAATAATAACTTCCGAAGGTAAATTGCTTTCGGAAGAAAATTGTTCTTTGAGAACATAAAAGTACTTAAGTTAATTTTAAGCTTCGAAAGATATTGCAGAAATTTCTTCCGAAGGTAAAACTACTGAAGTAGTTATTTGTTTTCTAAGACATTAGTTTCTTCCAAAGTTAATTTTAAATCTTCCGAAGGATAAAAGGATCAAAATTTTTAAAGATCTTAAGGAATGTCTTTCAAAAAGATTATTCTTCCAAAGAAAACAATGGCTTATGAAAATGATAAAATAGACAACTTAGGACACACAGGCTTTAGAAATAATATGATTAAGTTTTAAGAAAAGCTATTCAAAGTTAATCATCCCAATAGCTGATACAAGATATTTAAATCTCTGTTCGTCAAAGGCTTTGGTAAACAGATCAGCATATTGTTCATTTGTGTTAACTTTGACTAGTTTGATTAATCCATTTTCAAAGTTATCTCTAATCAAATGATACCTGATATTGATGTGCTTTGTCCTTGAGTGCTGCACAAGATTTTATGTGATTGAGATAGCACTGTTGTTGTCTATGTGGATGGGAGTCTTCTTGAAATTGAATCCATAGCCCAGCATCTGATTTTGAATCAAAGCATCTGAGCTCAGCAGCTTGTAGCAGCAATGTATTCAGCTTCAGCAGTTGATGCAGACATACAGGATTGTTTCTTGCATTGCCAGGAGACTATCCTTCCACCAAGAAATTGACATCCCCCAGATATAGACTTTGAAGTCATGTTGCAGCCACCATAATCACTATCTGTATAAACATACAGATTAAAGTTTGAGTTCTTTGGATACCAAAGGCCAAGTGATGGAGCACCTTTGAGATATCTTAAAATTCTCTTGACAGCGATTAGGTGTGACATCTTGGGGTTTGCTTGATATCTTGCACAAATACATGTAGTAAACATGATATCAGGTCTGCTAGCTGTAAGGTACATAAGAGACCCAATCATTGTCCTGTAGAGATGCTCATCAACACACTCCCCCTCAAGATCAGGTCCAAGAGAGTGGTTTCTGGCTATGGGTGTCTTAGCAACCTTACAATCAGTCATGTTGAATCTTTTAAGTATGTCTTGTACATACTTTGACTGACTTATGAAGATGCCATTTTCAACTTTCTTCACTTGAGTTTCTTAGAAAGAAATTAAGTTCCCCTATGGCACTCATTTCAAACCAGTCCTTCATCATCTTCTAAAAGTCTTTGCAGAGCTTTGGATTAGTTGACCCAAAGATAATATCATCTACATATACTTGTACTAGCATTATGTCATTTCCTATTCCTTTGATGAAGAGAGTTCCATCACTAGTACCCCTTTTGTAGCCATGCTGACATAGATACTGAGATAGAGTCTCATACCACTTTCTTGGTGCTTGGTGCAGCCCATAAAGAGCTTTATCAAGCCTATTGACGTAATCAGGATGATTAGGATCTACAAACCCAGGTGGTTGTCTGACATACACCTCTTCATCAATCACCCCATAGAGAAAAGCATACTTGACATCAAGTTGGTAGACCTTGAAGTTCTTGGATGCAGCAAAAGATAGGAATATCCTGACAACTTCAAGTCTTGCTACAGGAGCAAAAACATTTGTGTAGTCAATTCCTTCTTCTTGAGTATAGCCTTGAACAACTAGTCTTGCCTTGTTCTTAATGACAAGTCCTCTATCATCCTTCTTATTCCTGAACACCCATTTGGTTCCTATGGTAGTCTTCCCTTGAGAAAGAGGACATAGGTTCCAAACCTTTTGCCTTTTGAATTGAAGCAGCTCCTCTTGCATAGCTTCAACCCAACTTTCATCCTTTAGAGTCCCATCAATCTTCTTTGGCTCTATCTAGGACAAGAAACAATAGTGCAGACAAACATTTGCATCATGGGTTTGTCCTCTTGTTCTTACCCTGAATCAACATCTCCAATGATGTTTGTGGTGGGGTGAGACTTGTGGATCCTTAGCTGAGGGATCATAGCAAGTTGCTTAGATAGATCTAAATTACAGAAATTCTGATCTAGCACTGAGGATTCACCCTCCACATCAGCACACTTATCAAGATTGACTTGATCCAATGGGTGTGTGACGTCATTGATGTTGTCTTCAATGGAATGGTTATCAGCATCAAGAAATTCCTAATCACTTTCACAACCACCATTTTCTCCAATATTTGAAGCTCCTTCATTTGAGTTTTCTGCCTCTAAGCTAGATTTGAAGGCACCCCAGAAGTATCAGCAGGATTTGTCATTGATGTGCTGGTAGAAACTTCATTTGCAGGATTAGTTACCACTGGAGCTGAAGATGTGTAGCTTGAAGGTCTTGTTAGCTCAAATATTGGGTCAGGATCACCTATTGGTAGTATATCTGTGGACCATAAAACATACTCACAAGATTTGTTAAAATAATTGGTAACTAAATCAAGATCAAATAGCCAATCCAGACCAGAACCTTTCACACTGGGAGTGTGCTCATTGAAAGTCACATTGGCTGACTCCTCAACTACTCTAGTTCTGAGATTGTATACTCTAGAAGCTTTAGCTTGAGCAGAGTATCCAATAAAGTGTCCATCATCTGATTTCTCAGTAAACTTGGCAATTTGATCTTTGGTATTCAAGATATTGCAAGGACATCCAAATGACCTGAGAAAGGCAATAAAAGGTTTCCTCTTGTGCCAAAGTTCATAAGGAGTCTTACCATATGCCTTATCCACTAAAACTCTGTTTTTGCACATAGCAAGAAGTGTTCACTGCCTCTGCCCAGAAGGTGATGGGAAGTTTAGAGTCAGACAACATAGTTCTTGCAGCTTCAATTAATGTCCTGTTTCTCCTCTCAGCAACACTATTTTGTTGAGGAATCCTGGGAGCACTATATTGTCTTGTAATACCTTTTTCATCATAAAATGTATCAAGGATTTGGTTCTTGAATTCAGTTCCTTGATCAGATCTTATGGTTTTGACCTTGTGATCACATTGATTCTCAATCTTTAAGATGAAATTCTTTAGAATCTCAGTGGTCTCATCCTTATTTCTAAGAAAGAAGACCCAAGTGAATCTTGTAAAATCATCTATGATCACCAAACAATAAGAGGTCCTTCCTAGACTCATTACAATGGTGGGGCCAAAGAGATCCATATGTAATAAGTGTAGGGGAGTAGTGATGGAGTTTCTTTCCTTTGGCTTGTGAGATACCTTGTGTTTCTTCTCTTTAAGGCATGCAACATAGTGATCATCACTTGTAAACTCTTTCTTTGGTATTCTAGTTACCAGATCTTTCTTAATCAATTTATTCATATTTTTAAAGTTTACTTGGCACATTATTTTATGCCAGAGGAAAGACTCATCACTATTTGCTTTAGATAGAAAGCATGAAACTTCTCCTGAGGGAGATGTTTCTTGCATATCCATCTTGTACATGTTCCCTTTCCTGGGGACTCTAAGCAGGATGTGCTCATGAGGAATGACCACCCCGGGCCTAAGAACAATGCCTCATGCTCAGTAAAGAGCATGTTATGACTCTAATCACAAAATTAGGATACACTCAGAAGATTGTACCCAAGCTCTTTGACAAAGTTTACCTTCTCAATGCTGAGCTTACCATTTATGACCTTGCCCCTTCCTGTAATGTAACCTCCAACATCTCCTCCAAAAGCAACTTGTCCTCCATCAATTCTTTCAAACTTTTGGAGTAGTGACATATTGCCTATCATGTGCCTGGAACAGCCATTGTCAATAATCCATACATTTTTGTTTGTCTTGAGTTTTCCTGCACAAAATAGATGATTAGTTATATTTGGAAACCCAAGCCTCATTGGTCTTGGGCTCATCCAAAGAAGTTGAAGACAAGGCAACAGTACTTGATCCTATAGTCATGCTAGAGGAATCATTTGCTGAAGTTGATGAAGAACTCTCAGCCACTTGGTCTTTCTTTGTCTTCCAAACCACCTTTGGAAGCTTAGACTTGACCTTCAATACTTCGGAAGTTTTTATGACTAGACCTTCGGAAGTTCTTGCTTTCACTGCAGCAGGCTTCAGTGCTTTGGAAGTATTCCTTTCTTTCGAGACGAAATTTTCTTCTGAAGGCAAGTTTCCACTTCTCTTTTTTTCATTTTGGAGCTTCCGAAGGAAAGAGATTTTCCTTCCGAGGCTTGCTTCTTCTTCTCCAAACTCTTAGAAGTTTCTTTCTTGGTCATGTGGAGTGTGCCCTTTGGATTGTAAACACAATCCTTAGCAAGATGAGAAGTACTCCCACACGTAACACAATCCATTTTCTTCCTTCTAGGAGTCTTCTTTTGTGAACAAGGCTGAACTTGATCACTTTCCTTCTCCATCTTCATCTTTGTAGGTGCTGTGGCAATTTTTGTGTGGATAAACAACCTTTGGAGCTGGATGGTTCAGGTTGTACAGTAGTGGTGCACAACTGATCAGCCTTCTTCTTGATGATGGGATGGTTTGGACATGAACCAGAACTCTTGTTGATGGAGTTCAAGTTGGTGTCTTCAGCCTTCACCACTTCAAATCCTGTAGAGATGAAGCCTTATTTCTATGCAAAGTTGAAAGTGGCTTTGATCTCTTGAGCCTTCTTGGACTTTCTTTTGGCCTTCCTGATCAAGTTCTTTCTTTTGGACTTGGTCATCCAAACAGCGTTACTCTCCTTAAATGGATGGTGACCCTTCTTAGAATGCTCTTCTTCACTCTTCTCAAAGCCATTCTTCACCATTTCCTCTTCATCCTCTCCAGTCAATTGATCTATGAGGGAAGCTCATCTTCACAAGTTCCACATCTAGGAGATCTTGCAGACAAGATTGTGTGTGGAGGAGCTATCTCTCTAGATCTCAGACCCTGCTTATTTTGATAACAAACTTTGATAACAAACTCAGCCTAGCTTCAGTTAACTTAGTTATGTGATCTTTGATCTGAGTCCTTTAGTTTGTGTGCTCATGTTTAAGAGTTGAAATGGTTTTCTCTAAGTCCTCTATCTTTAGTTTATAATCATTTTCAGCTCTTTTAAAATCAGCTTTTAAGATATTTAAGGACTCAAGATCAGATCTCATTTCTAAGTTATAAGGCCTGTATCTATTAACTTTAGCAATACATTCAGGAGTACAAAGATGTTCCAATACCTTGGCTTCATCGTGGTCTGTCATGAGTGCTTGGTTTGGAGATGCATCTTCCACCAGAAAGCTCCAGTCAAAGCCTCCTTCTTCAACAGCAACTGTAGTTTGCTGCTTTGGCTTCTCATTCTGGGAAGCTCTCTCAGTATAGTTTGGTCTGGCTTGTGTTTGGCCACCATTTGTCCTTGGTGCCTTACACTCCCTTGCAAAGTTTCCTATCTGGTTACAATTGTAACACTTTACTTTGCTTTTATCAAGCCCAAACTTTTCACTGGCTGCATTGCTTGGAAACTTCCTCCATGTCCTCTTGTAGAACTTGTTAGCTCTATGAGTGAGAAGATCCATCTGCTGAACTATAGCCATGTACTCCAGATCATCTGGATGGATACAGTCTAAGTCTTCAAGGGTGAAGAGAAAGTTGTCTGTGGTTTCATCAGCAGAGACAAAAGCATGATAATAACTTGTCTCTTGGAAAGGACATCATTGAGTGTAGCTTTCTCTTGGAGTTGTTAGGACCTGGTATTTGAACGAAATACCGAGTGATTGCGTGTTAAACCAACTCAAATAGTGCCGAATCCTATTTGATTGGCGATCCAATCAGTGAGAACACACGATGAATCAATCAAGAATTGAAATCAACGTCAGAAATCGATTAGGAACCGATCTGATGTGTTCTGTGAACTTGGAGAACGATTTGGGAGGCTTCTGGACGGCTAGGGTACGTCTGGAATCGTAATGGGACGAATGCTTACGTTTTCCCACGAATTGGGTCTATTTATAGGTTAGTATTGTTCAATCGTGCGACTGGGCCATAAGTATGGTTCAGTCGTGCGATTGAACCATGCGGTTGATTCATCCGCATGACTAAGTGTTTAGTCGTGCGATTGAGTCAATCTTATGTGTCAATCATACGACTGATCCAGTCTCCTGTTTCAATCGTGCGATTGAGTCAATCGTATGAAGTTATTCATGCGTGTGGTCCATTCGCATGGGCCATTCGCATGAGAACTTCATTAAGTTAAGTTTGAATGTTTTAATTAATATAACATAATGTGCAATCATTCAAACATTCATAAACCCAATCAATTCAATCACAACCTATTAATGAAATATTAAACATCACAAGTAACAACCAATTCATATCATTTCATTAATTGATACAATTACATCATAATCAGACAGACAAGATTTATTACATTACAGCTCATGATCTAGGGACATACATGCATCAACAAAATCCCCCTTGGACCTAGATCTATCTAATCTCTTGTCTTCTGCATCACCTCCTTATACTTCTAGTAGTACTTCTCCTCTTTAGTGACTCCTGCGTGTATCTCAAACGCAAAGCAAAGTCGTATAACATTTTGGAACTGGAGGGCTTGTACAATGTCTTGTGTGTCATAGAACAGTGGCCACTTGTATAATGTGTAGACATCATTAGCAGACAAGTTGGTTAACCACATCGGGTCGAATACCCTGATAGTATCCATTTGGCCCTCTTTATTCAACACTATGACAGCTTCAGCGGTTCTCCAATCATAGTACCACCATTTGAAGTGGGGAGTGAAGTCCTGTGGCATTTCCCTGAGAGGGATTCTTGACATAGTACGCGAAGGACTCCATTTCAGCACAATCTTTGGTTTGCCCGTAATGGCATCAACCTCAGACCTTCTTATATACCTCGTAGGCTGTTGTGGTCTGAAGTTAACCCATCGGGTGTGGTACTCCTTCTTCAGGGTAGCCTCAAACCAGCCTGACATCTTTCTCGGGTCAGCATACAGCAGCTTTAGCTTAGCCAGCTGGTTGAGCTCAAAACCAGGTAGAGTCTTCAGATCATGTGGGAACCTGAAGTACTCTATGCCCTGCTCCCTCTTAACTGCATAAGCGTTAAGGTCTTCAAAATAAGCCCATGAGATAATCCTGCCTGACACCTTATGGTGTTTCTTGACTCTGTAGAGCTTGGTGTAGGCATCTCTCTTTGGTGCAGCACGCTGGGCTCTTACTTCTTCAAAACAGGCAGCCCACTCAGCCTTGCGAATATCTACGTCTGCATTGGAGGCTTGGGCTGTTCCTTCAGTCTTTTCCGTTTCCTGCTCCATCTTGTCTAGTACCTCAAAAGTATCACTGACTAGGGATTCACCCAGATTGGGGACCACATTTCCCTCGGCGTCAGCATACTGAGGGTACTCTTCTGCAGTAATGTCTTCAACCTCAACTTCATCAATGTCATTCAGTTCCTCATCACTGGTTGAATCAACTGTTGGAGCGTCCTTGACTATTTCATCGGGATTGAGTCTGAACATCTCTGCCAGTTGCTCATCAGACAGGTCATAAATTATCTCCCCTTCTTCAGGGGTATAACTCACAGACCGTCTCACTATCCCTTGTAGGTCAAGAATCATGGTTAATTGAGTCTTGACCATTTGAAGGGGAGCATAGTCAAACTCATCCCTTTGAAAGTTTGGATATGTTTGATATAAACATTCAACACATAAACCATTAGTAATTAATCAAACAAGCTTATATGAACTTAATATATATAAACATTTAATACACTTGTTTTCCATTACATGATTCAAGTACAAAATAAATAAATACATAAAACATCTAATCAATACTTTTGTCTTGAATCTGGGGCGTGTCGCTTGGAGGAGCAGAAGTAGTGGATGACTGGTCTTGTCGATGCTTAGATCTCCGCTCTTGACCTGAAGCAGAGGCCGATGCAGCCGCATCCCCTCCTTCTGCCTCGTCATCATCATCACGTCCTTCTGTCCTGTCTTCTTCAGTCTCCTCATCATCATCATCTTCCTCATCATCATCCTCATCTTCATCATCATCATCTCCATCATCCCCGTCTCCTTCCTTTAGCTTCAGGGGCTCATCTTTCGACTCCTTCAACCTCAACATAATAGTCTTGTTGGTCGTCGCCAACTCCTCTATACGTTTGACGGACTGAGCCTGCATGTCCTGGAGTTGGGACACCTCGACCTCTGCTGGTCTATCACACCCGAGCCTGCTCTGCCAGTTGCTGAGACTGGGCAGCAGTCAGGTCGGTCAGCTGGCGGATCTGCGCCGCCTTCTCCTCATCCGCAGCAAGCAGACGCATCACCATACGGTTTAGCGCTGAGAGGTGCTCCTCTACCCCGATGTGAGGTAGAGTGAATCCATAAGCATGTGAAGGCTGGGCTGAAGGTCCAGCATGATGTGTGGTGGTGGTGGCAGTGGCAGTTGTGAATATGGGTCGGTGGGCTGATGCTGGTGAAGTGGGGGTGAATGATCTGGTGGTGGATGGGAAGGATACGGTGGTGGTAGGTAAGGTGGTGGATGTGGTAGTGGGAGTAGTGGATGTGGTTGCTGTGGTGATGGGTGGTATGTCAGTAGTGGTGGTAGTGGTGGAGGTAGTGGTAGTTTGGTGCTGGAAGTAGTAGTAACGAAGGTCAAGCGACGCTTCTTCTTCTTCAATCCATGGGGTTGAGCCATCCGCTTCCTCCTAGTTCCGGTGGAAGTGGATGCTCCCCCTGCAGCTCTGCTTACTGACCCGGAACATAGTTCGGGTCAGTGTCTCTCTCTGAGGAGTCCCTAGGGTGTTCACCAACCACCCTAAGCCCGTGGTCTGTGGAACAACTTTACTTCCCACAGTCCTGGTGAGGGGCTCCTCATCTGACTCCTCCTCCTCTATATCACCAGTCACAAACTCTTGATGGAAACCGGCCATCTCTGCGACTCTCCGGCAGTGGCTGACCCCGGGGGAATAACGTCTGAATCAGTGCCTCTAGATGGGGCAGGCATATCATCCCGGCGTCGTCGCTATCATCATCATCCGAGTCGGTATCTGGTATGGCAATATGCTCAACATCCGAGTCACTGTCCTCGTGGCGCCACTTTCTGTTGGCTGGCGCCACATAATCAGCACGGGCCAGATGCCCAAACAACCTCCTGACAGGGGGCTTCACCTGCTTCCCCCTGTATACCTTCATCCGGCCAAGTGTAGTGTCGTCCATAACCTCAAGAACAACAGCGTCCTCCTTCTCCTTCGGCAGGGAGGGAAGCTTCTGGTCAATGATCATCTGTAGAAATCTGGGGTACATACAGAAGCCTTCCTTCCCTTTCCCCTCGAGGTTCTCCACCAGGTAGGTCAATATCATCTTGGAGAAGCTGAACGGGTGGTTCAGCACCAACGTGCATACGCGTTCCGATCTGGTCGGAGAGCTCATCAAAACCTCCCTTCCTGGATGCGATACACTTCAGCAGCACGTGCGCAAGGTACTTAAACTGGGGACAGAGGTTACTCTTGTTGAGTACCCCAGCATTGATGTCCCCAGAGTACTTGGCTCTCATGAAAACATCCTCTGACAGTGAGGGGGTGTAGACGAGTAGGACAATCTGCATCATCCCCAAACTGTAGTACAATCCTCAGATCCTCCTCTGATATATGATCGCCTCACCAAAAATCGAAACTCCTGATGCAATGAGGCTCAGTGGATCTATCTACAGACGCGCCTTCCCAGAAGGCCTGTGTGACTGATCTGTATGGTGTGCATGGAGTGGATATAGCATGAGCGATCCTGGATCTCTGTAGAAATGTAATAATGCTTGTGAAGTCAGCTGCGTTCCTGGATGTCAAATCCAGGTGAGCACATATGTTGGTGCTTGGTTCATGTTCCATCTACTCGCCATTGTAACACATAATAATATAAACATAGTTCCGTTGGCTACGAGTATAATGTAACACTTAGACTTTGAATGGAAACTATCTGTCATGCGATTGAGGTTGTACGATGAAGAGATAGTGTGCGATGAATCGTGAGATTGAGGTTGTACGACTGAAGACAGTCGTGCGACTGAATCGTGCGATTGAGGTTCAGACGTGCGATTGACCTCATGCGCACGACTGAGTGTGCGACTGGACTCATGCGCATGTACTCTTATGCGGTTACACCAGTCGTGCGACTGAGTCTCATTCGCATGGTTCAGTCGTGCGGTTAAGTGAATCGCTCCCTTCAGTCGTGCGACTGAAGTTCATCCGGACGACCAGTCGTCTGTCTCAGGTGTTCAGTCGTCCAACGTTCGAATCTACACAAACTAAGTCTTATAACTCAATTAACCGGTTCTTTAGTGTCGCATTCTCTTTACTAACAACCTATTTACTTAATTTTAACATTTTGCTTGGTTTTAATAGGTTATTAGGGTTTGCATGTCTCGGTTCGCATTTCACAGTCGAGTTAACCCATTTAGGGTTCCAATCTTTCTGTTTTTGATGGAAGAAGACTTCAAAATACCTGTATGATGATTAGCGAACGTCAGTAACACACAATCAATGAAAAACTAAGGCAAATCAAATTTTGGCAGAGTAACGGTAGGGTGTGCGATTTAGGGGCGATTTGAGGGTGATGAGTCTCTGCGACCGACTCCACCTCTATTTATATCAACCCTAGATCCAATCGTGCGACTGAGTTCATACGCACCTTTCAGTCGTGCGAGTGGGACTCAGTCGTGCGATTGGGTCAGTCGCCCTTCTCCAGTCGTCCGACTGAAGTTCAGTCGTGCGACTGACTCACTCGTTCGCACTTAAGCCTCCGACTGGACTAATCGTATGATCCATTCGGTTGGATGGTCCATACTCATAGTTCATTCGTGCGAATGGACTTCATTCGTATGGTTAGTCCATACGTATGGTCCATTCGTGCGAATGGGTCATACTTAGTTAATTTTCTGCCATTTTTACCAATTTACTTTTAAACTCTTTTATATTAATTAAATTAACGTTATGAGCCTTTGATCATCTCAGACATGATCCTTTTATCTTGAAAACACTTTGATCACCTCAGACGTGATCCTTTTAACCACTTTGGTCACCTCAGACGTGACCCTTTTAAAAACACTTTGTCACCTCAGACGTGACTGATAAACCTTTCAAAGCACATATGGTCATCTCAGACATGACCCTTTTAGTGAGTTTATTCCTTCTGATTTTCCTGATGTAGCCCGACACTTGACTCAAATTAAAACTTAAAACGACTAACTAATTTAAGACTTAAACTAATTACATAAACAGACATATTTTTGGCTTTTTGTGAGAGATAAATCCAGAGATTGATATCTACGGGATTTGGTTCGGGAGTAGATAGCTTCAACTTAGATTGATCATATCTGGACCAATTCAATTTTGGAAATCATACAGGCATTCAAATCATTGGGACTAGTTATTAACCTTTTGATGCTCAAGTTCTCGGTGTTCATCCAGAGTCGTTAGCAACATAAGGAAATCATACTGAAACTCTTAGATTTTCACATTGATTTGAACCTTTGAGAATGTAGCCACAATGATTGTCAGTATGTTTGTCCACTTAAATCCATACACAGACTTTTGACACAGACTGGTGACTTATTTAGGTTTAATTATTTCAACTAACATTTGTGGATCCCACACTTATATGGTAATCAACATTCCTCAGGAGCTTTTGAGCGGTCTACGGGTATTATTACAAGAAGAGACTATTCTTAGAGCTTTCAAAGAGAAGCCTGTCCTCAGGTCAGTGCCATCGCACAGCAGAGAGGCGGCAAACAACAATGAATTCTAGAATATCTAGGTTATGCTTATCCTCAGGTCAGTGCCATCGCACAGCAGAGAGGCACACAACCTATCTCCTTGTTAGAGCAGCTTATTTTATTTTGCACAAAATGCACCAACAACATAAGTCATTAGCTTTATTGCATTTGTCTTTCATTTTTTTCTTGCTTTGCTCTAGTTATGGTCATCCGCACACATTTGTGGCGTTTAATTGCTCATTACCCCTTATTGGAATATTGTTGATTGTGTTAACCAGTGATAAGATGGAAGCCCACAGTCAGTTGAACAACTTAGTTTTATCTTGAATCACCAATCAGGTCTATTTGTCTATTGTGTTGAATCTACCAACATATCATATATGGTCTAGCAGCCTCTAAGTCTACTTTCTTTGTGTCACCTTAGGAGTTGCCAGTTTTCTATCATCTTTCCTTTTAGTATTGCTTAGACTACACAGATTTATACTTTGAACTTTTGCATCTTTCTAAAACTTAAATTTTAAAGTCCCTCTTGATTTGTTCCTGTGTACTATCATTTTCCAAAGGTATTGAATCGGTATCACAGACACAATCTACCTTATTTCATCTTCACTAGCTACTCTCTCTTTCTCCCTTTTTTTTTTTTTTAATGTTAACTTGCTGACATATTCTCCCCCTAAAATACTAAAATCATTTCTGGTTTAATTATTTTAGGATTTTAATAAACAGCAAAATAACATGAGTTAAAAAAAAATAAAATCAAATAGACAAATCAATTAAATAATAAAATAAAATTTAACTAAACTACATCGGACTACACATTTTCATCATCAGGAATTACCTCACTTTTCTTTTTAACGCCGTTGACCTCTAATAAATATTGAAAACGTGGTTTATCAAAGGCTTTAGTATAGAGGTCAGCGCGTTGAAAATCAGTATTAATTTTAACCACATCAATTAAGTTCTTTTCAAAACAATCTCTTATGAAATGGTATTTAATACCGATGTGTTTGGTCTTAGGATGTTGGACCGGATTTTTAGTTACTGCAATTGCAGCAGAGTTATCAACAAAAATAGGAGTAGATGAGAATTTTAAACCGTAATCCCGCATTTGCTGTTGAATCCAGATGATTTGTGAACAGCAACTTGCAGCAGCAACATATTCGGCTTCACAGGTTGACAATGCAACCGATGTCTGCTTCTTACACTGCCAGGTAACTAATCTTCTCCCAAAGAATTGACACCCCGCTGATGTAGACTTGTAGTTCATCTTGCAGCCCCCGTAATCCGAGTCACTATACGCGGTAAGCTCAAAGTCATCATCATGAGGGTACCACAATCCAAGTGTGGGTGTACCCTTCAGATAACGAAAAATCCTCTTGACCCCGATCAGATGGTTGACCTTTGGTTTAGCCTGATATCTTGAACATAGACATGTAGCATACATAATATCAGGTCTTGAGGCAGTGAGATACATGAGGGATCCGATCATTCCTCGGTACATAGTGGCATCTACTAGATCTCCATTCTCATCAGGTGCTATATCATGATTCGTAGCAAGTGGAGTCCCAGCAGCAGAAGCATTCTCCATGTCAAAGCGACTGAGAATGTCTCCTACATACTTGGTCTGATGTAGAAAGATTCCATTAGGTGTTTGATCCACCTGTAACCCGAGAAAGAACTTCATCTCCCCCATGCACTCATCTCAAACTCTTTCTTCATTACTGCTTCAAACTCTTTACATAACTCTTCGTTCTTTGACCCGAAGATTATGTCATCAACATATATCTGTACAAGCAGTAGGTCGCCATCCTTTTCTTTAATAAACAGTGTACAGTCAATTACTCCCCTGCGAAAGCCGTGTTTCACAAGATGAGTTGAGAGTTTCTCATACCAAGCTCGAGGAGCTTGATGAAGCCCATACAAAGCTTTGTCGAGCTTGTAAACTCTATCCCGATGGTAAGGATCTTCAAACCCTCGGGTTGACTTACATAGACTTTTTCTCCTGATTTCCCCATGAAGGAATGCACTCTTTACATCTAATTGGTAGACTTTGATCTTCATGTACGATGCATAGGCAAGGAAGATACGAATAGCTTCCATCCTTGCCACGGGTGCAAACACCTCATTATAGTCAATTCCCTCGACTTGGCGAAAACCTTGAACCACCAGTCGAGCTTTGTTCCTGATAATGACCCCTTGGTCATCCTTCTTGCATTTTAGTACCCATTTAGTGCCAATGACTTTAGCACCTTTAGGTTTATCAACCAGAGTCCATACACCTAACTTCTTAAACTGCAGAAGTTCTTCTTGCATGGCACTCACCCACGCCTCATCATTTAGTGCCTCACTGACATATTTTGGCTCAACCTGCGAGACAAAACATCGATAAGCACCATCATGAATGTATCCTTTCTCCATAACCGAGGCGTAATCAGCTGAGTATAACTGATTTCGGGTTTGTACTCCTGATCTGACATCCCCAATAACATTGTCAAGGGGATGATAGACGTTTAGTCGTGATCCTGGAGTAGTGGAACAGCCACCTCAGAACCGAGATTATGAACATTTTGTTCTGCATCTGAGGTAGTTGGAGTTTGAGGTTCTGAAGTCGAAGGAGCATCACTCGTAGATGCTTGTGGACTTTCAGGAACTGGAACCTGTTCCTCCTGACTGTTCTGGTCATCTGCTTCAGTTTCATCTTCAGAGGGAGTCACTGTCGTCGACTACTCCCCCTGACTGAGTAGATGATTCTCCCTGTGTGCTAGATGGTGTATTCAGAATATCATACATCATCCTAGTAGCTAACTCATCATCCGAGGGAGAGAGAGGTATGTTGAAGGATTTGAAGAATCCATCATAATCGAAGAAGTAGGCAGGTCCTTTGCCTGTAGGTGGTGTGGTATATCTCTGAACGTCGACATTACACCACACTTCTACAAGACCCGTTGAGTTATTGTAAACTCGCTTATTCGGTATGTTGTATCCTAGAAAGATTCCTTCATCTGCCTTCTCGCTGAATTTTCCTTCTTTGTCTTCTTCAGAAGTGTACACGGCGCGCCAAAAGGTTCAAGATACTCCAAATTCGGTTTGCGTCTTTGTAGTAGCTCATAACATGTCTTTCCGTGGCGCTTGACTATTAGGACTCGATTCAGTGTATAACATGCATTTGCTACTGCCTCATTCCAGAATTGGATAGGCAGTTTCGAGTCAGCCAGCATAGTCCGTGCAGTCTCTATCAAGCTTCTATTTTTCCTCTCAGCAACACCATTCATCTGAGGCGTGTAGGCTGAAGTGAATTGATGAACAATTCCCTTTTCCTTGCAGTATGCCTCCATCCATTGATTCTTGAATTCTGTCCCGTTGTCTGAGCGTACTTGTCTAACTTTTAGCTTGTAGAGAGATTCCAGAGTGGTGACTAATTCCTTGAATGACTCAAATGTTTCTGATTTGGATTTCAGAAACATTACCCAAGTGAACCTTGAGTAGTCATCAGTGACCACAAAACAGTACAAATCGCCTGCAATGCTCCTTGTACTGACTGGACCAAACAGATCCATGTGAAGAAGTTCAAGAGGAAGTTCTATTGAATGAACTTTCTTTTCCTTATGAGACTTCTTTGTCTGTTTGCCTTTCTTGCAAGCTACACAAAAGTCAGGAAGTTGGAAGTTCTTGACATTTACTCCTCTCACTAAATCCTTCTGAATCAAGTGATTCATCTTCCTTTGACTAATGTGTCCCATTCTCCTATGCCAGGAGATTGAGTCCTTCTCAGTAGCTTTAGATAGAAAGCACTGCACCTCATGATCCGTTGGAGCAGCTGTTGACAGATCCAAGACATAAAGGTCCTTATATCTTGAAGCAGTCATCAGAACTTGGTCCTCTGGAATCATATAGTCTTTCTTCAGCACGTAACACTTCTTGTTGTCGAAGATGACTTTAAATCCTTTATCGCAGATTTGGGAAACAGAAAGTAAGTTATTCTGAAGTTGTTGAACGTAGTTCACCTTATCAAACTTAACTTTCTGATTTCCCACTTCTCCCTGTGCTGTGATGTATCCTCCCTTGTTTCCTGCAAAGGAAACATGCCCTCCTTTTATTTGTTTGACGTTTGATAAAAGGGCTCTATTTCCTGTCATGTGCCTGGATGCTCCGCTGTCTATAATCCACGTGTTAGTCTCAGCGCTATACCGAACACCCTGCACATATCAAGTAAATGTATTAGTTTAGGTTAGGAACCCAAGCCTTTACTGTCTTGGGTTTCCCAGAGGCATCACACATCATAAACTCTACCCATTGACCTTAGAAGGTGAGGGTAGCTCAGATTCCTTCTTGTCATCAGTATCAGACACACAGGATGACTTCTCTTTCCATAAGCCAGATTTGTGCAATGCCTGTTTATGATAAACAGTCGTCTGGCTTACAGGTTGGACTTTAGGTTCACTAGATCTTCTAGGTGGAGTTAGAGAACTCCTCTTAGAAGACCTAGGTCTAGAGTCCTGAAGATCAATCTTCTTCCTAGGTGTCTGATAGAAAGGACAATAGGAAGCAATATGTCCACATTCTCCACAGTTGTAGCACATCTGCTATCAACTTTATGAGTAGACTTTCTTTGTGGAGAAATGCGTGACACTTTAGGAACATCAATCACTTTAGGTTTTGACTCTTGCATGTTTGATGTTTTCTCTGGTTTAACAAATTTAACTGTTTTAACCTGTTTAACTTGTTCCACTTTTTGGTTAACTGGTTTTTGACTTGTAGCATGTGAAAAATTAACGTTTGAAGTCTTTTTGGGTTCTGATTTGACTCTGTTTGACCCTGACTTTAAGTTAACTTTTTCAAATTCATTTTCCAGATTAACACAAGGCAATTTACCCTTTGCCTTTGAAGTGGCCTCCTTTTGTTTCTGTCCAGATTCAGTAGATGAACATGATGTGTCTGGATCAGTAACAAGAGGAGTGGTCACCACATGATCCTTGATTGGGTTGTTGTTTACTGGTTTAGACTTGGTGTTCATCAAGGTCTCAGGTGGTGGTGGAACCACTTTGTAGCCTAATCCCTCCCATTATTCCTTTCTCTCACTAAGTGTTGAACTATGTGTGAAGAACTAGTCCAACTATGCAGTTTCTGTTTTAAGGAATTAACTTCTACTTCTAGAACTGCCTTTTGCTTCTTAGTGTCCTCTAGGGAGTTTAGATAGTACCTAATGTCATTTGCTTGATTAAAGGCAACTACTTTCGGTTTCCCTAAGTTGTTTAGTCAATAGGTCTATCTTTTCTTTATAACTATGCTCATTTTGTTTTAGAACTCTATTGGCCTCAGTGCATAGTTGTAAATCTTTTACTAAGTTATCATTGTGATCTAATAACCTAGCAAATTTTTCATCAATGCTATTCCTAAACATATCACAGTTAGAACAAGCATGATTATTAAACATTTGGTCAGTTGTACTTACCTGTGTTGTTTCAGAAGAGTTAGCCATCAACGCAGCATCAGACGTCTCTGGTTCTGGTGATTCTGACTTTTCTGTTTCTGACGTGGAAGTCTCCTCCTTGGCTTGTAACTGACCTCAGCTGCAGTTGTTTCTTCACTGTGTGACATCGCTATTTCAACTGCTAAATCACCTTCACTCGCAGAATCATCATCAATATCTTCAACACTGGCAATGTTAGATTCTGGTGAGACAATCTAAAACTCCAGTCCTGTCCTTCATCATCATGAGCAGTCAAGGCTTTTGGGTCCTTGTTTGATGAAGTAGAACTGGAAGCTTGCTTTGTCTTGGCGAGTAAAGGATGAGAACGGTTCCCATTACCCGTCTTCTTTGGCTTGACACATTCTCTCTTGAAGTGCCCTTTCTCTCCACAGTTGAAGCAGGTCACTTTGCTCTTGTCAAAGCCCAATGTGGTGTCCTTAGTAGCTATCAAATTTTGTCCTGTCTTCTTAACAAACTTCTTCGCCCTTCGGACAGCGCTAGCTAAGGCCCACATTATATCCATTCTTTCAAGCTCCATTTCATCTACCTGCTCGTAGTCTTCATCTGCCAGATGACAGTTTCCAATCTTCCCAGCCACAAGTCCATCATATGAATGAACTACTGCGGCTAGAAGATCCATATGCTCTCGTGCTACTTCTACGGTCACATTACCGAGGTTCTCGGTCTTCAATTTGGTAGCACTTGCTTCTGATCCAATATAGTGGGTACATGACGACCCTGACGTGTCTGATCCAGAAGGAGAAGCATGTGAAGGACCTGACGAGCTAGACACAAATGCTGTCTGGAGAGGTGCTCCAGATGTCTTAGCTTGAGGCGTGGCATTGTATAAAGCTGGGTTTTGTGTATACGAAGACTTCTGTGCTCTATACTTCATCCTTAGTGCTTCTTCACGCAGCTTGAGAATGAAGTCATTTATATCCACTTTATAGCATTCCATTCTGTCTAAGATTAGACACGAATGAAGCCCACTTATCAGGCAATCCGTCTGCGAAGTTGCTTACTTTCTCTTCCATAGTCGTTTCCACTCCATGTGTATGCAACTCGCTCATCAAGTGGTAGAATCTGTCTATGACTTCATCTAAACTCTCGTTACCAATCGATGAGAAGTTATCGAATTCCTTCTTAACTCCTTTGCCTTGATTGCCTTCAATGATGCATTCCCATCATATCTCTTCTCTAGCTCATCCCACAGTTTCTTGGACTGCTTGTTCTCTGAGTACTGGTGGAATATGTCTTTGGGGATCGACTGAGTGATCAATGCATAAACCCTTTTCTCTGCATTGTACTTTACTTTCTGTGCGTCGGTCATCCCACTTAACGTTAATTTAACTCCATCTGCTCCCACCGGTGTACTATAACCGACCTCGATAGCTTCCCACAGATTAGGATCTACTCCATTGAGGTAGATCTCAAACGTTGTTTCCAGTGTGGAAACTCATCTAAAGTCAGAGCTTTTGGGTTTATTGTGATTACCCACCTCACTCTCAAGCAACAGCAGGTTCTAATTTTGATTCCCTTCCCTTCCCAGCAGTAAAGGCTGACATCTGATCTTCCATGGCTAATAAACTTAGAATCTAATCAAATTAAACTTTAACTGATGCTAACTGAAGGATGCGAATGGAGTCCCGTTATCGTGCGTATGAACTCTGCGATTGATTCACCGTGCGACTGAACAGGCGAATGGGTTCAGATCGGCGAATGAATCTGGTGCGTATGAGCTATGCGAACGAACGGTTCAGTCGGCCGAATGAGGGTGCGACTAGGTCCAGTCGTGCGAATGAGCAATGCGAATGGAGTCCAGTCGTGCGAATGGGTCACTCGTGCGACTGAAGCTGCTGTTTTGCGAAAATTTCTAGGTTTGACGGGTTTCAGCCGTAAAAATTCGAATTTTCGCAAGTCCAAATCGCCTAAGTCCGTAGAAACTAAACTTCGATGAGCAGGGAACG
Organism: Flaveria ramosissima; assembly: GCA_025215565.1. Taxonomy (NCBI): domain Eukaryota; kingdom Viridiplantae; phylum Streptophyta; class Magnoliopsida; order Asterales; family Asteraceae; genus Flaveria; species Flaveria ramosissima. Next base: position 16,655,351 of record CM046034.1, read on the forward strand.
TCCAAGATCACTTTTGATGCCAAAGATTGCGTTTTTCGTTAAAAACACAAACTTTTATGCAATCTTGATTGAATCAACACGAAATCAAGAGCCAAAGCTCTGATACCACTTGTTAGGACCTGGTATTTGAACGAAATACCGAGTGATTGCGTGTTAAACCAACTCAAATAGTGCGGAATCCTATTTGATTGGCGATCCAATCAGTGAGAACACACGATGAATCAATCAAGAATTGAAATCAACGTCAGAAATCGATTAGGAACCGATCTGATGTGTTCTGTGAACTTGGAGAACGATTTGGGAGGCTTCTGGACGGCTAGGGTACGTCTGGAATCGTAATGGGATGAATGCTTACGTTTTCCCACGAATTGGGTCTATTTATAGGTTAGTATCGTTCAATCGTGCGACTGGGCCATAAGTATGGTTCAGTCGTGCGATTGAACCATGCGGTTGATTCATCCGCACGACTGAGTGTTCAGTCGTGCGATTGAGTCAATCTTATGTGTCAATCATACGACTGATCTAGTCTCCTGGTTCAGTCGTGCGATTGAGTCAATCGTATGAAGTTATTCATGCGTGTGGTCCATTCGCATGGGCCATTCGCATGAGAACTTCATTAAGTTACGTTTGAATGTTTTATTTAATATAACATAATGTGCACTCATTCAAACATTCATAAACCCAATCAATTCAATCACAACTCATTAATGAAATATTAAACATCACATGTAACAAACAATTCATTTCATTTCATTAATCAATACAACTTACATCATAATCAGACAGACAAGATTTATTACATTACAGCTCATGATCTAGGGACATACATGCATCAACAGACAACATCAATGAAGCCACACACTTATTGGATCAAGTCAATCTTGATAAGTGTGCTGACGTGGAGGGTGAATCTTCCTTGCCAGATCAGAATTTCTCAAATTTATATCTGTCTAAGCAACTTGCTTTGATCCCTCAGCTAAGGATCCACAAGTCTCATCCTACCACAAACATCATTGGAGATGTTGATTTTGGGTTAGAACAAGAGGACAAACCCATAATGCAAATGTTTGTCTTCACTCTTGTTTCTTGTCCCAAATAGAGCCAAAGAAAATTGATGAGGCTCTAAAGGATGGAAGTTGGGTTGAAGCTATGCAAATGGAGTTGCTTCAATTCAAAAGGCAAAAGGTTTGGAACCTATGTCCTCTTCCTCAAGGGAAGAATACCATAGGAACCAAATGGGTGTTTAGGAATAAGAAGGATGATAGAGGACTTGTCATCAAGAACAAGGCAAGACTAGTTGTTCAAGGGTATACTCAAGAAGAAGGAATTGACTACACAGATGTTTTTGCTCCTGTAGCATTACTTGAAGCTGTTAGGATATTCCTAGCTTTTGCTGCATCTAAGTACTTCAAGGTCTACCAACTTGATGTCAAGTGTGCTTTTCTTTATGGGGTGATTGATGAAGAGGTGTATGTCAGACAACCAACTGGGTTTGCAGATCCTGATCATCGTGATTATGTCTGCAGGCTTGATAAAGCTCTTTATGGGCTGCACCAAGCACCAAGGAAGTGGTATGAGACTCTATCTCAGTATCTCTGTCAGCATGGCTACAAAAGGGGTACTATTGATGGAACTCTCTTCATCAAAGGAACAAGAAATGACATAATGCTAGTTCAAGTATATGTAGATGATATTATCTTTGGGTCAACTAATCCAAAGCTCTACAAAGACTTTGAGAAGCTGATGAAGGACAGGTTTGAAATGAGTACCATGGGGGAACTCAATTTCTTTCTAGGAATTCAAGTGAAGAAAGTTGACAATGGCATCTTCATAAGTCAGTCAAAGTATGTACAAGACATACTTAAAAGGTTCAACATGACTGATTGTAAGATTGCTAAGACACCCATAGCCAGAAATCACTCCCTTGGACCTGATCTTAAGGGGGAGTGTGTTGATGAACATCTCTATAGGGCAATGATTGCTACATGCATTTGTGCAAGATATCAAGCCAACCCCAAGATGTCACACCTAGTCACTATCAAAAGGATTTTAAGATATGTCAAAGGTGCTCCATCACTTGGCCTTTGGTATCCAAAAGATTATGACTTTAATCTGTATGCTTATACAGATAGTGACTATGGTGGTTGCAACATGACTGCAAAGTCTACATCGGGGGGATGTCAATTTCTTGGTGGAAGAGTAGTCTCTTGGCAATGTAAGAAACAATCCTGTGTGTCTGAATAAACTGCTGAGGCTGAATACATTGCTGCTGCAAGCCGCTATGATCAAGTGTTTTGGATTCAAAATCAGATGCTAGACTATGGATTCAATTTCAAGGAGACTCCCATCCACATAGAAAACAACAGTGCTATCTCAATTATAGAAAATCCTGTGCAGCACTCAAGGACAAAGCATATTAATATCAAGTATCATTTGATTAGAGATAACTTTGAAAAAGGATTAATCAAACTAGTCAAAGTTAACACAAATGAACAATATGTTGATCTGTTCACCAAAGCTTTTGATGAACAAAGATTTAAATATCTCGTATCAGCTAGTGGGATGATTAACTTTGAATAGCTTTTCTTAAAACTTAATCATATTATTTCTAAAACCTGTGTGTGTCCTAAGTTGTCTATTTCATCATCTTCATAAGCCCTTGTTTTCTTTGGAAGAATATCTTTTCAAAAGACATTTCTTAGATTTTTGAAAATTTTGATCTCTTTTCTTTTCGGAAGATTTAAAATTTTACCTTCGGAAGAAATTTCTGAAATATCATCCGAAGCTTAAAATCAACTTAAGTACTTTTATGTTTTAAAAAACAATTTTTCTTCCGAAAGCAATTTACCTTCGGAAGTTTTGATTCTTTTTAGAATAAAAAACTCCGAGTGTTAATTCTCTTCCGAAGCAAAATTCTCAAAAACCTTTGAAATATCTTCCGAAGCCAATTTGCCTTCGAAAGCTTTTTCTTAAGAACTTCCGAAGCAAATAACATTCGAAGATTTCTCGACTTCCAAGAAAACTACTTTTTAGGCAAAAGTAAACTACTTTTCAGAGGTGGGATGGACATCCAAATTTTAAAGTTTATCCTCTTTCATTAACTTTGTCTCAAATATTTTTCACATAAATACTCAACGGTTCCCCCCTCCTTCACTATCTTCTTCAATTACCTTATTCCTTAAACCTAAATTCTCTCAAACCGCCTTTGTTCTTCATCTTCCTTCACCTTTAAGCTTCTTAAAATGGCCAACCTAAACCGCAGAAACAACCCAGATTTCTCCATGCACTTCACAGGCAACACAACCAGGTTGCTCTATTGAACTCTAAGAAAGATGATAGTTTCTCAAAGGTTTGCCGTTTCCTGACTCTATCCAACTATGTCACCTCCCTAACCATTGATCCTACTCTCTATACGGATCATCTGCTTGAATTCTGGAAGACCTGCCAAGAGGTCATTATGGATGGGGAGAAGGCACTGTCTGCCACAGTGCAAGGGAGAACAATCTTCATCACTCCAGCCATCATCAACACTCACTTGCAGCTGGATGATGAAGAAGGTGAGTTGTCCTTCCCAAAGGAAGCTGTAGATCATTCCTTTGAGCAGATGGGCTATGAGGGAGGTTTCTCTGTAAAGACCTTCAGGAAAGGGAAGGTCTCATCCCAGTGGAAATATTTGCTTCATGTGGTTATCCACAGCTTGTCAAACAAGCATGGAGGGTGGGACCAGATTCCTGAGGATCTCTCCTTCATAGTGCATGGATGGTTCAAGGGGTCAAATTCAGGTACTCTTAGTTTGTTTATACAAATTTGCTTGCTAACTTGGACTCCTTAGAGTATTATATGTTTCCTAGATATGTTCAACACATTCTTAACTGTGAACTGGGCTCACAGTTAAGGGAAACAGATAATTTTCATAAATTGGGACAGATGAAGCCTGGCATCTTTAACATCATGAAGAAGCCAAGTGTAGGCTTCTCAAGGGTAGAAACAGCCCTTGTCCCAAAAATGTTAGAGCTCATTGCTCAAGGTGACAACCTAGCAGCACAAGCTAGTGTTGAACCCATATAGTCTACCTCCCAACCACCAGAAAGACCACAAATCACCCTCACCTACCAAAGAAAATCCAAACGAACCCATGCTCAAGTTATTGAGCTTGTGCAGGCCCCCATACACTCACCCATACAAGAGGAAGTGGATACTAGAGCTCCCACTTCCCCTGAGGAGCAAACACTCTCATCTCTTCAAGAATCAGTGGTGAGGTTCCTTATGCTCACCCTGATGAGCTCACAAGCCCAACTGCCTTAAGCCTTCACTATGAGTCTCAACACTCAAGTGAACAACCTTCAGGGGACAGTTATCATCCCCAACCTTTAGACTTAAATCAACCCATTCCAAACCTCTCATTCTATACTGATGAAGACTTAGGTTTCAGTGAGTACCATTAGTCTCTCTACTCTTCCCTACTCAAAGAGAGATGAGTACTCCTGAGTCTCCTTTGTCTAGCCCACATCAATCACCTATCACTGAGGTGGATCTCCCAGAACCTGTTTAGGAGGTCCATATGGAAGAGGCTCTCACTTCTGCAAATGATTACATCATTAAGACCTCAACCATGGTAACTCAGCCCATTGACACTTCAACTAAGGCTGTCAATGTGCAGAGGAAATCTAGAAGCCAAGAACCTGAAGCTGGTGGTGAGAGAGAGGACTTTGGTCCAATCATCTCATCCCCCAATGATTCTCCTAATGAAGATGAGGGGAATTTGAGACTAAAGGTGCAAAAACTATCAAAAAAATGCTCCTATTTAGTCTCTAAGGTTAGTCACCTTGAATCTCAGGTGACTACCCTGCACAACAAGGTCAATGATCAGAAACTTGAGATATCTTATCTTAGGGGAAAACTAGTCGGGAGACCTTTAAGCAGAGCTCAACCAGGAACACAAGAACCTGTGAATGCGATTGACCTAACTCCTAGCTCACCTATGCAAGAGGGTGATGCTACCAAAAACAGGGAGAAAGTCATTACAGTCACAGAACCTGGGAGTTCTTTAGGAAGTATGGACATTGAGGACTCACCATCCTCACTTGCAATTGTGCATACTCAGCAACTTCCTCAAGTTCACATTGATATGGACACTATGACTCTTTCATTAGGAGTCTCTTTGAGGAAGGCATTCCAAGGGCTATATCATCCCCACCTCAAGGAACTTCAAACTACATTATTGGGTTCATGTATGATACTGATAGAAGAGCCCTCATTCTTCAAAGAGTTCAAGGGCAGCAAGAGGTGTTCAATTTTCAGACCTTGAACTACTATGAAGGTCTTGACCTGATCAACATGCCACTTGTCAACCCAAGTCAATCTAGACAAGCTGGCAGGCTGGCACAAAGAATTCAAGACAGAATTACTAAAGAGTTCAGTCTAAGAAGGAGAAAAAGGCAATCATGTAATGTCATTGGTCAATTGGATGTTGAGGCAGACCTTGAGATTAGCTTCAAAGGGAAAACCTTGGCTGAAGGCCCAGTGATAGAGCCTGAGAGCATTGTCACACCAGTAACTACTTTAGAAATTCATCCCCTCAGTGAAACACCTACTGGTGAAGGTGTTTCACAACCTCTGTCTGGCCAGAGCTTGGATGCTACACCAAGCAATGAAGGCCAAAGCTCTCTCCACCATGTGTCACAAAGGTCTATGGGTGACAAAGGGAAAAGGATTCTAACTCCTGAAGAGATTGAGGAGGAGGAGAGAGAGAGAGAGGAAAAGGAAGCTAAGGGGAGAAAGTTCCTCTGGGTCTTCAAGCTTCATGCAAGTTGCAATCAGGGCTGCCCCCAGACCAAACCCTCAAGATGATGAGTTGAGGGCAGTCAGGATTACTTACCTGCAGACCAAGAACTATGACATAGATGAGATTATATCTCTCCCCTTAGAGGAACTCAATGAGCTGGCTGATATGGAAGTGTCAAGAGAGATGAAGAAAGCAGAGGATGCAAGGCTACTTCTCCAAATCAAAGAGGAGAAGAGACAGAATAGATTATACAAGCATGTTCCTACTCTCTCCCTAATTCAAGAAAGCCCCGTGCAAGAGGCTGTGGCAGCTACACAAGAACCTCAGGTAGACAAGGAAACAAATAGGCAAAACATGATCAACTTGCCACATGTCTCTACCAGGCATCTGCACTCCTTCCCTTGTCCTTTGAGTACATTGAGTTTGAGTATCTCAAACAACTTGAACTTCAAGTACTCAAAGAACAAAAGGCAACAAAGAGAAAGATGAGGGAAGAGGCTACAAAGTCAAGAGCCATCATCCAAAAGAGTATGAAGAAGTTTGCTGATAGACAAAGGATGATGAGCTTCTTGAAGCTGTATGGATTCTCCGGAAGGAGACTTGCCCCTATGTCTTTATCTACAATGGATGAGCACATCATGGTAATCAAACAGAAGATCAAGAGTGGAGAGCTAATTGACTTACACTCCCCTCCAAGTCAAGCTCCACCTGAAGTGGAGGTTAAGGTTGAACAATTGAAGACAACACAACCTGGACCTCCTGCTGAGCCTCAGCAAGCTTCATCTTCTGATCCAAAGCAGGGTCAAACTCCCTCTCCTTCTGAACCTGTAAGGGAGGAACACCCAACTAAGCAAGACAAGACTGAATAACAAGGTGCTGCAGACTAGTCTTCTCAGTTAAAGTTTTCAAAGAGGAGGAAGAGGATGGCTTCCAAACCAAAGTCAACGAAGAAGAAGAAGCCTGAATCATCCACCTCTACACCTCAGGCTGAGTCAGATCAACCAGAGAAAGTGCATGAAGAGGCACCCTAATGAACTCCAATCCAAGTGGCTCCCCTTGCAGCTGAGAGACCCATCTTATCCTGGACCTTCACAACTAATCCATAGAGATGGCATGTGATCAAAGATCAAGGTGGTGAAAATGTCTACACATGGCAAGACTTATTCAACCTACCTCTGCATGATCTCTTTGAGATGAGAAGATACTATGAGAGTCTGAGTGATCCTGACCATCTAATGAAGAAGGGCATGGTCATCATCATTATGAGGACTGTCAACAACTGAAGATCTTTAAATGTTTTGGTAGCATCAGCCTAGGGGGAATTTGTAAGGATTCCTATAAGTCTGATACATCCAAAACATTCAAAGTCTCTCTGCATGCATGCACTGAAGAACATAATTAGAAATGCTTCAGAAGTTTTAGACCTTGCACTAGAAATATTCTAAGTGTAAAATCTTCCGAAGCCAAGACCAACATCTTCCGATGCCAAAAGTGAAGTCTTCTGAAGCTTCAAAGACAAAGTCTTCCGAAGCCAAAGAGTGAAGACAGATTTCTTCCGAAGACTTTTAGAGATATGCCTTTATCCTTTTTGTAATATATTAGGATGTTAGCTATGCATGTCATAGTCACTAGTCAAAAGGCAATCTGTCTTTTGACTCTACATTTGATTTTGTAGTTGTCTAGTCTTATGTATCCAGCTGGCCTTCAAAGTATAGCCGGTTGTAGGATGTAGTATATGTATCTCAAGTACTTGTAACTTTCTAAGTATGCTTTGTAACATTTGTAATAGAACTTGAGAAGCAATATACAGCATTCTTGAAAACCAAACACTTGTGTTGTTTGCCATCTTGTTCTTCTCATTCTTACTTGTGTTCTTAGCATCTTTTACTAAAAGTTACCCAGTTCCTTATTTGATTTGTTAAGTTTTCTAAGTAACTCTCCTCATTGTGTTGTTGTGTTGTAAGTGCATACCCTTCAACGGTCCTGTAGATCTACTGAAAGAATTTGAGCTTGCCAGATTCATGATCCCTAATTGTGACTATGAAGCATTCACAACATTTCAATCTATTCAAAAAATCAAGAAAGATTTAGGCCACTGTGATACAGCAAAGCTTAGCAAGTACAATATGATCTGTTGGGTACATGGTCACAACTACAAGGCGCATGAACTTAAGGGAAGGAAAGTTGGTGAGCTTAAGAGGATGATGGAACATGTAATGGCTGTTGAGCTTGACACTAGAGTGAGATTCAGAACTAAAGCTCCAAACCCATCCTATGAGCAACAAAGTAAACTCCCTGCTGATCCTATAACTATTGAATCTAAAGATCAGCACAAAGGGAACAAAAAACTGATCAGAGAGCCTTGTGCAATTATCCCTGGCAAAGTATGGCCACTGGAAACAATAGGTAGAGATATCACTGAACAGAAGTCAACTATGATAGAGCTATATGACCATATCACAACTCCCAGTTCTGTGGAAGAAAACATGATTATGGCCTGGAAATATGATCCAGACTGGGATTGTGCAATCATTAAGAGGACATATGGAAGAATCCAATACTTCCATGATATAGAAGCATTACTAAGTCTTCCTGAGAGATATAATAAAGACTTGCAAAGCTTAATCATCTCTAACTATCCAATCCATCCAAGGGGAAGAGACTTTTCTATGTCTGTGGGTAGGCTGAAAACAAGATTTATAGATGATGTGTTGAAGGAGGCTAAGAGAGAAGAGGCTGAACACAAGAAAAGACTTCAAAAGGAAAGAAGATCAAACACCAACTCCTCTACATTAGTTGATGATGAATTCTTAAGAAGGGTTGGATACACTAACACAAAACAGCAACCATCAAAGACATTGCAGGAAATCAATTCACTATTCCCATAACTGAGTGGGGATATGTTGAGAAAACAAAAGAGCTGGTGCTACTGAGGAATGCTAAAGGGAAGAAAGGTGATAAGATAAGAATTTTTGACCCAGTGGAGATCAAATTGCTTCACCCAAGCTATATGTCGTATCTACATGACAAATTCTTCCCAAAGCTAACTGATGAAAGAGCACAAAATGACCTATGTCTATATGTGCATATGATTCAAGTGATTGACAAACTGCACGCAAAGGCATACAAAAGAAGAAGACATGAGGCTATGCTGCTGAAAGGATCTACTTTTGAAGAAGTTTCAGAACTGAGAATCTCAGAGGAAGATGAGCTAGAAATAGTCAACAATCAAAGTGTTGTGGAAACTCTGACAACAGAAGAAGACATTCCAGGAATAATTTTTGAGACACTTCAAAAGATATGCAGAATGGAGATCAAGTACAAATACGATGATCAAAAGGATGCAGTATCTTTTTTCAACAAGAAGATGGTGTCGAGAATGAAGGAGCTTTAAGTTTTGAAGAGCTGATTACAAGTGTCTAAGCCGAAGGGGGAGTATTGTTAGATCTAGGAACAATAGGTCTAGATCCTTTTGTATAGGCTTAGAAATTTAATCAAAACTGGTAATGAATATTTGTAATTTATTATTTTGATATATTCTTTATGTATATAGGTTAACCCATATGTGTGTTGATTTATGTGTATGATTGCACGATCAAACATTAGACTAAGTCAATTTCTGAAATTGACTAAGTGTAAGAAACATCTACGGATGAACACTTTTGTTCTTCCATAGATATGTTTCTTACAAAAACTAACATCCGAAGATCTTCTGCAGATGTACAACAGCTCTGGAGTTCAAGGATTCAAGTGTTCCAATCGAAGACTCCTGCGGAAGAGTGAACTTCTGCGGATGTGCAATCACCTACGGAAGACAATCCACTGAGAAGTCCAAACACTTGTATTAATACAAGTATTACAAGTCAACAAGTCAACAAGACAATTTCAAATCCCAAGAGATCCGGTTTCCTTAACTGAAACAGAATTGTCTATAAATAGGAGTCCTGTGTTTCACATCAAAAGAAGAGCAATACGAGAGAATACACGGGTGACCAGACGGCAAACACAAAACATCACATCAATTCACACAATCAATCAAACACAAACCCTAGCAGCCGTCACATCAATATTTCACCAACATCAACCCATTCAAAGCAATTATTGTTTATAGCATTCATTATTTATTCATTAGTAATCATTAATCTGTTTAATAAAATACTTTTGAATCAAATCCTGTTTGTTTATTTATTGTGCTCGTATCATTGTGTTCATCATAATCAACTTTTATTGTGTTTGATATTTATTTATTCATCAATTAAACAAGGTTAATGTTCATTCCGCAAACATTAACTTAAATTTCCTTCTAAAGCTGATATTTCCGGATTGCGTTCCTTGGATTCAAAACCTAATTGATGAAAAGTATAATGGGACCACATCTAAAACCACTTATATCACGTCATGTGTGCCTTCCACGGGTGTCTGAATGCCTTTATAGAAAAGACGGGTACCTTTTAGCTGCCTTGATTTTATACATTAGAACAAGACATGTGCACTTGGCAGCTATACCTGGCCGCCAAACGCTATCCTTGAAGTTGACGAATCGTATTATTAGTGTGCTGGATCACAACATCTAGTGCATATCCATCAATAGGCCAATAAAAGAAAGCCACATGCAGGAAAGAATGATGATTATATGAAGGCCAACACAAACAAATATTGTTTAATGAAGCCAACCAACAAGGTGTTGTCGCATGATCTTTTTCAGGTTGCCACACAGTTGCCTTCTTATTAACTTTAATGAACAAATAATTAAGTTGTATAACCTTAAAAGATAAATAATAATAATTAACAAGGTGGTGAGAATGATATTCTCGGTTGATGTGAATCAACTAGGATCGAATATGATGATTGAGTCAGTAATTATATAGCGGAAATATATAATCACAGATCATTGAATGCCAAATATACTAATAAATGCTTTGTATTAATGATGGTGAAAGGTTACAATGAATGGTAGGGTTTAGCAAAATATATTAACTTGACACCTCTGAAACATATGACTGATCGAAGATTCTAATATTCTAGTTGTCTAAAAGTTACCCAAAAGTAGGGTTTTCTATTCTATTTATAGGCTGACAAAAGGCCTTTACAAAATGACTAAACTACCCCTCTAGTATACATCAGGAAACTAGTATAAGTACAAAAGCCTAACCAGCATTTCCTCTGTTCATCAGCATTAACTAATGCGGATGTCTTGTTCTTTATCAGCATTTCTTTCTGATCTTCAACATTAGTGTTTGGTCATCAGCATTGACAACTGCGGATAAACAAACACTTATGCACATTTGTTGCTGAACATCCACATTAGTAAATGTGAATGTACAAATACTTATCAGTATTTGTTCAGACTGTCCACATTTGTAAATGCGGAAGAACAAATACTTGTCAGCATTTGTTCAATGGTCATCCGCATGTACAAATGCGGACAACCGACACTTGTCTTCTTTTTGCAGATTTTTCATCCGCATATCTTATTGGACTTGAGGGAGAATGCCAGCAGAACAACCATCAACCACCTCTTGAATTGGCATGTATGATCCTTTCAAGGTCTAATAATACTCCCCGTAAGGATTATACAGCCTAAGTACTTTAAGGGTTTGATGGTGGATGAGGTTGTGAAGATTCTACTGGGTCTCGAGCAGAAGATGGAGCTGTAATTGGTTCTTCTAAAGAAGGATCCAATATGGCTTTGATCATGTTAGAGAAATCCCTTGCATCATTGATCTTGTCTCTGTTAAGAACATGGATCTTCATCTGGCTCATTATGTAGATAGCTTCAATAGGTAGTTGCTTCAAGGAAATGGGTTCCCAAACGGACATTGTGGATAATCCATCCCTGTGGATCAGAAGAGACCCTTCAACATCAACCTCCAGCTTAACAATATTCCCCAATTGCAAAGGAGTCTTTCTTTTCTTTCTTTGTTTTCTTTTGGCAATTATTCGGTCATATGCCATCTTCAAAATCTTGATGCACTTAAGGAATAAATACATATCAGCCTCTCCAAGCTTATTGTTGATTTCCCTAAAGTGTCTGGTGTAGATGTAGTGGATGTATGATTCATCAAGCAGTCTGACTTCATACCCACTAAATAACCGAATCTCAGCTCCCTCTTTACCTCCCCACTCCCTTTCTATCACCAACTCCTAGGTTTTCTCATTATAGAATACATTCGAGATTGGTTTAGAAGTGTGAGTTCCTACCACCATCTTCCTCTTCAATGACTCATTTGGCTTTACATTCAGCTCAGGAAACACCAACTCCTTAGCCCTTTTTATCTTTGACTTCTTCTCAAGAGGATTTTGAAAGGATTTTTTTTTTCTGATACAAATTGCTTTCAGAGATGAAGTTGTTAGTTTTTTTGAACATCTTCAGTATGTCTTCAAACTCATACCCTCTGTACATGGCTTTATGGTTTGTAAGGTTTCATGTAATGCTGATGCACCTAAAACATCTTAAGTCTCTCCTGCATGCATGCACTGAAGTACAGAGTAGAAATGCTTCAGAAGTTTTACACCCTGCATCAGATTTATTCTAAGTGTAAAATCTTACGAAGCCAAGACCAACATCTTCCGAAGCCAAAAGTGAAGTCTTCCGAAGCTTCAAAGACAAAGTCTTCCGAAGCCAAGAAGTGAAAACTGATTTCTTCCAAACACTTGAAATATGCTTTATTTGATGTATTGTTCCATAAAGCTGGATCACTTTCTGCTGCAACTCTGTTGACTCACCAACTTTCACAAGTTGGTGAAAAGGTCCATGCTTTTGGTAAATGTACATTGAGGTCTTGAGTCTATGTTTTCTACTTTATGTACTTTTATCCTTTTTGTAATATATTAGGATGTGAGCTTTGGCAGGTCATAGTCACTAGTCAAAAGGCAATCTACCTTTTGACTCTACATTTGACTTTGTTGTTGTCTAGATCATATGTTTCCAGCTGGCCTTCTATGTATGGCTGGCTGTAGGATATAGTATTAAGTATCTCAGGTCCTTGTATCTTTTCTTATGCTTTCTAACACTTGTAAAGAACTTGAGAGAAATATACATCATTCTTGAAAACCAATACATGTGTTGTTTGCTTTTTGTTCTGTCTCATATTTACTTGTGATCTAAGTATCAAATCTTATAAGTTACCAGTTCCCTATCTGATATGTTAACTGTTCTATTACATTCTCCTCATTGTGTGTTGTGTTGTAAGTGACCATCCCTTAAACGGTCCTGCAATTGGTATCAGAGCATTCCAGGCTCTTGATTATAAGATCTCACCATCTTAAGATCCCTCACACATACAATATACTTAACATCTCAAATGGCAGCTATCTCTAAAGCTGATAAAGAAACTGGAACCATGACAAAGTCCCCATTGATCACTCCTGAAGACTTTGATACTTGGTGTCAAAAAAATGAAGGCTAACAAGACTCCAGGATGTGAGAGTCTATTGTCTCAGGATCTCACAAACCAAGCACCCCTTCAGCTGCTGCTGGGGGTGGTATGATACCAAAGGTGCCAGCTGACTTTTCTGACGAACATAGGAAGAAGATTGACATAGATCAGAAAGCCATGACTGCATTTCACAGTGCTCTTCCAAATGCTATATACAAGGGCTTCAAGAAGTGCAAAACTACCAAGCAACTATAGGAGGCACTGAAGCTCATGTATGAGGGGTCTACTAAAGCTAAGGAGAACAACAAGGACCTCTTGAAGCAGTAGTTTGAGAACTTCACCTTCAAAACAGGTGAAACCATGACTCAATAATACTTTAGGTATGTTGAGATTGTGGATACTCTAATGGATGTTGGAGTAACTCATGAAAATAGGGACATTGTAAGGAAGTTTATGTCCTCTCTTCCTAGACAATGGAGACATTATTGTGTTGTTATCAAGAGAACTAAGAACCTTAAGACTCTCACTTTGACAGAGTTGTATGGTATTCTTAGTGGATACCAGATAGAGATGAACATGCAAAGTTCATCTGGTAACTCCAGCAATCAACAGAGTTCAGCCCTCCATGTGGTTGACAGGGATGGTAGAGAACCACAGCATCATCTTATCTGCTACCCTGACAACTCACAAAAGGGTCCTTTCATCACCTTCCTAGAGACACCAAGAGATAACTACACTCAAGGAAGCCCATTCCATGAGACAAGGTCTTCACATGCATTTGTGTCTGCTGATGAAAGCACATGCAACTTTCTCTTCACCCTTAAAGATCTGGACTGTATCCATCCAGATGACCTGGAATACATGGAGATAGTTCAGCAAATGACTCTCCTCACTCATAGAGACAAGAAATTCTACAAGAGTACAGGAAGAAAGTTTCCAAGCAATACAGCCAGTGGAAAGTTTGAGCTGGATAAAAGCAAAGTAAAGCGTTACAACTGTAACCAGATGGGCCACTTTGCAAGGGAATGTAAGGCACCAAGGACAAATTGTGGCCAAACACAAGCCAGACTGTGACAACTGGCAATTTCAGGTCAATACCCGACCTTGACTTGGTTATAATTACACCTACAATACTTGATTTTCAATTGAATTACATTTATTGAAGTCGTTTCATTCATTGCAAAAGTTTCATGCATTACATTTCATGCATTGGTGATTCGGCGTAATTACCATTTTTACACCCGCTACAACCGGCACACACGAACGTTGGTGATAATAAATATATATGTACTAATAAATCCTTTAAATTTGATTCAAGGTATTCTATATTTCAGTGTTTCAAAGTATTTTAGACTCTAAATTAAATACATTGGAAAAGCATAAATTTATAAATAAACCTAATCGCGTAAATTGATATTTTACCCAGAACGAATCCTTTTAATGCGACTATTAAATACATGATTCATTATTAACATACCATAAATATTAAATTTATATGATATTATACAAGTTCTTATCATATTTTACTATATTTTAAAAAGTAAAAAAATAAAAAGTAAAAATATAAAAATATACAAAAATACCAATAGTGCAACAAATACCACCCAAATACCCAATACTACTCAAAACTAAAAGCAACCACCATATTTCAACCCATTAGCCATCCCTTTACCCCCCTTCTTCTTTTCACTTTCTTCTTTTCTTGTCATACCTCTACAAGACTATGTCAAATCTCTACAAGACTACTTTGCATTTTTGCAAAGTTTGAAACTTACCTTTTTTGTGATAAAGAAAAGGTTATGAACAAAGTACATGTCTCCCTACCATCTTTTGGAATATCTTTCTCCAAGAAGTTGACCAACACTCCCATATGAGTTGATTTACTAATTCATGTATGGTTATATATGCAAGTAACCTCCACAATTCACCAACACCACCCAACACACTCTCTTCCTTGTTTCTTTCCTCTAATTTTCGTCCAAGACAACCTCACCACCATTTCATTTGATTTCCAACTCATTTTCTACAAATCTTGGGTGATTCAAGTGCTATTGTTGAAGACCAAGTGATTTTTGAAGCTTCCAAGCATCCTACATCAACCCTTCCATCCTTTCTTGCTTGTTTTTAGTGAGAACACTCTCTTTTGTTTATATATCTTTCATTTAATTAGATTATTTATCTACTAGATCATATGTAACAACATTCATCCACAAAAGTATTTCATGTTAAAAATGTTGTTTTTTTACCAACAAAGAGTTTCAAGGATTTCACTTCATACAAAACATTTTAACATAAGCTAAATAATGATTCTTGTTTTAAAAAGTAAATATTCATAGATCCATGTTTGACCAAGATACTAGTTGGTGATTTTATAAAAAGTCATAAGTGTTTGTTAAAACCCAAGAAAAGTCATAAAAGGGTTATATTATGTTTATGGAATTTTAGATGTTTTACAAGTATTATTATGAACACTTATATATATTCTACAAGTTATATTTAGTTAGTGAGTGGTAATATGAAAGTTGGGTTATGACTAGATGGTAAGTTGATAAAGTTTACAAGTGTGGTTATATATATAAACATGGGAAATTAAAAGGGAAAAAATATGAACTTTATGACTAAATATTATGTTAGTTTAAAGGGAATGTTAAAATGGTCAGTAGATGACTTTTGACAAAGATGACATATGATTTTGTTGCTAATTTGACATGAGACTTAAAATATAAATTTATGGATTTCATAATATTAGTTACTAGGCCACTTAAAATATGGGTTAAGATAAGTTGGTAGATTGACTAAAGTAGCTAATTAATTTATTAAAGAGGCTTTTCTTTATAATGTATCAAAATTACTTAATAACTTAAAGAAACCCTAATTTAACATATGTCAAGAACTAGACAAAATAAAAGAATAATACTACTAAGAAAATAATTAAATAATTATTTTATGGACAAATACATATACATGGATGGTAAAATATGAAAAACTAGTGATTTTACTTGGATGTTAACATTTCAAAACTTACAAGTAAAATAATATAATGTAAATATTATTGTACTTAAGAAAATAAGATTATTTCAAAACCCTAGCTTCTATAGTTTCATATGTAAATTACCTAACTAATTACTAAACACTCGAGTCACGTCTCGGGTCGAGTCGAAACGATATTTAATTACCCTCAACTTTAAGATACAAATGTTTTTGAACAATTTCAAGTGAATTATAATTTTTTAACATTCCTTTTAGTAATATATATATTTCACAGATATTCATTTTGTGTCACCAACGGGTCATCGAGTCAAACACTTTGTTATCAAGTGTGTGGATGAAATAGTTACATGCTCACATTACACGTAGGAGCAAATTTTTAGATATAAGTTTCCTTGATTGTTCTAGGGCGAACTTAGTTCGGATTTTCCCGAGCACTTTGGATACTTTCAGATTTCACACCCGACTCACTTCACAGGTGAGTTTCACGACCCCATTTTACTTATTTTCCGTTTGGGGGAGATTACATACAAATTATTAATTTTCTTGGACACATTTACTTGTCAATGATTTCACATGTTATATAAGTTGTTTACTTACCGTATGAAGTCCCCTGTTATTGGACCGTTAGTTTATTTCCCAAAGCAAGGTAATAATGGATAGTACTATTGGGTTTGACTACCCCCACCCGGGCTAATTACCCTAACCTTGACTGGAGGTCTAAACGGGTGCATTATTAGCCTGTTCACCCCGTGCTTACGGTAGGCACAGGTATGGGCAATTTGTTATAGTTACAGTCTAGCTTCGGTTGCGGTGCTTATATAATATTGTAGTATTGTATGATCGACAATCAAATCATGGAAAGACTTGTCGTCCATTACACTGGTTACTATTACTTAAAAACCTGTGAACTCACCAACTTTATGTTGACATATTTTCATGCATGTTTTCTCAGGTATTGACATTGCATTAAGCTAAGCTAGCCTGGTCCACGTCGCATTTAGGGCCATTAATGCTATTTGTGACATTTATTGTTGTATTTGTCATGTTTTGAAAACAACTACATTAGTTCTACTGCTTCCGCAATTCAACTCTGAAACAATTATGTATTTTTAAACTTATTTGCAACGTATGTTTACTAAACCATATAGTGGTCAATCAAATACTATGGTTTCCATGATGATCACGCCCCGCGGGAAACTGCCATGGTTGGGGTGTGACACAGGCCAAACTACAGTGAAAGAGGTCCCCAGAATGAGAAGCCAAAGCATCAAGCTGCAGTTGTTGTTGAAGAAGGAGGCTTTGACTGGAGCTTTCAGATGGAAGATGCATCTCCAAACCAAGCACTTATGACAGACCATGATGAAGCCAAGGTATTAGAACATCTTTGTACTCCTGAATGTATTGCTAAAGTTAACAGATACAGGTCATACAACTTAGAGATGAGATCTGATCTTGAGTTTATAAATATATTAAAACCTGATTTTAAAAGAGCTAAAAATGATTATAAAGTAAAAATAAAGGACTTAGAGAAAACCATTTTAACTCTTAAACATGAACATACCAACTACAGGACTCAGATCAAAGATCTCATAACTAAGTTGACTGAATGCCATGCTGAGCTTGTGATCAGCAAAGCCAAGGTAGAAAAATGTGTTCTTAAAGAAGAGACCTTCAAGAACATAATATCCTCATCCTTGCATGCAAAAGTTTGTTATCAAAATAAGCAGGGACTGGGATCTAGTGAGATAGCTCCTCGATGCACAATCTTGTCTTTGAGATCTCCTAGGTGTGGAACTTGTGAAGATGAGCTTCCCCTTATAGACCCCATGAGTGAAGAGGATAAAGAGGAAATAATGAAGGATGCCTCTGATAAGAGTAAAGAAGAGTATTCTAAGAAAGGTCACTATTAAAGCTCTAGCTCCAAAGGTAGTTCTCACCCTAAAAAGATTGCCACAACATCTGCAAAGATGAAGATGGAGGAGGAAAGTAATCAAGTCAGCCTTGTTCACAGAAGAAGACTCTTAGGAAGAAGAAAATGGATTGTGTCATGTGTGGGAGTATCTCTCATCTTGCTAAGGATTGTCTCTACAATCCAAAGAGTACTGTCCACATGACTAAGAAAGAAACTTCTAAGAGTTTGAAGATGAAGCAAGCTTTGTAAGGAAAATTTTTTCCTTTCGGAAGCTCCAAAATAAAGAAGAAGACAAGTGGAAACATGCATGCGGAAGATAATTTGGTCTCGGAAGAAAGGAATACTTCCGAAGTACTGAAGCCTGCTGTAGTGTTAGCAAGATCTTCCGAAAGTCTAGTCATCAAAACTTCCGAAGCGTTAAAGGTCAAGTCTAAGCTTCCAAAGGTGGTGTGGAAGACAAAGAAATACTAAGTGGCTGAAAGTACTTCATCAACATCAGCAAATGATCCTCATAACATGACAATAGGATCAATTACCGTTGCATTATCTTCAACTTCTTTTGATGAGCCCAAGACCAATAAGGCTTGGGTTTCCAAATATAACTAACCATCTCTTTTGTGTAGGAACAACTCAAGATAAACATAAATGTATGGATCATTGATAATGGCTGCTCCAGGCACATGACAGGTAATAGGTCACTACTCCAAAATTTTGAAAAGATTGATGGAGGATCAGTTGCTTTTAAAGGAGATGCTGGAGGTTACATAACTGGAAGGGGCGGAGTCGCAAATGGTAAGCTCAGCATTGAAAAGGTAAACTTTTTCAAGGAGCTTGGATACAATCTTTTGAGTGCATCTCAATTTTGTGATCAAAGTCATAACATGCTCTTTACTGAGTATGAGTGCATTGTTCTCAGGCCTGGGGTGGTCATTCCTCATGAGGATATCCTACTCAGAGCCCCATGAAAGGAAACATGTACAAGTTGGATTCGCAAGAAACATCTCCCTAAGAAGAAGTTTCATGCTTTCTATCTAAAGCCAATAGTGATGAGTCTTTCCTCTGGCATAAAAGAATGTGCCATGTAAACTTTAAAAACATGAATAAATTAATTAAGATAGATTTTGTAACTGGAATGCCAAAGAAAGAGTTTAAAAGTGATGACCACTATGTTGCACGCCTCAAAGGGAAGCAACACAAGGTATCTCACAAGCCAAAGGAAAGAAACTCTATCACTACTCCCCTACACTTGTTACATATGGATCTCTTTGGCCCCACCAGTGTAATGAGTCTAGGAAGGACCTCTTACTGCTTGGTGATCACAGATGACTTTACAAGATTCACTTGGGTCTTCATTCTTAGAACTAAATATGAGACCCCTGAGATTCTGAAGAGTTTAATCTTAAAGATTGAGAATCAATGTGATCACAAGGTCATAACCATAAGATATGATCAGGAAACTGAATTAAGAACCAAATACTTGATACATTTTGTGATGAAAAGGGTATTACAAGACAATATAGTGCTCCCAGGACCGCTTAACAAAATGGTGTTGCTGAGAGCAGAAACAGAACACTTATTGAAGCTGCAAGAACTATGTTGTATGACTCTAAACTACCCGTCACCTTCTGGGCAGAGGTAGTGAACACTGCTTGCTATGTGCAAAATAGAGTTTTAGTAGTTAAGACACATGGTAAGACTTCTTATGAACTTTGGCATAAGAGAAAACCTTTCATTGGTTTTCTCAGGTCATATGGATGTCCTTGCACCATCTTGAATACCAAAGATCAAATTGTCAACTTTGATGAGAAATTAGATGATGGATATTTTATTCGATACTCTTCCCAAGCTAAGGCTTATAGAGTATACAATCTCTGAACTAGAGTAGTTGAGGAGTCAGCCAATGTGACTTTCAATGAGCACACTCCCAGTGTGAAAGGTTCTTGTCCCTATTGGCTATTTGATCTTAATTTAGTTACCAACTGTTTTAACAAATCTTGTGAGCATGTTTCTGGGTCTATAGATATATATATAAACAGGTGATCCTGCTCTAAGATTTGAGCTAAGAAGACCATCAAGTTACACTACTTCAGCTCCAATTGTAACTAACCTTGCAAATGGAGTTTCTATTTGCACAACAATGACAAATCCAGCTGATACTTCTGGGGTGCCTTCAAATTCCAGCTTAGAGGCACAAAACTCAGATCAAGGAGCTTTAAATGTTAGGAAATGGTGGTGGTGAAAGTGATCAAGAATTTCTTGATGCTGACAACCATTTTATTGAAGATAACATTAATGATGTCACACACTCATTGGATCATGTCTCTCTTGATAAGTGTGCTGATGTGGTGGGTGAATCATCAATGCCAGATCTAAACTTCTCTAATTTAGATCTCTCCAAGCAACTTGCTATGATCCCTCAACTAAGGATCCATAAGTCTCACCCTATCACAAACATCATTGGAAATGTTGAGTCAGGGGTAAGAACAAGAGGACAAACCCATGATGCAAATGTTTGTCTTCACTCTTGTTTTCTATCCGAGATAGAGCCTAAGAAGATTGATGAGGCTTTAAAGGATGAAAGTTGGGTTGAAGCTATGCAAGAGGAGCTGCTTCAATTCAAAAGGCAAAAGGTTTGGAATTTATATCCTCTTCCTTAAGGGAAGACTACCATAGGAACCAAATGGGTGTTCAGGAATAAAAGGTATGATAGAGAACTTGTCATCAAGAATAAGGCAAGACTAGTTGTTCAAGGATACACACAAGAAGAAGGAATTGACTACACAGATGTATTTGCTCATGTAGCAAGACTTGAAGCTGTCAGGATATTTCTAGCTTTTGCTGCATCCAAGGATTTCAAGGTCTACCAACTTGATGTAAAGTGTGCTTTTCTCTATGGAGTGATTGATGAAGAGGTGTATGTCAGACAACCACCTGGGTTTGCAGATCCTGCTCATCCTAATTATGTCTGTAGGCTTGATAAAGCTCTTTATGGGCTGCACCAAGCACCAAGGAAGTGGTATGAGACTCTATCTTAGTATTTCTGTCAGCATGGCTACAAAAGGGGTACTATAGATTGAACTCTCTTCATCAAAGGAACAGGTAATGACTTAATGCTAGTTCAAGTGTATGTAAATGACATTATCTTCGGGTCAACTAATCCAAAGCTCTGCAAAGACTTTGAGAAGCTAATGAAGGATAGATTAAAAATGAGTACCATTGGGGTACTCAATTTCTTTCTAGGAGTTCAAGTGAAGCAAGTTGAAAATGGCATCTTCATAAGTTAGTCAAAGTA
This sequence comes from Flaveria ramosissima, assembly GCA_025215565.1. Classification (NCBI taxonomy): domain Eukaryota; kingdom Viridiplantae; phylum Streptophyta; class Magnoliopsida; order Asterales; family Asteraceae; genus Flaveria; species Flaveria ramosissima. The sequence continues at coordinate 16,676,710 of CM046034.1, forward strand.
TGTAAAAGACATACTTAAAAAATTCAATATGACTGATTACAAGGTTGCTAAGACACCCATAGACAGAAAACACTCCTTTGGACCTGATCTTGAGGGGGAATGTGTGGATGAATATTTTTACAGGGCTATGATTGGGTCTCTTATGTACCTCACAACTAGTAGGCTTGATATCATGTTTGCCACATGCATTTGTGCAAGATATCAAGCCAACCGCAAGATGTCACACCTGGTCACTGTCAAGAATATTTTAAGATATCTTAAAGGTGCCTCAACATTTGGCCTTTGGTATCCAAAGGATTCTGACTTCAATCTGTATGCCTATACAGATAGTGACTATGGTGGCTGCAACATGACTACGAAGTCTACATCAGGGGGATGTCAATTACTTGGTGGAAGGATAGTCTATTGGCAATGTAAAAAACAGTCATGTGTGTCTGCATTAACTGCTGAAGCTGAATACATTGCTGCTACAAGCTGCTGTGCTCAAGTGCTTGGATTCAGAATCAGTTCCTGGACTATGGATTCAACTTCAACGACACTCCCATCCACATAGACAACAACAGTGCTATCTTTATAATTGAGAATTCTGTGTAGCACTTAAGAACAAAATACATAAATATCAGGTATCATTTTAGAGATAACTTTGAAAATGGATTAATCAAACTAGTCAAAGTTAACACAAATGAACAATATGTTGATCTATTTACCAAAGCTTTTGACGAGCAGAGTTTTAACTATCTTGTATCAGCTATTGGGATGATTAACTTTGAGTAGCTTTTCTTAAAACTTAATCATATTATTTCTAAAATCTGTGTGTCCTAAGTTGTCTATTTTATCACCTAAATTCACCCACAAACCACATTTGTTGTTCACTTTCTTCGCCCTTAAGCTTTCTAAGATGGCCAACCTCAACTGCAGAAATAGCTGATTTTTCCATGCAACTCCACAGACAACATAATCAGGTTGCTCTATTGGACTTTGAGAAAGATCCTAGTTTTTCAGAGGTTTGTCAATTCTTGACTCTATCCATCTACTTCACCTCCTTTATATGAGGATCAGTTGTTAGAATTCTGGAAAACCTACCAAGAGGTCATTATGGATGGGGAGAAGACACTGTCTGCCACAGTTCAGGGGAGGACAATCTTCATCACTCCAGCCATCATCAAAACTCATCTTCAGCTGGATGATGAAAAAGGTGAGTTGTCCTTTCCAAAGGAAGATGTAAATCATTCCTTTGAGCAGATGGAGTATGAGGGGGATTTCTCTGTAAAGACCTTTAGGAAAGGGAAGGTCTCATCCCAGTGGAAGTACCTACTTCATGTGGTCATCCACAGCTTGTCCAACAAGCATGGGGGTGGGACCAGTTTTCTGAAGATCTCTCCTTCATAGTCCGTGAAATGGTCCAATTGGTCAACTTCAGGTACTCTCAATTTGTTTATACAAATTTACTTGCAAATTTGGACTCCGTAGAGTATTATATGTTTCCTAGATATGTTCAACACATTCTTAACTGTGAGCTGGGCTCATAGTTTAGGGGGACAAGTAATATTCTTAAATTGGGATTGATGAAGCCTGACATCTTTAAAATAATGAAGAAGCCAACTGTTGGCTTCTCTGGGATAGAAACACCCTTGTCCCAAAAATGTTAGAGCTCATTGCTCAATGTGACAACCTAGCAACACAAGCTAGTGTTGAACCCACACCTTCTACTTCTCAACCACCCAAACAGCCACAAACACTCCTCACCTATAAGAAAATCCAAACGAACCCCTACTCAAGCTACCGAGCTTGTGCAAGCTCCCATATCATCACCCATACAGGAAGAATGGACACTAGAGCTCCAACTTCTCTTGAGAAGTAAACCACTCCCATCTCATCAAGATTCAGTGCAGAGGTTCCTCATGTTTAGCCTGATAAGCTCATTAGCCCATCAGGCTTAAGCCTTCACTATGAGTCTCAAGACTCAAGTGAACAACCTTAAGGGGAAAGTTACCATCCCCAGCCTCTAGATCTAAATCAAGCCATTCCCAACCTAGAATTCTATGATGATGACGACATAGGATTCAGTGAGTACCATGAGTCTCTGTACTCCTCCCTTACTCAAAGAGAGATGAGTACTCCTGATTCTCCTATGTCTTGCCCACATCAATCACCCATTACCAAGGTGGATCTTCTTGAACTTGTTCAGGAGGTTCATATGGAAGAGGCTCTCACTTTTGCAAGTGACTACATCATTCAGACCTCTACCATGGCAACTCGGCCTATTGACACTTCAACTGAGGTTGTCACTGAGCAGGGGAAATCCAGCAGCCAAGAACACTATGCTGGCGGTGAGGGAGAAGACTTTGGTCCAATTATCTCATCCCCTAATGATTCTTCTGATGATGATGAGGAGAACATGAGACTAAAGGTGCAGAAATTGTCACAAACATGCTCCTATCTAGTCTCTAAGGTTAGTCACCTTGAATCTCAGGTGACTACCTTACAAAACAGGGTCAATGATCAGCAACTTGAGATATCTTATCTTAAAGAAAAACTAGCTGGGAGACCTTTGAGGAGAGCTCATCTAGGAACATAAGAACCTGTGGATGTGATTGACCTAACTCTTAACTAACCTATGCAAGAGGGAGAAAGTCATAGCAATCATAGAACTTGGGAGTTATTCACAGAGTATGGACATTGAGGACTCACCATCCTCACTTGCAATTGTCCATACTCAGCAACTTCCTCAAATTCACATTGATGTGGATTCACTAGACTCACTCATTCAGAGTCTCTTTGAGGAAGGTATACCAAGGTTTATGTCGTCCCCACCTCAAGGATCTTCAAACTACTAATTGGTGGAGGTATGATGCTTACAAAAGAGCCCTTATACTTCAAAGAGTTCAAGGGCAGCAAGAGATTTTTTAAATTTCAGACCTTGGACTACTATGAAGGTCTTGAACCGGTCAACATGCCACTTGCCAATCCAAGCCAATCTAGGCAAGCTGATAGAATGGCTCAAAGGATTCAAGACTGGATTGCTGAAGTTTTTAAAGCAAGAAGACAAATACAAGCAGGCAATGTCATTGGTCAACTGGATGTTGAGGTGGACCCTAAGATTAACTTCAAAGGGAAAACCTTGACTAAAGGCCCAGTGACAGAACCTGTAAGCTCTGTCTCACAACTAGTAACTTCAACAATCAATTCCCTCAATGAATCACCTGCTGGTGAAGGTGTATCACAACCTCTTTCTGGCCAGAGCATGGAAGCTACTCTAAGCAATAAAGGCCAAAGCTCTCTTCACCCTGAGTCACAAAGGTCTGTGGGTGACAAAGGGAAAAAAATAATGACTCCTGAGGAGATTGAGGAGGAGGAGAGAGAGAGAGGAAGAGGAAGCTAAGTGGAGATAGTTCCACTAGGTCCTCAGGCTTTATGGAAGCTGTAATCAAGGCTGCCCCCAGACCAAACACTCAAGATAATGAGTTAAGGGCAGTCATGATTACTTACCTACAGACCCGAAACTATGACATTGATAAGATCATATCTCTCCCCTTAGAGGACTAAATAAACTAGCAGACATGGAAATGTCTAGGGAGAGAAGCAGAGGATACAAGGTTGCTCCTCCAAATCAAAGAAGAAAAGAGACAGAAAAGACTGTACACACATGTTCCTACTCTCTCTGCGGTTCAAGAAAGCCTTGCGCAAGAGACTATGGCAACACAAGAACCTCAGGTAGACAAAGAAACTGACAGGCAAAATACGATAAACTACCGGAGTGTCACAGGACTCTACCTGGTAGCTGCACTTCTTCCCTTGTCCTTTGAGTATATTGAGTTTGATTATCTCGAACAACTTGAGCTTCAAGTACTCAAAGAACAAAAGGCAACAAAGAGAAAGATGAGGGAAGAGGTTGCAAAGTCAAGAGCCATCATCCAAAAGAGTATGAAGAAGTCTGCTGACAGACAAAGGATGATGAGCTTCTTGAAGTGGAATCTCCGAAAGGAGACTTGGCCCTATGTCTCTATCCACCATGGATGCACATATAAGGGTGATCAAGCAGAAGATCAAAAGAGGAGAGCTCATTGACTTACACTCTCCAGCAAGCCAAGCCCCTCAAGAAGTGGTGGTTAAGGTTGAAGAATTTGAGACAACACAACCTAGACCTCCTGCTGAGTCTTGGCAAGTTTCATCTTTTGATCCACAACAGGGTCAGACTCCCTCTCCTTCTAAACCTGTGAGGGAGGTAGACCTAATTGAGAAAGACAAGACTGAACAACAAGTTGCTACAGGCTAGTCTTCTCATTTGAAGTTTCCAAAGAGGAGGAAAAGGATGGCCTCTAGACCGAAGTCAAAGAAGAAGACAAAGTCAGAGTCATCCACCTCCAAGCCTCAGGATGAATCAGAAAATCCTGAAAGAGTGCATGAAGAGGCAGCTCAATCAACTCCAATTCATGTAGCTTCTCTTACATCAGGAAGACCCATCTTATCCTGGACCTTTGCTACTTATCCAGAAAGATGGCATGTAATTAGAGATCAAGGTGGTGAAGATGTCTACACATGGCAAGACATGTTCAACCTACCTCTACATGACCTCTTTGAGATGAGAAGACACTTTGAGAGTTTGAGTGATCCTGACCATCTAATGAAGAAGGGTATGGTCATTATCATGATGAGGACTGTCAACATCTAAGGTCTTCAAATGTTTTTGTAATATTAGCCTAGGGGGAGTTTGTAAGGTTTCATGTAAGGCTGATGCACCTAAAACATCCTAAGTCTCTCCTGCATGAATGCACTAAAGTACAGAGTAGAAATGCTTCGGAAGTTTTACACCCTGCATCAGATTTATTCTAAGTGTAAAATCTTCCGAAGGCAAGACCAACATCTTTCGAAGCCAAAAGTGAAGTCTTCTAAAGCTTCAAAGACAAAGTCTTCCGAAGCCAAGAAGTGAAGACTGATTTCTTCCGAAGACTTTTGTAATATGCTTTATCTGATGTACTGTTCCATAAAGCTGGACCACTTTCCACTACAATTGTGTTGACTCACCAACTTTCACAAGTTAGTGTAAAGGTCCATGCTTTTGGTAACTGTACATTGAGGTCTTGAGTCTGTGATTTCTACTTTATCTACTTTTATCCTTTTTGTAATATATTAGGATGTGAGCTATGGCGTGTCATAGTTAATAGTCAAAAGGCAATCTGCCTTTTGACTCTACATTTAATTTTGTTGTTGTTTAGATTATATGTTTCCAATTGGCCTTCTAAGTATGGCTGGCTGTAGGATGTAGTATAAAGTATCTCAGGTCCTTGTATCTTTTCTTATGCTTTGTAACACTTGTAAAGAACTTGAGAGCAATATACAACATTCTTGAAAACCAATCCTTGTGTTGTTTGCTTCTTGTTCTGTCTCATATTTACTTGTGTTCTAAGTATCAAACATTATAAGTTACTAGTTCCCTATTTGATCTGTTAAATGTTCTATTACATTCTTCTCATTGTGTGTTATGTTGTAAGTGACCATCCCTTAAACTGTCCTGCATGGTTGATCAAATCTAAATTGGCCAGTTCTTTCAAGTCATGAATCTGCAGGGAGTTCACTAGAGCAGTGTACTTTTTAAAGAATTGAACCATCCATGAGATCCTTTTCACCATAAACATGTTCCAGTCACTGTCATACTTCCAGGAAATGATTTTGATATCAACTTTGCCATGTGAGACACACCATGAATCATTTGTGAAGTGGTGAGCCCTTCTTGGAGTTTTAGTTGAGAATGCTCATCAAACCACTCAGGATTCTTGTGGAGTACGGGTGCCAATGCATCATGATCTTTTGGAGTGAGCTGGACATCTTGGGTTGATACCCTTGTTCTTGGCTTTCTGCTTATGACTTCTTCTTCTTACTTCTTTAATCTCTCCTTTTTCTCATTTATCTATCGGAGAATTGCAGCTCTCAATGAATTTGTTTTTATGTTTCCAAGCTTTCTCTTGGTGTAACCTTGTTCAAAAGAGTAATCCTTCATTTCCTTGTCAGTCATACCATAGGGATCCGGATATAGTGATGTTAGAGCTTCAGTTTTGAGAGTCTTGGTCGGTTAGGTGAAGCAGGAGACTTGACTTTGTGCTTTCTCATACTCAGTCACAAATGAAGGGTCAAGAAGCTTGTTCAACTTATCTTCTTCTTCTTCAACCATGGCTTCATAAGTCATACCAGAAACTTCATTAGCATCATTTAAGGTTTCATGAAAGGCTGATGCCCCTAAAACATTCAAAGTCTCTCTTGCATGCATGCACTTAAGTGCAGAGTAGAAATGCTTCAGAAGTTTTACACAATGCATCAGAATTATTCTAAGTGTAAAATCTTCTGAAGCCAAGACCAACATCTTTCGAAGCCAAAAGTGAAGTCTTCCGAAGCTTCAAAGACAAGGTCTTCTGAAGCCAAGAAGTGAATACTGATTTCTTCCGAAGACTTTTGATACATGCTTTATCTTATGTACTTTTGCATAAAGCTGGACCACTTTCCGTTGCAACTCTGAAGGCTCACCAACTTAAAGAAGTTGGTGAAAAGGTCCATGTTTTTGGTAACTGTACATTGAGGTCTTGAGTCTGTTGCTTTCTACTTTATGTAGTTTTATCCTTTTTGTAATATATTAGGATCTGAGCTATGGCATGTCATAGTCACTAGTCAAAAGGCAATCTGCCTTTTGACTCTATATTTGATTTTGTTGTTGTCTAGATCAAATGTTTCCAGCTGGCTTTCTAAGCATGGTCGGCTGTAGGATGTTGTATAAAGTATCTCAGGTCTTTGTATTTTCTTTGTATGCTTTAACACTTGTAAAAGAACTTGAGAGAAATATACAACATTCTTGAAAACCAATATCCGTGTGATGTTTGTTCTTGTTCTGTCTCATACTTACTTGTGTTCTAAGTATTATACCATATTATTTGCAGTTTCTTATTTGATCTGTTTAGTGTTCTTAACTATACTCTCCTCATTGTGTGTTTTGTTGTAAGTGACCATACCTTAAACGGTCCTGCAATTGGTATCAGAGCATTTTAGGCCCTAGATTGTAAGATCTCACCATCTTAAGATCCCTCACACACACAAAATACTTAACATCTCAAATGGCAGCTCTCACTAAAGCTGATATGGAAACTGGAACCATGACAAAGTCCCCTCTGATCACACCTAAAGACTTTGACACTTGGTGCCAATGAATGGAAGGGTTCATCAAGCCACAAGACTCTAGGATGTGGGAATCTGTTGTCTTAGGGCCTCACATACCAAGCACCTCTTCAGCTGCTGCTGGGGGTAGTATGATTCCAAAAGATGTGGCTGACTATTCTGAAGAAGATAGGAAGAGAATAGTGATTGATCAGAAAGCCGTGACAGCCCTTCCAACTGCTCTTTTCAACTCTATATACAGAGGCTTCAAGTAGTGCAAGACAGCTAAACAGCTATGGGATGCACTGAAGCTGATGTATGAGGGGTCAACTGAAGCCAAGGAGAACAAGAAGGATCTCTTAAAGCAGCAGTTTGAAGATTTTACCTTCAAAACAGGTGAAACCATGACTCAACAATACTTCAGGTATGTTGAGATTGTAGACACTCTAATGGATGTTGGAGTGACTCTTGAGAACAGGGACATTGTAAGGAAGTTCATGTCCTCTCTTCCTAGACAATTGACACATTATTGTGTTGTTATCAAGAGAACTGAGAACCTTAAGACTCTCACTTTGACAGAGTTTTATGGTATTCTCAGTGGATACCAGATGGAGATGAACATGCAATCATATGTTAACTCCAGCAATCAACTGAGTTCAGCTCTCCATGTGGTTGAAAGGGATAGTAGAGAACCACAACATCAGCTTATCTGCTACCCTGACAATTCATAAAAGGGTCCTTTCATCACCTTCCCGGAGACACCAAGAGAAAGCTACACTCAAGGAAGCCTATTCCAAGAGACAAGCTCTTCATAAGCCTTTGTGTCTTCTGATGAAAGCACATGCAACTTTCTCTTCACTCTTGAAGATCTGGACTGTATCCATCCAGATGATCTGGAATACATGGAGATAGTTCAGAAATGGCTCTCCTCACTTATAGAGCCAAGAAATTCTACACGAGGACATGGAGGACGTTTCCAAGCGATGCAGCCAGTGGAAAGTTTGGGCTGGACAAAAGCAAAGTAAAGTGTTACAACTGTAATCAAATGGGTCACTTTGCAAGGGAGTGTGAGGCACCAATGACAAATGGTTGCCAAACACAAACCAGGCCAAACTACACTGATAGAGCCACCCAGAATGAGAAGGCAAAGTAGTAAGCTACAGTTGCTGTTGAAGAAGGAGGCTTTGAGTGGAGCTTTTAGGTGGAAGAGGCATCTCCAAACCAAGCACTTATGGCAGACCATGATGAAGCCAAGGTATTAGAACATCTCTGTACACATGATTGTATTGCAAAAGTTAGTAGATTCAGGTCCTACAACTTAGAGATGAGATCTGATCTTGAGTCTTTAAATATCCTAAATTCTGATTTCAAAATAGCTGAAAATGATTATAAACTAAAGATAGAGGACTTAGAGAAAACTATTTCAACTCTTAAACATGAACACACCAACTACAAGACTCAGATCAAATACCTCATAACTAAGTTGACTGAATGCCAGGCTGAGCTTGTGATCAGCAAAGCCAAGGCAGAAAAATGTGTTCTTGAAGAAGAGACCTTCAAGAACATTATATCCTCGTCCTTGTATGAAAACGTTTGTTATAAAAATAAGCAGGGACTGGGATCTAGTGACATACCTCTTCCACACACAATCTTGTCTGTAAGATCTCCTAGGTGTGGAACTTGTTAAGATGAGCTTCCCTTGATAGACCCTATGAGTGAAGAGGATGAAGAAAAACTAGTGAAGGATGTCTCTGAGAAGAGTGAAGAAGAGCATTCTAAGAAGGGTCACTATTTCTCTGAGGAGAATAAAAGAGTTGGGATGACCAAATCAAGAAGGAAGAACTTGATCTGGAAGGCCAAGTGGAAGTACAAGAAGGCTCAAGAGATCAAGGCCACTTCATCTCTGTGCAGAAAGAAGTCTTTATCTCTGCAGGTTTTGAGGTGGTTAAGGCTGAAGACACAAACTTGAATTCTAGTACCAGGAGTTCTAGTTCATGTTCAAATCATCCTAGCATAAAGATGAAGGGTGATCAGTTGTGTACCACTGCTACACAACCTGAACCATCCAGCTCCAAAGGTAATTCTCTCCCTAAAAAAATTGCCACAACATTTGCAAAGATGAAGATGGAGAAGGAAAGTGATAAAGTTAAGCCTTGCTAACAAAAGAAGACTCTTAGGAAGAAGAAAATGGACTGTGTCATGTGTGAAAGTACTTCTCATCTTGCTAAGGATCGCCTCTACAATCCAAAAAGTACTATCCACATGACCAAAAAAGAAACTTCTAAGAGTTTGAAGAAGAAGCATGCTTCGAAAGGAAAATCTTTTCCTTTCGGAAGCTCCAAAATGAAGAAGAAGACAAGTGAAAAAGTGCCTTCAGAAGAATATTTGGTCTCGAAGGAAAGGAATACTTCCGAAGTACTGAAGCGTGCTGTAGTGTTAGCAAGATCTTCCGAAGGTTCTATCATCAAAACTTCCAAAGTCATCAAAACTTCCGAAGTGTTGAAGGCCAAGTCTAAGCTTCCAAAGGTGGTGTGGAAGACAAAGAAAGACCAAGTGACTGAAAGTTTTTCATCAACATCAGCAAATGATCCTCAAAACATGACAATAGGATCAATTACTATTGCATTATCCTCAACTTCTTTTGATAAGCCCAAGACCAATAAGGCTTGGGTTTCCAAATGTAACTAACCATCTCTTTTGTGTAGGAACTACTCAAGACAAACAGGAATGTATGGACCATCGATAGTGGCTGTTACAGGCACATGACAGGCAATGGGTCACTACTCCAAAATTTTGAAATGATTGACGGAGGACCAATTGCTTTTGGAGGAGATGTTGGGGTTACATAACTGGAAGAGGCAGGGTCACAAATGGTAAGCTCAATATTGAAAAGATAAAATTTGTTAAGGAGCTTGGATACAATCTCTTCAGTGTATCTCAATTTTATGATCAGAGTCATAACATGCTCTTTACTGTGCCTGAGTGCATTGTTCTCAGGCCTCGGGGTAGTCATTCCTCATGTGCATATCTTGCTTAGAGCCCCCATGAAAAGGAAGATGTACAAGATGGATTTGCAAGAAACATCTCCCTCTGGAGAAGTTTCATGCTTTCTATCTAAAGCCAATAGTGATGAGTCTTTCCTCTTGCATAAAAGAATATGCCATGTAAACTTGAAAAACATGAATGAATAAATTAATTAATAATGATTTGGTAACTGAAATGTCAAATAAAGAGTTTACAAGTGATGACCACTGTGTTGCATGCCTCAAAGGGAAGCAACACAAGGTATCTCACAAGCCAAAGGAAAGAAACTCCATCACTACTCTCCTACACTTATTACATATGGATCTCATTGGCCCTACCAATGTAATTAGCCTAGGAAGGACCTCTTACTGTTTAGTGATCACAAATGATTTTACAAGATTCACTTGGGTCTTTTTTCTTAGAACTAAGGATGAGACCCCTGAGATTCTGAAGAATTTCATCTTAAAGATTGAGAATCAATATGATCACAAGGTCAAAACCATAAGATGTGATCATGGAAATGAATTCAAGAACCAAATCCTTGATACATTTTGTGATGAAAAGGGTATTACAAGAAAATATAGTGCTCCCGGGACTCCTCAGCAAAACGGTGTTGATGAGAGGAGAAACATGACACTAATTGAAGCTGCAAGAACTATGTTGTCTGACTCTAAACTGCCCATCACCTTCTGGGTAGAAGCAATGAACACTGCTTGCTATATGCATAACAAAGTTTTAGTAGCTAAACACATGGTAAGACTCCTTATGAACTTTGGCACAAGAGGAAACCGTTCATTGGTTTTCTCAAGTCATTTGGATGTCCTTGCACCATCTTGAATACCAAAGATCAAATTGCCAGGTTATAGAGTATACAATCTTGTGAGCATGTTTCAGGATCTACAGATATACTATCAACAGGTGATCCTGACCCAAGATTTGAGCTAAGAAAACCATCAAGTTACACTACTTTAGCTCCAGTTGTAACTAACCATACAAATGGAGTTCCTATCAGCACAACAATGACAAATCCAGCTGACACATCTAAGGTGCCTTCAAATTCCAGCTCAGAGGCACAAAACTCAAATGAAGGAGCTACAAATGTAGGAGATCTTGGTGGTGGTGAAAGTGATCAAGAATTTCTTGATACAGACAACCACTCCATTGAAGACAACATCAATGATGTCACACACTCACTGGATCAAGTCTCTGTTGATAAGTGTGCTGATGTGGTAGGTGAATCAAAATTTCTAGATCTAAATTTTTCTAATTTGGATCTCTCAAAACAACTTGCTGTGATCCCTCAACTAAGGATCCACAAGTCTCACCCCACCACAAACATCATTGGAGATGTTGACATAGGGGTGAGAACAAGAGGACAAACCCATCATGCAAATATTTGTCTTCACTCTTGTTTCTTATCCCAGATAGAGCCAAAGAAAGTTGATGAGGCTTTAAAGGATGGAAGGTGGGTTGAATCCATGCAAGAGGAGTTGCTTCAATTCAAAAGTCAAAAGGTTTGGAACCTATGTCCTCTCCTTCAAAGGAAGACTACCATAGGAACCAAATGAGTTTTTAGGAATAAGAAAGATAATAGAGGACTTGTCATCAAGAACAAGGCAAGACAAGTTGTTCAAGGATACACACAAGAAGAAGGAAATGACTACACATATGTCTTTGCTCCTATGGCAAGACTTGAAGCTGTCAGAATATTCTTAGCTTTTGCTGCATCTAAGGATTTCAAGGTCTACCAGCTTGATGTCAAGTGTGCTTTTCTCTATGGGGTGATTGATGAAGAAGTGTATGTCAAACAACCACATGGCTTTGCAGACCCTAATCATCTTGATTATGTATGCATGCTTGATAAAGGTCTATATGGGCTTCACCAAGCCCCACGGAAGTGGTATGAGACTCTATCTTAGTATCTCTATCAAGATGGATACAAAACGGGTACTATAGATGGAACTCATTTCATCAAAGGAATAGGGAATGACTTAATGCTTGTTCAAGTATACGTAGATGACCTTATCTTTGGGTCAACTAATCTAAAGCTTTGTAAAGACTTTGAGAAGTTGATGAAGAATATATTTAAAATGAGTGCCATTGGGGAACTCAATTTCTTTCTATGAATTCAAGTGAAGCAAGTTGACAGTGGCATCTTCATAAGTCAGTCAAAGTATGTACAAGATATACTTAAAAGATTCAACATGATTGATTGTAAGGTTGCCAAGACACCCATAGCCAGAAACCACTCCCTTGGACCTGATCTTGAGGAAAATTATGTGGATGAACATCTTTATAAGGCTATGATTGGGTATCTTATGTACCTCACTGCTAGCAGGCCTGATATCATGTTTGCCATATGTATTTGTGCAAGATATCAAGCCAACCCCAAGATGTCATACCTAATCACTGTGAAGAGGATTCTAAGATATCACAAATGTGCTCTAACACTTGGCCTTTGGTATCCAAAGAATTCTGACTTCAATCTGTATGCATGCACAGAGAGTGACTTATGGTGGATGTAACATGATTGCAAAGTCTGCATCAGGGGGTTGTCAATTCCTTGGTGGAAGGATAGTCTCTTGGCAATGCAAGAAACAATCCTGTGTGTCTGCATCAACTGTTGAAGTTGAATACACTGCTGCTGCAAGCTATTGTGCTCAAGTGCTTTGGATTCAGAATCAGATGCTGGATTATGGATTTAACTTCATAGAGACTCCCATCCACATATATAACAACAGTGCTATCTCTACTATAGAGAATCCTGTGCAACACTCAAGGACAAAACACATCAATATCAGGTATCATTAGATTAGAGATAACTTTGTAAATGGATTGATTAAACTAGTCAATGTTAACACAAATGAACAATGTGCTGATCTGTTCACCAAAGCTTTTGATAAACAGAGGTTTAAGTACCTTGTATCAGCTATTGAGATGATTAACTTTGAGTAGCTTTTCTTAAAACTTAATCATATTATTTCTAAAACCTGTGTGTCATAAGTTGTCTATTTTATGACCATCATAAGCCATTGTTTACTATGGAAGAAAAATCTTTTTAATAGACATTCCTTAGATTTTTGAAAATTTTGATCTTTTTATCCTTTGGAAGATATGTATTTACCTTCGGAAGAAACTTATGTCTTAGAAAACAAGTAACTACTTCAATAAATTTACCTTCGGAAGAAATTTTAAATGTCTTCTGTAACATCTCGTATTTTTGTTAATTAAAAGCTAACTTTGTTAAGTTCTTATAAGGTCCATTTATGTCAGTTATGAAACTCTGAGGGCCTGTTATGCATGTTGAGTTAAATGGGAAGTTAATAAATTAATTTGCTTAAAAAATAATAATAATAATAATAATAATAATAATAATAATAATAATAATAATAATAATAATAACTAAAATAGTAGTAATATTACTAATAATAGTATTAAAAATAATAATAATAATTTATAGAAGTTATTTAACTTGATATGATAAAACTTAAAGTTAATTGAAGTCCAGGGGTTAAATTGGTAATTTTAAACTTTAAAAGAAGTTTTGGGAATAAAATAATGAAGGAAGGAAATTGCAGGGACCATTTGTGTAAATTAGAAAAGAACCAAAAACAATTGCGTCCCCACCGGCCGTTTTCCCGGTGGCCGACTCCGGCGGCCTCCGGCGACTGCTCCGCTCTTGAATTAACCGTTATTAACCAAAATAATTCCATTGAATCGCCTCATGACCCGTTTTCGAACCCATGATCATGTTTAATTTCGATTTAAAGTGTTGTTAAGAACATTTAATCAAGAAACCGAAATGCGCATTCAAGTTCCAACCGTTCGAATCGAAACTGATCAAATTAAGTTGTTGTAATTGAGGGAAAACCATCTAATCGATACCCTAAAACTAATTGAACACTTAATTTCATCTGAAAAACAAGCGAACACCGAAAAATCTACTCTCGAATACGTCGCGGTCTGCAGCTTAGTCGTCGTCTATATTCTCGGATCCATTACTCAAAATTGGTTGAGGGTTTTCGTTCGAGATGATGACCCGAAGCTTCCCACAAGAGCAATTTGATTATTGTCAATGTTTGCACCATGAAACACATCCATGTAGTCGCGACTCGAATGTAAACTTGAGATCATCAAATCGAACGCAATAATGTAAGTATCATATATCATCAAACTCGGTTTTACATGGGGAAACAAAGCCCCATGTTTAATTCGTTAATCTGCATCATTTGGGTGGTCAATTTGATCCAAATCCGTTCTAGGGTTCTTATGAAATTGGGGGTTTTTGTAATTAGTGTTTTTAAAAGTTTTAATTGGGTTTTTAACAAGAAACGGGCTCTAGCCCAACTGGTAACATCAAAGCAATATAAGCAGGAGGTCAGGGGTTCGAACCCTGCCTCCGCTATATTCTGTTTTTAATAGTTTTTTTTAATATTTTTATAATTCAGAAAATTGTATTATATTGTTAAATCTAAATAAAAATTATTTTGTTAACTAAAGTCTTTCTGAAATTATTAAGCTAATTTTTAAAGATTGTTAAACTTATAATATCCAATTTATTTTCCTTTTAAAAGAATAAAAAGATTATAAAAATTTTATTTAGTCATTATATGATATAAATATATTATGGTTCAAATTAGAATTATTTCAAAACCCTATTTATTTACATATTAACTATTCAAATAGTTTTTAAATAATTAATCATGTAACCATGCTATACTTAATAAACTTATTATTAAACTTTTATTTAAATTCTTGGAACTAATAAAATAATATATTATACTTTATTTTTATTATTAAAATCTTGTATTATAAGATCTTTATAATAAATTATTTTATAAAATGATTTTAAATAATTATAAAGTCACTTAAATAGGTATTTAATAAATTCTCTTTATCAAATAATTAATTATTAAATTAATTATTTCTTTTTACATATTATACTTAATTTCTATTAAATCAATAATTTAAATTGTTGAGACCTTTTTAATCATTCTTGGACTTAATTGATTTATAATTATTAAACCAAAACATAAACGATTCATTATTTTATTATTTAAACTTCCAAATCCAAATTGAAACCCTAGTTCATGTCTAATTGATAATCTTATTATTGAACCTTATTTTGGAATCAATACGTTTAGGTAACTTGTAAAAGAGATCATTGGAACCTCGTTTAAATTCTTATCATCACCTTATATATATAATGTGAGTTCTTCATGCCCCTTTTTACTTTATTTTCACACCTTTTGGGGTGAAACATGTTAACCTTATAAACTTACACTTGTAAACATATTGATACTTGTAAATGCACATGAATTCATCTTTACATTTTTGTCATGGTTATTTGTGTTATTGTAAGTCTTATATGAGATGCATATTTTGTTTACAATCATTAACTATTGCTAGCCTGGCGACGTCTTAGGTCTTTGGGCCTGACAAGCCTATTTGGTGCTAAAGTCGATGTATTGCCGACTCCTAGGAGCCGTATGCTTGTGCACTAGGGAACCAAATACACTTAGCCAATCTTTTATACTTGTAATCAAGTCGAGGTTTGGTTGTAACGATATGTGTTCTATAACCTTACTAGCTTATAACCTATGACATGAATTGCTACTTGTAACCTTTTCATATTATGTATGAAAACCTTGGAAACTCACTAACTATTTATAGTTGACCTTTTATTTTTATCATGTTTCAGGAAAACCCCCAAGTTTGAAGTGAACTTATGTTGCTGGCATATTCTAGGACTTGGACCTAGTTAATAAACAAAATGATTATGTTTGTTATTTCATGTTGAAACTTATTTCATTATTGAGACTTATGCTTGTAATGTAATTTTGAAACTTATGTATAATATATTTGGATTTAATAATAGCGTTATGTGGCTGTGAACAATCTTAACCCTCACATCTCGACGTTTCCGCCGTCAAGGTTGGGGTGTGACAGATTGGTATCAGAGCCCATAACTATAGGGATTTAGGTTATTAGAAATGGTGACCTAGACTATAGTTGCATGAACCTCATAGAAGGATTCTTATACCTTTGTGCTTACATGTTGTTTGCATGCTACATAATGCTATGCCTTTTGTGCAACTTGATGCCTTAGCATAGGATTGCCTTATGTATGCTTAAACTTAGTTACTTGTCTCCCTAAACTTAACTTTAACTCTTTGATTCTCCCCGACAAATGAACTTCCTAAATCTATTCTCAACGACGTGTGGAATCTACACTTATCATCGTGGGTTTAGTTCCTTAGACTCTATGTCTAATCTATGAAAATCTCATCAAGGTTTTGATTTCATAAACCAAAGAAATTTGTGTGACACATAGACACCTGTATTCTGGATTTCCTGGCAAAAGGCCTTCGGGCTAAGGCAAGCATATCGTATAAATCTCATTACGAGACCAGTTATGCTTACCTGGGGATTTCGGGGATGAGTGATAAACTATGGTCAACATACACAAGTCTCTATGGCAAATGAGTCAATTTACCTTGACGTGTCAACGATTCCAAATGGTAATGCGTTACCAAATGGAACCATCCTCTTCGTATCTTAAAATCTTTGACTCCTTGAACTGGTATCACTTCATTCTCATCATACATAATGTTCCTGTTAATATCGAACCTATCCTACGTTTCAACTTTTACGTTTAAACACCGTTACACGTTGAGCGTTTCATGTAACTATTTCTATATCTTGACCAACGTGAAAATGGATCTTAATATACCCAAAGATATTGGGAATCTAAACCGATTGGTCATCAAAAACTTTAAACCGTTACTTATGGTTCTCAAGTGATGTGTCCCATAACTAAGAACATGCAAATGCTATAGGTGGAATTCCTACATCTCGAGATACTTTGTCTAAGCAAAGTGTAAATGGTGATTTGACTTGATCATTGAATCCATTTACTTGACTCGAAACCCTTGAGATGAGTGATCACTTATAAGTACGCGTGTCTTCAATAAGACTATGGTTGACCTCATATCGTGAGAAGTCTATGTATTTCTTTCGATTGTGAATCGAATGTTCACACCTCATTGTGGTGTTGAATAATTTCCTGCCCTTGATTTCGTCTTCCTGATTGAAACCATCCAAGATTTGAACACCACAACGAATTCTGTTATCTCGAACTTGATCCTAAGCTTGTAAGCATGATTTTCTCTTTTGTTACATTGATGTAACTTGAAATTTTCTGAATTTCTAATTGATATTCTTTTTCTTTTCGCTGTTATGTCAAACTTCATACCGTTTGCACCGTGAGAGATGCAAGTGTTTGCAAGCCAACATATGACTAAGAACACTCGTATCTCCTAAATGATTCTAACTCATCAAAACAGGGGTGATTCCCTTATTTTGATGATTCTCTATTCGTTTCGATAAATGGTTTCCAATCGCGTGTTTTATGAAATTTTATCCTCTGGATTGGGGTGATTACCTTATCTTGAGGATTGACTTCAATTATTTTCTTTGGAATGACATTTCACAAATGACATGATCTCACCAAAATAGGATTGAAACCCGTACTTTGGTGACAAATGTCAATCTTCGATTGTTTTCTTGCTATTATGAAATTCACTCATCAAGATAGGCGTGAATTCCATACCTTGATGATAATATCATCTTTATGAATTGTATTTGTTCAAATGAGACGACTTCATCAAAGTAGGAGTGAATACTGGATTTTGATGGAGAAGTTCATCTTGTTATATTTTGTTTTTGTAAAACTTCACTGTTAAGATAGGAGTGATTTCCCTTACCTTAATGGTGAGTTACCTCGTCTTATTTCTGTGGATTCTCAACAAGGAGTTGGGATCGAACTTTTTGATTGGTAAGTTAGTGGTCATACCTTGGGAATACACCATCAAGTTAGGAGTGAAAACCACACCTTGATGACTATTCTCATTTCTTGACCTCCAACTTACCAAGGTTTTAATCAAGTGACAAGAAACATGTAGTAACTTGAAGGGTGAACCAATGTTAGTGTTTGGACCTATCAAGCCAAAGCATGACTTCTGAACTTGAAAGGAGACCCGATCACTCTAGGTTAATTTTGATTCCGAGCTTGGAGCATTTAAATTGATTTCTTTCCCTTTATCCTTATGTTTTGATTTGATCTAGCTATATCGAACCATTTATTCCCTACTTATCAACTTTCATTTTGAGATATCATCAACACATGATTGTGTGATGGTAGTCTTCTTAAACAATCTTTCTACTAAATAAAGACATTATCAACTTGTGGTTATGTCTTTCTAGTCATACGAATGTTCTCGACTGTACTCATGGGTTTGATGAACTGTGTATGCAAACTATACTTGGAAATTTGCTACCTTGCAAAATATAAGTACATTTCCTATTGTTCACGTCATTTCTTAAATCGTCTTTAATCCTTAACCATTGAAAATCATTAAAACACTATCTTGATTTCGATCAACGAGACTCATTATTACTTATATTGTGACGCGCATATAAAGGTTCATAAACCTTCGTAACTTGTAGTCATGGGTTTGGCATAAAGGAAAAGACGTAACTTGGGATGTATCCAAGTGTCTTACCTTCACATATGACAAGACCTAACCTCCGTGTTCCTGTGAATCTCCTGTTTTATTTCTCATCATCGAATGTCTCCTATTTTGGATGTCATACTGAAAATTGCTGCATTATGGATCAATTGACTAATCTCATATTGACTCTTGTGAGATAATGGGTCGATAAATAGACTTGTATCTAACTCAAGAATTCGTATACCGTAGTATGGCGTTAAAACATCGATCGTTATTTTGGATGATCGATTCATTCTCTGCTTTTAATAATGTTCCCAACCATCGTCGTGAACTTATTCCAAAATCTTCGCATATCGTATTATTCTTAGACCGATGATTGGTCAAAGGAGAGATACATATTCACAAGATATGTGTTAAGACCGTTTCATATAGTGACGTTTGGGATTCTTAACTCCTGACGGTTAACCTTTCTTATCATTGTTGGTCCTTTATTGATTTCTAGACATCAATTTACTACGAAATTACATTCTAGAAGTTGTGACTTATGAATCTAAGGTACCACGGTAACTCGTCATCGTCTTTCCACATTTCATATGCCAAATTTTGAAGCGTCTCGCATTTCACTGGAAGAGTTCAAATTGGCATGCATTATGTCAAGAATCTTGTAGAATTCCATAAGGTGAAGCATCTCATCCGTAATCAAACGTCAATCACTGCCTGTTGTACACCTATCTTTCATTATAACTCCTTTGTTCATTTAAGTTCATTCTTAATTTCGGAACGAAATTCTTTTAAGTTGGGGGGACTGTAACATCTTGTATTTTTGTTAATTAAAAGCTAACTTTGTTAAGTTCTTATAAGGTCCATTTATGTCAGTTATGAAACTCTGAGGGCCTGTTATGCATGTTGAGTTAAATGGGAAGTTAATAAATTAATTTGCTTAATAATAATAATAATAATAATAATAATAATAATAATAATAATAACTAAAATAGTAGTAATATTACTAATAATAGTACTAAAAATAATAATAATAATTTATAGAAGTTATTTAACTTGATATGATTAAAACTTAAAGTTAATTGAAGTCCAGGGGTTAAATTGGTAATTTTGAAACTTTAAAAGAAGTTTTGGGAATAAAATAATGAAGGAAGGAAATTGCAGGGACCATTTGTGTAAATTAGAAAAAAACCAAAAACAATTTCGTCCCCACCGGCCGTTTTTCCGGTGGCCGACTCCGGCGGCCTCCGGCGACTGCTCCGCTCTTGAATTAACCGTTATTAACCAAAATAATTCCATTGAATCGCCTCATGACCCGTTTTCGAACCCATGATCATGTTTAATTTCGATTTAAAGTGTTGTTAAGAACATTTAATCAAGAAACCGAAATGCGCATTCAAGTTCCAACCGTTCGAATCGAAACTGATCAAATTAAGTTGTTGTAATTGAGGGAAAACCATCTAATCGATACCCTAAAACTAATTGAACACTTAATTTCATCTGAAAAACAAGCGAACACCGAAAAATCTACTCTCGAATACGTCGCGGTCTGCAGCTTAGTCGTCGTCTATATTCTCGGATCCATTACTCAAAATTGGTTGAGGGTTTTCGTTCGAGATGATGACCCGAAGCTTCCCACAAGAGCAATTTGATTATTGTCAATGTTTGCACCATGAAACACATCCATGTAGTCGCGACTCGAATGTAAACTTGAGATCATCAAATCGAACGCAATAATGTAAGTATCATATATCATCAAACTCGGTTTTACATGGGGAAACAAAGCCCCATGTTTAATTCGTTAATCTGCATCATTTGGGTGGTCAATTTGATCCAAATCCGTTCTAGGGTTCTTATGAAATTGGGGGTTTTTGTAATTAGTGTTTTTAAAAGTTTTAATTGGGTTTTTAACAAGAAACGGGCTCTAGCCCAACTGGTAACATCAAAGCAATATAAGCAGGAGGTTAGGGGTTCGAACCCTGCCTCCGCTATATTCTGTTTTTTCTTGTTTTTTTTAATATTTTTATAATTCAGAAAATTGTATTATATTGTTAAATCTAAATAAAAATTATTTTGTTAACTAAAGTCTTTCTGAAATTATTAAGCTAATATTTAAAGATTGTTAAACTTATAATATCCAATTTATTTTCCTTTTAAAAGAATAAAAAGATTATAAAAATTTTATTTAGTCATTTTATGATATAAATATATTATGGTTCAAATTAGAATTATTTCAAAACCCTATTTATTTACATATTAACTATTCAAATAGTTTTTAAATAATTAATCATGTAACCATACTATACTTAATAAACTTATTATTAAACTTTTATTTAAATTCTTGGAACTAATAAAATAATATATTATACTTTATTTTTATTATTAAAATCTTGTATTATAAGATCTTTATAATAAATCATTTTATAAAATGATTTTAAATAATTATAAAGTCACTTAAATAAGTATTTAATAAATTCTCTTTATCAAATAATTAATTATTAAATTAATTATTTCTTTTTACATATTATACTTAATTTCTATTAAATCAATAATTTAAATTGTTGAGACCTTTTTAATCATTCTTGGACTTAATTGATTTATAATTATTAAACCAAAACATAAACGATTCATTATTTTATTATTTAAACTCCCAAATCCAAATTGAAACCCTAGTTCATGTCTAATTGATAATCTTATTATTGAACCTTATTTTGGAATCAATACGTTTAGGTAACTTGTAAAAGAGATCATTGGAACCTCGTTTAAATTCTTATCATCACCTTATATATATAATGTGAGTTCTTCATGCCCCTTTTTACTTTATTTTCACACCTTTTGGGGTGAAACATGTTAACCTTATAAACTTACACTTGTAAACATATTGATACTTGTAAATGCACATGCAATTCATCTTTACATTTTTGTCATGGTTATTTGTGTTATTGTAAGTCTTATATGAGATGCATATTTTGTTTACAATCATTAACTATTGCTAGCCTGGCGACGTCTTAGGTCTTTGGGCCTGACAAGCCTATTTGGTGCTAAAGTCGATGTATTGCCGACTCCTAGGAGCCGTATGCTTGTGCACTAGGGAACCAAATACACTTAGCCAATCTTTTATACTTGTAATCAAGTCGAGGTTTGGTTGTAACGATACGTGTTCTATAACCTTACTAGCTTATAACCTATGACATGAATTGCTACTTGTAACCTTTTCATATTATGTATGAAAACCTTGGAAACTCACCAACTATTTATAGTTGACCTTTTATTTTTATCATGTTTCAGGAAAACCCCCAAGTTTGAAGTGAACTTATGTTGCTGGCATATTCTAGAACTTGGACCTAGTTAATAAACAAAATGATTATGTTTGTTATTTCATGTTGAAACTTATTTCATTATTGAGACTTATGCTTGTAATGTAATTTTGAAACTTATGTATAATATATTTGGATTTAATAATAGCGTTATGTGGCTGTGAACAATCTTAACCCTCACATCTCGACGTTTCCGCCGTCAAGGTTGGGGTGTGACATCTTCTGAAGTTTAAATTTTACTTGAGTACTTGTATGTTTTTGAAGAACAATTTTCTTCCGAAAGCAATTTAGTCTTGGAAGTTTTATTCTTCTAAGAATAAAATTCTCTGAGTATAAATCTCTTCCGAAGCAAAATTTTCTAAACTCTTTGGAATATCTTCCGAAGTCATTTTGGCTTCGGAAGCTTTTCATCAAAACTTCCGAAGCAAAATTACCTTCGGAAGATTTTAGACTTCCAAGAAAACTACCTTTTTGGGCACTTTTCCAGAGGTGGGACCGACATCCAGATTTTAAAGTTTATCATCTTTCATTAGCTTTGTCTCAGATCCATTTCATATATATACCCAACAGTTCCCCCCTCTTTCATTCTCTTCTTCAGCTGAACTATTCCCAAAACCTTAAATTCACCCACAAACCGCCTTTGTTCTTATCTTCCTTCACCTTTAAATTTTCTAAATGGCCAACCTCAACCACAGAAACAACCCAGATTTTTCCATGCAACTCCACAGGCAACATAATCAGGTTGCTCTGTTGGACTCTAAGAAAGATCCAAGTTTCTCAAAGGTTTGCCATTTTCTCTCTTTGGCAAACTATCTCACCCCCTTACCATTGATCCTCATCTCTATGAGGATCAGTTGTTAGAATTCTGGAAGACCTACCAAGAGGTCATTATGGATGGGGAGAAGGCACTGTCTGCCACAGTGCAGGGGAGGACAATCTTCATCACTCCAGCCATCATCAACTCTCTTCTTTAGTTGGATGATGAAGAAGGTGAGTTGTCCATTCCAAAGGAAGTTCTAAATCATTTTTTTGAGCATATGGGATATGAGGGGATTTCTCTATAAAGACCTTCAATAAAGGAAAAGTCTCATCCTAGTGGAAGTACCTACTTCATGTGGTCATCCACAGCTTATCCAACAAGCATGGGGGATGGGACCAGATTACTGAAGATCTTTCCTTTTTAGTCCATGGAATGGTCCAGGGGGTTAGATTCAGGTACTCACAATTTGTTTATACAAATTTACTTGCTAATTTGAACTCCTTAGAGTATTATATGTTCCCTAGATATGTTCAACACATTCTCAACTTTAAACTGGGCTCACAGTTGAGGGGGACAGGTAATATTCTTAAATTGGGACTGATGAAGCCTGGCATCTTTAATACTATGAAGAAGCCAACTATAGGCTTCTCTGGGGGTAGAAAGAGCTCTTGTCCCAAAAATGTTAGAGCTCATTGCCCAAGGTGACAACCTAGCAACACAAGCTAGTGTTAAACCCACACCATTTACTTCTCAACCTCCTAAACAACCTCAAATCATTCTCACCTACCAAAGAAAATCCAAACGAACCCCTGATCAAGATTTTGAGCTTGTGCAGGCCCCCATATCATCACCCATACAAGAAGAAGTGGACACTAGAGCTCCCACTTCTCTTGAGGAGCAAACCACTCCCATCTCATCATGAATCAGTGCTGAGGTTCCTCATGCTCAGCATGATGAGCTCATTACCCAAACAGCCTTAAGCCTTCACTCGGAGTCTCAAAACTCTAGTGAACAACCCTCAAGGAAAAGTTACCATCCCCAGCCTCTTGATCTAAACCAACCCATTCCCAACCTAAAATTCTATGATGATGAAGACATGGGAATCAGTGAGTACCATGAGTATCTCTATTCCTTCCCTACTCAAAGAGAGATGAGTGCTCCTGCCTCTCCTATGTCTAGCCCACATCATTCACCTATCACTGAGGTGGATCTCCCTGAACCTATTCAGGAGGTCCATATGGAAGAGGCTATCATTTTTGCAAGTGATTACATCTTTATTACCTCAACCAACGCAACTCATCCCATTGACACTTCAATTGAAGTTGTCAGTGAGCAAGGAAAATCCAACAGCCAAAAACTCTATGCTAATGGTGAGAGAGAAGACTTTGGTCCAATTCTCTCATCCCCCAATGATTCTTCTGATGAAGATGAGGGGAACATGAGACTAAAGGTGAAGAAATTGTTACAAACATGTTCCTATTTAGTCTCTAAGGTTAGTAACCTTGAATCTTAGGTGACTACCTTACAAAATAGGGTCAATGATCAGCAACTTGAAATATCTTATCTTAAGGAGAAACTAGCTGGGAGACCTTGAGGAGCTCATCCAGGAACACAAGAACTAGTGGATGTAATTGACCTAACTCCTAGCTCACCTGTGCAAGTGGGTGATGTTACCAAAAAGGAGGATAAAGTCATAGCAATCACAAAACCTGGGAGTTCTTAACATAGTATGGACATTTAGGACTCACCTTCCTCACTTGTAGTTGTCCATACTCAGCAACCTTCTCAAGTTCACATTGATGTGGACTCACTGATTTAGAGTCTCTTTGAGGAGGGAATTCCAAGGGCTATGTCATCCCCACCTCAAGGATCATCAAATTACATTATTGGGTGGAGGTATGATGCTGATAGAAGAGCCCTCATACTTCAAAGAGTTCAAGGACAGAAAGAAGTTTTAAATTTGTTAGGATCTGGTATTTGAACAAAACACCAAATGATTAACGTGTTAACCAAACCAAATAGTGCGGAATCCTATTTGATTGGCGATCCAATCAGTGAGAACGCACGTAGAAACAATAACGTATTGAATCTAACGTAAAGAATCGATTAGGAATCGATCTACAGCGTTCTATGAACTTGGAGTATGATCTTAGAGGCTTCTGGACGGCTAGGGTACGTCTGGAGTCGAATTAGAATGAATGCTTGCGTTTTTCCACGAATTAGGTGGTATTTATAGGTTAGGGTTGCTCATTCGGGCGAATGAACCATTAGTATGGTTCAGTCGTGCGATTGAGCCATGCGGTTGATCCATTCGCACGACTGAGTGTTCAGTCGTGGGACTGAGCCAATCTCATGTTACAATCATACGACTGATCCAGTCTCCTGGTTCAGTCGTGCGACTGAGTCATTCGCCTGAAGTTGTTCATGCGTATGGTCCATTCGCATGGGCCATTCGCATGAGAACTTCATGTTACTAAGTTTGAATGTATTCATTTATATAACATTATGTGTATCAATTCAAACAATCACAAACCCATATAACCAATTCAATATCAACTCATTAATGAAATATTAAACATTATAAATCACAATCAAACATTCTCATTTCATTAATAACCCAACCATTACATAAGTGTATGACAAACAAGACATATTACATTCATATCAGGATCTAGGTACATATATATCAACAAACTCCCCCTTGGACCTAGATCTATCTAATGTCTTACCTTCTGCATCACCTCTTCATACTTCTTGTACTTCTCCTCTCTTGTGACTCCTGCGTGAATCTCAAACGCAAAGCAGAGTCTTATGACATTTTGGAATTGGAGGGCTTGTACAATATCTTGCGTGTCATAGAACAATGGTCACTTGTATAATGTGTATACATCATTAGAGAGACAAGTTAGTGAGCCACATCGGGTCAAACACCCTGATGGTATCCATTTGTCCCTCTTTATTTAGAACTATGACCGCCTCCCCGGTCTCCAATCATAGTACCACCATTTAAAGTGTGGAGTGAAGTCCTGTGGCATTTCCCTGAGAGGGATTCTTGACATTGTTCTTGGGGGACTCCACTTCAGCACTATCTTGGGCTTACCAGTTATGGGATCAACTTCAGAACGTCTGATATACCTCGTAGGTTGTTGAGGTTTGAAGTTGACCCACCTGGTGTGGTACTTTTTCTTCAGGGCAGCCTCAAACCAGCCTGACATTTTCCTCGGGTCAGCATATAGTAGCTTCAATTTAGCCAGCTGGTTGAGCTCAAAACCAGTTAGAGTCTTTAGATCATGTGGAAATCTAAAGTACTCTATGCCCTTCTCCCTCTTTATGGCATAAACATTAAGATCCTCAAAATGTGCCCACGCAATAATCCTGCCTGACACCTTGTGATGTTTCTTCACTTTGTAGAGTTTGGTGTAGACATTCTGTTTAGGAGCGGTGCGTTGGGCTCGGATTTCCTCGAAACATGTAGCCCATTCTGCCTTTCTGATATCAACATCGGCGTTTGAGGCTTGGGCTTGTCCTTCAATCTTCTCAGACTCTTGCTCCATCTGATCCAATACCTCAAATGTATCACTGACTAGGGATTCACCCAGATTGGGAACCACATTTCCCTCGTTGTCAGCGTACTCAGGATAATGCTCTGCTGTGACGTCTTCGATTTCTATCTCATCAATGTTGTTCAGCTCTTCGTCACTGGTAGACTCAAAAGTTGGAGCATCCTTAATGATCTCATCTGGATTCAGCTTGAACATCTCAGCCAGTTGCTCATTTGTAAGATCATGAATTAATATACCCCTCTTCAGGGGTATAACTCACTGATCTCCTGACGGTCCCTTGCAGATCAAGAATCATAGTCAGTTGAGTCTTGACCTGCTGAAGGGGAGCAACATCATATTCGTCCCTTTGAAAGTTTGGATCTGCTTGATTTAAACATGTAACACATCAAACATTAGTTAATAATCAAAACAGAAATACATTAACCATATATAAACATTAAGTACATAAGTTTAATACATGATTCAAGTACAAAAGCTATCAAATACATAAACGTCTAATCATTACTTTTGTCCTGAATAGCTGGATCATCACTAGGTGAGGCAGAAGAAGAAGCTCGTTGGTCTTGATTTCTCTTCGATCGTCTTTCTTGACCCTGAGCTGAGGCAGATGCAACTGCATCTCCTCCTTCATCATCATCATCATCCTACCTTTCCTCTGTCTTTTCTTCATCATTTTCTTCATCATCATCACTATCTTCATCTTTATCCTCATCCTCATCCTCATCATTGTCAGCACCATCATCATCACCATCTCTTTCCTTTATTTTCAGAGGCTCATCTTTAGTTCCTTTGAGCTTGAGCATGATAGTCTTTTTGAGCTTGAGCATGATAGTCTTTTTGGCATCCTCCAACTCCTCAATCTTCTTTGCTGATATGACTTTATGCTCCTGGAGTTGGGCAATCTCTTGGCTCTGAGCAGCCATTTGCTATGCCTGCTGCTCAATCAACTGAGCCTGCTGAGAGATCTGCTGGGATTGTGCAGCTGTAAGATCTGCCAACTGACGAATCTGTGATGTCTTCTCGTCATCGGCTGCTAACAGACGCATCACCATACAGTTCAGCGCTGATAGCTGTTCCTCTACCCCCATGGGAGGTAGAGGTGATCCATATAGATGGGTGGGATGTGATGATGGCCCGGCTTGGTGGCTAGTGGTGGTGGTGGTGGCAGTGGTGAAGATTGGGTTAGGTCTAGATGATAGTGGTGGTGATGTAGGTGCGAATGATATAGTGGTAGATGGAAGGGTGGTAGCAGTGTTAGGAGGAATGGTGGTAGGGATGGTGGCTGTGGTGGTGACTGTGGTAACAGATGGTGTGGCTGTAGAGGTGGTAGTGGTGGTGGCTGAGGTGGTGGCTGTGGTGGTGATGTAGGTGAGTCTGCGCTTCTTCTTCTTCATGCCGTGGGGCTGAGCCATCCTCTTCTTCCTCGATCCTGTCGAGGAGGATGCTCCCCCTAGAACACGGCTTGACGGATCTGGAGCATAGGTCGGGTCAGCAGCAGTCTCTCCCAATCCACTGGGGCGTTCACCAACCGCCTGGAGCCCATGTTTTGTGGGAACGACTTTACTTCCCACAGTCCGAGTTAGTGGCTCCTCATCTGACTCTTCATCTTCCTCACCAAATATAAGATCCTGGTGGAACCCAGCCGACTCTGCTATATCTCCAGTGGGGGCAGATAATGGAGATGTACTATCAGTAGTTGTGCCCCTCGGTCGAGTGGGCATGGTATCTCCAGCATCCCCGCTATCATTATCATCAGAGTCATCGGAGGGTAGAGCAATCTGCTCAACGTCCGAGTCACTGTCATCGTGGCGCCATTTTCTCCGAGCTGGCGCCACATAATCCTCACGGGCCAGATGCCCAAACAGTCGCCTGACATGGGGTTTCACCTGCTTCCCCCTGTACACCTTCATCCTGCCTAAGGTGGTATCATCCATCACCTCAAGCACCACGACATCTTCCTTCTCCTTCGGCAAGGAAGGGAGCTTCTGGTCAATAATCATCTGCATGAATCGAGGGTACATGCAGAAGCCCTCCTTCCTTTTCCCCTCAATGTTCTCCACCAAGTAGGTGAAGATCATCCTGGAGAAGCTGAACGGATGGTTCAGCACCAACGCTACATAGGCGTTCTGGATCTGATCCGACAGCTCATCAAATCCTCCCTTCCTAGACGCTATGCACTTCAGCAGCACATGAGCAAGGTACTTGAGCTGGGGACAGAGGTTGCTCTTGTTGAGCACCCCTGCGTTGATGTCCCCAGAGTACTTAGCTCGTAGGAAACATCCTCTGACAGTAAGGGGGTGTAGTCTAGTGGGGCAGTCAGCATCGTCCCCAAACTGCAGCACAATCCTGAGATCCTCCTCCGTGATCTCAATAGCCTCTCCAAAGATAGTACTCCTGATACAATGAGGCTCAGAGGATCTGTCAACGACTGCACCTTCCCAGAAGGCCTGCTGTATAGAGCGATACGGTGTACATGGAGCAGATATAGCATGAGCAATCCTCGATCTCCTCAGAAAAGTGATAATGCCAGAAAAGTCTAAAGCATTTCTGGATGTCAGATCCAGATGAGCACAAATGTTGTGCTTAGTACTCATGGTCCAGCGACTCGCCATCTGTTACACAATGAAAATAAACATTAGTATCCGTTGGCTAAAAATGTCTTGAATCACTTGGACTTGAAAACATTCTTTTCTGTCATGCGAATGAGGTTGTGCGACTGAGATCAAGTCGTGCAAATGAGCAGTGCGACTGAGATCCAGTCGTGCGAATGACCCCATACGTACGACTGAGTGTGCGATTGAACTCATACGTATGTAAACTCATGCGTTTACACCAGTCGTGCGACTGAAGTCATACACAAGGTTCAGTCATGCGGTTTAGCTATTCGCACACCTCAGTCGTGCGACTGAAGTTCATCAACCTGTCCATTCGCATGATTTTCTGACTGTTCAATTCAAATTCAATTTTTCACCAATTTTGAAGTTTAGACGTCGTGTTCTGGTTCATTAGACTCGCAATCCATTAGTTTATCACCTAACCACTTTAATTTCATTTGTTTTATTCGTTTCGTTATGTTATTTGGCCACATATGTTTCGGTTTTTTTCGAATGAGTCTGATTGTCAAGATGTGGTCTCAAATTGAATAAAATAACGATGGATTTGCACCGCAAAGTACCTGTAGAATCAGTGCAGATAGTCAGTACACGAAAATCAAGGGTTTATGGTGATCAAACGAAAATTGGGCAGAGTAACACTAGTCGTGCAAATTAGGGCAAATATGTGGGTGATGAGTCTCTGCGACCGACTCCCCCTCTATTTATACTAAACCTGAATTCAATCGTACGACTGGGCTCATACGCTCATTTCATTCGGGCGAATGGGCCTCAGTCGTGCGATTGGTTCAGTCGCCCCCCTTCAGTCGTCCTACTGGAGTTCAGTCGTGCGACTTACTCATTCGCTCGCTCTTAATCATCCGACTGGGTCATTCGTATAGGCCATTCGGTTGAATGGTCCATACTCATGTCCATTCGGCTATAGAAGGCATGAGTGTGGTCCATTCGCACGATTGGCCCAAACTCATGGTCCAGTCGTGCGATTGGGTCATACTTATGAATTTTTCTGCATTTCTTACCATTTGACATTTAAACCCTTTTAAACTGTAGAAATAACATTATAAGCATTTGATCATCTCAGACATGATCATTTTAACTTGAAAAACTGTTGATCACCTCAGACGTGATCCTTTTACACACTTTGTCACCTCAGACATGACCCATTTATCTTTTGAAAACACATGTGGTCACCTCAGACATGACTCTTTTAGGTGATTTACTCCCTTACTGAATTCATGATGTAGTCCGACAACAAACAAACTGAAATGACTAAATAAATAGAAAATTAAACTGAAGTACAAAAATTAAACTTGTTTTTGACTTTTTGTGAGGTGTAAATCCTAAGATAGAAATCTACTGGATTCGGTTCCGGAATAGCAGCTTCAATTTGGTTTGACCATAACTGGACCAATTCAATTTTGGAATCATACAGGCAAGTCAAATCATTTGGGACATGTTATCAAAACCTTTTGATGCTCACTTCTTGGTGTTCGTCCAGAGTCGTTAGCAAATTTAGGAAATCATACTGGTACTATTAGATTCCCACATTGATTTGGACTTTCAAGAATTGTAGCCACGATGATTGTCAGTATATTTGTCCTCTTAAATCCATACAAAGACTTTTGACACAGATTGGTGATAGTTTAAGGTTTAATTATTTCAACCAACATTTGTGGATCCAACGCTTATATGGTAATCAACATTCCTCAGGAGCTTTTGAGCGGTCTACGGGTATTTTGACAAGAAGAGACTATTCTTAGAGCTTTCAAAGAGAAGCCAATCCTCAGGTCAGTGCCATCGCACAACAGAGAGGCGGCAAACAACAATGAATTCTAGAATATCTAGGTTATGCTTATCCTCAGGGTAGTGCCATCGCACAGCAGAGAGGCACACAACCTATCTTCTTGTTAGAGCATCTTTAATTTTCTTTTGCACATAATGCACCAACAACATAAGTTATTAGCTTGATAGCATTTGCTTTTCATTTTTTCGTGCTTTGCTCTATTTATGGTCATCCGCACACATTTGTGGCGTTTACATGCTTGTTACCCCTTATTGGAATATTGTTGATTGTGTTAACCAGTGATAAGATGGGAGCCAACAGTCAGTTGAACAACTTAGTTTGATCTTGAGATCACCAGTCAGGTCTAATTATCTATTGTGTTGAATCTACCGACATATCATCTGTGGTCTAGCAACCTCTAGGTCTACTTTCGTTGTGTTACCTTAGTAGTTACCAGTTTTTCTATCATATTTCCTTTTATATTGCTCAGACTACACAGACTTATACTTTGAATTTTGCATCTTGTCTAAATTTAAAATTTTTAAAGTCCCACTTGATTTGTTCCTGTGTACTATCATTTTCCAAAGTATTTGAATCGGTATCACAGATACGATCTACCTTCTATCAGCTAGCCTTTCCTTCTCCCTCGTTTTTTTTGTTTTTTAATGTTATTGGCTGACCTATTCTCCCCCTAAAATTCTAAAATCGTAACCGATTTACATATTTTAGGATTTTAATAGACAGCTAAATAACATGCATTTAATTTAAACATAAAATAGAATAAACAAAGGAAATAAAAAAATCAAAAATTAGACTAAACTGCATCAGACTACACATGGTCATCATCTGGAATAAAATCACTTTTCTTTTTAATGCCGTTAACCTCTAATAGATATACAAAACGTAGTTTGTCAAAAGCCTTTGTGTAGAGGTCAGCGCGTTGAAAATCAGTATTTATCTTTACCACATCGATTAAATTCTTTTCAAAACAGTCTCGTATAAAATGATATTTTATACCGATGTGTTTGGTCTTAGGATGTTGTACTGGATTTTTAGTTACTGCAATTGCAGCAGAGTTATCAACAAAAATAGGAGTAGAAGAGAAATTTAAACCGTAGTCTCGCATTTGCTGTTGAATCCAAATGATTTGTGAACAGCAACTTGCAGCAGCAACGTATTCGGCTTCACAGGTTGACAATGCAACCGAGGTCTGCTTCTTACACTGCCAGGTCACTAATCTCCTCCCAAAGAATTGACACCCTGCTGATGTAGACTTGTAATTCATCTTGCAGCCCCCGTAATCCGAGTCACTATACGTCGTAAGCTCAAAATCATCATCATGAGGATACCACAACCCAAGTGTGGGTGTGCCCTTCAGATAAGGAAATATCCTTTTGACCCCAATCAGATGGTTAACCTTTGGCTTAGCCTGATATCTAGAACATAGACATGTAGCATACATGATGTCAGGTCTTGAGGCAGTGAGGTACATGAGAGATCCAATCATTCCTCGGTACATTGTTGCATCGACCAGATCTCCATTTTCATCGGGTGCTATATCATGGTTTTTAGCAAGTGGAGTCCCAGCTGCAGAAGCATTTTCCATGTCAAACCAACTAAGAATGTCTCCCACATACTTGGTCTGATGTAGGAAAATTCCTTTGGGTGTCTGATCCACCTGTGACCCGAGAAAGAATTTCATATCCCCCATAGCACTCATCTCAAACTCTGCCTTCATTACTGCTTCAAATTATTTGCATAATTCTTCGTTCTTTGAACCGAAGATTATGTCATCGACATAGATCACTAGGGTTTGTTAGAACATAAAACCAAGTTTAACCTCTTAAACTTTCTGAAAAACGCAGCGGATAAATATATTTTAAAACATGATTATAAAGCTGAAATTTCATGTTTTATGGTGACATATATATGTATAAAACAAACCCAAAACAAAAGGATCATTATATGTGAATAAGCAAGCTATGAACATATGTAAAAGTACATAAAATCACAGCTTCAATGAGCTGTGAAAACTACCTTTTCAGCAGCTTGAAACTCGAAATGGAAGAGGGTGATTTGGACCAAGAAGGAACGACCAAGGCACCAACAAGAGGTCCTCTCAAGCTTGTATACCCAAAGCCTTATAGCAAACACCTTCTTGCTAGGGAGAAGAACACCAAAACATCAAAGAAACTCTCTCTTTTTCCTGCTTCTGGCCGAGAGCTTTTTGAGGAGAGAAGAAGAGTTCTTTTGTGTGAAATGATGAATAATAAATAAAGACTTGCACCACCATCTAATGTGTGTTTTCAAGGAAATTAAAATAATCCTATTGGACAAAATGGAGGCTGATTTTCAGCCTTCTAGAAGGGTTTTCCCTCCCAAACTTTTAATAAAACACACATTAGAAAGTCATGTACTTCATTTAAATTAAACCTTTTTTAATTAAAATGACTCTCTTGATTTGTTATTTGATGTTACTTAAACCTATTTAAATAACAATTCAAATAATAAAATTCATCAACAAATTATCCTTATAATTTGTTCCACAACAAATGCAATTGTTTAGAAAACCTATTTTCCAAATTTGGTGCGATTATTTAATTGCATGATCATATCATCAATTAAATAACAGTTTGTGTTTGCAAAGCTTGTTATTGGGTATAACCCGACTTGGATCATAACGTACTAACCACATCAATATTCTATGTGTCTTGGGCATATAGAATCCTACAATCTCCCACTTGCACAAGATTCATAGAAAATTGATGCAAGCAGTAAATACCGCCTAACAACGGTTTATTACCCTTAATACGCAAGACTTATAGCCATTCAATAACATCATCCCATTCAAGTATCCTACTTGAAATGATTTAGGTGAATTAATCATCTATCCTTTTGCTACAGATGTCATGTTAAATCCAAAGACACAGAATGATCATTCCTCGTTGATTTAACTTATCAGGCCTTAGACATCTAACTCTCAACGAATAAGAGGAACAAATTCCATCTTGACTACATACGTTTCTCACAAACACCTCGTGTTACGCCTGAACATAGCCTTATGTACTATCCATTATTTCAGGGCAGTGAAGAACTAGCTCAAGGTATAACACTTGGTGAATATCAAAACCCAGTATGTATCTCAGGTCTGAGGATACCAAATGATATTCGCCTTTACTCAAATTTGCTTATGATCAATCTGGAAGATTCCATGTAGTAAAATTTGAGATGCGGGACAGTCCAATATTTGTATCCCACAAATATCTATGAACCTTGGCAGCAACCATTTGCTCTATATTCATTCCTTATGAATATCCACCAATCCAAATTCATAATAATCTTACCCTCATACTTGTTCCCACAAGTATGAACGACTACGGATATTTAGAGTAAACAATTTACTCATGGATTAAACATGCTAAATTGGAACATTAATTGAAACATTATAACCAAATAATTTTATTCAAATAATAAAGAGTTCCACATATCCAAATACAAAATTACAGATCAAATCCAATCACTAGAATATCGAAGTCCCATGGCACAAGTATGACATTCATGCTTTGCCTTTTCAAGGAGCTTCGTGAGAGGATCCGCAATGTTTTGATCCGTGTAAACTTTGCGAATACATATCTTTCCCTTTTCAACTTCATCTCGTATGTAGTTGAATCTCCGCTCAATGTGCCTAGTCTTTTGATGAGCACGAGGTTCCTTGATTTGAGCAATCGCACCCTCGTTATCACAAAAGATCTCTAGGGGGTCCTGAATGGAAGGGAAAACCCCTAGATCGGCAATGAATTTCTTCAACCATGCAGCTTCTTGAGCTGCCAATGAGGAGGCGACGTATTCTGATTCTATAGTTGATAGAGCCACCACATCCTGTTTGGAGCTCTTCCAAGAGACCGCTCCTCCATTCAGAATGAAAATATATCCCGATTGTGACCGTGAATCATCACGATCGGTTTGGAAACTCGCATCCGTGTAACCTTTTACAATGAGTTCCTCATCACCAGATCCATAGATTAGGAACATATCTTTTGTCCTCCTTAGGTACTTAAGTATGTTCTTAACATCCATCCAATGACTGTTTTCAGGATTTTGCTGGTATCGGCTTGTCATGCTTAAGGCGCATGACACGTCCGGTCGAGTGCATATCATTGCATACATGATGGATCCAATAGCAGATGCGTATGGGATTGCCTTCATTTTATCTTGCTCATCCTTTGAGCTAGGACATTGAGTCGTACTCAATATCGTTCCTCTTTGAATAGGTACCATACCTTTCTTAGAGTTCTCCATCTTGAACCTTTTCAAGATTTTATCAATGTATGCACTTTGATTTAAATCAATCAATCGCCTTGATCTATCCCTATAGATCTTTATTCCCAGAATATAGGCGGCTTCACCAAGATCCTTGATTGAAAAACAACTTCCAAGCCAGGTTTTTACACCTTCCAAGGTTGGAATGTCATTTCCAAATAGTAGAATGTCATCAACATATAATACTAGGAAAGTGATGATGCTCCCACTAGCTTTCCTATATACACAAGCTTCATCAGCGTTCTTGATGAATCCAAATTTGATTACTTCTTCATCAAAACGGTGATTCCAACTTCTCGATGCTTGTTTCAATCCATAGATTGATTTCTTTAACTTGCATACTTTATTAGGATGTTTTGGATCGACAAAACCTTCAGGCTGAACCATATAGACATCTTCCTTAAGATATCCATTTAGGAAAGCGGTTTTGACATCCATTTGCCAAATCTCATAATCATAATGAGCAGCTATGGCAAACAATATCCTTATAGACTTTAGCATTGCAACAGGTGAGAAGGTTTCATCATAATCAACTCCTTGAGTTTGAGTGAAACCTTTTGCTACAAGTCTAGCTTTATAAGTATCCAAGTTTCCATGCATATCGGTTTTCTTCTTGAAAACCCACTTACTTCCAACTACTTTGGAGTTAAGAGGTGGTACAACCAAGTCCCATACTTGATTGTCATACATGGATTTCATCTCAACATTCATGGCTTCAAGCCATTTGTCACAATCCAAATTGGACATTGCATCACGATAGGTGGTTGGTTCATCGGAATCTACCACATAGCATCCATCAACGAAAAATCCATATCTTTCAGGTGGATTACTAATTCTACCAGATCTGCGAACGTTTTGTGTGTATTGATCAACCACTTGATCATCTTCAACATCCTCATGTTGAGTGCTAGTTTCAACCAAACGTGTATCGGGTTGTGGTTCTTGATCCTCCTCAAGATCCACTGTTCTACTGCTAGTTCCTTCTATAAGGAACTTTGCTTCTAAGAACTCACCCTTTCTGGCAACAAACAATTTTTGTTCTAGTGGATCATAGAAATAATATCCCATAGAATCTCTAGGATATCCAACAAAGACACACTTGGTGGATCAGACTTCCAATTTGTTTGGGGTGGGAGTCTTAACATAAGCCTCACAACCCCAAACCCTTAAGTATGATAGGGATGGAACTCTTCCATGCCATATCTCAAAAGGTGTCCTTTCCACCTTTTTGGTTGGGGCCATATTTAGAATACGGGCCGTGGAGAGCAAAGCGAAACCCCAAAATGATAGAGGTAATGTGCTTCTAGCCATCATAGATCGGACCATATCCAATAAGGTTCGATTCCTCCTCTTAGACACACCATTATGTTGTGGTGTTCCAGGTGGAGTGAGTTGTGAGACAATCCCACAACTCCTAAGATGATCTTGAAAAGCATCACTTAGGTACTCACCTCCTCTATCGGTGCGGAGAACTTTAATTGACTTGTTGAGTTGATTTTGTACTTCATTTTGAAAGATCTTGAACATTTCAAAGCTTCATCTTTGTGTCTTAATAGGTACACATACCCATAGCGACTATAATCGTTGGTAAAGGTAATGAAGTATCTTTCACATTTCCTAGTCATTGGCTTAAAAGGACCACATACATCCGAATGTATGATTCCTAATAAATCTTTTGCCCTTTCGTTAGTCCCACTAAAGGGTGCCTTAGTCATTTTACCTTGTAAACAAGACTCACACACATCAAATGAATCACATTCACTTGTTTTTAAAAGACCATTCTTTTGTAGTGTTTGAATTCTTTTCTTGTTTATATGACCAAGACGACAATGCCAAAGATAGGTATCACTCAAATCCAACTTGAGTTTCTTGGTGCTAGTTTGGTACAATGAACTATTTAAAGTATTATCATGAACCAATTCATAAATACCATTAATGGGAATAGCTTTAAAGTAGAACATATCATTTAAAGAAACATGAATATCTTTTTCAACAAATGATAATACATATCCATATTGTTTTAATGGGGCTACAGAAATAATATTCCTAGTCAAACTAGGAGCATACAAAACATTGTTCAAAATTACTTCCAAACCATTTGGAAGTTTCAAGATGTAGTCACCACGGGCTTCAACTTGAACTTTAGCCCCATTGCCCATGTAGAGGCTAACATCCCCTTTGTTGAAATTACTACTTCTTTGAACCCCTGCAACAAATTGCAAATGTGAGTTCCACATCCGGTATCTAATACCCATGTGTTAGAAGATGTCATGTTTAAATCAATATGGATCATGTATATTGTACCTGAGGTTTGCCCGGCATCCCTCTTTGCTTTCAACTCTTGGAGATGGATGGGACAATTCCTTGCCCAATGTCCAATCTCCCCACACTTGAAGCATGGGTCATTGGAAGCAACCTTTTGCTTCTTCTCTTGTGGTTTGGGTGGCACCCTTACCACCCCTTTCCCTTTTCCCCATACGGGTCCCTTACCCTTGGCAACCTTTGCCTTGGGTGTGGGATGAGGCCTTTTCTTGTTCCCACATTCATTGATGGTGAGAACAGGTAAAACCCTTTTACCCATGGCCGCCTCAGCCGTTTTGAGCATTGAGTGAAGCTCACCAATGCTTTTGTCCCAAGCATTCATGTTGTAGTTCAACACGAATGTCTCGAACTTATTGGTAAGGCCATTGAGGATCAAATTCGTGGCCAATTCCTTCGAGACAGGACAATTAAGCCTTTCGAGGCGGTCAATGTGGCTTTTCATCTTAAGTACATAAGATGAAACCGATTGGTTGTCGTCCATACGACATGCGTGGAGTGCTCGAACTGTTTCAAAGCGCTCAACCCTTGCTTGTTGTTGGAACGTTTCCTTCAGCTGGGTTATCATGTCATAAGCTCCGTGATGTTCATACTCCTTTTGGAGATACGGAGTCATGCTCGCCAGCATGAGACAAGACACTTGGACCGAGTCCTCAGTGTATTTTAACCAATCGTTAAAGGCCTCCTCATCATCCTCAGCAGGTTGATCGGGGATATGGTCGTCTAAAACGTATGATCGTTTCTCTTGCTTGAGAACAATTCTCAAGTTTCGATACCAATCAATAAAATTGTTATGATTTAGACGTTCCTTTTGGAGAATCGCTCGTAAAGATTGGGCGGACGCGGATGAGTTATCATGATTATCATTATTGGAGGCCATCTACAAAATTTAACAAAGATCTATTTTAGTATTTTTGATATTGTTATTTTAATAATAAATACCTTTTATGGCTATTTTCATATTAAAATCTAGAATCTAACATTTCATTTAAATTGTGGTTAGGTGACCTTTATCCCATGATTTAAATTAATAAGGTGGTCAATGATTGACGATTGCAACCATTTGCAACTTCTAGAGATATGGGATCGACTTGAAACATCATATGTAAAGTCGGCATGTTAATCCCATCAACACCATTTGGAAACCACATCATAGGTGATCCATTTGACATGGTTTGCAATTCAAGACACCCTACTTACACACACGTGTGAGTTTGTCAAAATAAGCGGTTAGGTGACCTTTATCCCACAATTATGGCATTCTCACCTCAAATCACAAGTTCCCTCAAAATGGTTAGGTGACCTTTATCCCACTAAGAGTTCCCAAGTGACTCAAGTGTTGTGTAAAAGGACGGTGTTGATCTTGTTTTAAGACATTAGAGATTTCATAATTTAAGTTTAAGAAAACTCTATGTACTTGTATTTGCATGCTTTCAAATACAAGATACCCTATGGTCCTTTGATTAAAACCCATTTTAATCTTTAAATCATTAAATCATTTTAATAACCTTTTATCACCTTTTAATGATTAAGAACCATTTAATTAGTTTGTTAAGTTCATAGAAAGGTTTGTAAAAGCAAATATCACATACATGCTATCAACCACAATAATATAAACAAAACAACATAGCATATGTGCATAACCATAGCATCTAAAGTGGTCCACACTTGTTTGCCATCACAAGTGTGGTCCAAAGGCATTCCTAAGGGTCATAACAGAAAAACACATAGAAAGCTTCCAAAAGCCTCCCACTTGAAACCGCATCCAAAATGCTCCATGTTTCTCCTTTGTGCTTCCAATGCATACGTCTTCATATTACAAGATATAAAGTCCTAATACAAGATATCTAGTAAAATAAAATGCACCTAATCTATTATTACATCCCAATGAATAAATAGATAAATTACATTTAAAACAAAGCACAAATAAATAAATATACAACCCCATTGAATAAACAAATACAACCATTGCAATCATCCAAACAACACAAGGCCAAAGGCTAGGTTATGCACCAATATGAACAATGATCATATCATCCAAACCAACAATGAATCCCCACTTAAAACCCATTAAAATTTCAGCCAACATAAACTGAAATTTCAGGTTTAATCATGCCCAAACAAACAACAAATACAACATACATGTCTTTCAAAGGTTAATCACAAGCATGTGTGATATAACTTTGAAAGTTGGGGATTCATAAAACATGAACAAAGCAGCCCCTAAAAGGGTTATAAAGTCCAATAAAACGATTTTTAAAGGACAAGAACAAGCAAGCTATCCACATAACCGGCTCTTGATGCCATTGTAGGGTTTGTTAGAACATAAAACCAAGTTTAACCTCTTAAACTTTCTGAAAAACGCAGCGGATAAATATATCTTAAAACATGATTATAAAGCTGAAATTTCATGTTTTATGGTGACATATATATGTATAAAACAAACCCAAAACAAAAGGATCATTATATGTGAATAAGCAAGCTATGAACATATGTAAAAGTACATAAAATCACAACTTCAATGAGCTGTGAAAACTACCTTTTCAGCAGCTTGAAACTCGAAATGGAAGAGGGTGATTTGGACCAAGAAGGAACGACCAAGGCACCAACAAGAGGTCCTCTCAAGCTTGTATACCCAATGCCTTATAGCAAACGCCTTCTTGCTAGGGAGAAGAACACCAAAACTTCAAAGAAACTCTCTCTTTTTCCTGCTTCTGGCCGAGAGCTTTTTGAGGAGAAAAGAAGAGTTATTTTGTGTCAAATGATGAATAATCAATAGAGACTTGCACCACCATCTAATGTGAGTTTTCAAGGCAATTAAAATAATCATATTGGACAAAATGGAGGCTGATTTTCAGCCTTCTAGAAGGGTTTTCCCTCCCAAACTTTTAATAAAACACACATTAGAAAGTCATGTACTTCATTTAAATTAAACCTCTTTTAATTAAAATGACTCTCTTGATTTATTATTTGATGTTACTTAAACCTATTTAAATAACAATACAAATAATAAAATTCATCAACAAATTATCCTTATAATTTGTTCCACAACAAATGCAATTGTTTAGAATACCTATTTTCCAAATTTGGTGCGATTATTTAATTGCATGATCATATCATCAATTAAATAACAGTTTGTGTTTGCAAAGCATGTTATTGGGTATAACCCGACTTGGATCATAACGTACTAACCACATCAATATTCTATGTGTCTTGGGCATATAGAATCCTACAAGATCTGTACTAGCAGTAAGTCTCCATCTTTTTCTTTGATAAACAGTGTGCAGTCAATGACTCCCCTGCGAAAGCCGTGTTTCACAAGATGAATTGAGAGTTTCTCATACCAGGCCCTTGGGGCTTGATGAAGCCCGTATAAAGCCTTGTCGAGTTTGTAAACTCTGTCCCGATGATAAGGATCTTCAAATCCCTCGGGTTGACTGACATAAACTGTCTCTCGGATTTCACCATGAAGGAATGCATTCTTCACATCTAATTGATAGACTTTGATCTTCATATACGATGCATAGGCAAGGAAAATTCGGATGGCTTCCATCCTCGCCACGGGTGCAAACACTTCATTGTAATCAATGCCCTCGACTTGTCGAAATCCCTGAACTACCAGTCGAGCCTTGTTTCCTGATAATGACGCCTTGGTCATCCTTCTTGCATTTCAAAACCCATTTGGTGCCAATGACCTTAGCACCTTTAGGTCTATCTACCAGAGTCCATACACCTAACTTCTTGAACTGAAGAAGTTCTTCTTACATGGCACTCACCCATGCCTCATCATTCAGTAATTCACTAATGTATTTTGGCTCAACCTGCGAGACAAAACACCGATAAGCACCATCGTGAATGTATCCTTTTTCCATTACCGAGGCATAATCAGCTGAGTACAGCTGATTTCTGGTCTGCACTCCTGATCTGACATCCCCAATGACATTGTCTAAGGGATGATAGACATTTAGACGTGATCCTGGAGTGGTGGGAACAACTACCTCAGAGTCAAGGTTGTGAACATTAGGTTCTGCATGTGAGGTAGTAGGAGTTTGAGGTTTCGAAGTCAAAGAGGCATCACTGTTAGATGCTTGTGGACTTGCAGGAATTGGAACCTGTCCCTCCTGATTGTTCTGGACATTTTCTTCAGCTTCATCTTCTAAGGAGGAGTCACTTTCTTCGAGTGCTCCCCCTAAGTGGTGAGATGATTCTCCCTGTGAGCTCGATGATGTTGAATCAAGTGATGGTGTATT
This sequence comes from Flaveria ramosissima, assembly GCA_025215565.1. Lineage (NCBI taxonomy): Eukaryota > Viridiplantae > Streptophyta > Magnoliopsida > Asterales > Asteraceae > Flaveria > Flaveria ramosissima. The sequence goes on from CM046034.1 coordinate 16,718,311, forward strand.
CAAGATATCATACATCATCCGTGTAGCTAACTCGTCATCAGAAGGGGAGATAGGTATGTTGAAGGACTTGAAGAATCCATCATAGTCGAAAAAGTAAGCGGGTCCTTTGCCAGTAGGTGGTGTGGTATATCTCTGAACATCAACATTACACCACACTTCTACTAAACCCGTTGAGTTGTTGTAAACTCTCTTGTTTGGTATGTTGTATCCTAGGAAGATACCTTCATCAGCCTTCTCGCTGAATTTTCCTTCTTGAGTCTTCTTCAGAAGTGTGCACGGAGCGCCAAATGGTTCGAGATACTCCAGATTAGGTTTACGTCGTTGTAGTAACTCGTAACATGTCTTGCCATGACGCTTGACTACCAGAACTCGATTTAATGTGTAACATGCATTTGGCACTGCCTCATTCCAGAACTGGATTGGTAGTTTCGAGTCTGCTAGCATTATCCGTGCTGTCTCTATCAAGCTGCGATTCTTTCTCTCAGCAACGCCATTCATCTGAGGCATGTAGGCAGAATTGAACTGATGCACAATTCCCTTTTCCTTGCAGTACGCCTCCATCCACTGATTCTTGAACTTGGTCCCGTTGTCTGGGCGTACCTGTCTTACCTTCAGCTTGTAGAAGGATTCCAGTGTGGTTACTAATTCTTTGAATGACTCAAATGTTTCTGATTTGGACTTCAGAAACATTACCCAAGAGAATCTTGAGTAGTCATCAGTGACCACAGAACAGTACAAGTCACCTGCAATGCTTTTTGTACTGACTGGACCAAACAGATCCATGTGAAGAAGTTCAAGAGGAAGCTCTATAGAATGAAGTTTCTTTTCCTTATGAGACTTCTTCGTCTGTTTGCCTTTCTTGCATGCTACACAGAAATCTGGAAGTTGGAAATTCTTGACGTTAACTCCTCTCACGAGATCCTTCTGGATCAAGTGATTCATCTTCCGTTGATTAATGTGTCCCATTCTCCTATGCCAGGAAATGGAGTCTTTCTCAGTAGGCTTTGATAAGAAGCACTGAACTTCATGATCCGTTGTAGAAGCCGTTGAGAGATCCAAAACATAAAGGTCTTTATATCTTGAAGCTGTCATCAAAACTTGGTCCGCCGGAATCACATAGTCTTTCTTTAGGACATAACACTTCTTGTTGTCGAATATGACTTTAAATCCTTTGTCACATATTTGGGAAACATAAAGTAAGTTGTTTTGAAGTTGTTGAACGTAGTTCACTTTATCAAACTTTACTTTCTGATTTCCAACCTCTCCTTGAGCTGTGATGTATCCTCCTTTGTTACCAGCAAAAGAAACATGCCCTCCTTTTATTTGTTTGACGTTTGATAAAAGAGCCCTCTTTCCTGTCATGTGCCTGGATGCTCCGCTATCTACAATCCACGTGTTGGTTTCAGCACTATAGCGAACACCCTGCACATACAATTTAAAACATTAGTTTAGGTTAGGAACCCAAGCCTTTACTGGCTTGGGTTTCCCAGAGGCATCACACATCATGAATTCAACCCATTGACCCTTAGAAGGTGAGGGTAGCTCAGGTGACTTCTTGTCATCATTATCAGACACAGAGGGTGACTTTTCTTTCCATAAGCCAGATTTGTGTAAGGCCTGTTTGTGATAAACAGACGACTGGCTAATAGGTTGAACTTTGGGTTCACTAGTTCTTCTAGGTGGAGTTAAAGAACTCCTCTTAGAAGACCTAGGTTTTGAATCTTGAAGTTCAATTTTCTTCCTAGGTGTCTGATAGTAAGGACAATAAGAAGCAATGTGTCCATACTCTCCACAGTTGTAGCATGACCTGCTATCAACTTTATGATTAAACTGTCTATGTGGAGATGTGTGTGACACCCTAGTGACATCATTATGTTTGGGCTTTGACTCTACTACTTTCGATGTTTTCTCTTGTTTAACAAACTTAATTGTATTAACATTTTCAACATCTTTTCCATTTTGGTTAACTGGACTTTGACATGAGACTCGTGATTGGTTAATATTAACAGTCTTTTTAGGTTCAGATTTGACTTTGTTTGACCCTGACTTTATAATAACCTTTTCAAATTCTTTTTCCAGATTAACACAAGGCATTTTTCCCTTTGCCTTTGAAGTGGCCTCCTTTTGTTTTGTTCCAGATTCAATAGAAGAACATGAGGAATCTGGATCACCAACTGTGCAGTTTTTGCTTTAATGAGTTGACTTCTACTTCTAAAACTGCTTTTTGTTTCTTAGTGTCTTCTACGGAGTTAAAATAGTACCTAATGTCATTAGCTTGGTTAAAGGCTACAACTTCTGTTTCCCTAAGCTGTTTATTCAAAAGGTCTATCTTTTCTTTGTAACTATGCTCATTTTGTTTTAAAACTCTATTCGCCTCAGTGCACAGTTGCAAATCTTTTACTAAGCTATCGTTATGATCTAATAACCTAGCAAATTTCAGATCTATGCTTTCTCTAAATTTATTACAATCAGAACAAGCATGATTTTTTAAAAGTTGGTCAGTAGTACTTACCTGAGGGGGTTCTGATGAATCAGCCATTAACGCAGCATCTGATGTCTCTGGTTCTGGTGATTCTGTCTTTGTTGTAGACGTCCCTTCTTCAGGCTTGTAGCTGACCTCAGTTGCAGTCTCTTCACTGTTTGACATTGCTAGCTCAACTGCAATATCTCCTTCACTCGCGGAATCATCATCTAAGTCTTCCACACTTGCAATATTGGATTCTCCCGGAGAGACAAACCGAAAGCTCCAGTCCTGTCCTTCATCATCATGGGCAGTCAAGGCTTTTGAATCCTTGCTTGATGAAGTAAACTGCTAGCTTGCTTGTCTTGACGAGTGAAGGACGAGAATGGATTCCCGTTTCCAGTCTTCTTTGGCTTCACGCACTCTCTTTTGAAGTGCCCCTTTTCTCCACAGTTGAAGCAGGTCACCTTGCTCTTGTCAAAGCCAAAAGTAGTGTCCTTAGTAGCAACCACGTTTTGTCCGGTCTTCTTCACAAACTTCTTCGCTCTCCGGACAGCACTTGCTAAGGCCCACATAATATCCATCCTCTCCAGTTCTGTCTCATTTACCTGCTCGTAGTCCTCGCTTGCCAGATGGCAGTTTCCAATTTTCCCAGCAACAAGTCCATCATAGGAATGGACCACTGCTGCTAAGAGATCCATGTGCTCTCTTGTTACTTCTACCGTCACGTTTCCGAGATTCTCGGTCTTCAGTCTTGTAGCATTTGCTTCGGATCCAATGTATTGGGTACTAGAAGACCCTGACGTGTCTGATCCTGAAGGAGAGGCTTGTGAAGGACCGGATGAGCTTGACACAAAGGCAGTCTGAAGAGGTGCTCCAGACATCTTAACTTGTGGAGTTGCATTGTACAAAGCTGGATTCTGAGTATACGAAGACTTCTGAGCTCGGTACTTCATCCTTAATGCTTCTTCTCGCAGCTTTAGAATGAAATCATTTATGTCCAACCTTGCTAGCAATCCATTCTGTCTCAGATTTGAAACAAAAGAGGCCCAATTTTCTGGCAACCCGTCTGCAAAATTTGACACTTTATCTTCCATGGTAGTCGTGACACCATGTGTGTGCAGCTCGCTCATCAAATGGTAAAATCTATCAATGACATCGTCTAAACTTTCATTTCCCATCGATGAGAAGTTGTCAAATTTTTTCTTCAACTCCTTAGCTTTAATGGCCTTCAATGAAGCATTCCCGCATATCTTTTCTCCAGCTCATCCCATAACTTCTTAGCTTGCTTATTCTCTTAGAATTGATGAAAAATATCCTTAGGGATAGACTGTGTTAGCAATGCATATACTCTCTTTTCAGCATTATATTTGACTTTCTGTGCATCAGCCATTCCTCCTAAAGTAAGTTTCACCCCATCAGCTCCGACCGGCATACTGTATCCCGTCTCAATAGCTTCCCACATATTAGGATCTACTCCATTCAAGTAGATCTCAAAACGTTGTTTCCAGTGGGGAAACACATCTAACGTTATAAGCTTCGGGGGTTTATTGTGATTCCCCACCTCACTCTCCAGTAGCACTAAGTTCTGAATACGTGAGTCCTTACCGGCTTTACATTGAAAACTGATCATCCATCTTGATTAACTTTAAGTCTCTTAAACAACCTGTTTAACTGGTGCGAATGGAGTGGTGCGATTGGGCTACCCGTGCGAATGAACTATGCGACTGGTTCAATCGTGCGGCTGAACTAAGCGATTGGTCCAGTCGTGCGAATGAAACTGATGCGGATGAACAATGCGAACGGTCTGTTTAGTCGTACGAATGAAGATACGACTGAGTCCAATCGTACGTCTGGGGGATGCGAATGAAGTCCAGTCGTGCGATTGGGTCAATCGTGCGACTGAAGCTGCTGTATTTCGAAAATTTCTAGGTTTAACGTGTTTTGGCCGTAAAACCCAAATTTTCACCAACCCTAATCGCCTTATGCCGGAGAAACCAAAACTTGATGAGCAGGGGACGTCCAAGACAACGTTTGACACAAAAAGATTGCGTTTTTAGTGAAAAAACACAACCTTTGTATCAAAATTGATTGAATCACACGTAATCAAGAGCCAAAGCTCTGATACCACTTGTTAGGATCTGGTATTTGAACGAAACACCAAATAATTAACGTGTTAACCAAACAAAATAGTGCGGAATCCTATTTGATTGGCGATCCATTCAGTGAGAACGCACGTAGAAACAATAACGTATTGAATCTAACGTAAAGAATCGATTAGGAATCGATCTACAGCGTTCTATGAACTTGGAGTATGATCTTAGAGGCTTCTGGACGGCTAGGGTACGTCTGGAGTCGAATTGGAATGAATGCTTGCGTTTTTCCACGAATTAGGTGGTATTTATAGGTTAGGGTTGCTCATTCGGGCGAGTGAACCATTAGTATGGTTCAGTCGTGCGATTGAGCCATGCGGTTGATCCATTCGCACGACTGAGTGTTCAGTCATGCGACTGAGCCAATCTCATGTTACAATCATACAACTGATCCAGTCTCCTGGTTCAGTCGTGCGACTGAGTCATTCGCCTGAAGTTGTTCATGCGTATGGTCCATTCGCATGGGCCATTCGCATGAGAACTTCATGTTGCTAAGTTTGAATGTATTCATTTATATAACATTATGTGTATCAATTCAAACAATTACAAGCCTATATAACCAATTCAATATCAACTCATTAATGAATTATTAAACATTAAAATCACAATCAAACATTCTCATTTCATTAATAACCCAACCATTACATAAGTGTAAGACAAACAAGACATATTACATTCATATCAGGATCTAGGTACATATGTATCAACAAAATTTTTAGACCTTGAAGTACTATGAAGGTTTTGACCTGGTCAACATGCCACTTGCCAATCCAAGCCAATTTAGGCAAGCTAATAGGATGGCTCAAAGGATTCAAGACTGGATTGCCGAAGTTTTTAAAGCAAGAAGACAAATGCAAGCAGTCAATGTCATTAGTCAACTGGATGTTGAGGTGGACCCTAAGATTAGATTCAAAGGGAAAACCTTGACTAAAGGACCAGTGACAGAACATGCAAGCTCTATCTCACAACTAGCAACTTCAACAATCCATCCCCTCAGTGAAACATCTGCTGGTGAATGTGTATCACAGCCTCTCTCTAGCCAGAGCCTGGATGCTACTCTAAGCAATGAAGGCCAAAGCTCTCTCCACCCTGAGTCACAAAGGTTTGTGAGTGACAAAGGGAAAAGGAAAATGACTCCTGAGAAGATTGAAGAGGAGGAGAGAGAGTGGAAGAGGAAGCTAAGGGGAGAAAGTTCCACTGTGTCTTCAGGCTTTATGGAAGCTGCAATCAGGGCTGCCCCTAGACCAAACACTCAAGATGATGAGTTGAGGGCATTCAGGATTACTTACCTGTAGACCATGAACTATGACATTGATGAGATCATTTCTCTCCCCTTAGAAGAACTAAATGAACTGGAAGACATAGAAACATCTAAAGAGAGTAAGGAAGTAAAGGATGCAAGGTTGCTCCTCCAAATCAAAGAAGAAATAAGACTATACAAACATGCTCCTACCCCCTCTCTAGTTCAAGAAAGTCCTATGCAAGAGACTGTGGAAACTCCACAACCTCAGGTAGATAAAGAAGCTGACAAACAAAATATGATCAGCTACCTGACTGCCACAGGACTTTACCAGACAGCTGCACTTCTTCCCCTATCCTTTGAGTATATTGAATTTGAGTATCTCAAACAACTTGAACTTCAAGTACTCAAAGAACAAAAGGCAACAAAAAGAAAGATGAGGGAAGAAGCAACCAAGTCAAGAGCTATCATACAAAAGAGACAAAAGAAGTCTGCTGACAGACAGAGTATGATGAGCTTCTTGAAGCTATATGGATTCTCTGGAAGGAGACTTGGCCCAATGTCTCTATCCATCATGGATGAGCACATAAGGGTGATCAAGCATAAGATCAAGAGAGTAGAGCTCATTGCCTTACACTCTCCACCAAGTCAAGCCCCTCCTGAAGTGGAGGTTAATGTTGAATAATTTGAGATAACACAACCTGGACCTTCTAGTAAACCTCAGCAAGCTTTATCTTCTTATTCACAGTAGGGTCAAACTCCCTCTCCTTCTGAACCTTTGAGGGAGGTAGACCCAACTAAGAAAGACAAGACTAAACAACAAGGTGCTAAATGCCAGTCTTCTTAGTTGAAGTTTCCAAAGAGGATGAAAAGGATGACCTCCAGAACCAAGTTAAAGAAGAAGAAGAAGTCAGAGTCATGCACCTCCAAACCTCAAGATTAATCAGATCATCTTGAGAGAGTGCATGAAGAGGCAGCTCAATCAATTCCAATTCAAGCAGCTCTTCTTGCATCAGGAAGACCCATCTTATCTTGGACCTTCCCTACTAATCCAGAAAAATGGTATGTTAACAGAGATCAAGGTGGTCAAGATGTCTACACATGGCAAGACATGTTTAATCTACCTTAGCATGATCTCTTTGAGATGAGAAGATACTTTGTAAGTCTGAATGATCCTTACCATCTAATGAAGAAGGGTATGGTCATTATCATAATAAGGACTGTCAATATCTAAGATTTTCAAATATTATGGTAGCAACAGCCTAGGGGGAGTTTGTAAGGTTTCATGAAAGGCTCATGCACTTAAAACATTCAAAGTCTCTCTTGCGTGCATGCACTTAAGTGAAGAGTAGAAATGCTTCTGAGTTACATCATGCATCAGAATTATTCTATGTGTAAAATATTCTGAAGCCAAGACCAACATCTTCCGAAGCCAAAAGTGAAGTCTTCCGAAGCTTCAAAGACAAAGTCTTCTGAAGCCAAGAAGTGAAGACTGATTTCCTCTGAAGACTTTTGATACATGCTTTATCTGATGTATTTTTTCATAAAGCTGGACCACTTTCCGCTGCAACTCTGAAGACTCACCAACTAACACAAGTTGGTGAAAAGGTTCATGCTTTTGGTAACTATACATTGAGGTCTTGAGTCTGTTGCTTTCTACTTTATGTACTTTTATCCTTTTTGTAATATATTAGGATGTGAGTTATGGCATGTCATAGTCACAAGTCAAAAGGTAATCTACCTTTTGACTCTACATTTGATTTTGTTGTTGTCTAGATCAAATGTTTCTAGCTGGCTTTCTAAATATGGCCGGCTGTAGGATGTAGTATAAAGTATCTCAGGTCTTTGTATTTTCTTTGTATGCTTTAACACTTGTAAAAGAACTTGAGAGCAATATACAACATTCTTGAAAACCTATATCCGTGTGTTGTTTGTTCTTGTTTTGTCTCATACTTACTTGTGTTCTAAGTATCATACCATATTGTTTCCAGATCCTTATTTGATCTGTTAAGTGTTCTTAACTATACTTTCCTCATTGTGTGTTCTGTTGTAAGTGACCATCCCTTAAACAGTCCCGCATATCATATCCATGATAGATCAAAAACATGGCTTTGATCATCAGATTATCAGTTTATGCTTTGTCAACTATTTCTTGCACTGAAGTTTCAGCCTTCACTGGGCTTTCTTTTGTTATTGGTTCATCAACCACATAACCTCCTTCTATCTCTCCTTCCTCTAGGTCTACAAATTCAATCCCTTTCTTCATTTGTTTCTCTGCCAGTTCATGTTCCTTAAGAAATAGCAGCTATACTTCAAGGATCATCTTTATGTTTCTTTTTGACTGGTTCATCTTCTGCAAAAGGCCTTTTCCCTTTAGCCTTTTCAGAAAGGTACTTTCTCTTCATGGTGTATGTGTGCAGTCTATAACCATATGAAAAGGGAATTGCTTATTCAGCTTCTTTCATTTCTATTTCTTTTTCTTTCTCAACTAATTCTTCCTTTTCTTTCTCTTGATCTTTTACTGTTGATTCTTCCTGTTCTTGCATTTCTTCACAAGGTTTTCTTATAAATTCCTTTTGCTCTTCAGATAAAGTGATAACTGGTATAATCTGTAAGCTTAACTTATTTTCTAATGGCACAGGAGAGTGAGAAATTACAACTATGGGTTCAGCAGGCTGTCTTTGGTCTTTCATAAAATCCTAGAATTCATCATCAATAATGAATTCCTCTAAAGAGTAGATATGAAGCTCTTTGATCATATCTCTTAGATCAGATTCTTCATCTTGGATTTCTTAAGATTGTTTACTTGCATACAACACCATTTCCATACTTTGTTCTTTTTGTCTAGTCTCATTGGGTCCAGTTTCTTTCACTGACTCAGTTGTTTTGATCCTCTTTGCAGGAGGAGAGTCATTATCATACTTATCACTCTCTCATGAAGAACTATCATCTTCCTTTTCTTCGTCACTTTCACCTTTATTTACCATTTTAGATTCATCATCTTTTTCTTCTTTCTCTTTTTCTATATATTGCTTAATCATGATCAACATCTCCAACTCAAAAACTCTTTTAGTTAAAGTCTCTATCTGTTTTTGTAAATCAGTGATGATGTTTGTTTGTGCTTCAAGTAGGCTTTCTTGTTCTTCCATTGCAATAGTTTGGATAGAGAGAGTATCTACATGCCCACTAATCTCATCTTTTGCATGTTGAAGAGCAGCCTTGAGTTCTTTAATTTCATCATCTTCCTCTTTCTTTTCTGCTTCATACTTCTCTTTAACTTCTTTCAATTCCTTTTCTTTCTCATCCAACTCCACAAGTCTATCTCTTATGATACCAGACCTTCTATCAAGGAGTTTTTCCATTTGAGCCACTTCCTATAACAACTCTGAAATCATTTCATCTTTCTCATCAGGTCGATTTACCTCTTATTTAGCATAACTCTCAGCAGGACCTGCCTCAGAAGTAGTTTGTCTTACATGCATCCTCATGGTGGATCCTCCTCATCAGACTCAACAAGTTCTGTAGCAACAAGTGGTGAAGGAATAGGAGAAATATGATAATGATGAATTGGTGACAAATGTGGTGAGTGAATGGGTGATGGCATAAATAGTGATGCAATGCCAGCTTCTTGAACAGAAGGCCTAGTGTGAAGATCACCACCTACATCCACATGTGGTGACACTGACCTTTGTCGTTCCTCAACTATATCAGCATGCTCGTTAACATTGTGTTGATCAGGAGCAGCTTGTTGTTATTCTTCTTGAATATGCTCATCAATAGGAGCTTTTTCTTCTTGATTGATCTGCTGCAACATCCATGGAAACAAATGAAAGAAAGTCCCACTGTAAAGTTCCTTGGATCTCTTTCTTTATGTACTTGTAGAACTTAGCATTGCAGTGAGGAATATCCATCACTGGTCCTTTAGGGACAATCTCTAGAAATGCCTCATTGATCAAGCATTGTAAGAACCTTGGATACATGAGAAACATATGCCTTCTTCTTTCTTGGATGTTAAAGACTATACCATTAAACACATAAGCAGATGATAGGTTCAAAATGGATCGATCTGTGTTAATGATTAACTACAATTGACAATAATATGCCCAAAGTAATCAACTAAGAAAATTATCAGAAAAATTCATAGAGATTTCATTGATATTAACAAAGGATTACAAGTACTGAATGAGAGAATTCTATTACAAAAGTCTTACCTGCACAATACAAATAATCCTATTTATACTAATACAAGAAACAAAGGAACCTATATTTGCACAATAAGTCCCTATACTATGACAAAAAATGAATTCAACACTAATACTAATCTTTATGGCTCTAACAATACTCCCCCTAAGATTTGTATTTGTCTTCAGTCAAAAGAAATCTTCTGGCTCTTCTTTTATGTTAAACATTGGCTTCTCTTTGTATAGCTCCAGTTCTCTCAGAGCTTTCTTTATTGAAGATTTGAACTTTTCAGCTAATTTCCCTTGCTCGGTTTTGAATCATTCGTTTTGATTTCCATAGCATTCATCACCTTGGTTATCATTATCATCATTGTCATCTTCATTATCATCATTATTATTGATAGAACTTTCATCATTATCATCTTCTTCATCATCATCATCTTCTTCTTCTTCAGATTCTTCAACAACCTCTTCTTCCATAACATCTTCTATAAGATCATTAGGATTTACAGGCTCATCCTCAGTCAAATGGAAGTGTTGTTGATTAATATCAACATTATCATCAGCTACATTCCTCATATATTCAAATAGAGGTACATTATCAGCTCCTGTAATCACAGCAAGTCTCTTATACACACCTTCAGACATATGCTCTAAAACAAATCTGTCCCCTTGTACTCCAAAAGCTTGAATGTATGGATATTCTTCATTTATGATCAACCGGTGAAACCTAGGATACATCAAGTACTTGTTCCTCTTTCCTTTCTCCAAGTTGAAAATGAATCCATTCATTATCCACTTAGACATATTGAATCTTCTATTTGTGGCTATGGCTACTATAGGAGATGCAATGTCTACTGGAAAAGAATTCCATCCTGCACTCCTCTTGGACATACAGTGTTGAAATATATAGCAAAGAAGCTTCCAGTGATTAAAGACTCTTGCCCTAAAGAAATGCTTCTTTGGAAAGTTATCTGGATGACCCATCTGCATGAATATCTCCCTACACTCACTGAAAGTGTACTCTGATAAATCTTGTGCATCATTCACCCAATCTTAATGCACTCCTTAGAGTATCTTCTTAGACTTCAATCATTCTATCATTAGTAATGAATCCTCTTAGAACTTTCCTTCTGTTATCATCAAGCTCAATCTCTGCTGTTCTTCAGAATTCTTGATCAATCTTGCATATATAGCTGGTCTTGCACACATAACATATACATATTTTGTTCTTAGAAGAAATTTGATAATCTCTTCATATCTAGCAGATTCTCTAACTTCATCATTTAGAAATGTAGCAACATTATGCTTAGGCTCAAACTTCAGTGTAGCCATCTGTCAATCATAAAGAAACATGAATTAGTATGAAGGTTTAAGATTTGATTAAGTTTTTAACACAACTTGTAACAAGTTATAATTCCTTCAATAGCTTTAAAAATTTCTCAATAGATTTTATATTTTAAAATTTGATCATTTTAAAAACATTTCTAAGTGACTTGAACTTCTTGTTTTAATGTTTCAATCAAATTTTACGATATACAATCAATTAAATGATTTGTTTCTAAATGATTAGAACACACATATTGAATTTGATGATTTACAAGCAAATTTAGTTTGAAAATTTCATTTTGTTGATTCATTTCAATTTTAATATTTTATTATTATTTTTGTACTAATGATCATTGAATCTTCAAAACTTTTGTGATGAAATTTGGATTTGATGATGTTAAACAGGTTGCAATCTAGTATCATTAACAAATTCAGGTTCCATTGTTAACATACTATCACATTTGAACATTTATTTCAGATTTATTCAAGTTTTAGGGTTCGAACGCCTAAATAGGATTCAAACGTCCAAATGATTTTGATATCAATGAACACTGATTTGATGAAATAATCTCAATGTGATGTTTACAATCACTGATTTTACCTCAGAATATCACAATCTTAGCAAATCAAAGTAATCAGTGAGTAAAGGATTCGTTAGATACTTGAGAGTAAGAACAGAGTGAATGAGATAATGCAAAGTTCGAATGAAATGAAATCAGTCCAAGTGCTGAATTTATACAAGTGTGAAAAACCCTTAGACGCATTGCAACTGTGTAGGCGCATGACCACTGTTGGGACGCGTGAGGTTTAGGCGTATTAGTATTGTTCAGGCGTATTACCCCTGTTCAGTTGTATGAGACCTAGACTCATGAGTTACACTTGGTCAAATTTTTTTAAGAACATAGGCGCATGAGTACTGTTCAGGCGCATGACCTAGTATGAAACGCCTAACACTTGTTTTATTTTCAATATGAGACGTCTGGTACTGTTTAGGCGCATGAGCTTGTACAAAACGCCCAAACTTAACCAAAATTTTCAGACTCATGAACACTGTTTAGGCGTATGAGTTTGACTCAAACGTCCAACACTTATCATAAAACTGAAAATTCATCATGCTTCTAAACTTAGACTTACAGTCACTGTTTAGGCGCATGAGACATCCATACGTCTAACACTTGTCATCCATACTTCACAAATTTCATTCAAACCATAATTTTGGCCAATTTCACTGTTCTTCATAAAAATTTTCAAACTTTGGTCAAACTTTGAATAATGACTAAGACTTTGACTTTTGATTAAAACTTTGTCTTTTTAAGCAAATTTTGACTTTTTGACCAAATTTTGACTTTTTGACCTAATTAATTTCCCATCATTTTAGTCTTAAAAATTTCATGAAAATATAACCATTCTCAATTCTTTGCAAGAAGCATTTTCACATTTTAAACACTTGAAATCTTGTTAGGTTCATTTTTAAGCATATCAAATACATACTACTTGAGAAATTTAGCATCATCCTTTTCAACTTTTATTTTGATTTTTCTTTTTCAGATTTTACTCCCCCTAAACTTTTATGTTCACAAACTTAGAAGTTTATATGAGTTGAAAATTGAGAAAAAAATCATTATCAACATGTCTGCACACATAAAAACATGCAAAAATTAAAAATAAGGCAGAATAACAAAAAATACTACTAGATGTACACAGAATCATATGCATGCAGTGAGCTCATATCAGAAAATAATCAGCACATTAAAATAATAGAAATGATGAATAGTCATGAACACTTATTAAATCCTGATCATGTGTGTTCCAGGTCAGCAGTACTGCAGCAAAGGAGACACAAGATCTAAGGACAGACAATGAGTACTTTGGTAAAAGTATCAGCACACTTACTTTTTCAATTCTTGGATTGTTAAGGTTCTATTAGATATGACATTATGGAACTCAAACTTAGACTTAGAGAGTTCAACCCTCGTCAAGGTATGCAAGCAAGCACTGTTTCTCAGCTTAATTACCTGACATATATGCATAACCAGATCTCATGTTTAGGTCAATAAGAGAATTATTATGGTAAAACCATTTGATAATCTCTGAGAAAACCACTATGGACAAGCCATTAGGTAATCCCCGAATCCGTTTCATAAAGAATTGGATATAGATGATTCATAAGAATCAGAGGACATCCATTTTAGACTTTTAGAAGGATTGTGCACATTGGCATCTTTTGCATCAAGTGAGAATATCCAGGTCTGTAATGACTTACAACAGAGGATACCTTGTCACTTCAAGTCTATGATGACTCATAACAGAGAAGTGAACAGATCTCATGGTTATGCATATCCCCATCAGGTGTGAGTTTATGACTTGACAAGCAATCAATCAAAAAAGTCAATACCACTCATAAGAACTAAGATGAATATCCATAAAGGCATAATGATTTAGTTAAATCACAAGAATCTACTTTTTCAGTATAATTACATGATTATACCAGCACATCATAGATGATCATGTCAGACTTTATTATTGAGTGAAGTATGCAACTGATTATATCTGATACACTATCATTGCTCACATGTTGCAAAGGCAGATTCAATTCTAAATAAAGAAAACATCTAAACTATATTCTTTGTATTTTCCTTTTATAAGTTTCTATATTGATATTTAAAATTCTAATTTTGTATTAGCTTTTTCATTTAGCACACACACACATTATGTACAAACAGGCAATCAACTTTGATGATTTTCCTTTTGAGTTGAAAAAAGGAGGGAGGCTTAATGAAGTAAAATCATTTTTCAACATGATTAATAAGGCCAATAGACTCAACTAGATACTCAAACCTTCCTGGTAAAAAGGCTTTAGTAAACAGGTCAGCTAATTGTTTGTCAGTTGAAATTTGAATCAAACTGATTAAACCTTTTTTAGAGTTATCTCTGAGAAAATGATATCAAACTTTGATATGCTTTGTTTTTGAATGTTGAACAGGATTAACTGTTATAAACATAGTAGCTGTGTTATCAATGTAAATAGGAGTTTTAAAAAAATTGAACTCGTAATCCAGTAGTTGGTTTTGTAACCAAAGAACTTGAGAATATCCTGCTGATGCAACTATGTACTCAGCTTCTACAGTTGAAACGGAGACATTTGTTTGTTTCTTACATAGCCATGAGACTAATCTGGGACCCAAAAACTGACAACCACCCGTAGTAGATTTTCTATCTTGACTACATCCCCCATAATCACTGTCAGTATATCCATGTAACTCGAAGTTTCCTTCATAAGGATACCATAACCCTAGAGCTAGTTTTCCTTTGAGATATCTGAATATGCGTTTGATGGCAATTAGGTGAGATTCCTTCGGGTTAGATTGATACCTGGAACATACACAAACAACATACATTATGTCAGGTCTAGATGCAGTTAGATACATCAAAGAACCAATCGTAGATCTGTATAATGTTTGGTCAATAGATTTTCCTTTCGGATTAGGATCAATCTTGGTATTACCGTCAGTTGGAGTTCTGATAGATTGACAATCTTGCAGTTTGAATTTCTTGAATATCTTATCAACAAACTTCTCTTGGTTGATAAAAATACCATCTGCAGATTGTTTTACTTGCAATCTAAGAAAGAAGTTGATTTCTCCCATAGAACTCATCTGGAAACGCGATTTTATAATTTCTTCAAATTCTGAGCATAGTTTTGGACTGGTTGAACCAAATATGATATCGTCCACATACACTTGCACACATAAAAGATCATTTGAATCCTTCTTGATGAATAAAGTTGGATCAATTTTCCCTCTTGTGTATCCGTGTTGTATCAAATGCTGGGACAATGTCTCATACCAGATTCTTGGAGCTTGATGTAGACCATATAATGTTTTGCTTAGCTTGTACACACGATGAGGAAATTCAGCGTCTTCAAAACCTTGAGTTTACTTAACATACACATCATCGGTGATTGGTCCATACAAAAATGCACCTTTAACATCCATTTGGTACACCTTGAATTTCATATAAGAAGCATATGCCTGAAAGACACGAATTGCTTCGAGTCTTGAAACTGGAGCAAACACTTCCTCATAATCAATTCCTTCCTCCTGGGTGTAACCTTGTGCTACTAGTCTTGCTTTGTTTCGAACAACTATTCCTCGATCATCTGATTTGTTTTGGAACAACCATTTTGTGCCAATGGCATTCTCTCCTTCAGGCAGATCCATAAGCTTCCGCACTCCCTGTTTACGGAATTGGAGTAACTCTTCTTGCATAGTCTCAATCCAACTATTGTCCTGTAAAGCTTCAGTGATGTTTTTAGGAACAATTTGAGAAAGAAAACACGAGTATAAGCAAATGTTTTCTAGCTTTGTATGACTTCTCGTAGTTCTCTTATTCAAAGGACCTATAATCTGTGAAATGGGATGTCTTTTGTGAATACGAGTAGTTGGGATCTCGTCTTCTTGAACATTCACCTCTAGATTTGTTTGGTTCAAGTCAGAGAGCTGATGCAACAAGTTTGAAAAATGTGGAATGAAATTCGGAACTTGAGTTGGGGAGTTGATGAAATAATCAAACTTGTTATTTACATCTATATCTCCTGATACAGATGAGGTTCCAGACTCAGGTTGTTGAATTTCTGGCCCATCATTCGGAGTTGGTTGAGAAATATTAGAATTTGCATGTTCGAGGTGTTGCTCATTAATTTGTTTCTCATGAATATCTGTATTGAATAAAGAATCTCTCACAAATGAGAAAAACGGATAGTCAGGGCTTGAATCATTCATATCCTCATAGTCTGAATCGTCACTAAAGGACCCAAGGTCGCCTACCTGTTTCCTGTGAATACAAGGAGAGACAAACAGATTAGAATTGAGTGAATTTGACAAATCTAAATCAAATAACCATGCTGGACCATTTGCAACTATTGGAAATGAGTTTTCACAAAATTTAACATTGAAAGTTTCAATGATAACATTCGTCTTAGAGTTATAAACTCTATATGCTTTAGAAGCTGACGAATATCCAAGAAAAAATCCGTCATCAGTTCTTTGCATCAAATTTGCCTAGCTAATCATTTGAGAATAGAATCAAAACTGGACAACCAAATGATTTAAGGAAATCTATGTTTGGTTTTCTGCCAAACATCAACTCATAAGGAGTTTTCTGTTTGTCTTTCACCAATAGAGTACGATTCTGAATGAAACACGCAGTTGATATGGCTTCATCCAAGAAAGTGATAGGAATCATAGCATCTGCTAACATTGCACGGGCTGCCTCAATCAATGTTCGGTTCTTCCTTTCTGCAACCCCATTTTGTTGAGGAGTTCTTGGAGCACTGAACTGATGAGCTATCCCTTTACATGCACTGAACATGTCAACATTAGCATTCTTAAATTCTGTTCCATTATCACTCTTAATTATTTTGACTTTTTGATCTAGTTGATTTTCTACTTTAGTGATAAACTCTTTTAATAGCTCAGCCGTTTCAGATTTTTTACGTAGAAAAACCCAAGAAAATCTTGTATAGTCATCAATGATAATAAGACAATATGATTTCTTTCCAATACTTTGTACGTTTACTGGACCAAATAAATCCATGTGTAACATCTGCAAAGGCTTGGAGTTTGAGTTTATAAGTTTGGACTTATAAGACGCCCTGTGCTGCTTCCCTTTCAAACAAGCTTTATAGAGATCTGTTGTAGCAAACTTCTTTGATGGAATGCCCATAACATGATTTCCTGCTGCAAGTTTGTTCATGTTTTTGAAGTTTGAATGCCCCAGATGTCTATGCCAAAGCTGGCTTTCAACATTTGAAGAATGAGCAATGAGACAAGTTGTTTCAGTTGAAGGATCCACGTGAGACATATCTAGCTTGTAGACATCTCGATCTCTAACAGCTTTTACAACCACCCATTCCTTGCTGATCTTGAAACCTGGCTTTAGAATATAGCAATAAGAGTCATCAAATAAAGCAGAATATGATTTATCACATATTTGAGAAACGCTTAAAAGATTAAAGTTCAACGGAGCACAGAAATTGACTTTATCAAAACTTATAACACCGTTAGATATCGTTCCTTCTCCAGTTATCTTTCCACCTACATCTCACGAAAGCTACATGAGTACCATCTTTTGTCTTAAAGTCTTGTAACAAGGCTTGGTTGTCTGTCATATGCCGGCAACACCCACTATCAACATACCATGTATTCATTGGTCTTCTTGGGCGTACCTGCATTTCAAAAACATTTAAGATGAGTTATCAACCCAAGCCGAGATGGTCTTGGGCTTGCCATATTTATCCACAATGGTAAATTGCTTGAAATGGAGTTTGTGCAAATCATATTTCTTTTAAATTTAGGATTTTCAAATCCTCTTTGAAAAACTATCTGATTATCTTTTCTTTGTTTTAACCTCAAAGCATTAAATCGATTCTCAAGATCCTTATTAAGATAATTTGAACCATCATTTGAAACATTCTTTGAAAACTTTTTCTTGTTAAATGTTTCATTTTTCATTCGCACTGAACATGGAATGAATTTTCCTTGATTGTACTGCTGTGATTTGATAATATACTGTTTATCATAATCTGAATTGATTCTTCTAAGAGATCTCAAGCCTAAAGAAGGTTGTTTTGATAATCCTTGAAAATCATAATTTTGATTTATTTGAAATCTTTGATTATCAAAATCTTTCTGAGGCGAGTTCTTTCTAAAGAAACAATCTTCAGTATTATGATTTCTTTCATCACACAAGGCACAGTATATATTGAAATAACAATCAACCGTTGAGTGATTTGTCATATCACAAATGTGATAGTACTTGTTAAAATAACATTCAGATGTGTTATGATTGTACATATCACATATGTCACAGTACCTTTGTGGCTATTTGAACAACATTTGCTTAACCCTAGATGTGGAAGCCACATTAGATCCTTGTCAAGATTTAGGCGTAGTAAGGTTAGACTATTTTTTGACTGTGTAAGTTTGTGTTAGGATCTGGTATTTGAATGAAATACCAACTGATTAACGTGTAAACCAAACCAAATAGTGCGGAATCCTATTTGATTGGCGATCCAATCAGTGAGAACGCACGTAGAATCAATAAAGTATTGAATCAAACATTAAGAATCGATTAGGAATCGATCTACAGCGTTCTATGAACTTGGAGTATGAACTTGGAGGCTTCTGGACGGCTAGGGTACGTCTGGAGTCGAAATAGAATGAATGCTTTCGTTTTTCCACGAATTGGGTGGTATTTTTAGGTTAGTGTTGTTCATTCGGGCGACTGAACCATTAGTATGGTTCAGTCGTGTGATTGAACCATGCGGTTGATCCATCCGCACGACTGAGTGTTCAGTTGTGCGACTGAGCCAATCTCATGTTACAATCATACGACTGATCCAGTCTCCTGGTTCAGTCGTGCGACTAGTCATTCGCCTGAAGTTATTCATGCGTATGGTCCATTCGTATGGGCCATTCGCATGAGAACTTCATTTTGTTAAGTTTGAATATATTCATTAATATAACATTATGTGTATCAATTCAAACAATCACAAACCTATTTAACCAATTCAACATCAACTCATTAATGAAATATTAGACATTATAAATCACAAACAACCAATCTCATTTCATTAATATTCCAAACATTACATCAGTGTAAGACAAACAAGACCTATTAACTTCATATCAGGATCTAGGTACATATGTATCAACAAACTCCCCCTTGGACCTAGATCTATCTAATGTCTTGTTTTATGCATCACCTCCTCATACTTCTTGTACTTTTCCTCTCTTGTGACTACTGCGTGAATCTCAAACGCAAAACAGAGTCTTATGATGTTCTGGAATTGGAGGGCTTGTACTATATCTTGCGTGTCATAGAACAGTGGCCACTTGTATAGAGTGTAGACATCATTAGCTGACAAGTTGGTGAGCCACATTGGGTCAAACACCCTGATGGTATCCATTTGTCCCTCTTTATTTAGAACTATGACCGCTTCCCCGGTTCTCCAATCATAGTACCACCACTTAAAGTGTGAAGTGAAGTCCTGTGGCATTTCCCTGAGCGGGATTCTTGACATCGTTCTTGGAGGACTCCACTTCAGCACAATCTTTGGCTTACCAGTGATGGGATCAACTTCTGAACGTCTGATATACCTCGTAGGTTGTTGAGGTTTGAAGTTGACCAACCTGGTGTGGTACTCTTTCCTCAGGGCAGCCTCAAACCAGCCTGACATCTTCCTTGGGTCAGCGTATAGCAGCTTCAATTTCGCCAGCTGGTTGAGCTCAAAACCTGGTAGAGTCTTTAGATCATATGGAAATCTAAAGTACTCTATGCCGTTCTCTCTCTTAACGGCGTAAACGTTTAGATCCTCAAAATGTGCCCACGCTATAATCCTGCCCGACACCTTATGATGTTTCTTCACTCTGTAGAGTTTGGTGTAGACGTTCTGTTTAGGAGCAGCGCGTTGGGCTCGGATTTCTTCAAAACAAGCAGCCCATTCAGCCTTTCGGATATCAACATCATCGTTTGAGGCTTGGGCCTTTCCTGCTGTCTTCTCAGACTCCTGCTCCATCTTATCTAACACCTCAAATGTATCACTGACAAGGTATTCACCCAGATTGGGGACCACATTTCCCTCGTTGTCAGCATACTGAGGATAGTGCTCTGCTGTGACGTCTTCTATCTCTATCTCATCGATGTCATTTAGCTCTTCGTCACTTGTAGAGTCACACGTTGGAGCATCCTTAACGATCTCATCGGGATTTAGCTTGAACATCTCGGCTAGTTGCTCATTTGAAAGATCATGAATTATTTCCCCTTCTTCAGGGGTATAACTCATAGATCTCCTGACGATCCCTTGCAGATCAAGAATCATAGTTAATTGAGTCTTGACCTGCTGAAGGGGAGCAACATCAAATTCATCCCTTTGATAGTTTGGATCTATTTGATTTAAACATGTAACATATCAACCATTAGTTAATAATCAAGACAGAAATGCATTAATCTTAATATAAACATCAAATACATAAGTTTAAGTACATGATTCAAATACAAAAGTTATCAAATACATAGACATCTAATCATTACTTTTGTCTTGGATCGCTGGGTCATCACTTGGTGAGGCAGAGGAGGAAGCTCGTTGGTCTTGATTTCTCTTTGATCTCCTTTCTTGACCCTAAGCTGAGGCAGATGCAGCTGCATCTCCTCCTTCATCATCATCATCCTCATGCCTGTCCTCTGTCCTCTCTTCCTCAATCCCTTCATCATCATCAGTCTCTTCATCATCATCCTCATCCTCATCCTCATCATCATCATCACCATCATCACCATCTCCTTCCTTAATCTTCAGAGGCTCATCTTTAGATCCCTTAAGCTTGAGCATGATGGTCTTTTTAGCATCCTCCAACTCCTCAATCTTCTTAGCTGATGTGACTCTGTGCTCTTGGAGTTGGGCAATCTCGTGGCTCTGAACAACCATTTGCTGGGCCTGCTCCTCGATCAGCTGAGCCTGCTGCGAGATCTGCTGGGACTGCGCAACAGTGAGATCTGCCAGCTGACGGATCTGCGCAGTCTTCTCTTCATCAGCAGCTAACAAACGCATCACCATCCAGTTCAGCTGAAAGTTGTTCCTCTACCCCAATGGGAGGTAGAGGTGATCCGTATAGGTGTGAGGGATGTGATGATGGTCCTGCTTGGTGGCTAGTGGTGGTGGTGGTGGCTGTGGTGAAGATGGGGTTAGGTCTAGATGATAGTGGAGGTGATGTAGGAGTGAATGATATGGTGGTGGTTGGCATATATGTAGTGGTTGGAGGTGTGGTGGTGGTAGTGGTAGTTGTGGTTGCTGTGGTGGTGGATGGTGTGGTTGTAGAGGTGGTAGTGGTGGTGGCTGAGGTGGTGGCTGTAGTGGTGATGTAGGTGAGTCTTCTCTTCTTCTTCTTCATGCCGTGGGGCTGAGCCATCCTTTTCTTCCTCGATCCCGTTGAGGAGGATGCTCCCCCTAGAACACGGCTAAATGGCTCTGGAGCATATTTCGGGTCCGCAGTAGTCTCTCCCGATTCCCTGGGGTGTTCACCAACCGCCCGGAGTCCATGTTCTGTGGGAACGACTTTGCTTCCCACAGTCCTAGTCAATGGCTCCTCATCTGACTCTTCTTCCTCCTCACCAGGTATAAAGTCCTGGTGGAACCCAGCCGACTCAGCTATGTCTCCTGTGGGGGCAGATACTGGAGGTATACTGTCTGTAGCTGTGCCCCTCGGTGGAATGGGCATGTCATCTCCAGCATCCCCACTGTCATCATCATCTGAATCATGCTCTGGGAGCAATAGCCGCTCATCATCTGAGTCGCTGTCATCGTGACGCCACTTGCGTCTACCCGATGCCACATACCTCTCATTGGCCAGATGGCCGATCAATCTCTTCACCTGGGGCTTTACCTGCCTACTCCGATACACTCTCATACGACCCAGAGTCACATTGAAGATCAGCTGCAAGAATCTGGGGTACATACAAAAACCCTCATTCCCCTTGGCCTCTAGATTCTCCACCAGATACGAGAAGATCATGCTCGAGAAGCTGAAGGGGTGGTTCAGCACTAGTGCCACATAGGCATTCTGAATCTGGTCTGACAGATCATCAAACCCACCCCTCCGAGAAGCAATGCACTTCAGAATCACGTGTGCTAAGTACATATACTGGGGACACAGGTTGCTCTTGTTGAGCACACCTGAGTTGATGTCCCCAGCGTACTTAATCCTCAGAAAGCAACCTCTGACTGTAAGCGGATGTAGTCTGGTGGGGTGATCAGTATCGTCCCCAAGATCAAGTACTCTCTGAATGTCAGCTGCAGTAATCTCAATATCCATACCACGAATGGAGCTCCGTATGCTGTATGGCTCACGTGAACGATCGACAGAGGCATTCTCCCAGAAGGCCTGATGTAAAGACCTGTAGGGAGTACAAGGTGTAGAGATGGCCTTGTGGATCCTAGAACGCTGAAGAAAGGCAATAATCTCAGTAAACTCGGCACCATTCCGAGTCGTATGGTCCAAATGAGCACATATATTGTGCTTAGGGTTGATGGACCATCTATCAGCCATTGACCTGAAACACAAGACACAGAAGCATTAGTAAATAATACATCACAATTCAGTTCTAAGTATCTTGTTTAAATTCATTCTGATTCATTCATGCGAATGAATCATGCGACCGAGGTCAGACGGTTGTCCTATCATGCGACTGAGCTCATTCGGGTGAATGAGAAATGCGACTGAGTTCAATCTGTTGGCTGAGTCTGCGATTGGTTCAGTCGGCCGACCGAGCTCATTCGCATGGTGCATTCGGCCGATTGACCCAATCGCAAGATTCACTCGTGCGATTGGAGTTCATCCGGACGACCAGTCGCTTGACCCACTGTTCAGTCGACTGAGGTTCGAATCTTGACCAAATCAATTAATTTAACATGGTTTAATGGTCCATTAGACTCGCCATCTCATCACTAATAACCTATTAGACTTAATTTTAACATATTACTTAGTTTCAGTTGGTTATTAGGTCATTTAAAGTCCGGTTCTTGTTTCAATCAAATATCACAAATTAGGGCTTGATTTCTTCTGATTTCGGTGAGATTTCACTGTAATCTACCTCTATAAATGTCAACGCACGTCAGAAGATCAATAAGGATGTAGAAACAAGGTCTAACGAAATTTCGGCAGAGTAACGGTACTATGTGCGAAATAGGAGCGATTGAGAGTGATGAGTAGAATGCGATCGACTATGGCCCTTTAAATACTGAAGCTGAGTTCAATCGGCCGACTGGCCTCATTGGTTCAGTTCATTCGGGCGACTGAAGCTCAGTCGTGCGACTGGCCCAGTCAGTCGCATTCAGTTGGCCGACTGAGACTCAGTCGGTCGACTGACTCATTCGCACCCTTTCATTCGCACCTTCAGTTGACCGACTCAAACTCAGTCGGTCGACTGACTCATTCACACCCTTTCATTCGGTCGAATGGATCAGTCTGATAAGCCATTCGGGTGACTGGTTCATTCTCATGTCCAGTCGTGCGAATGGGACCCATTCGCATGATTGGTCCATACTCATGGTCCAGTCGTGCGAATGGGTTATACTTATGAAATTTTCTGCCATTTTGACCATTTAACATTTACACCCCTTTTTAACTGTTAAAGTAACATTATGAGCATTTGAGCATCTCAGACATGATCATTTTAACTTGAAAACTTTTGATCACCTCAGACGTGCTCATTTTAAACAATTTGTCACCTCAGAAGTGACCCATTTATCCTTTGAAAACACATGTGGTCATCTCAGACATGACCCTTTTTGGTGAGTTAATCCCATACTGAATTTCATGATGTAGTCCGACAAACAAACAAACTGAAATTGCTAAATAACTTAGAAATTAAACTAAAGTACAAATATTAAACTTGTTTTTAACTTTTTGTGAGAGATAAATCCTAAGATAAAATCTACTGGATTCGCTTCCAGAATAGGCAGCTTCTATTTAGTTTGACCATACCTAGACCAATTCAATTTTGGAATCATACAGGCAAGTGAAATCATTTGGGACTTGTTATCAAAACCTTTTGATGCTCAATTCTTGGTTTTCATCCAGAGTCGTTTGCGAATTTAGGAAATCATACTGGTACTATTAGATTCCCACATTGATTTGAACTTTCAAGAATTGCAGCCACAATGATTGTCAGTATATTTGTCCTCTTAAATCCATACACAGACTTTTGACACAGATTGGTGATAGTTTAAGGTTTAATTATTTCAACCAACATTTGTGGATCCCACACTTATATGGTAATCAACATTCCTCAGGAGCTTTTGAGCGGTCTACGGGTATTTTGACAAGAAGAGACTATTCTTAGAGCTTTCAAAGAGAAGCCAATCCTCAGGTCAGTGCCATCGCACAGCAGAGAGGCGGCAAACAACAATGAATTCTAGAATATCTAGGTTATGCTTATCCTCAGGTCAGTGCCATCGCACAGTAGAGAGGCACACAACCTATCTTCTTGTTAGAGCATTTTAATTTTCTTTTGCACATAATGCACCAATAACATAAGTTATTAGCTTGATAACATTTTCCTTTCATTTTTTCGTGCTTTGCTCAATTTATGGTCATCCGCACACATTTGTGGCGTTTACATGCTCAGTACCCCTTATTGGAATATTGTTGATTGTGTTAACCAGTGACAAGATGGAAGCCCACAGTCAGTTGAACAACTTAGTTTGATCTTGAGATCACCAGTCAGGTCTAATCATCTATTATGTTGAATCTACCGACATATCATATGTGGTCTAGCAACCTCTAAGTCTACTTTCGTTGTGTTACCTTAATAGTTACCAGTTTTTCTATCATCTTTCCTTTTATATTGCTCAGACTACATAGACTTATACTTTGAATTTTGCATCTTTTCTAAATTAAATTTTAAAGTCCCTCTTGATTTGTTCCTGTGTACTATCATTTTCCAAAGAGTTTGAATCAGTATCACAGGTACGGTTTACCTTATATCAGCTAGCCTCTCCTTCTCCCTCGTTTTTTTTAATGTTACTAGCTGACCTATTCTCCCCCTAAAATTCTAAAATCATAACGGATTTAATTATTTTAGGATTTTAATAGACAGCTAAATAACATGAATTTAATTTAAACAGAAAATAGAATAAATAAAGAAAATAAAAAAGAAAAAATTAACTATACTGCATCGGACTACACATGATCATCATCAGGAATAACATCACTTTTCTTTTTAACGCCGTTGACCTCTAACAGATATAGAAAACGTGGTTTGTCAAAAGCTTTTGTATAGAGGTCAGCGCGTTGAAAAGCAGTACTAATTTTTACCATATCGATTAAGTTCTTTTCAAAACAGTCTCTTATAAAATGGTATTTAATACCGATGTGTTTGGTATTTGGATGTTGTACTGGATTTTTAGTTACTGCAATTGCAGCAGAGTTATCAACAAAGATAGGAGTAGAAGAGAAATTTAAACCATAATCCCGCATTTGCTGTTGAATCCAAATGATTTGTGAACAGCAACTTGCAGCAGCAACGTATTCGGCTTCACAGGTTGACAATGCAACCGAGGTCTGCTTCTTACACTGCCAGGTCACTAATCTCCTCCCAAAGAATTGACACCCTGCTGATGTAGACTTGTAGTTCATCTTGCAGCCCCCGTAATCCGAGTCACTATACGCCGTGAGCTCAAAGTCATCATCATGAGGATACCATAACCCAAGTATGGGTGTACTCTTCAGATAACGAAATATCCTCTTGACCCCGATCTGATGGTTAACCGTAGGCTTAGCCTGATATCTAGAATATAAACATGTAGCATACATGATATCAGGTCTTGAGGCAGTGAGGTACATGAGGGATCCAATCATTCCTCGGTACATTGTGGCATCTACCAGATCTCCATTTTCATCAGGTGCTATATCATGGTTTGTAGCAAGTGGAGTCCCAGCTGCAGAAGCATTCTCCATGTCAAACCGACTGAGAATGTCTCCCACATACTTGGTCTGATGTAGAAAGATCCCTTTTGGTGTCTGATCCACCTGTAACCCGAGAAAGAATTTCATCTCCCCCATAGCACTCATCTCAAACTCGGCCTTCATTACTGCTTCAAATTCTTTGCATAATTCTTCATTCTTTGAACCAAAGATTATGTCATCGACATAGATCTGTACTAGCAGTAAGTCTCCATCTTTTTCTTTGATAAACAGAGTGCAGTCAATGACTCCCCTGCGAAAGCCGTGTTTCACAAGATGAGTCGAGAGTTTCTCATACCAGGCCCTTGGAGCTTGATGAAGCCCGTATAAGGCCTTGTCGAGTTTGTAAACTCTGTCCCGATGATAAGGATCTTCAAATCCCTCGGGTTGACTGACATAAACTGTCTCTCGAATTTCTCCATGAAGGAATGCACTCTTCACATCTAATTGATAGACTTTAATCTTCATATACGATGCATAGGCAAGGAAGATACGGATTGCTTCCATCCTTACCACGGGTGCAAACACTTTATTGTAATCAATCCCCTCGACTTGGCGAAATCCCGGAACCACCAGTCGAGCCTTGTTCCTGATAATGACACCTTGGTCATCCTTCTTGCATTTCAAGACCCATTTGGTGCCAATGACCTTAGCACCTTTAGGTCTATCTACCAGAGTCCATACACCTAACTTCTTGAACTGAAGAAGTTCTTCTTGCATGGCACTCACCCACGCCTCATCGTTTAGTGCTTCACTGACGTATTTTGGCTCAAACTGCGAGACAAAACACCGATAAGCACCGTCATGAATGTATCCTTTTTCCATAACAGAGGCATAATCAGCTGAGTACAACTGATTTCTGGTTTGTACTCCTGATCTGACATCCCTAATGACATTGTCTAGGGGATGATAGACATTTAGACGTGATCCTGGAGTAGTAGGAACAGCTACCTCAGAGCCAAGATAATGAACATTTGGTTCTGCATCTGAGGTAGATGGAGTTTGAGGTTCCGAAGTCGAAGGGGCATCACTGTTAGATGCTTGTGGACTCGTAGGAATTGGAACCTATTCCTCTTGACTGTTCTGGTCATCTTCTTCAGCTTCATCTTCTGAGGAGGAGTCACTGTCGTCGACTACTCCCCCTGAGTGATTAGATGATTCTCCCTGTGAGCTCGATGATGTTGAATCAAGAGATGGTGTATTCAAGATATCATACATCATTCATGTAGCTAACTCGTCATCAGAAGGAGAGATAGGGATGTTGAAGGACTTGAAGAATCCATCATAGTCGAAAAAGTAAGCAGGTCCTTTGCCAGTAGGTGTCTGAACATCAACATTACACCACACTTCTACTAAACCCGTTGAGTTGTTGTAAACTCTCTTGTTCGGTATGTTGTATCCTAGGAAGATCCCTTCATCAGCTTTCTCGCTGAATTTACCTTCTTGAGTCTTCTTCAGAAGTGTGCACGGCGCGCCAAATGGTTCGAGATACTCCAGATTAGGTTTACGTCGTTGTAGTAGCTCGTAACATGTCTTTGCGTGGCGCTTGACTATCAGAACTCGATTCAATGTATAACATGCATTTGCCACTGCCTCATTCCAGAATTGGATAGGCAGTTTCGAGTCTGCCAGCATTGTCCGTGCTGTCTCTAACAAGCTTCTATTCTTTCTCTCAGCAACACCATTCATCTGAGGCGTGTAGGCAGAAGTGAATTGGTGCACAATTCCCTTTTCCTTGCAGTAAGCCTCCATCCACTGATTCTTGAATTTAGTCCCGTTGTCTGAGCGTACCTGTCTCACCTTCAGCTTGTAGAGAGATTCCAGTGTGGTTACTAACTCCTTGAATGACTCAAATGTTTCTGATTTGGACTTCAGAAACATTACCCAAGAGAATCTTGAGTAGTCATCAGTAACCACAAAACAGTACAAGTCACCTGCAATGCTCTTTGTACTGACTGGACCAAACAGATCCATGTGAAGAAGTTCAAGAGGAAGTTCGATAGAATGAACTTTCTTTTCCTTATGAGACTTCTTTGTATGTTTGCCTTTCTTGCAAGCTACACAGAAATCCGGAAGTTGGAAATTTTTGACGTTAACCCCTCTCACGAGATCCTTCTGGATCAAGTGATTCATCTTCCGTTGATTAATGTGTCCCATTCTCCTATGCCAGGAGATGGAGTCCTTTTCAATAGCTTTTGATAGAAAGCATTGAACTTCATGATCCGTTGTAGAAGCCGTTGAGACATCCAAAACATAAAGATCTTTATATCTTAAAGCTGTCATCAAAACTTGGTCCTCCGGAATCACGTAGTCTTTCTTTAGGACGTAACACTTCTTGTTATCGAATATGACTTTAAATCCTTTGTCACATATTTGGGAAACAGAAAGTAAGTTGTTTTGAAGTTGTTGAACGTAGTTCACCTTATCAAACTTAACTTTCTGATTTCCAACCTCTCCCTGAGCTGTAATATAACCTCCTTTGTTACCAGCAAACGAAACATGCCCTCCTTTTATTTGTTTGACATTTGATAAAAGAGCCCTGTTTCCTGTCATGTGCCTGGATGCTCCGCTGTCCAGAATCCACGTGTTCGTTTCAGCACTGTAGCGAACACCCTGCACATACAATGTAAAACATTAGTTTAGGTTAGGAACCCAAGCCTTTACTGGCTTGGGTTTCCCAGAGGCATCACACATCATGAATTCAACCCATTGACCCTTAGAGGGTGAGGGTAGCTCAGGTGCCTTCTTGTCTTCATTATCAGACACAGAGGATGATATTTCTTTCCATAAGCCAGATTTGTGTAAGACCTGTTTGTGATAAACAGTCGACTGGATAATGGGTTGAACTTTGGGTTCACTAGTTCTTCTAGGTGGAGTTAAAGAACTCCTCTTAGAAGACATAGGTTTTGAATCCTGAAGTTCAATCTTCTTCCTAGGTGTCTGATAGTAAGGACAAAAGGAAGCAATGTGTCCACACTCTCCACAGTTGTAGCAGGACCTGCTATCAACTTTATGATTAAACTTTCGTTGTGGAGATGTGTGTGACACCCTAGTGACATCACTTAATTTGGGTTTTGACTCTGTTTCTTTTGATGTTTTCTCTTGTTTAACAAAATTAATTGTTTTAACACTTTTAACATCTTTTCCTTTTTGGTTAACTGGATTTTGACATGAGACTTGTGAAAGATTAACATTAACAGTCTTTTTAGGTTCAGATTTGACTTTGTTTGACCCTGACTTTATATCAACCTTTTCAAATTCTTTATCCAATTTAACACAAGGCATTTTACCCTTTGCCTTTGAAGTGGCCTCCTTTTGTTTTGTTCCAGATTCAATTGAAGAACATGAGGAATCTGGATCACTAACAAGAGGAGTAAACACCACATGATCCTTGATGGGATTGTTATTTATTGGTCTACTCTTAGTGTTCATCAAGGTCTCTGGTGGTGGTGGAACCACTTTATAACCCAAACCCTCCCCGTTGTTACGTTCTCTCACTAAGTGTTGGAGGATATGTGATGAACTTGTCCAACTGTGCAGTTTTTGATTTAAAGAGTTGACTTCTACTTCTAAAACTGCCTTTTGCTTCTTAGTGTCTTCTAGGGAGTTAAGATAGTATCTAATGTCATTAGCTTGGTTAAATGCTACTACTTCAGTTTCCCTAAGCTGTTTATTCAAAAGGTCTATCTTTTCTTTGTAACTATGCTCATTTTGTTTTAAAACTCTATTAGCCTCAGTGCACAGTTGCAAATCCTTTACTAAGTTATCATTATGATCTAATAACCTAGCAAATTTCTGATCTATGCTTTCTCTAAATGTATTACAATCAGAACAAGCATGATTTTTAAACATTTGGTCAGTGGTACTTACCTGAGGAGATTCTGATGAATTAGTCATCAACGCAGCATCAGATGTCTCTGATTCTGGTGATTCTGTCTTTGTTGTAGACGTCCCTTCTTTAGGCTTGTAGCTGACCTCAGTTGCAGTTGTCTTTTCACTATTTGACATCGCTATCTCAACTGCAATATCTCCTTCACTCGCGGAATCATCATCTAAGTCTTCCACACTTGCAATATTGGATTCCCCCGGAGAGACAAACCGAAAGCTCCAGTCCTGTCCTTCATCATCATGGGCAGTCAAGGCTTTTGGATCCTTGCTTGATGAAGTAGAACTGCTAGCTTGCTTGTCTTGACGAGTGAAGGACGAGAATGGATTCCCGTTCCCAGTCTTCTTTGGCTTCACACATTCTCTTTTGAAGTGCCCCTTTTCTCCACAGTTGAAGCAGGTCACCTTGCTCTTGTCAAAGCCAAATGTAGTGTCCTTAGTAGCAACCAAGTTTTGTCCGGTCTTTTTCACAAACTTCTTCGCCCTCCGGACAGCACTTGCTAAGGCCCACATAATATCCATCCTCTCTAGCTCAGTCTCGTCTACCTGCTCGCAGTCCTCATCTGCCAGATGGCAGTTTCCAATTTTCCCAGCAATAAGTCCATCATAAGAATGAACCACTGCTGCCAAGAGATCCATGTGCTCTCGAGCTACTTCTACTGTCATGTTTCCGAGGTTCTCGGTCTTCAGTCTAGTAGCATTTGCTTCAGATCCAATGTAATGGGTACTAGAAGACCCTGACGTTTCTGATCCTGAAGGAGAAGCTTGTGAGGGACCAGATGAGCTAGACACAAAGGCAGTCTGAAAAGGTGCTCCAGATGTCTTAGCTTGGGGAGTGGCATTGTACAAAGCTGGATTCTGAGTGTATGATGACTTCTGAGCTCTGTACTTCATCCTAAGTGCTTCTTCTCGCAGCTTTAGAATGAAATCATTGATATTCAACTTTGCCAACATTTCATTCTGTCTCAGATTTGACACAAAAGAAGCCCATTTTTCTGGCAATCCGTCTGCAAAATTTGACACTTTATCTTCCATGGTAGTAGCAACACCATGTGTATGCAGTTCGCTCATCAAATGGTAGAATCTATCAATAACATTGTCTAAACTCTCATTTCCCATTGATGATAAGTTGTCAAATTCTTTCTTCAACTCCTTAGCTTTAATTGCCTTCAGCGAAGCATTCCCGTCATATCTCTTTTCCAGCTCATCCCACAATTTCTTGGCTTGCTTATTCTCCGAGTACTGGTGGAAAATATCCTTAGGAATAGACTGTGTTATCAATGCATAGACTCTCTTTTCTGCATTATACTTAACTTTCTAAGCATCAGTCATTCCTCCTAAAGTAAGCTTCACCTCATCAGCTCCCACCGGCATACTGTAACCTATCTCAATAGCTTCCCACAAATTTGGATCCACTCCATTAAGGTAGATCTCAAAACGTTGTTTCCAGTGGGGAAACTCATCTAACGTTAAGAGCTTTGGGGGTTTATTAAGATTCCCCACCTCACTCACAAGTAACCAGTAAGTTCTAGATCCTTGAGTCCTTCCCGGCTGTAAACGCTGACATCTGATCTTCCATCTCGATTAACTTTAAGTTTCTTAAACAATCTGTCAACTGGTGCGACTGAAGCGATGCGAATGGGCTATCCGTGCGAATGAACTATGCGACTGGTTCAATCGTGCGGCTGAACTGAGCGATTGGTCCAGTCGTGCGAATGAAACTGATGCGTATGAACACTGCGAACGGTAGGCTTAGTCGTACGAATGAAGATGCGACTAGGTCCAATCGTGCGTCTGGAAGATGCGAATGAAGTCCAGTCGTGCGATTGGCTCACTCGTGCGACTAAAGCTGCTGTTTTGCGAAAATTTCTAGGTTAAATGTGTTTTGGCCGTAAAAATCCAAATTTTCACCAACCCTTATCGCCTAATGTCGTAGAAACCAAAACTTGATGAGCAGGGGACGTCCAAGACAACTTTTGACACAAAAAGATTGCGTTTTTAGTGAAAAAACACAAACTTTGTATCAAAATTGATTGAATCACACGTAATCAAGAGCCAAGGCTCTGATACCACTTGATAAGATCTGGTATTTGAACGAAACACCAACTGATTAACGTGTAAACCAAACCAAATAGTGCGGAATCCTATTTGATTGGCGATCCAATCAGTGAGAACGCACGTAGAATCAATAAAGTATTGAATCAAACGTTAAGAATCGATTAGGAATCGATCTATAGCGTTCTATGAACTTGGAGTATGAACTTGGAGGCTTCTGGACGGCTAGGGTACGTCTGGAGTCGAAATAGAATGAATGCTTACCTTTTTCCACGAATTAGGTGGTATTTATAGGTTAGTGTTGTTCATTCGGGCGACTGAACCATTAGTATGGTTCAGTCGTGCGATTGAACCATGCGGTTGATCCATCCGCACGACTGAGTGTTCAGTCGTGCGACTGAGCCAATCTCATGTTACAATCATATGACTGATCCAGTCTCCTGGTTCAGTCGTGCGACTGAGTCATTCGCATGAAATTATTCATGCGTATGGTCCATTTGTATGGGCCATTCGCATATGAACTTCATTTTGTTAAGTTTGAATGTATTCATTAATATAACATTATGTGTATCAATTCAAACAATCACAAACCTATTTAACCAATTCAACATCAACTCATTAATGAAATATTAAACATTATAAATCACAAACAACCATTTTCATTTCATTAATATTCCAAACATTACATCAGTGTAAGACAAACAAGACCTATTACATTTATATCATGATCTAGGTACATATGTATCAACAGTTTGGTGTTTTGATTTTTAGGGTTTGACCTTTTAACATGTTCACAATTCTTTAACTCTTTAGATTCAAATCTTTTATGTACAGCGGAAGACTTCGGATCTGAACCTGTTTTCAGATTAGAGTTAGATTTGATCTTAAGTTTTGATGTTGTTTCAGAGATTGTGTTCATGTCAAAGGTTCCT
This sequence comes from Flaveria ramosissima, assembly GCA_025215565.1. Lineage (NCBI taxonomy): Eukaryota > Viridiplantae > Streptophyta > Magnoliopsida > Asterales > Asteraceae > Flaveria > Flaveria ramosissima. The sequence continues at coordinate 16,751,066 of CM046034.1, forward strand.
GCTGACACAAACTTTACTGGTTTAATTTGACTTGTTTGATTGATTTATTCAAATTGTTTTGTTTTAGAAGATGCTTTTCGTCTTCTTTGATTTCTTGATCTTGATAAAGTTTTAGTGCTTTGGGTTTTGATTGAATCTTGAGAAGATTCTTTTTCAGATTCTTTCAATTTTTGTTCAATAAGCTTTGTTTCTGAAGAGCTTGAATCATCAGAGCATGAAGTCTCTGATTTCTTTTCTTTAGATTTCTCTTTTTCAAGTTCACCTTTCTCAAGAACACATTCACCCTTTGGAACAAATAGTTTTTTATTCTTTTGTCGAGGTTCATAAGATTGATTTAATTGGGTGACCATTCTTTATCTTCTCTGAATCTTTCTCTTCAAATATTTCAATGTTTATCTTTTCGATTTCACTTTCGACATTAGATTGAACATTTCTTTTCTTCTCTTGAAATTCTTTAAGCTTAGCTTTGTTCTCTGGTGAATGATCATGGTTATTAAAGTTTTCACGTAAGGTATTTGAGATTGATTCAGGCATTGGTTCATGAGTGAATCCTAAACCTGTTTTATCTTTATCTTTTCTACCATTCACCCGTTGCTCAATAATAGTTTTGGAGTTTTCACTTTGGCTAAATCAAATATAGTTGCTGCATGAGCCAATTTTACTTGTTCAAGGGTTTTTTGACATCTCATCAAGTTGTTTCTTGACAAGTTCAAGTTCTTTTAAAGTCTTGTTCCAAGAAGTTTTGGAGAGATATTATTTTATCATCAGAGATTGTGTGGTCTGCTTTCAGCTTACTGTGCATTAATTCTTCTTGTTTTAATTTATCACATATTTTGAATGATTAGTTTCTATAGTGTTCTACTTGTTCAAAACATGCTTTAGTGCACATTTTCTCCCTTACTTCCAATGGAATTTTTGGATAAGAGTTTGAAAATCCAGTGTCAGTTTCAGATGAAGAGTTTACAACCTTGGGTTGTTCAGACTGTGCCATAAGAGCAACTTCTTCAGAATCTTCCTTTGGATCTGATTTGTCACTCCAGTCATAGTCTTCCTCATTGTCTGAATCTCCTTCTATTTTTGGATCATTATCTTCCGACCAATCTTCAGTGTTGATTGCAGCAACAAGTGCTAGACCTGAAGTAAGATTTTCAGTAAATTGTTCTGCTTAAGCACTCAAGTCATAACCATCCTTTATGCTCACTACTAGTGCTTTCTTTGGTTCTTCAGTGGTCTTAGATTCTTCCTTCAGTTCTGGCATTGGTAGACTCTGATAATGTTTTTGAAATGTCTTCTGAGTCTGTTGATGATATCTCTGACTGTTAGAGCTACTTTGACCATTTCCTCCTTGAGTTCTTGGGGCTTTGCACTCTCTAGAAAAGTGGCCATAGTTGTTACAGTTAAAACACCTTGACTTCGACTTATCAAAGCAACTGTTTTATTTGCACTTGGCTTACAATTTCTATTCACATATGAATGCTTTTGTGTTCTATAAGCTATCATCAGCATTTGCCAGTTGAGATCCATTTCTTCAACGTCATCTGGATCCATCTCACTCAAATCCTACAAAACTAAATCAACTTGAGTTAAATGACTTCCCTGGTATGCTTGAAAACTTGCCATAAAAGCTGTAAATGCTGATTTGGACTCTTTATCCTGTAAAAGAATGTTTATGACAATTTTAACTTTGCTAGGGTTAGCAGAGTTAGAAGATGAAGTCTCATGTTGAGTTTTAGGCATTTGAGATTTTGGAGGAGACTGTGGTTGTGGCTGAGTTGAGTAGACAGGTGTGCTAGTAAAGAATTCTGCTCCCATAAACAGATCACCCTCATCTTTAGGAGTAGCTTCATCCTTAGCAAAAAAAGTGTGACAACCGGCCTCAAGGTCGTTATTCTAACCCTAAGTTACTTGCATCATTATCCGTCTTATGAGTACTAATATTAGAAACAATCCAACCCTATTAGTGAATTTGGAATCATCTTTTGCTATTTGTTCCATTTTATGATTTCATATGATTTTATTGATTTTTAGTTAATTTAAGTTTTACCTTTTTAAAACTTGGTGTCCCGGGAATGTTAACTAGCCACCCTTGCAAAGCTAAATCTCAAGTGAAACAATTAAAATGTGAGCATACATACACACTTAAAAATTTTCGGTTCATGCATGCATGGCATGCACATGACACCACAACTAACATCATCCACTAAATAATATTCTACCCAATACTACAAAATTACACCACTTAACAATTAGTTTTAGATTAAAATTTAAATTTTAAACACCCCACAAGATGCCAAGCTCGGCCGCCCCCTCCCTCCACTCACCTCTCCTCTACACCACCAACACTCTCACCATACACCATACATGCAAGATCCTTATCACCATACACCACTTCTCTCATCCTCTCAACATTCCATCAGCTGAAAACAATTCCAATAACACACACACAACTATTCTCTCTAGAGTTCTAGCCTTGTTCATCGAAGAACAAGGCATACGCATCCTCGGCCAACCTAAAACCGCAAGAAGGTGGCCATAATCGCGAGCCTTGGACACACATCTGCATCTTTTTTGACTTTTCCAGCCTTGTTCGATATTTCTCCAGCCTTGTCCAAGGAGTTTTGAGCTATCCAAGACCATCTACACTCTCCAAAACGTGAACAACACCAAGTGTAAGCTTCATGTCACCCGAAAATGATCATTTCATGTATTTCCTTCACTTCTCTTTTAAAAACACCTCCTCTCTTTGTTGTAGCAGAAACCCGACGCTATTATCTTGTTCCTGAGGAGCTTTCAACTTCACAAAAGGTATCTCACACGTTATACTGGTCATTCTTAAGGTGGAAACCGATTTCCACCATGAAAACCCTCTTTTTCGACTTTTTGCACCATCTAACTTGTAAATCTTGTAACCCTTGAAAGAAAAACTTGTAAACTTCTTGCTAATGGTTTAATGGACTCCTAATAACTTGTTTTGAAAGTTACAAAAGAATATACACCGTGAACATGTGGTTATAGCTCAAGCTACATCTTAAAAACCTTATTTCTACAAGAGATGATGCAATCTAAGCACTTGTTTGAAAACCCTCTCAACCAAGGTTTACAACCTGCTCATGAACGACTTGGTAACACCCTAATAATCTGATATTAAAGTTAAATGAGGTTTTGGTAATGTTTAAACACAAGTTTGCACGGATTTACACATGTGTTATGGTCGGTTATGGCTAAATCACTAAGTTGATGGTTCATTGTTGTGTTGGGTAACCTAGCCGTGAGTTTGGGACATGATTTCAGAAAGTTTTGATGAATATTAAGTGTGTGACAAATGGTTAATCTCTGGAAATTAAATACATGTTAAGATTAGACCCATTTTAGTTATTTTCGGGACCCGAAACATGGTAAAACAACTTTAAAAATAGTAAAATATGGGTTTTACCCTCTTAAAAAGTATTCCAGGCTCAGAAATGGTTAATAAAGTGTTCTGGAGTCAATGGGTAATTTAAATGGTCAAAAGAATAATTAAATGGCGTTTTAACTAGAATCGGGTACCAACCGAGTAACGTTTTTGAGAAAATCCAAGAAAAAGGATTTCAAAGCTAAGATTTATAAAAATCATGTCATTTCAGGAAGTTAAGTGATAAAAGACCTAAAGGATTTGAAATATTGGTCAAACAAGCTTTAAATGGTCAAATTCGGTTAAAAACGCGTTTTAACGGGTTAAACGTAAAAACAAGACTTTCAACTATTAGAGGCAAAATTTCACAATTTAAGAACTTAAAACTTATAAAAATGTCTTTTAGATGATACCTACTGGTCCAAGACTCAAATTTATGGAAATCCTAAATTAACCGTTAAAACTCTCCGGTTTTACCGCAACCGGGAACGTTAAACGCATAAGTTTTAAACCGGACCCATAAACTGGAAATTTTGAACACTTACTCAATAATAAGTCAATTTTTAATCTAAGAGCCTAATTTTTGGTCTGAAGTGTCATAAAGAACAAGAAACCAAACTTGAGGGTAGAAACTGTCAATTTTGAAACTTGAGGGTCTAAACTGTAAAATTTTACCAAACTTCATAACCGACTCCTATGAAACTAATAATCACTTGAACAACAAAATTTCCTTATATCCTTAACCTAATGATGTAAAAATCCCAAATTTCATGGAGAAACAACGACCTGCCATAAAAGGAAACTTTTTATACAAACCCTCGCGAAATCAAAGCCTTATCTGATAACTAAATTCTTGACACGCTTGTTGAACCTTAAATAAGTTTAGAGCAGTAGCTTATCACTTAATACATCCATGTTAGGGTGCTAGACTTGAGACACTCCCGGCACATGAAGAGTTATTTTGGCTTAACACCTAAGGTGAGTTCTAGTGACCCCCTTTTTACTATTGTTTTAGGGTGAAACATGCTCTGTTATTTATGAACTATATTTGTGCTTTGCCTGGTAATTGTATGTAGGATTTATGGTTACCTGCTGATACTTATATCATGATCATTAATTCTTTCGTGAACCGCTTGTTTTATATGGATAGATCTATTTGGGGAATCCCCCACACACAGTGGCTTATGTTCTAGGAAGGGTACCCCACTGAGATCCTAAGGGGTCGTTTGTGGCATGTGACAGGTTTTGTTAAGAAACTATGGTGAACCATCCGGGCAGGTATGGTTCACTGGTTTGGGGCTCAGTTCTTCCTTCGGGAATATCCGGTTAAACACAACTTTAGAAGAGGCCAACCAGGACTGAGTGCGGGGTTGATTATGATTCTCCCATGATGTTGAAACTATGTTTTATTCCTTTTTATCAAATGAGGATTTGTTAAGTCCTTTTTGTTTTTAAACTTTAAGTACTTGAATTCACCAACTTTTTAGTTGACACAAATTTCTTTTTGAGCATGTTTCAGGTAATTTATGAAAAGATCTTAGCTGTTGTGAAGACCTAGACTTATCCCCACGACCATGGCATTGGCTTATTTTCCTTAATGAACAATTTGAACAATTTTACATCTTTGTTGAACAAGTACAAATTTACTTCTATGTTGGTTGTAAAACTCATTTGGGGGCTTGATCTGTTTCTAGCCGTGGTATCTTTTGAAAACTTTTAATGCCATGTGATATTCTCTCCTTTGAGCTCTTATAATGGTTTATTTCCGCTGCCATATGTTGTTGCTAGTCTGTGACGTCCCACCCTACCTGGGCCCGGGGTGTGACAGATTGGTATCAGAGCCAAAGGTTGTAGAGAAGTCGGGAATACCATAGTAGACCCTAGGCTACAACCCTGATACCCTAGGACTGTCCTTGTGGGAAGTGTTGGGATGATCGGGTTCGGTAAATTGATGATTACACTTGATCAACGTAATCATGAATTTACCGGACGCGTAATTTCCATCACGGACCTTTAGGTTATGGTTGGACCTTTTCTGATTAACATTGATGATTTTGAAACTTATTTCAAAAAGAGGATTTAAATGATTTTTATGATGAACTATGTTATCCGAATTGATTTGGGCAACACGGACAATGATATGTTGGAATAACATATACTACTGCCATCACTACTATTACTAGTACTATTATTATAATCATGAGCTATGAGAAACCAAATTACTCATAATGTATTTCATACAGGACACAACGACTATCGCTGATAAAGGTAAGGCGCCTGCTCACCCTGATACTGAGACCACTCCTACCGGGACCCTGAGAAGGGCGAAACCTCAGACTAAGTATGAAGCGTACCTCCAGAGATGCGGACATCCAGGATGGATATCCGTCACATCAGATGACACTGAAGCTTCTGAGGACTCTTCTTCCACATCACCTTCCAGGAGCCTGACGCGTTCCCACTCTCCTCACGTAGCTGCTTCTACCCACTCACCCATCCCACCTATTGAGAATAGGGGTGCACGTACTGTCACCCGTCCACGCATGAGTGTTAGGCCAGGATCCTCAGTATCCTTTAGGATGCCTCCTCCTCCTCCACCGCCTGTTAGGATTCCGACACCGGAACCTCCGCTGTTTGACCCACGTGATGAGCACCTGATGCCACCGAGGCACAATATGTATTACGGCCCTAACGTATTGGCTGGTGATAGGTACTCCCAGTCGAGCCGCCGGGCAAGCGACGTAGGACCCTCTGATGCGACACTGGATGAAATCTTGAAGACTGTTCGTCGTCACGAGTTGACTCTTCAGCACGCCACCCGGACCTCCCAGTCTGCTCAATTCCAGGCTATGATGGCTACTCACGGAGTGCAGCGTTTGGAACAGGAGCAGAGAAAGAAGAGCTCAGGATGGTTTGGATGACTGAAGAAAAAGTGGATGTGAGAGCAGGGTTAAGCGGCGGGATTATCTGTCTTTAGACAGTCGAAGGAAACTACTTGAATTATTATTCAATACTATTATTATTATTATTTATTATCATGGGGGTGATGGCACCTTCCAATTTGTAAGAGCTTGACTCTGATTCAACTTTGCTGAATGATACTACTATCTCTATTTATCTATGAACTGTTTGTTTGGATGCTAGATTATTGGACTATTTAAATTGAATTGCAATATGTTGTGTCGTGCTTTGTAATTGATCCGTGCCCCTTTCTAATTGATTGTCTAACTGTTATGACATGCTTTGAATTGGACCTTGTAAGAATTTCTTAGTGGGTTGTATATACATATGTGCACGCCATGATCCCTCTTCCCGAGGCATGGTGTAATAGGGTAATGATGCATAAGCTATTCGAAACAAATTTTGAGATGCTAAACAAATCTATTTGTGATACTATCAGAATGCCGACTCGCAGAGGAACACAATTTGGATGGCGAGGAGCCACTAGGGGCCGCCGTGAGGAAGCCAGACAAACTGGAAACCAACCTACTACACCAGGAACTCCGCACAGGGAAAATGCTAATCAAGAAAACGATGAGAGGATTGCTAACCTCGTAGCTCAGCAACTGGCTAACGCCATCCCGACCATTATCGCTCAGATCAATGCTGATCGGGATAATGCTAATGGTAAGGATCGGCCAGCGAACGACGAGGGCCACGACGAGGTCGCCGAGGCGTTAAAGAACGGATGTTCCTATAAGACCTTCATGGCATGTAAGCCTAAGGACTTCTACGGCACCGAGGGTACTATAGAGACTTACAGATGGATTGACGAAATGGAAGTTGTCTTGGACATTAGCGAGTGCAAGATGGATCATATGGTGAGGTTCGCATCACAATCCCTCAAGGGCTCAGCTCTTGAATGGTGGAAGTCTATTACTCAAACCCGTGGAAGAAATGTGGCTAACCGAATGAGTTAGACCAAATTCAGAGAACTGATGACCAGCAAGTATTGCCCCATTAATCAACTCGAGAAGCTGGAGACAGAATTCCTAAGTCTCGAAATGAAAGGTCCCAACTACACGGAATATATCAATCGTTTCTTAGCCCTATCCCGACTTGTTCCCCATCTGGTGACACCGGAAACTAAAGGTGTAGCACGATTTAGCTGGGGGCTACACCCAAGAGGTAGGGGAATGGTCCGTTCCTCCCAGCCTTCAACCCTACAAGCTGCGGTTGACCTTACCAGCAGTTTGACTGATGACCTAGTTAGGGCTGGATGGACTGAGCAAGCAAGGGCTGATGAGAAGATGAAGTTTGTTGGTGAGAAAAGAAAGTGGTTTGAAGTAAAGAGAGTGGTTGGAAGTAGTAGCGAGTCAGGTAGAAAGAGTTCTGAAGGTGCGAGGCGCGATGATCAGGGAAGCAAGACCCGGAGACTGTACTCAGGGACAAGCCCGTTTTGCAACAAGCGCAAACTACACCATCAAGGGGAATGTAACCCGATGCCCTGTTTCAGATGCAAGAGAACAGGTCACCTAATCAAAGACTACACTTACGCACCAGGAAAACAATGCTATGAATGTGGAGATCCAGGACACATGAGGAACAAGTGTCCTAAGCTGGGTAGAGACAAGGATGCCAAGCACAACAAGCCAAAGGGAAGAGCATTCGTTATGGACCCAGCTGGAGCTCGTAGGGAACCTGATGTGGTTAACGGTACGTTCCTCGTAAACAATCATCCTGCTACTGTTCTGTTCGATACTAGAGCAACTGCTAGTTTTGTCTCTAGTACTTTTAGGCCTTTGATTGACTTAGACGCATGTGCCTTGACCGATACGTTTAGTGTAGAATTAGCTGACGGTAACATTTTAGAAACTAACGAAGTCATCAGGGATTGCTCGCTGAATCTAAAGGGAAATACGTTTAGGATAAACCTGATGCCCATTAAGTTAGGAGGATTCGATGTGGTTGTCGGTATGGACTGGCTAGTTAAGCATAGAGTCGAAATCGTATGTGATGAGCGTCTACTCAAGATACCGTTGAGCGACAAAGAAGTGTTAATGGTACAAGGCGAAAGGAGTAACACCCTATACCCCATGGTATCCCACTTAAAAGCTACCAAGAGCTTAATGAAGGGATGCCCAGCTTTCATGGTTTATGTGATGAAGACCCAAAAGGAGAAGAAGATTGAAAATATTCCCGTGGTTTCTGAATACCCAGAAGTGTTTCCGGAAGACCTACCGGGACTTCCCCGAACCGACAAATCAAATTCCAGATAGATTTGCTGCCTGGCGCTGCACCAGTAGCCAAGGCACCGTACCGACTCGGCCCACCTGAGATGAAGGAACTAATGGTGCAAATTCAAGAACTACTGGACAAGGGATTTATACGTCCGAGTGTCTCTCCATGGGGTGCCCCGGTACTGTTTGTGAAAAAGAAAGACGGAACCCTGCGAATGTGCATTGATTACAGAGAACTGAACAAGCTGACCATAAAGAACCGTTACCCTATTCCGAGAATAGATGACTTATTTGACCAACTGCAAGGAGCAAGTTATTTCTCCAAAATAGATTTGAGGTCAGCTTACCACCAACTGAAGATAAGAGAAGAGGACATACCCAAAACGGCCTTCCGAACTAGGTATGGACACTATGAGTATTTAGTCATGCCCTTTGGACTGACTAATGCTACAGCAGCATTCGTGGATCTCATGAACCGCGTTTGCCGCCCTTATCTTGACAAGTTTGTGATCGTGTTTATCGATGACATACTGATCTACTTCCGTAGTAAAGACGAGCACGAGAAGCATCTCAGGCTAATACTTGAATCACTTAAGAATGAGCAACTATATGCCAAGTTCTCTAAATGCGAATTCTGGATGCGTAGAATTCAATTCTTAGGGCATGTGGTAAATGAGAATGGGATTCAAGTCAACCCTTCTAGGATTGAGGCTGTAAAGAATTGGAAGATTCCTGAAACTCCCACGGAGATAAAGCAATTCTTAGGGCTGGCCGGTTACTACCGACGGTTTACAAAGGACTTCTCGCGCATAGTGCAACCCTTGACCGCACTAACTAAGAAGAACACAACCTTTGTGTGGGAACGAGAGCAGAATGAGGCGTTTGAAACGCTTAAGGAGAAGTTGTGCAGTGCACCCATCCTTGCTCTTCCGGAAGGAGTAGAAGATTTCATGGTCTATTGTGACGCTTTGCGTCAAGGACTAGGATGTGTATTGATGCAATGCAACAAGGTGATTGCTTATGCATCTAGACTGCTGAACGATCATGAGAAGAACTATACGACGCACGATCTAGAATTGGGTGCCGTGGTGTTTGCTCTCAAAATGTGGAGGCACTATCTCTATGGCACGAAGTGCATTATCTACACATACCATAGAAGTTTGCAACACATTCTTGACCAAAAGATGCTAAACATGCGGCAGAGAAGATGGGTCGAGATGTTAAACGACTACGAGTGCCAAATCCGCTACCATCCCGGTAAGGCCAATGTTGTGGCAGATGCGTTGAGCAGAAAAGAGAGAGAGAAGCCTCTTCGTGTAAGAGCCTTAAGGATGAGTGTGTATACCAACCTTATTGCAAAACTGAAAGAAGCTCAAAACGAAGCATTAAAGGAAGAAAGGTTAAAAGAAGGGTTAACCGGAATGGAAAAGCGATTTGAGACAGGGGACGATGGTACATACAGGTACGAAGGGAGAACTTGGGTGCCAAAGCACAGAGTAATTCGAGAAGTAATCCTCGACGAAGCACACAAGTCTAGGTATTCGGTTCACCCTGGAAGTGATAAGATGTACCAAGATCTAAAGGCACTTTTCTGGTGGCCTGGAATAAAGAAATCAATTGCTATTTATGTTGGGAAATGTCTAACCTGTGCCATGGTATAAGCTGAAAACCAAAAACCGTCAGGAACGTTACAACAACCCGAAATCCCAGAATGGAAATGGGATAACGTCATAATGGATTTTGTTACAAAGTTACCCAGAACGTCTAGAGGCCATGATGCTATTTGGGTGTTAGTGGATAGGCTAAAGAAATTAGCTCACTTTTTGCCAATTAGAGAAGACTACGACTTGACGAAACTGGCCAAACTATATGTCGATGAGATAGTAACTAGGCATGGAGTGCCTTTGTCGATCATCTCCGACCGTGATAGCCGTTTCACTTCTCGTTTCTGGAAATCATTCCAGCAGGCTTTAGGAACCCTTTTGGATCTGAGCACTGCGTACCACCTACAAACCGACGGTCAGAGTGAAAGGACTATTCAAACGTTGGAAGATATGTTAAGAGCTTGTGTGATTGACTTTGGCGGAAACTGGGACAACGATCTCCCTTTGGTGGAATTCACCTATAATAATAGTTAACACGCAAGTATTAAAGCCGCTCCGTATGAGGCTCTATACGGCCGAAAATGCCGATCACCTGGAATGAGATCGGTGATAGCCAAGTAATGGGACCCGACATCGTGTTGGAGACCACTGACAAGATCTTTAAAATTAAGGAATGACTAAAAGCAGCCAGAGACCGGCAGAAGAAGTACGCTGATAGGAGACGGAAACCTTTAGAGTTTCAAGTGGGTGACAGAGTAATGCTAAAGGTAGCGCCATGGAAGGGAACCGTGAGGTTCGGAAAGAGAGGAAAGTTAAGCCCGAGATACATTGGACCATTCGAAATACTAGCAAGAATTGGCCCAGTGGCTTACAAATTGAAACTACCGCAGAGGTTGAGCCACATACACGACACCTTTCATGTGTCGAACTTGAAGAAGTGTATGGTAGACAAAACCCTAGAGCTACCGTTGAAAGAAGCAAGAATCAATGACAAGCTGAACTTCGTGGAAGAGCCCATTGCTCCACAGACCGCTTGGTCAAGCAACTCAGGCGGAGCCGCATACCCAAGGTCAAGGTTAGATGGAACTCCAAGCGAGGACCTGAATTTACTTGGGAACGTGAAAATGAGATGAGGAAGAATTATCCACACCTCTTCAAACCCACCCGTTTAGACTCTAATCGAAGCTAAAATTTCGGGACGAAATTTCCTAAACGGTTGAGAATGTGACAACCGGCCTCAAGGTCGTTATTCTAACCCTAATTTACTTGCATCATTATCCGTCTTATAAGTACTAATATTAGAAACAATCCAACCCTATCAGTGAATTTGGAATCATCTTTTGCTATTTGTTCCATTTTATGATTTCATATGATTTTATTGATTTTTAGTTAATTTAAGTTTTACCTTTTTAAAACTTGGTGTCCCGGGAATGTTAACTAGCCACCCTTGCAAAGCTAAATCTCAAGTGAAACAATTAAAATGTGAGCATACATACACACTTAAAAATTTTCGGTTCATGCATGCATGGACATGCACATGACACCACAACTAACATCATCCACTAAATAATATTCTACCCAATACTAAAAAATTACACTACTTAACAATTAGTTTTAGATTAAAAATTTAAATTTTAAACACCCCACAAGATGCCAAGCTCGGCCGCCCCCTCCCTCCACTCACCTCTCCTCTTCATCACCAACACTCTCACCATACACCATACATGCAAGATCCTTATCACTCTACACCACTTCTCTCATCCTCTCAACATTCCATCAGCTGAAAACACTTCCAAAAACACACACACAACTATTCTCTCTAGAGTTCCAGCCTTGTTCATCGAAGAACAAGGCATACGCATCCTCGGCCAACCTAAAACCACAAGAAGGTGGCCATAATCGCGAGCCTTGGACACACATCTGCATCTTGTTCCACTTTTCCAGCCTTGTTTGAAGATTCTCCAGCCTTGTCCAAGGAGTTTCGAGCTATCCAAGACCATCTACACTCTCCAAAACGTGAACAACACCAAGTGTAAGCTTCATGTCACCCGAAAATGGTCATTTCATGTATTTCCTTCACTTCTCTTTTAAAAACACCTCCTCTCTTTGTTGTAGCAGAAACCCGATGCTATTATCTTGTTTTTGAGGAGCTTTCAACTTCACAAAAGGTATCTCACACGTTATATTGGTCATTCTTAAGGTGAAAACCGATTTCCACCATGAAAACCCTTTTTTTTGACTTTTTGCACCATCTAACTTGTAAATCTTGTAACCCTTGAAAGCAAAACTTGTAACCTTCTTGCTAATGATTTAATGGACTCTTAATAAGCTGTTTTGAAAGTTGCAAAAGAATATACACCGTGAATATATGGTTATAGCTCAAGATACACCTTAAAAAGCTTCTTTCTACAAGAAATGATGCAATCTAAGCACTTGTTTGAAAACCCTCTCAACCAAGGTTTACAATCATGAACGACTTGGTAACACCCCAATAATCTGATATTAAAGTTATATGAGGTTTTGGTAATGTTTAAACACAAGTTTGCACGGATTTACACATGTGTTATGGTCAGTTATGGCTAAATCACTAAGTTGATGGTTCATTGTTGTGTTGGGTAACCTAGCCGTGAGTTTGGGACATGATTTCAGAAAGTTTTGATGAATATTAAGTGTGTGACAAATGGTTAATCTCTGGAAATTAAAGACATGTTAAGATTAGACCCATTTTAGTTATTTTCGGGACCCGAAACATGGTAAAACAACTTTAAAAATTGTAAAACATGGGTTTAACCCTCTTAAAAAGTATTCCAAGCTCAGAAATGGTTAATAAAGTGTTCTGGAGTCAATGGGTAATTTAAATGGTCAAAAGAATAATTAAATGGCGTTTTAACTAGAAACGGGTACCAACCGAGCAATGTTTTTGAGAAAATCCAAGAAAAAAGATTTCAAAGCTAAGATTTATAAAACTCATGTCATTTCAGCAAGTTAAGTGATAAAAGACCTAAAGGATTTGAAATATTGGTCAAACAAGCTTTAAATGGTCAAATTCGGTTAAAAACGCGTTTTAACGGGTTAAACGTAAAAACAAGACTTTCAACTATTAGAGGCAAAATTTTACAATTTAAGAACTTAAAACTTATAAAACTATCTTTTAGATGATACCTACTGGTCCAAGACTCAAATTTATGAAAATCCTAAATTAACCGTTAAAACTCTCCGGTTTTACCGCAACCGGGAACGTTAAACGCATAAGTTTTAAACCGGACCCATAACTGGAAATTTGGAACACTTACTCAATAATAAGTCAATTTTTACTCTAAGAGCCTGATTTTTGGTCTTAAGTGTCATAAAGAACAAGAAACCAAATTTGAGGGTAGAAACTGTCTATTTTGAAACTTGAGGGACTAAATTGTAAAATTTTACCAAACTTCATAACCGACTCCTATGAAACTAAAAATCACTTGAACAACAAAATTTCCTTATATACTTAACCTAATGATGTAAAAATCCCAAATTTTATGGAGAAACCACGACCTGCCATAAAAGGAAACTTTTTATACAAAACCTCGCGAAATCAAAGCCTTATCCGATAACTAAATTCTTGACACGCTTGTTGCACCTTAAATAAGTTTAGAGCAGTAGCTTATCACTTAATACATCCATGTTAGGGTGCTAGACTTGAGACACTCCCGGCACACGAAGAGTTATTTTGGCTTAACACCTAAGGTGAGTTCTAGTGACCCCATTTTTACTATTGTTTTGGGGTGAAACATGCTCTATTATTTATGAACTATATTTGTGCTTTGCCTGGTGATTGTATGTGGGATTTATGATTACCTACTGATACTTATATCATGATCATTAATTCTTTCGTGAACCGCTTGTTTTATATGGATAGATCTATTTGGGGAATCCCCCACACACAGTGGCTTCCGTTCTAGGAAGGGTACCCCACTGAGATCCTAAGGGGTCGTTTATGGCATGTGGCAGGTTTTGTTAAGAAACTATGGTGAACCATCCGGGCAGGTATGGTTCACTGGTTTGGGGCTCAGTTCTTCCTTCGGGAATATCCGGTTAAACACAACTTTAGAAGACGGGACTGAGTGCAGGGTTGATTATGATTCTCCCACGATGTTGAAACTATGATTTATTCCTTTTTATCAAATGAGGATTTGTTAAGTCCTTTTTGTTTTTAACCTTTAAGCACTTGAATTCACCAACTTTTTAGTTGACACAAATTTCTTTTTGAGCATGTTTCAGGTAATTTATGAAGAGATCTTAGCTGTTGTGAAGACCTAGACTTATCCCTACGACCATGGCATTAGCTTATTTTTCTTAATGAACAATTTGAACAATTTTACATCTTTGTTGAACAAGTACAAATTTACTTCTATGTTGGTTGTAAAACTCATTTGGGGGCTTGATCTGTTTCTAGCCCTGGTATCTTTTGAAAACTTTTAATGCCATGTGATATTCTATCCTTTGAGCTCTTATAATGGTTTGTTTCCGCTGCCATATGTTGTTGCTAGTCTGTGACGTCCCACCCTACCTGGGCCCGGGGTGTGACAAAAAGCATTCTCTACAGTATTTGCCGGAGAAGCAACATACTTATATTGAGAAGTAGATGCAGTTCTATCATTATTTCTTGAGCTTTTATCAATTTCCATTGACTCAATCTTTGCAATTCACAGATCAAGATCCATGGGAAACTTTTCAGTATGTTTTAACAAAGTTACTGTTTGTTTCCAAGATGATGAAAGTGCATTTAGAAGTCTATCATTTAGGTCTTTAAGATCATTCTTAATCCCTAAAGTTGACATTTCTGTGATAAGTTGCACATATATGTTCATCATCTGGTTTACAGTTTCTCCAGAGATATGCTCAAACAATTCAAGTTGCCTTTTTAAATTCTGTCTTTTGAGGTCTTGAATCTCTTTTCCTCCTTCATATATAACTTTCAAAGCTTTATATAAAGTGTACCCAGTTTGGTAATTCTCAAGCCTTGATAGAACTTGCAAAGGTACCCCTTTACACATGAGAGAATATGCTTTAACATCATTCTTTAGTTTCTTCAGATCATCCCCAAGTAATCCATCTTCTGGGTAAGGTTCTTGAGTATCTTTAGTGTATACAAAACCATCAGGACCATCAGAAGTAACAGGGATGTGAGGTCCTTTAACAATTGATTTCCATAAGTCAGTATCAATTGAGTTTAAGTGATGTTTCAGCCTGAGTGACCAATTGTTGAAGTTAACTTTGTTCTTCAACTTTGGTACTCTATTCTTTGAATCTGCAGACTTTGTCATTTTTAAGTTTTGAATTTAAAAAAATATACTATTTTTGTTGTTTTAAAGATTTGATTAAAAAAAATGAAATTACAATATTTTTGTAATTTTTTATTATTTTGGAAAAATTTTCTAAGTGTTAGAGGAAAAGTCTGAATCTGATGCGCCTGAATAGTTGAAAAGCACCCAACTTGACTTAGAAACACCTAAGTGATTGCCTTAGAGAATTTCTGATATACCCAAGTGTAGAAACGCCTGAGCAGTATCAAAACGCCCAAACAGTTCCAAAGCGCCCAAACAGTGATGAAGCGCCTAAACAATTTCAAAGCGCCTGGTACTAAGTTTCTGAAAAACGTCCAAACAATACTAAAACGCTCATGAACAGTGTCAAAGCTACCAATCTAAAACGCCTAAACAGTGTTAAAACGTCTGAACAGTGTTCATACGCCTAAACACTTAGGTGATTTTTCAGATGATTTCAACACTCCAAACTTCTAATTCATCTTCTTTGTAACAACCTGATCTTAACAAATTTTTCAAAACTTGATTAATTGATCTGAAACTCTTTAATCAAGTGTCTAGGGCACTGATAATCAATCCTTTAACATCAATTTCCTTCAATCAACAACAAATGATCACACTTTTGCAGAATTAGTGTTTGACTTTTGAAGAACTATTCGAACTCATATCTGACAAAAATTCAGATCTGATGATATTAACTCACTCAATTGTGATTCAATTCATGTTTCTAGTGATGAAACACAGCTGAATTCACAATCTATTGATCAATTTCTATTAAAAACACAGATTCAAGTGATTCACAGGCTAAAATCACTGAACCGAAAGCTCTGATACTATTTGATAGGTTCAAAATGGATCGATCTGTGTTAATGATTAACTACAATTGACAATAATATGCACAAAGTAATCAACTAAGCAAATTATCAGAAAAATTCAAAGAGATTTCATTGATATTAGCAAAGGACTGCAAGTACTGAATAAGAGAATTTTGTTATAAAAGTCTTACCTGCACAATACAAATAATCCTATTTATACTAATACAAGAAACAAAGGAACACATATTTACACAATAAGTCCCTATAATATGACAAAAATGAACTAAAGACTAATACTAATCTTTAAGGCTCTAACAGCAGACATGTTAAATGGTCTGTTTGTGCATAAAGCACATATAGCAGATGATGTAATGGTGGAATATCATTCCATCCTGTTTTCCTCTTTGATAGACAATGCTGGAAGATGTTAATAAGAAATCTCCATTGTAAATCCACAATCCTTTCACAATCTGTTTCCCCTCATATCCTCCTTCATACACAATGTTTGCAAAGAAGGTCATAATGTCATCATCTTTAAACTCTAATAGAGAGTTTGCATCATCACCAAACTATAGACACTATCTCAAAGTCTGATCAATGATGGCTAAGGTATGATCTTCAGAGATTCTTCCAGATAGAGTCTTCACACCATCAATTTCAGTCACTTCAGCAGTGCTCCAGAAAGACCTTATGAAATTTTCATAGATGATAGGTCTGACTGTAATGGCATGAGCAACTCTAGTAGTTGAGATGAAT
This sequence comes from Flaveria ramosissima, assembly GCA_025215565.1. Taxonomy (NCBI): domain Eukaryota; kingdom Viridiplantae; phylum Streptophyta; class Magnoliopsida; order Asterales; family Asteraceae; genus Flaveria; species Flaveria ramosissima. Next base: position 16,768,118 of record CM046034.1, read on the forward strand.
CTGATCATGTCTCTAAGACCTTCTGCCTCGGGTACATCAAGGTCAAGATAACCACTGACATTATGGAGCTTGCTCCACGTGAGATTATCCATTATACCCTGCATTAGATACCTATAAATTACAACTTGAATTATGATTATCATATTGCAAAGTTGAAATCAAGTTGACTTTTCTCAGTTTGACTTTGTTTGTCAAAATTAAGGGTTCATAGGCATTGTTCCATATGAATTTGCCCTAACTTGATTCTGTAATGGATAACCACATTTATTATGTTTCTTTCATGCTTGTTTGAGATGATCTTTTCTAATTTTGACATCTTTTAACACTTAAACTTAAGTTTTTATGTCAACATTATCATTTCTTTGGTCCCTTGTTCATTCGATGAAACTAGGGTTTTGAAAATCACTTGTTTGTTGTTATTTCCATAACCATTAAGTTCATATCACTCAAGAATGACAATCAATCCTTAGTTTGAGTTTAATTTTGATGATTCTTTGTTAACCTAGGGTTCTAAGATCATCATGAGTCCGACGGTTTAGGTCAAGAATTTCACTGATTTTCACCTTATTTCGATACTTCTGTTGTTGTGAATCGAAATCGAGGAGTAATGAGGATGAATGAACTTACGAATCACAAGTATGTGATGATGATGATGATGATGATGATGATGGATGAAGAACAATAAGAAAAACTCGTCGCACTATAAAGTCGCTCAAATTTGAAAAGTATTAAATGACTCACATTAATATGTTTAAATAGTCAACTTAAAATTTTTTACAAACTTTACAAGTTTTAAAACAAATGCAATGTTAAGACTGTAGCAAATGCGAAAGAGTAAAAATTCATCAGCTTTTGTTCACTGTAACAAATGCGGAAGTGTAAAAACTTTGTTAGCATTTGTGCACTGTAGCAAATGCGGTTGACAAACTTTAACATCATTTATGTACCGTAACAAATGCGAAAGAACAAAGTCTGTCAGCATTTGTGCACTGTAGCAAATGCTTATGTTTTAACTTTTCAAAACATTTGTACAGTAACAAACGCGGAAGTGTAAAACATGTCAGCGTTTGTATACTGTAGCAGATGCGATAGAACAAATTTTACTTTTTACATCATTTACTTTAACAAATGCGAATGAACACTTAAGCAGTTCGCATTTCTTGATCTTCAAACATCATGACAGAAGAGTGTAAGCACATTATTTATTTTTGATACAAGTACACAACAGAGTTTAAGTACTGATCATCAGCATAAAAAGAAATACGGTTGACAAACTTGTCAGCATAAACAAATGCGTAAAAACAAAAAGTTGTCCGCATAAGTTTTTTTAATTCTTAATAACATGTTGTATGTATATGTATTGAAAGAAAGGCAATAGAACAAAGCTGTCCGCATTAATTTCACATGTGTTTTCTTGAATCAGATCAGTTACCCGCATTGGTTAAATGCCTGGGTTACCTTCACCCACATTAACCAATGCTCTTACCCGCATCAACTTTTGAACTTGTCAAAAGTTAATGTTTTTGCAATTGATAGATTTGACTGATCTTGAGTTGATTTTCTAATTTCTTATGAAGATGAGTCTTTTGATTTTTGTCGTTATGAAGATGTGTCAGATGACTTGATATTTATGTAGTTTTTGACTGTTGCTTGGCATGTCAATTCTTGCTTGGATTGAATTGAACACCAGATGTGATACAATTTTCCAAGATTTGACTGATCTTGGACTTTTGTGCTTCCAAATATTTGCATACACTGAGATACTATGGTATAACTTATGTAGCAACATATTCAATTTTTAGATTTTGTAATTTTAAAAAGAGACACAACTGTACATAATGATCATAATTTTAATTACTCCCCCTAAATTTTATATCCACAAGGGATAGAAACTTTAATGATTTTAAACTTTTGATTGAAAAATATTTTTTTTTGATTTTTGATTACTTATCTGTACATGAAGAGGAGATATATTTTTCTTGGGATTATATCAATCTTACCTTTCACAAGTGCAAGCATTGTAAGTAAAACAGACATAATTATGAACATATTGATTGAAGGTATATTTGTCCTCTTAAACTCATACTTGGTTAATATTTTGATGCTAGTGACCTTTATCATGTTTTGATTGATTAAGTATTCAACATGTACCTCACACTCAAAAGCATGGCAAGATCAACTATCTTTATGGTATGCATGGTGTAACTTTATCACAACTTACATAACTAGGTTATTTAAATTATGAACACTCATTTTGAATGATCCACATTAGGATTCTTTTACTTTGATCCTTTTGTTTATTTGATCCTCATTAGGATTCTTTTCACTTCACTTTAAAAGGTGATCCTTGTTTGGATTCTTTTTGCTCATTCACAAGGAATGTTTATCTTTATTGTTTCATCCAAGTTGGATGTGTTCCACATTAGGAATCCTTTTGGATCATGACATCCGTACTATGTGCTTGTTTCTTCAGGTTTTTTCTCAGTAAAACAGAGAAGAAACTGATGTGTTTGAATGAGTTGCATAAGATATCATTACCTAGTGTGCTTAGGTTACAACACATACACACACATTAAGATAAGCTAATAGTTACTGATACTCTGAGATGAATGCTTTATAATTGAATATGAGTTTTTAATTTATCATAACATTTATCTTCATTTTTGTAATGCCCGAAAAAAAGTCAAAACGAGCCACTTAATAATAATGGGCTTAGATGGAGTTATTTAATGAAAATAAGCGGGAAATGGATTATGGAACGAGTTAACCTTACGGGTATGTGTTAGACGAGTTTAAGGTCCCAGGAACGCCCGGTATATATAAACCGATCAGCTTGAGCCACTCTCATTTGCAACTTAACACCCAACTTCTAGAGAGAGAGTGTAGAGAGACAAAGTAAAGAGGAGGTGAAGATTCAAGGCTCGGTTGATCAAGAGATTGAAGATCGGTGTTTGTGGACATCCAAACAACAAGAAAAGACCAAGAATCCATGTAAGAAACATCATTTAATCGTTTCTTTAGATTAAACCCGGATTCTAGGGTTTGGGGTTTTGAAAGTGGTAAAGAATCGTCCAAAACTCATGTTTTTGTGTAAGGAAACATGCAAAAAGCTTAGATATAGCTTCATCGATGATAAACCAAGGTTTTGGGTGTAAAAGTTTGACGTTTTGGGAAAAAATGGACTAATTGGTAATTTCAGCCCGTTCTGCGACATTGCATGCTCATCCAGCGAAATTATGCAGTCGTCCAGCGAAACTATGGATCTTCCTGCGAAACTATAGTTTCGCAAGTAGGTTTGCAGACTTGAATTTCCAATGAAAGTTGGGCAAAACTGGCAGCGAACCTGGCAGCGAAACTAGAAGTGAAACTGCTGGCGAAACTTGCAGTGAATCTGCTGATCTTGCAGCGAAATTAGGCAGAAATTAACCCCATTTAAGTGTTAATTTATCCAAAGGCTACGTAGTGTGACCCTTCCTTAGAAAGTTTGATTGAGAAGCTACTCACTAAGTCTAGGTGAGTTCTAAATCCCCTATTTTAAAGGTTATAAAACTGTTTAGGGTTGGAAATGCATACCAGCTAGGGGCTTTGCCCCTTGGACCCCACTAGGGACTGCTGCCCCTATGACCCCGCTGTCAGGGGCTGCCGCCCCCGAACCCCCGCTGTCTCGTGGAGGGTCGGTTATGTTCTATGATGACTTGTACTTGTTATGTATGTGTATGAGTATGTGAATGGATGATGTGTGATGATTATATGATGATGTGCGACGATGTTGAGTATGTATATGTTATGTTTTCTGTATGATTTTTATACGTATTTTTGTGTAGCTTTACGTGGTGCGATTATGTTAACGAACGTGAAGTATTACCTTAACGAAGCAAAAAATTTTAAGATAATAAAAGTCGAACATAATGAAAGAATGTATGAAAGTCTTGCAAGCAAATGTAAAGGGGTTCACAACTCAATGAGAGTTGTTTGCCCGACTGTGTGTTATAGCGTGCGATCTTGGTTGACCCATGAGGGTTCACACAGAGGAGTTAGTCTTGGTGACTGCTCCATACGTGCGATCTTGGATCCTTGTCGATTAACCCTAGATGATATGGCTTTGTGCCCAAGAAAGGGGTTAAGCATACGATAGGATCTAGATAGAAGTGAAAGATAATAAAAAGTGCGAAATGTACAAAACGTGCGAAATGTACGAAACGTGCGAAATGTACGAAACGTGCGATATGTACGAAATGAACAATGATGGAAAATAATAAATATTACCTTGATGTATGTACGATGTATGATCACGTGCGATAGTAAAGTTTTCACAAGCGACCTCCAGGTCATAATTCTAACCTTATCAATCTGCATCATTACCCCTTTCAATTAATATTAATGTTCATCATTACCAATATTACTATTAGCACCATTATTATTGCTGATTGTTGTTACCATTTTTGTTATTTTATGTCCCTTTTTAGATGATTTATCTATATCAAGCATTAGCTAGGGAAATCTTAATGTCCCGGAAAATTTAATTACTCACCCATGCCATAATTAAATCATAGTTGAAGCTATTAAAATGTGTGCGTGAACTCAAATATTCGGATTAATGCATGTATACCCATGCAAAATATTTAACAACTAACTAAATAATACCACCTAAAATACTACACTACACTACAAAATAATACTACATAATATTATTTACCATTAAAAACTAAAATAAAAATCCTACACTACATGCCAAGAATCAGCCGCCCCCCATTCACCCACTCACCACTCTTCTACACCACCACCACTTCCACCACTACCATTACATGCATGCCCTTCCAATCTCACATCACACTCCTTCATCTCTCCCTCTCACTCTTGGATCCTTTCTCCACCAGAAACACACACACACTCACGGTTTTCTCTCTAATCCTAGCTTGTTTTCAAAGAACAACTACAACACTAGCATCGGCCAAGCTCAAATCGCAAGGAAGTGAAGGTTTGTGAGCTTGTGGTGCTCAGGTCTTGCAAGCTCATGGTTCTTCAGCCTTGTTCGAGATTCTCCAGCCTTGTCCAAGGGTTTCCAGGCCATCCTAGTCTAGCTACACTCTCCAAACCGCGGGCTACACCTAGTGTAAGCTTCATGTCACCTGGTTTGGTCATTTCATGTGTTTTCTTCTTTTTTCACTCAAAGAACTTACCATTCTTGTATCTAACAGAAACTTGCTGCTACAACCTTGTTCATAAAGAGCTTTTCACGTTCTTGAAGTTATCACACTTGCTATTTAAGTCATTCCATAGGTGTAACCCGATTTACACCTGAAAACCCTCTTTTTGGGTGTATTTACACCATCCAACTTGCACAACTTGTAATCTTTCGAAATTAAACATGTAACCTATTCAAAATAGGTTTTCTAACCTCCTAATAACCTGATTTTAAAGTTACAAAAGGTTTGGGTAATATATAACGCAAATTATAATGTTTTACACATGTGTAAGGGATGAAAATGGTGTAATCTCTAAGTTTCCATCTTGTTCATAGGTTGTTTGTTGAATCCGTGTGTTAGACATGATATTTCAGTAGGTTTTGGATGATTTTGGGTGTATGATGAGATGTTAATGGCTGAAAATGTTAATTTCAGAGACTTATAAGCAATTTGGACATATTCAATGGACCCGAGAAGTGATAAAATGACTTAAAAACAAGAAAACATGGATTTTAACCATCTTAAAAAGTATTCCGGTTTCTAAAAGGGTTAACAAAGTGTTTGTGAAACTATAGTTTCCAATGAAAGTTGGGCGAAACTGGCAGCAAAACTGGCAACGAAACTGGCAGCGAAACTGCTAGCGAAACTAGCAGTGAATCTGCTGATCTTGAAGTGAAATTAGCAGCGAAATTAGGCAGAAATTAACCCCATTTAAGTGTTAACTTATTCGCAGGCTGCGTAGTGTGACCCTTGCTTAGAAAGTTTGATTGAGAAGCTACTCACTAAGTCCAGGTGAGTTCTAGATCCCCTATTTTAAAGGTTTTAAAACTGTTTGAGGCTAGAAATGCATACTAGGCAGGGGCGTTGCCCCTTGGACCCCATTAGGGGCTGCTGCCCCTATGACCCCGCTATCAGGGGTTGCCGCCCCCGAACCCCCGCTGTCTCGCGGAGGGTCGGTAATGTTCTATGATGACTTGTACTTGTTATGTATGTGTATGAGTATGTGAATGGATGATGTGTGATGATTATATGATTATGTGTGATGATGTTGAGTATGTATGTGTTATGTTTTCTGTATGTTTTATATATGTATTCTTGTGTAGCTTTACGTGGTGTGATTATGTTAATGAACGTAAAGTATTATCTTAATGAAGCGAAAGATTTAAGATAATGAAAGTGGAATATAATGAAAGAATGTATGAAAGTCTTGCAAGCAAATGTAAAGGGGTTCACAACTCAATGAGAGTTGTTGGCCCGATTGTGTGTTACAGCGTGCGATCTTGGCTGACCCATGAGGGTTCACACAGAGGAGTCAGTCTTGTTGACTGCTCCATACGTGCGATCTGGGATCCTTGTCGCTTAACCATAGATGATATGGCTTTGTGCCTAAGGGGGGTTAAGCATACGATAGGATCTAGATAGAAGTGAAAGTTAATAAAAAGTGCGAAATGTACGAAATGTGCGATATGTACGAAATGAACAAAGATAGAAGATAATAAATATTACCTTGATGTATGTACGATGTATGATTACGTGCGATAGTAAAGTTGTAACAACCGACTTCCAGGTCATAATTCTAACCTTATCAACCTGCGTCATTACCCCTTCAATTAATATTAATGTTATATCATTACCAATATTACTATTAGCACCATTATTATTGTTGATTGTTGTTACCATTTTTGTTATTTTATGTCCCTTTTTGAGATGATTTATCTAGATCAAACATTAGCTAGGGAAATCTTAATGTCCCCGGAAAGTTAATTAGTCACCCATGCCATAATTAAATCATAGTTGAAGCAATTAAAATTTGTGCATTAACTCAAATTTTTGGATTAATGCATGCATACCCATGCAAAATCCTTAACAACTAACTAAATAATACCACCTAAAATACTACAGTACACTACAAAATAATACCATATAATATTATTTACCATTAAAAACTAAAACTAAATTCATACACTACATGCCAAGAATCGGCCACCCCCATTCACCCACTCACCACTCTTCTACACCACCACCACTTCTACCACTACCATTACATGCATCCCCTTCCAATCTCACATCACACTCCTCTCATCTCTCCCTCTCATTCTCGGATCCTTTCTCCACCAGAAACACACACACACACACACTCACGGTTTTCTCTCTAATCCCAGCTTGTTTCGAAGAACAACTACAACACTAGCATCGGCCAAGCTCAAACCGCAAGGAAGTGAAGGTTTGTGAGCTTGTGGTGCTCGGGTCTTGCAAGCTCGTGGTTCTCCAGCCTTGTTCGAGATTCTCCAGCCTTGTCCAAGGGTTTCCAGGACATCCTAGTCTAGCTACACTCTCCAAACCGCGAGCTACACCTAGTGTAAGCTTCATGTCACCCGGTTGGTCATTTAATGTGTTTTCTTCATTTTTTACTCAAAGAACTTACCATTCTTGTATATAACAGAAACTTGCTGCTACAACCTTGTTCATAAAGTGCTTTTCACGTTCTTGAAGGTATCACACTTGCTATTTAAGTCATTCTATAGGTGTAACCCAATTTACACCTAGAAAACCCTCTTTTTGGGTGTATTTACACCATCCAAATTGCACAACTTATAATCTTTCAAAACTAAACATGTAACCTATTCAAAATAGGTTTTCTAACCTCCTAATAACCTGATTTCAAAGTTACAAAAGGTTTGGGTAATATATAAACGCAAGTTATAATGTTTTACACATGTGTAAAGGATGAAAATGGTGTAATCTCTAAGTTCCCATCTTGTTCATAGGTTGTTTGTTGAATCCTTGTGTTAGACATGATATTTCACTAGGTTTTGGACGATTTTAGGTGTATGATGAGATGTTAATGGTTGAAAATGTTAATGTCATAGACTTATAAGCAATTTGGACATATTCGGGGACCCGAAAAGTGGTAAAATGACTTGAAAACAATAAAACATGGATTTTAACCATCTTAAAAAGTATTCCAGGTTCTAAAAGTATTCAAAGTTTCGGATTAATGCATGCATACCCATGCAAAATACTTAACAACGAACTAAATAATACCACCTAAAATACTACACCACACTACAAAATAATACTACATTATATTATTTACCATTAAAAACTAAAACAAAAATCCTACACTACATGCCAAGAATCGGCCACCCTCCATTCACCCACTCACCACTCTTCTACACCACCACCACTTCCACCACTACCATTACATGCATCCCTTTCCAATCTCACATCACACTCCTCTCATCTCTCCCTCTCACTCTCGGACCCTTTCTACACCATAAACACACACACACACTCATGGTTTTCTCTTTAATCCCAACTTTTTTTCGAAGAACAACTACAACACTAGCATCGGTCAAGCTCAAACCGCAAGGAAGTGAAGGTTTGTGAGCTTGTGGTGCTCGGGTCTTGCAAGCTCATGGTTCTCCAGCCTTGTTCGAGATTCTCCAGCCTTTTCAAAGGGTTTCCAGGCCATCCTAGTCTAGCTACACTCTCCAAACCATGGGCTACACCTAGTGTAAGCTTCATGTTACCCGGTTTGGTCATTTCATGTGTTTTCTTTATTTTCACTCAAAGATCTTACCATTCTTGTATCTAACAGAAACATGCTTCTAAAACCTTTTTCATAAAGAGCTTTTCATGTTTTTGAAGGTATCACACTTGCTATATAAGTCATTCTATAGGTGTAACCCGATTTACGCCTAGAAAACCCTCTTTTTGGGTGTATTTACACCATCCAACTTGCACAACTTGTAATCTTTCAAAACTAAACATGTAACCTGTTCAAAATAGGTTTTCTAGCCTCCTAATAACCTGATTTCAAAGTTACAAAAGGTTTGGGTAATATATAAACGCAATTTATAATGTTTTACACATGTGTAAAGGATGAAAATGGTGTAATCTCTAAGTTTCCATCTTGTTCATAGGTTGTTTGTTGAATCCGTGTGTTAGACATGATATTTCAGTAGGTTTTGGATGATTTTGGGTCTATGATGAGATGTTAATGGCTGCGAATGTTAATGTCATAGACTTATAAGCAATTTAGACATATTCGGGGACCCGAAAAGTGGTAAAATGACTTAAAAACAAGAAAACATGGATTTTAACCATCTTAAAAAGTATTCCAGGTTCTAAAAGGGTTAAAAAAGTGTTTGAACCAGAGTTGTTGATATAAATGGTCAAAGGACAAGTAAAAGAAGTTTTTAACTAAAAACGGATAATAACCGAGCAACGTTTTGAGGAAAAATCCTAGAATTAATGGTATTATAATAAAAACCCATGGGAAACCTTGTAATTTAAGTAATATAAGTGTATAATATTTTCAAAGATGATAAGAATTTGTAAAACAAGCTTTTAAACGGTCATTTACGGGTAAAAACGCGTTTTAACGGGTTAAACTTAAAATGTAGACTTTCACCTAAAAGGAACTTGAAATACATCTTTAACTGATTAAAAACTTATAAAAATTCACTAAAATAATATTTAATATATCTAAGACTAAAAATATGGAAATCAAAATATTAACCGTTAAAAACCTTGGTTTTACCGTAACTAAGTTTAGGAAACTAATATTTGGCCATAAAAGTCATTAAATGCAAGGAATCAAACTTTGGGGTAGAAAGTGTAAATTTTGGAAACTTGAAGGACTAAACTGTAAATTTTGCTAAACTTCAACAAACCGACCCCCTTGGACTAAGAATCACTTAAAAGACTCAAACGAACTTATATAGGTGATTTAACATGGTAAATCATGTATTCTTTCCTAAGAAACCCTAACTAACTATAAAAGGAAACTTTTTATATAAAGACTTAGCAAATCAAAAGCTATTAAGACATTAACCTCATGACACACCTAGTGCATCTCCATAACCCTAGAATTAGTGGCTTAACAATTAAATCTTAATGGTAGGGTGCTAGACTTGAGACCTCTCCCGGCACACGAATAACCCTTTTGCTTGAATTTTAAGGTGAGTTCTAGTGTTCCCTTTTTACTAATGTTTTTGGGATGAAACATGCTATATTTGAATTGATACCTTTTATGAGCTATTGTATAATGCTTTAATGTTGGGGTTAATATTAGAACTTGCTTATATTTATATCACGATCATTAATTCTTGTGTGAACCGCTTGTTTTATATGGGTAGATCAACTTGGGGAATGCCCCACACAGTGCCTTCCGTGATGAACGCGGAGGGTACCACACTGAGATCTTGTAGGGTCGTTTGTGGCATGTGACATGTTTTTATAAGATACTATGGTGAACCATCCGGCTGGTATGGTACACTAATTTGAGGCTCAGTTCTCCTAAATGGGATTTAACCGGTAACACAACTTTTGAAGAGGCTAGTCGGGACTGAGTGTAGGGTTAATTGTGATCCCCCACAACAGTGAATCTTTGATTCTTTTAAATAAAATGTGGATTCTATTAAATCCTTTTGTTTTTAAACTTTAAGCACTTGAATTCACCAACTTTTTAGTTGACACAATTTCTTTTGAGCATGTTTCAGGTAATCCATGAAGGGACTCTAGCTATTGCTGAAGACCTTGACCTAGCACCGCGACCATGGCATTGGCTTGTCTGATATTAAAAACAATTTGAACAATTTATAATTATTGTTGATCTTTACAATTTGTCCTTATGTTGGATGTACAATTTCATTTGGGAGCTAGATCTGTTTCTAGCCCTGGTTTTCTTTAAATATTAAATGTCATGTGATGTTCTCTCCTTTGTGCTCTTATGATGGTTTGTTTCTGCTGCCATATGTGTTGCTAGTCTGTGAAGTCCCGCCCTACCTGGGCCCGGGGTGTGACAAAAGTAAATGTTTTAACGAAATAAATATTACCTGACTTTTATGTATTTTCTAGTTGGCAGGTAATGATTGCTGAGGATGGCACGGGCACACTACTTAGCAAGTTTTTAGGATGACATCCATTTTATATAACGATGATGTTTTTGTGATATAATGCAAACAAATGATATTTTTGTAGTGTTTGACAATGTTGTATTATTTTGCAAAAGCAATTATTTATATATGAAATGGTTTTAAGTATTTCTGTTGCGATGTATTTAACAAATTTATAGGTATGTTTTATGTTTATGTGCGATGATTGTCCAACTGTGAGCGTTCCGGGAACAGGGCCTTACATTTTCCAAGTTGAGCCTACCTACATATCTATTTAAGTCAAGTCAGTCTTTTAGATTTTCAAATAAGCACAGTGAATGATATAAAGATTGTAATTATATCATTTCCCATAAGTATAAACACATACTTCTGCAAAATGACTTCTTTTTAAATTTTTTGTTAATATTTGATTTTTTTTGAAATTTTGATATTTACTCAAGGTTAATCATGCTAATTGATTAAACTAGGAATTCAAACCGACTAGGTTCAAATGCCTTAGTGAATAAATCAGCTAATTGATTGTCAGTGTGAACCTGAATCAATTTGATTAACCCCTTTTCAGCACAGTCTCTCAAAAAGTGATATCTAATTTCAATATGTTTTGGTTTTGAGTTTTGAACTGGATTGTTGGTGATAAACATTGCTATTGTGTTGTCAATGTGAATTGGAGTATGCAGGAAGTTACAACCATAATGAAGCATCTGGTTTTGAATCTAGAGAACTTGAGAGCAACAAGCTGATCCTGCTATGTACTCAGCTTCTGCTGTTGAAACAGAGACATTTGTCTACTTTTTGCATTGCCAGGAGACCAGCCTGGGACCAAGAAATTAACAACCACCGGAAGTGGACTTCCTGTTGAAGTTGCGTTCCCCATAGTCACTATCAGTGTAGGCATATAGGTTGAATTCTCCTTCCTTTGGATACTATAATCCAAGTGCAGGCTTGCCCTTGAGATATCTGAATATCCTCTTGACAGCATTCACATGTGATTCCTTGGGATCTACTTGATATCTGACACATACATAAACACCAAACATAATGTTAGGTCTACTAGCTGTTGATACACAAGTGAACCTATCATGGATCGATAGTGAGTCTGATCAACTGATTTGCCTTCAGGATCATGACCAATCTTCAATTTTGTATGTACATGAGTTCTAATTGACTGACAATCTGCAAAATGAAACTTCTTTAGTATTGTTTTCACATATTTTGATTGACTGATGAAGATTTTATCAGTTGTTTGTTGAACTTGCACTCCTAAGAAGAAAGTGTGTTCCCCCATTGCACTCATTTGGAATTTTGAATGCATAAGGTCTTCAAAGTCTTTGCAAAGTTGCTTGTTTGTTGAGCCAAAGATGATATCATCCACATAAATCTGGACTAACAACATGTCTTTTCCTTTTCTTTTTCTGAAAAGAGTCTGATCAATCTTTCCTCTCTCATATCCATGTTCGAGAAGAAAAGATGATAGAGTCTCATACCACTTTCTTGGTGCTTGATAAAGACCATATAAAGCTTTGTCAAGCTTGTATACCCTGTGGAGGAAAGTCTAGATCTTCAAAGCCGGGTGGCTGACTCACATAGACTTCTTCAACAATTTTTCCATAAAGAAAGGCACACTTCACATCCATTTGATAAACAGTGAATTTCATGGATGCTGAATATGCAAGGAAAAGTCTTATCGCTTCTAATTTGGAAACAAGAGCAAACACTTCATCATAGTATATTCCTTCTTCTTGAGTGTAGCCCTATGCAACCAATCTTGCTTTATTTCTTATGACGATGCCCCGGTCATCAGTCTTGTTTCTGTATAGCAATCTGGTACAAAGAGGGTATTGTCCTTTGTGAAGATCTACCAGTTTCCATACTTCTTGTTTCTTGAACTGTAGCAATTCTTCCTGCATTGCCTCAACCCAGCTATTGTCTTGAAGAGCCTATTTAATATTCTTGGGTACTTTTTGACATAGAAAGCAAGAAAACAAACATATGATTGCAATACCTGACTTGCTTCTAGTCACCCGTTCATCTAGTTCACCAATGATGCTTGACACTGGATGATTCTTGTGTATTCTAGTGATTGGAATTGAGTCACAAGCAATGGATACATCAAGATTAGAGACATTCAAATCATCTCGGTAATAGGCATCTTTTTGTTGTGATGTGGGAGAGTGATGAAAATAATCAAAGTCTTAATTTAGTTTTGCTTCATCAACAGCAACACTTTGTTGACTTTCATCATTTTGGTTTCTCACAGTTTTAACTAGTGTTGTGGCTGGTTCTTGATTTCTCACTTCATTTGATGGTTCTTTAGAAGGAGATGGAATTATACTTGGACCACCTTCAGTTGAAACACTCATAGTTGGAGGTTATTGTCTGACATGATCAGCTTGTAATGGAACATCTACATCATGTGGATTAGAAGAATTTGGAGGAATCATTGGACAATCTCTCTTCTTTCTACCGTTGTAGAGGATCCAACAGATTGTAGGATTCCTGTAGTTGACAAGTGAAACTGATCAAATGACCTTGTAAAAGAGTTAATATCAAACATCTAGTCGGGACTATTTATTGATCTGGGAAAGGAATGCTCATTGAATTGAACATTTGTGATTCTTCAATAATGTTTAATCGAGGATTAAACACTCTAAAAGCCTTTCAGACAGAGAAATAACTTACGAAGAATCCCTTATCAGACTTAGAAGCAAAATTTCCCAAGTGGTCTCGGGTGTTTAATATTGATACAGGACTACCGAATGACTTAAAGAATCCAATGAATGGTTTTATGTGAAAATTAAGTTCGTAAGGAGTCTTGTTACTTTCTTTGACATTCAAAGTTCTATTTTGTACAAAGCATGATGTGTTAACTTCTTCGGCCCAAAAGGTAATTGGCAGCTTAACATCGGCTAGCATGGTTCGTGCTACTTCAATCAATGTTCTATTTCGCCTTTCAGCTATCCTATTTTGTTGAGAAGTTCTAGCTGCACTAAATTGATGAGCAATGCTTTTCGTTGTACAAAATGAACTTAGATCTTCATTCTTAAATTCAGTCCACTATCACTTCTAATTTTTTTAACTTTAAGATCAAGTTGATTTTAAATTTTGGTGATGAAATCTTTTATTAACCGGGACACTTCGTTTTTAAGAAGTAAGAAGAAGACCCATGTGAACTTGGAAAAATCATCTATGATCACCAAATAATATTGTTTCTTTCCAATGCTCATAACATGAGTTGGTCCAAAAAGATCCATGTGAAGTAACTTCAATGGGGAATTGTTTGTGTTCACAAGCTTTGATTCGTGGGAAGACTTATGTTGTTTCCCTTTGAGACACACTGAATAGTGGTAAAAAAATGGAATTCTTTTTGAGGTAAACCAATTACATGATTTCCTTTGACCAATCTATTCATGTTTTTGACATTTTTATGTCCCAAACGTCTATGCCAAAGCTATGACTCATCAAAAGATGCTTTTGACAGATGACATGTTTCTTCTTTAGGTCAAGCAGAATTGAGGTTTAAGACATAGGTATTATTTTTTCTCGGGGTCTTCAACACAACCCATTCTTCAGGAATTTGAAATCCTGGTTTCAGAATGTAGCAATGGGTGTCAGTGAAGTAAGTGGAATATTTCTTATCGCATATTTGAGACACGTTGAGTAGATTGAAGTTAAGTTGTTCACAATAGTTCACTCTATGAAAACTCAGCAACCCATTTGTCACAGATCCTTCACCCGTAATTGTACCACCTTGTAAATCTCCACCAAATGCCACAGTAGTTCCTTGAATATGCTTGAAGTCATGAAGGAGGGAATTGTCTCCTGTCATGTGTCAGGAGCATCCACTGTACACATACCATAAGCTATTGGACCTATATGGATGTCCCTACAAGCACAAAAAGAACTAGTTAGCATTTGGAACCCAAGCCATGATGGTCTTGGGTTTCCCGTTCCTATCCATGATAGTAACTTCTTGATATTTTCCTCTAAACTGAGGCTTAAAAGATGAAGTTTTGATTGATTTTTGTTGAGATCTTGTAGATTTCATCTCATCAACTTCAACTACAGAGTCAGAAGAGTATTCAATCCGTTGGTCCCTGTTTCTTTGGAGAAATTTGACTCGTTTTTTATTTTCAAACATCATTTTTGATTTATCTATTGAATGAAAATCATGTGGTTGTTTCATATTGTGGTTTACATTTCTTTTGACACTCTTCAACTCCTTTTGATCATAAAAGTCATCATCAGGAGTTGAAACCCTGGATTGATTGTTGTACAATGAACTTAAATTTTGGGTTACACAATTAAGATTGGTGAGATGGGCTTGTTTTGTGGAATTCTCAAGCCTTTTTGTTTAAAGAAACAATCAGATATGTTATGATTGGTCATATCACAAACTGAACAATACTTGTTAAAATAGCAATTTTTGGTTGAGTGATTGTTCATGTCACAGATTGAGCAGTATTGATTGAAATAACACTCATCTGTTTTGTGATTTGACATATCACAAATGTCACAATACATTTATTTGTCTCTTGATGCTAATCTTGAAGTTGAGGCCTTAGTGGATTTAACTGATTTTAACTGAGCCTCGGTGTTTGATTTTGGTAAGGAGACAACATCAGCCTTTTTAGTAGTTTCTTTCACAACACTACTGTTTTTGACTCTTTTATGCTGATTTTGTTTCGTTTTGCTTTGTTGTCCTCCTTTTCTTGCTGATTTACATGATCTTTATTGAAAATATCAAAACCAACACCTTGCTTTAGTTTTGATGATTGTGAATCTATTTTGATTTTTGCCTTTTGAATCAAAGGAGTTTTCCCTTTGTTTTTCTGTAAAACTTTATTTGATTTGATTGAATTCTTAGGAGATTTGATCTCACTATCAGATCTGCTTTCAACAGAGGGTTTCACAGGAACTTCAACCTTCATCTTTTCTTTAAAAGTTCGGGGATGAACTTCACAAATGGCACTATTGCCTTGACTGGGCTCCTCGGTTTAATGACATTTATAGATTTGTCTGAGCACTCTTTGATTTTGATGGGATAACCTAACTTGATTTTATCCTCATTTGTTTTAATATAAACACTTGGTTTATTTTGAGGATTTGTTATCTATGAACTACTGATTTAGTTTCGTTAATATTGAGTTCAGTTTGCTCAGAAAGAATGAGTGAATCAGGCATAACAGTGTAATTATCATAATATGGAGGGGAACATGAATTGTATTCTATCCTAGTCAATTCCTTCGGGTCCTTTTATGAATCAAGCATCTCTTGCAGTTTTATCAAAGATAGCTGAAACTTTTCAAGTTTTACTTTAGTGGTTGATTGCTTAGCTTTGGATTGAGTTAACAATTCAATTAACTTTTCATTTTCAGCTGCAAGAGTATACTTTTCCCCATGCAGTTTTTCTATGTCTGCTATCAAAGATTTGATTTTAATTTCAAAGCTTTTAATTTCATGTTTAAGCATCTCAGATTTACTTTTTTTCTTTGATTTTAGCAGCCAGTTTGTGATTATGCTCACGATATCCCTGGAATTCAGTAATGCATTTATCACTGCAAAGATTTGATTTTACCTGTTAGGACCATGTACGTACGGAGTACTAACTAATTTTGCGTTTAAACCAGATCAAATAGTGCAGAATCCTATTTGATTGGCGATCCAATCAGTGAGAGCGATAACCCGATCGATATAAGATTGAACTAAACGTTAAGAACGAGTAGGAATCGATCAGGAACGAACTATGAATTTGGACAGGCTGTTTAGGACGCTCTGGACGGCTAGGGTTTATGTCTATTCGAATATCTCTTCAAAGTGTTAAGTTTTTCCACGAATTAGGTGGTATTTATAGGTTAATGGTTTTCATTCGTACAACTGAACCATTAGCATGGTTCAGTCGTGCGACTGAATCATGCAATTGAGTCATACGCACGACTGAAGGTTCAGTCGTGTGACTGAGTCAATCTTATGTCTCAATCATACGACTGATACAGTCTCCAGGTTCAGTCGTGCGACTGGTCCATAAGCATGATGTATTCATGCGTATGGTCCATAAGTATGGTCCATTAGCATGAATAATCACACGACTAGGTTGAACATAATACTCAATCATTATTGACTTAAAATTATGTACAACAACCTCAAACCTATATAAGAAGTTCGTACATATGAATCAAAGATAAATAAACATCAAATCATATTCATATTTCATTACTTCGTCAAATTACACATATGTAAGACATGAAAGACTTTTACATTTAAGCACATAAACTAGGAACACATGTTTCTACAAACTCCCCCTTGGACCTAGTTTACCCTATTGTCTAACATTCTTCACATGTTCTTCGAACTTCTTGTACTTCTCTTCTCTTGTGACTCCTACATGTATCTCAAATGTAAAGAGGGACACGTATCATTTGCTGGGAATAAAGGAGGTTACATCACAGTCCAAGGCGAAGTGGGAACGAGAAAGTGAAGTTTGACAAGGTCAACTACGTTCAACAACTACAAAACAACTTGCTTTCAGTCTCCCAGATCTGTGACAAAGGATTCAAAGTTGTGTTTGATAACAAGAAGTGCAATATGTTGAAGAAGGATTATGTGATTGAGGAGGATAAGGTTCTTATGTTAGCTTCAAGATATAACGATCTGTATGTCTTGGATCTATCAAAAGCCTCCATAACTGATCACACTGTTCAATGTTTCTTGTCAAAGGCAACTGAGAGGGATTCAGTCTCATGGCATAGGAGAATGGGACACATTAATCCAATGAAGATGAATCATTTGGTTCAGAATGATTTAGTAAATGGAGTAACTGTCAAGAATTTCGAGCTTCCGGATTTCTGTGTAGCATGTATGAAAGGGAAAAAGACCAAGAAGTCTCACAAGGCAAAGAAAGTGAATTCTATTGATATTCGTCTTGAGCTTCTACACATGGATCTGTTTGGCCCTGTAAGCACAAAGAGCATTGCTTGAGATCTATACTGCTTTGTAGTAACGAATGATTACTCAAGATTCTCTTGGGTGATGTTTCTGAAAGCCAAATCAGAAACTTTTGAATCATTCAAACATCTAGTAACTACATTGGAATCACTCTACAAGCTAACAGTAAGGCAGATTCGATAAAACAATAGCACAGAATTCAAGAATCAGTGGATGGAGGCATATTGTAGAGAGAAAGGAATTGTACATCAATTTACCTCTGACTACACTCCACAGATGATTGGCGTTGCTGAAAGGAAAAATCGGAGCTTGATAGAGACTGCCAGGACAATGCTAGCCGACTCGAAACTGCCTATTCAATTCTGGAATGAGGTAGTGGCTAATTCGTGTTACACGCTAAATCGAGTCTTAGTGGTCAAACGACATGGGAAAACATGTTATGAGCTGCTCCAGCGACGTAAACCCAACTTGGAGTATCTAGAACCGTTTGGCGCACAGTGCATGTTGTTGAAGAAAACTCAGACTGGGAAGTTTAGTGAGAAGGCAGAAGAAGGTATCTTTCTCGGATACATCATACCAGGCAAGAGAGTTTATAACAACTCAACAGGTCAGGTAGAAGTGTGGTGCAATGTTGATGTTCAAAGATACACCACCCCCCTTGCTGGAAAAGGACTCTCCTTCTTCTTTGACTATGATGGATTCTTTAAGTCCTTCAATCTACCGCCTTCTCATACTTATGATGAGCTTTCTGCTAGGATGATGTACGATGTTCTGAACACTCCACTACCAGACTCAACATCAACGGCTCCATTAGATGAAACTTCTGGCCCTTCAGGGGGAGAGCTTGAAGTAAGTGATTCTTCCTCTGATGATGAAGCAATTGAGACTGAAAATGTGGACCAGGGGGAACAGGTTCCCACCAATAAAAGTATACAAGCATCAAATCCCAATGCTTCTAACACTTCTGAACCTCATACTCCAACAATTACAGATACTGAATCTGGGTTTCACAATCTAGATACTGAGGTAGTTGTTCCCACCACTCCCGGATCTCGGATTAATGTTTATCATCCCTTGGACAACGTCATTGGAGATGTTCGATCAGGAGTACAAACACGAAATCAGCTATACTCAGCTGATTATGCCTCAGTCATGGGAAAGGGATATCTTCACGATGGTGCATATCGATGTTTTGTGTCTCAATTTGAGCCAAAATATGTGAGGGAAGCCTTAAACGATGAGCCATGGGTTAGTGCAATGTAAGAAGAACTCCTATAGTTCAAGAAGTTAGGAGTATGGACCCTTGTGGACAGACCAAAAGGTGCTAAGGTGATAGGCACTAAATGGGTGCTAAAGTGCAAGAAAGATGACCAAGGGGTCATAATTAGGAATAAGGCTTGGCTTGTGGTTCAAGGATTTCGACAAGTCGAAGGCATAGATTACAATGAAGTGTTTGCACCCGTGGCAAGGATGGAAGCAATACGTATATTTCTAGCCTATGCATCCTACATGAAGATTAAAGTTTATCAACTAGATGTAAAAACTGAATTCCTTCATGGTGAAATCCGTGAAACAGTCTATGTTAGTCAACCCGAAGGATTTGAGGATCCGTATCATCGGGATAGAGTTTTCAAACTGGACAAGGCTCTTTACGGGCTCCATCAAGCCCCTAGAGCCTGGTATGAGAAACTCTCAACTCATCTTGTGAAACACGATTTTCGCAAAGGAGTTATTGACTATACATTATTCATCAAAGAAAAGGATGTGATTTACTGCTGGTACAGATATATGTGGATGACATAATCTTCGGTTCTAAAAACGAAGAATTATGTAAAGAATTCGAATCTGTAATGAAATCAGAGTTTGAGATAAGTGCCATGGGGGAGATGAAGTTCTTTCTTGTCTTACAGGTGGATCAGACACCCAAAGGAATCTTCCTGCATCAGACCAAATATGTAGGAGATATCCTCAGTCGATTTGACATGAAAAATGTTTCAGCAGCTGGAACTCCACTTGCCACGAACCATGACGTGGCACCCGATGAAAATGGTGATCTGGTTGATGCCACCATGTACAGAGGAATGATCGGATCTCTCATGTACCTCACAGCCTCGCGTCCTGATATTATGTACGCCACATGTCTATGTTTCAGATATCAGGCAAAACCAAAAGTAAATCATCTCATCAGAGTTAAATAGATCTTTCGTTATCTGAAGGGTACTCCAACACTCGGGTTGTGGTATCCTCATGACGATGACTTTGAGCTTACAGTGTATAGTGACTCGAACTATGGTGGTTGCAAAATGAATTACAAGTCAACATCAGCGGGATGTCAGTTCTATGGTAGACGGTTAGTCACCTGGCAGTGTAAGAAGCAGACATCAGTTGCTCTATCAACATGTGAAATTGAATACGTTGCTGCTGCAAGTTGTTGTTCACAAAACATTTGGATTCAACAGCAAATGCACGACTACAGTTTGCAATTTTCTAACACCCCTATTTTTGTTGATAATTCTGCTGCAATTGCTGTAACCAAAAATCCGGTCCAACACCCTAAAACAAAACACATTGGTATTAAATATCACTTTATACGTGATTGGTTTGAAAAGCAATTAATCGATGTGGTTAAATATCACTCTAGACAAAAGCATTTGACAAACCACGGTTTTTATATCTTTTAGAGGTTAATGGCGTGAAAAAGAAAAGTGATGTGATTCAAGAAGACGACAGTTCTAAGTCCGACAAGTAGGTTCTTAGTTTATTAGTTATTTTATTTTATTTTATTTTATTTTATCTTCCTGTCTTTTAAAATCCAAAAACACAAAAAGATTTTCGGTTTTAAAATTTTAGGGGGAGAATAATCTTACATTAGTATTTCTTTACTTAAAAAAAAGAGGGGGGAGGGCAGGTTAGCTGAAAGAAATGAAATCAAATCTGTGATTATGATTCACAGTTTATGGAAAATGATAGTACACAGGGAACAAATCGGTTGGACTTCAAAACTAATTTGCTCAAAATGCGAAATTCAAATTATAAGTATGAGAAGTCTAAGCACAACTAAAGAAAAATGATAGTTAAACTAGTCTGCTACTGAGGTAACATAGAGAAAGTAGACCTAGAGGTTGCTAGTTCATTATATAATGTGTCGGTAGATTCAACACTATAGATGAGTAGACTTCATTGATGAATTAAAATTCAAACTAATTGTTCAACTTGCTGTGAGTTCTCATCTTATCCCTGGTTAACACAATCAACGCAGTTCCAATAAGGGGTGAGGAGCAAAATAAACGCCATAAATGTGTGCGGATGACCATAAAGATAAGCAAGCACATGAAAAAACTGCTAAACGCAATCAAGCTAATGACTAATGTCGTTGGTGTGTTATGTGCAAGAGAAACAAATGCTCTAACAAGAAGATAGGTTGTGTGCCTCTCTGCTGTGCGGTGACACTGACCTGAGGATAAGCATAACTTAAATATTCTAGAGTTCATTATTGTTTGCGCCTCTCTGTTGTGCGATGGCACTGACCTGAGGCTTGGCATCTCTTTGAAAGCTCTTAGAATAGTTTCTTCTTGTCAAATACGCGTAGACCGCTCAAAAATCTCCTGAGGAATGTTGATTACCATTAAAGTGTGAGATCCACAAATGCTTGTTGAAATAATTAAACCTAACTTATCACCAATGTGAGTCAAAAATCTGTGTATGGATTTAAGTGGAAAAATATACTGACAATCATCGTGACTGCAACTCTTGACAGTCAAAATCATTGTGTACATCTTATAGCTCTAGTATGATTTCTTGAAAGTGCTATTGACTCTCAGACAAAACAAGAATCTAGCATCAAAGTGCATATTAAAAAGGTCCTAAATGGTTATGATATACCTGTATGATTCCATAATGAATCTTTCCAGAAATGATTAAATTAACTTGAAGCTGTTTTGCTCAAACCCAAAACCACAAAAATATGTCTTGTTTTCCTTTAAATTTCAAAGTTGTTTTCTATTTTCTAGTCTTTTGTAGTGTAGACGTCGGACTATACAACTAGATGAATTCTGTAAATCACTCACTAAAAGGGGTCACGATTGAGGTGATCAATCAGTTTTAAATTAAAAGGGACATGTCTGAGATGATCAAAGGGCAGAATGTTTTTATATCAAAAGTTAATAATTTTAAGTGTTTGAAAGTGTATGAGTTCAAGCTCATAAGTATGAGCCAATCGTACGATTGAATCATAAGGATGAGTCAATCGCACGTTTGAACCATATGAATGAGCCAGACACATGATTGGACCATGAGTATGGGACAACCATGCGATTGGACCACAAGATTGAACCAATCGTACGAATGGATGAAGAAGTATGAGCCAGTCGCATGACTGAAACCCAGTCGCACGAATGAAGCATGCGTATGGGTCCAGTCGCACGACTGAAATTTAAAATAGTATAAATAAGGGGTCAGTCGGTCATAACCCTTACCACCTTTTAAAGTTCTCTGAAATCGCCCATACACACACACACCCTGCCCAAATTTCTACTGTTGTGATTACTGCCTGATTTGTGATACTAACGTGTGTTCTACTCATCTACATGTACTGGGTAACTGAAATCGATCCAAATGAACATCTTAATCGCATCTTTAAGGACCGATTATGCTAAAACCTAGAACCGAGACTAAATCTTAAAAAATAGACCACTTAAATGGACATTAAAGTTGATTTAAAGGATATTAAGTGCTATTTAGAGTCTTTGCGGTCCAAATGAGTCTAAACACGAAGTCTAATATAAAGTTTTGACAAAAATTCAAATCTAGGGTGTTCAATAGTGTAGGATGCGAATGGACATGCTAATGAACTTCAGTCGCACGATTGAGCTAGACGCACGATTCAATCACACGTATGAATCATGCGTATGGGTTCAGTCGCACTACTGATTCAACCGCATGGCATAGCATACGACTAAGTTCAGTCGCAGGCTCAATAGCACAACTGAACTCAGTCGCAGGCTCAATAGCACGACTGAACTCAGTCGCAGGCTCAATCGTACGACTGAACTCAATCGTACGACTAAAACTCAGTCGTATGGTTCAGTTGCACGACTGAGCCAGTTTGATCAAAACAGTTTAAGTTCCTACTGTCTTCTGTTATGCACAAATCTAACGTATGTGTTTCTTGTTTTGTAGCAACATGGCTGATAGATGGACATTGAGCACCAAGCACAGTATTTGTGCTCACTTAGATGCTACTACTCGGAATGCTTCCGAGTTTGCTGGGATCATAGCCTTTCTGAGGAGATCAAAAATCTTCAACGCCATAGCTACACCCTGCACGCCATACAGATCGTTACAACAGATGTTCTGGGAAGGTGCTACAGTTGACAAGTCCGCTGAGCCTCATAGTATTCGGAGCTCAATCTTTGGACATGAGATTAGGATCACTGCAGAAGATCTAAGGCGAGTCTTGGATCTGGGTGAGGATGGTGCCCACCCAACCAAGCTACATCCTCTGACTGTTCGGGAATGCTTTTTGAGGATGAAGTACATTGGGGACATCAATGCAGGTGTGCTTAACAAGAGCAACTTGTGCCCCCAGTTCAAGTACTTAGCTCATGTCATTCTCAAGTGCATAGCGTCAAGGAGAGGAGGATTCGACGAGATGTCAGATCAAATCCAGAACGCATATGTTGCTCTTGTGCTGAACCACCCGTTCAGTTTTTCCCACATGTTATTCTCTTACATGATCGAGAACCTCGAGGCCAAGGGCAAGGAAGGCTTCTGCATGTACCCAAGGTTTCTACAGATGATTATTGACGAGAAGCTTCCTCTGCTACCAAAAGAGAGAGATGATGCTGTGATTCTAGAGGTGATGGATGACACGACTTTAGGTCGGATGAAGGTGTACCGAGGGAAGATGGTGAGCCCCCGGTCAGGAGACTGTTCGGGCATTTGGCCAGTGAAGATTATGTGGCGCCCTCTCGTAAGAAGTGGCGTCACGATGACAGCGACTCCGATGTTGAGCCAATTGAGCTACCCACCGATGAAGAAGACGACGATGATGACGACCATGATGATGGTCAAGGTGGTGATGCACCTGGTTGAACAGAGAAGGCTGCCTTCCATCAAGACTTCCTACTCGATAAAGAGGAAGAGCTGATGATGAGCCACTGGTTAGGACAGTTGGTAGCCGGGTTGTGGCCACCGAGAAAGGGAAAGAGGCGGTTGGTGGACGCCTAGCTGGTACTACAGGTGATGATCTTGACATCACTTATCCCACTTACACACCTGACCAGCCTATCAGCTCAGGGGGAGCCCCTATTGCCAAAGGTTCAAGGAAGAAAAGGATGGCCAAACCCCTCGGCAAAAAGAGTAAGACACTAAGGTTCACATTGATCACATCTTCCACCACCATTGCCACAACCACAGCCACTACCACCACTACCACTGCCACCAAACTACAACACCCACTCCCACCACTACAACCACTGATACTCCCTCCACCACTCTTACACCTACCTCCACCTCACCCACACAGCCCAACACAATTCCACATAATCCACTCCCATTCCTCCTCCCATCTTCACCACATCCACCACCACAACCACCACTCACCAAGCCGGTACATCAACCCAATCCCAAATGACACATGGCTCCACTCTACCCACTATCGGGTTAGAGGAACAGATGGCAAGCCTAAACCGCATTGTGCTAAAGCTGATCGCAACTGATGATCTGAGAGCTACTCAGATAAACCAGCTGATGGCGGTAAATGCAGCCCAAGCCAAGCAAATAACTCAGCTCAGTGAGAAGAATGCACTTTATGAGAGAGCTTTAAGCCGAGCTCACCATGCACTAAACAGTCAAAACGAGTTGATAATAGCATCGGTAAAAGGATTGAAGGACTGGAGAAAAAGAACAAGAAGATTACGCTAAGGCTGAAGGGATCTAAGGGTGAGCCCTTAAAAATCAAAGGTGATGGTGATGATGGTGGAGATGATGAAGATGATGATGACTATTCGTCTAATGATGAAATCAGAAGAAGATGAGGATGAGGAGGAAGCAGGAGGAAGTGGAAAGAGAAAAGATGATGATGATGATGAGGATGATCAAGAAGGTGATGCATCTGCATCAGCCTCAAATCCATTAGCAAAGGAGAGGCGCACCTAGCGTAATCAATATCAAAGAGCCTCGTCCTCAGCTCTTCAAGCTAAAGAGACAACCGATCAAGGCAAAAGTAATGATTAGATGTTTATGTATTTGAAACTTTTGTACTTGAACTGTGTATTACATTAATGTAATTAATGATTATTTATGTTTAAATGTCTTGATTAACTATTTATGTGTGATGTGTTGAATGTTTAATCAAACAGATGATGCTCAACAGACAGATGAATATGATGTCGCCCCCCTTCAGCAAGTTAAGACTCAACTTACTATGATTCTTGACTTGCAAGGGATCGTCATAAGATTTGTGAGCTACACTCTGGAGGAAGGATAGATCATCCATGATCTAACAGACGAGCAGCTTGCTGAAATGTTCAGACTGAATCCTGACAAGCTTGTCAAAGATGCTCCAGAAGTTGATGTTGTGAGTGATGATGAGCTGAAAGATATGAATGAGATAGAGATAGAGGATGTCACTGTAGATTATTATCCAGAGTACACTAACCCGGAAGGACATGTTATACCTAACTTGGGTGAAACGTTTGGCAGTGGTATTTTGGATAAGTTAGAGGAGATGGAGAAAGAGAAAGAGAAAGATGAAAGTACAACCCAGGCTTCGGATGCTAATGTTGATATTAAGAAAGCAGAATGGGCAGCTTGTTTTGCTGAGATGAAGCCCAACGCGCAACCCCAAAGCAAAATGCCTATACCAAGCTTTATAGAGTCAAAAGACATCAGAAAGTGTCAGGCAAGATTATAGCGTGGGCATATTTTGAAGACTTGAAAGTCTATGCTGTTAAAAGGGAGAAAGAGATTGAGTACTTCAGATATCCACATGATCTGAAGACTCTTCCTAGTTATGAGCTCAACTGACTGGCATGCTTAGATCTGTTATATGCTAACCCAAGAAAGATGTCAGGATGGTTTGAGGCTGCATTGAAGAAAGAATACCATACCATGTGGGTAAACTTCAGACCTCAACAACCTAAGAGGTTCATTCATAAGTCTGAAGTTGATCCTATATCTGGAAAGCCTAAAGTTGTGTTGAAGGGGAGTCCCCCACGCACAATGTCCAAGATTCCCTTACAGGAAATGCCTCAGGACTTCACTCCACACTTCAAATGGTGGTATTATGACTGAAGGATAGGGGAAGCAGTCATAGTTTTGAACAGAGATGGGAAGATAGAGACTATTAGGGTATTTGACCCAATGTGGCTCACTAACTTGTCTGCTGAAGATGTCTATACTTTATACAAGTAGCCACTGTTCTATGACACGCAAGACATTGTACAAGCTCTTCAATTCCAACACGTTATACGGCTCTGTTTTGCATTTGAGATACATGCAGGAGTCACAAGAGAAGAGAAGTACAAGAAGTTCCAAGAACATGTGAAGAATGTTAGACAATAGGGTAAACTAGGTCCAAAAGGGAGTTTGTAGATACATGTGTTCCTAGTTTATGTGCTTAAATGAAAAAGTCTTTCATGTCTTACACATGTGTAATTTGACGAAGTAATGAAATATGATATATGATTTGATGTTTATTTATCTTTGATTCATATGTATGAACTTCTTATATAGGTTTGAGGTTGTTGTACACAATTCTAAGTCAATAATGATTGAGTATTATGTTCAACCTAGTCGGGTGATTATTCATGCTAATGGACCATACTTATGGACCATACGCATAAATACATCCTGCTTATGGACCATACGCATGAATACATCATGCTTATGGACCAGTTGCACGACTGAACCAGTAGAGTGGATTAGTCGTATGATTGAGACATAAGATTGACTCAGTCGCACGACTGAACCTTCACTCGTGCGTATGACTCAATCGCATGATTCAGTCGCACGACTAAACCATGCTAATGGTTAAGTCGTACGAAGAAAACAACTTACCTATAAATACCACTTAATTCGTGAAAAAAAACACTTTGGAGAGATACTTCAAATACACATAAACCCTAGCCGTCCAGAGTGCCCAAAACAGCCTGTCCAAGTTCATAATTCGTTCCTGATCGATTCTTACTCGTTCTTAACGTTTAGTTCAATCTTATATCGATCGGGTTATCGTTATCACTGATTGGATCGCCAATCAAATAGGATTCCGAACTATTTGATCTAGTTTAAACGTAGAATCACTTAGTACTCCGTACGTACACGGTCCTAACAAGATTGAACTAAACGTTAAGAATGAGTAGGAATCGATCTGGAATGAACTATGAACTTGGACAGGCTGTTTTGGACGCTCTGGACGGCTAGGGTTTATGTGTATTCGAAGTATCTCTCCAAAGTGTTTTTTTCCACGAATTAAGTGGTATTCATAGGCTAGTGGTTTTCATTCGTACGACTGAACCATTAGCATGGTTTAGTCGTGCGACTGAATCATGCGATTGAGTCATACGCACGACTGAAGGTTTAGTCATGCGACTAAGTCAATCTTATGTCTCAATTATACGATTGATCCAGTCTCCTGGTTCAGTCGTGCGACTGGTCCATAAGCATGATGTATTCATGCGTATGGTCCATAAGTATGGTCCATTAGCATGAATAAGCACCTGACTAGGTTGAATATAATACTCAATCATTATTGACTTAGAATTGTGTACAACAACCTCAAACCTATATAAGAAGTTCATACATATGAATAAAAGATAAATAAACTTAAAATCATATATCATATTTCATTACTTTGTCAAATTACACATATGTAAGACATGAAAGACTTTTACATTTAAGCACATAAACTAGGAACACATGTATCTACATTACCTCAAATGGGATATGAGTTAGGCCATCATTTATGTGAGCCATAAGAGCATGATTTGCAATTGAGGCTTTACTTCCTCAACATACAGGCTCCAGTCACATACTCCGTCTTGTTTGATGACAAGTGCATTTGAAGTAGTTTGGCTGCTTCCATGAGGTTGATTGGTCAGTTGAGGCTGACTTTGATGAGATTGTTGATGCTGATTTTGATGAAATGGATGATGTTGATGTTGATTATGAAGCTGTTGTTGATTTTTTTGCTAAAAGCTTAAACTAGGTTGTGATGATGATTGACCAAGAGAATTTCTTTGAAAGTTGTTGTTGTTTCTTCTCGGTGCATAGCATTCCCTTGAGAAGTGGATACTCATACCACAGTTGAAACACTTCCCCTTGGACTTGTCATATCCAAGTTTAGTATTTTCATTCAGACTCAACTTCCTTCCCTTTCTAAAAACCTTTTTAGTTCTCATGGCTATCATGGCCATTTGCCACAGCAAATCCATTTCTTCTACATCATCAGGATCCATTTCTTCTAAGTCCTCTAGGATCAGATGAGCTGAAGTGAGTCATTCTCCCAAGTAAGCTTCAAAACTAGCAACAAAGGCATTATAAGTAGCCTTTTGCTCTTCAGATCTCTCGTCAGTAGGCATGCTTGAGGGAGTTGCAATTGATTGAGTTAATGTTGACGTTGAAGTTGATGGCTTGACTTGTGATGGAGTAGCTATGAATCCAGTTGATCTTGCTTGATTTCTGGAGGAGAGGAAATCATCTTTTTCAGTAATGAATGCATTTTCCATAAAATGAGTTTCTGATGAAAATTTATATGCCTCAATGACTTGTGGTCCACTGAGGTTCCTGCTCCTTTCATCAAGTTCAAGAGCTTCTATCTTTGCAATCATGTGTGTTCTTCAAAATGGTTACATTTTGCTTCCAACTTTTAGGAAGACTATGTAACATCTTCTAATTCATCTCCTTCTCCTTGTAGGTAACACCCATAATTTCCAGATTATTAACCAACTACATAAACCGATGCAGTTGTTTAAAGATTGACTCCCCTTTGGAGTGGTGGAAGGTTTCATATTGATTCATAAGCTTGTCTTTGTTGATCTCAGCTACTTCACTGCTTCCATCACACATAATCAATAGTGCATCCCACACAGCTTTTGATGTTTCTTATTTTTCCAGCCTTTTTAATACATCCATTTTTAAGCCTTATGTGAGAATGGAGTAGCTTTGAGGTCAATCTTGATTTTCTATACTCATCGTCATCAAGATTCAGGTTTGGATCTTCAATGGGAATCCTTGTTGTCTTGTATTATGCACCTTGATTAGCAGTAAGTGACACAGGGATGTAAGGTCCTTTGCATATTGAAATCCAATAATATGGATCTACACCTGTAAATATAACTCATAAACCCGATTTTCCTTTGCTTAAACTCAGATTTATGTTTAAGCATAGGAACTTTAGAAGCATGACCAAGTTCAGATACATTAAATGAATCCATTTTAATAAGTTAGTTTTAGAGTGTTTGAATATTGATTAGATTGATTTTTAGATCCAGATAGTCCAAAAAGTCCAAAGTCCACATATTAGAATGGTTCTGTGAATAGTAGCAATCTGTTGTTTCTATAAACAGTTCGAGAGTACTGTTAAAATGATACTATTGATTTTAGGTCACTAGTTTTTGATGATGATGATGTATATGTTCTGATTTTTGAGTAGAATATATTGTTCGAAGATGAATTCTTGGTTCGGGTATTGTCGAACAGTGAATACAGTCGCTGTTTTGGAGAGTTTTCAGCATGAATATATATTAGAAGTCGAAAAACTTGCTAAAAGTAACTCAATAACCAGATCAATCGAGTTTCAGTTAAGATCTTAGCAGATCTTAAGAAGAACCGAGAGTCAAAGCTTTGATACCAATTGACTGGGTGGTGAAAATGATATTCTGTTGGTCCCTAATAGCTTTGAATCATGAAATCGGTGAAGATTTTGGATCAAAAGTTTATAAAATATAGATAATATGATGAACAAGGAAGAACATCAACTAAAACCCACTTTGAGCTGATTTGATTGCAAGAGATATATTTTACATGGAAACCCCAATCAATAGCTCATTAAAGCTCCATTAACTCTATTACACTTAAATATTTATAGTGAATGCTAAATCCACTAATGACACACTAAGTCCCTAGACTTAGACTAAAAGAGATAATAACATGTAAACCAAAACAAGACTAAAACTAGATAAAATATATTTTGTTGACACAAAATTATTTATTACAATAAAAACTCAAGACACAATATATCTTCAACATCTTGACTCGGTTCTTCGTCTCGAACTCGTTGTTTGACTTTTCTGTTGACCTTGACTGAGACGTTGACTTTTGTTGACTTGGACAATGTTGATAATATAGACTATATTTTTTAGACCCAACATATTCTCAGTTGATGTGATACCAATTGCAGGATTGGGTTTTGTCACTTAAACACTTAGTTTTTTTCTCAGTACTCACTTATAACACACTCGGATCAGATGAAGTAGAATATCTTCTAAGAGTTGATAATAATATATTAAGTAGCAAAGAACACAAATAAATAATTTTCAAGGTACTTGTATATATTACTTCTCATATCAAAGTATTACAAGATTCTTACAAGCATATTACATGAGTTAAAATGAGAAACTATATATACTACTACCTACAGCCGGATATACTTTGATACCAGCTGGAAACCTACGACTAAAGCATTTACTATTATGCTAAAGTTAAGGTATCTTAGATAAAGTATTATCTAAGATGTGGTAGTCATGACATGTCCATGACTTACCTTTTGTCACCAACTAAAGTTGGCAACTGTACTAACTGATAAAGGTGAACAGTAGAATAATGTATGGTCAACTACATGGCTTTTGAGAAAACACCATGCAGTATCTGGAAGGTCTTTAGCGGAGTGTCAGAGAGACCATACTTATGTCCACTGGTTCATAGTAGTGTCTTCCGAAGGTTAGTTGGCTTCGGAAGAACAAGCTCTTCCGAAGCCACTTATACTTCAGAAGAGGCTACTTCATCCGAGGCTTGAGAACTTCTTCATATCTTCATACTTTGGAAGTTGTCTTCTTATCTTTTCTTCTAAGTCTTGAACTTCGAAAGTGAATACTTTGTCTTTGGAAGTTGGAGTTTTCCTTCGGAAGATGATCTTGCACTTTGTCTTCGGAAGAGTCTATTTCCTTCGGAAGTTTCACACTTATCTTCGGAAGTCCTTTATTAGTTGCACAAAAATAGTCTAAGTGATTTGGTTTTGGTTGCACCAGCCTTTCTAGATCCAACAAACTCCCCCTAGGCTGATGCTACCAAAACCTCACTTATTTCTGCTTCTCAAAACCTTCAGCACCAGGGACAAAAGATGCTTGTCTGTTTTCCTTGTTCTTCCCTGAAGTGGTGTTGAGAAGTTTGTACAAGTCATTAGTAGATAGGAGATCCAGTCTATCACTCTGAATGACATGTACCCTTTGTTGTGCCCCCTTGAAGAGAGTTAGTTGACGGGAGTTATAGTGATACTCCCATCTAACTATGGATTCAAGTTCAGGACCCTCAACCATTTAAAGAAAAGGCTTTGCCTTTGGTTATTGATCCTTTCCTTTCCTCCTCCTCTCTCAGTTTCAACTCTTCTTCAATCTTGGTCCTAGCAGTTAGCTCGGCCAAATGAAGACTTCTCAGATGATTTTTGATATGATTAGCTACCTTAGAGTT
Organism: Flaveria ramosissima; assembly: GCA_025215565.1. Lineage (NCBI taxonomy): Eukaryota > Viridiplantae > Streptophyta > Magnoliopsida > Asterales > Asteraceae > Flaveria > Flaveria ramosissima. Next base: position 16,799,835 of record CM046034.1, read on the forward strand.
GGAAGGGTTGGAGAGTGGCTTCTCTGCTAACTCAGCAATATCAAATCTGCTTAAGTGTAGCAGAGATGAGGCATTTAGCCTGTTTAGCTCTCCACTCTCTCTCTCAACAACAAAGTTGTGAGAAGAGTCTTCAAACCTCCATTGGATAATCCTCTTTCTAGGCACAAGGGGTTCACTTGGCACCTTGTCTCCTTTCTTTATATCCAGTAGAGTCACCAGCCTTCTCCTTAGCTTCTTTTCTTCTTCATTAAGAGAATTTGAGTTGAGGCCAAAGAGCTTTGCGGCTTGTTCCAATGTTCTTCTGGGCAGATCAAGAAATCGATCTCTAGTAAGGGAACATGAGGATATATCAACATAGGTCAGTTTGATAGACTCCTCCTCACAAGAGATGTCGCGCAGGGTTGTACAGTTGATGCGCTTTGTCTTGATTGCCTTGAACTCCTCTAAGGAGAGATGTTTGGAAAGCTGAGGGGATGGTTTGGGAGGTTGTTGGGTAGGTTATGGTGTTTGGGTTCTGGCAAGTGTTTTGGGTTGGAGGATGGTTAGTTTAGGTGGTTGAGGTGAGGAAGTAGGTAAGGTAGATGGTGTAGGTTAGGGGTGTAAGGCTCAGAGGTTGGTTCAGTCTTGATGGGGAATGGAAAAGGAATTGGTTCAGGTTGTGGTTGGGTTTGAGGTTGATTATTAAGTGGTTGGTTTGAAGATCATCCCCTGTCCCCTTCTATACATCTCCTTCCTCTTCCTCGAGCGAATGTCAGCCTTTATGTCACTGACATGTCGCTGGAGAGTCTTCTTAGACATAGGACCCACCTTCCTGCCAAAGAAGCCATGAGCCCGAAGATAGACTTTCATCCAGGCCTTTTCACCTATCTTTCTGGCAGCAGCGAGTCCCGCTTCTTCTTCCTTCTTCTTCTTCAACCTCAGCTTTACCTTAGCAGCTTTCTTTCTCTCCTTCTCCATTTGATCTTGCTCTTTGTTGAAGACACATAAGATCGTATCATTGTCATGTGGAGATAGTTCTTCTAGAGAGAAACCCCTGGAGGTTAGGAAAGTTATCCTTTCCCTCCTAAGCTGCTGATCAGCTTCTCTTTTCTCGTTCTCTTTCTCCTCCTCCAAGGCCAACCGTGCTGCTTCTTCCTTATGCTGAATTTGTAGAAAAGTTGCCTTTTCTAACTCAGCTAACTCCTCTAATGGTAGTAGGAGTACATCTTCATTCACAGCTCCTAATTTGACAAGTCTGTCAATGATATCCACTCTTCTTTTGTTGTTGACAGCCTCCTGGCTGGCTGCAGCTGCTTTGCTACTTGCAGCTAGCAACTTTCCAGTTGGAAGTCTACCTTTTCTCTTTAGCTTCTCTAACCTTGCTTCCTCCTAAAGCTCTTCCTCAATCATCTTCCTCTTTCCTTTGACATCTTTGGAAGTTCTAGACTTTAGGGGTTCTTGGATGGAAGGTTCAGGTTGAGTGGTGGTAATGGGAGCTGGAGTCAATGATGATGTTTGAGCTAGAGGTTGGGTGAGAAACTCCTCCCTATTAACCTCAGATGCAAGTTCAAGGATTACATTTGTGACTATTAGATCATCGTTTTAAGAGAATAGTCCTTCTGCGGCTACAATCTCAGCTTCGGAAGATTGAAGTTGTTCTTCCGAGGTTTTGACTTGTGATTCGGAAGTCTGTGAGAATGCACTCTTTGTCCCAACTATCTCAGTTGCTTGGCCATCAGTCCTTGTTTCCCCTTCAAAATTAATCTCAGGTTCCACTTGTACCTTAGGTTGACCAACTCCCTCAATAGTAGTAGAACGTGCATTTAGCCTCTGAAGCTCTTGAGCTCCAAAGTAAATCATAGACAAGTCAGCACTTGGATGTTCAATAAAAGATTCCATCAGGAACTTGTTGAAGAACCCGTTGAGATCTTGGAGCATCCTTTGGTCCACTTGAATTACAACTGGAGGAGGCTCAGGAAAAACTGAAGCTTGTTGAATGGGGTATCTTGAACTTAAGGAAGTGAGAGCCTGACTCTGTGGTTCCTCTTGTCTTTGTCCCTGAACACTCTCCCCTTTTTTGGTAGCATCATCTTGAGAGATTGATGAGCTAGAGAAAGAGGTCAACGAGACCTGAATTGGTACATGCCTAACAGACCTCTCAATCTATTTCTCAGCTAGTTTGGCCTTGAGATTTTCACTCTCAAGTTGCTGAGTGGCAGACCTATCCTCTAAAGTCCTAACCTTAGATTCAAGGTTTAAGACTTTAGAAAGTAGGTCTTGAATAGTGAGTTGCATTCTTCCCTCATCTTCTTTTGAAGAATCATGGGGAGATGAGGAAACATACCTAGTATGTTCATCCTCACCACCAGATGTGGTTTCTTGGCACCCAGGTTTCCCTTGCTCAGTGATGTCTCTTTTAGGGTCATCAAATGGCATGGTTGCCATAGATTTAGTCTCGGTGATGTTACCACTGTCCTGAAGGTCCATTGAGGCTCCTTCAGTAGTGGCAGCTGAATCTACATGAGTCCCCTCCACATCAGTAGGACTCACCTCAGTAAAGGCTTGCTGATGGGGGCTAGAGATAAGAGGTCTCTCTAGGCTCTGTTGATACTTGAGAGGGTGTTGTGGATCAACTTCATTGCCCCTGAAGAGACATAATCTCTTTATCAGTTCCTATTAATAGGTCAGTAAAGGATATAGAGGTTAAGCCTAATGACCCGTGACCTTGGTCAATGTCTAATGGCATTGAGCCTAGGTGGGGTTGTCCCTTTTTAGCTGCTCAGGGGAGTATAAAGACTCATCATGAGGGTTACAGCTTGGGGTTCGGGCTCATGGGTTTGAGACTGAGGAGACTCAATACCCATATTGAGGTCAATTTGAAGGATGGTGAGACCTCAAACTAAGTAGGAGCTCATTGTTCCACTCTAATGTTTTGGGATTGAACAGGAGGAGCATGTTCAATCAGAGAAGATTAAACAAGGGTTCGTTTCGGGCGTCTTTGGTATGTGATAGTGATGGGATAAGAAGGTAAATTTGGTAATATGTGGGTAGTTGCTGGTGTGGGTTCATCATCTGTGGGTTTAACAAGGATGTCACTAGGAGCCATTGGCTCAATCATACCTGGAAGAAGTGCAGTATGTCTTTCGGTGAAATTGGTGGACACTCTCTTCAAATTCTTGAAGATGGTCGGCCTCATTTGAGGGATAGTCAGAGCAGCTGCACAAACAAGCTGACTGTGGTCTAACTCATAGTTGATTATGTGCTGAAGGAACCTGGGATACATGAAGAATGTGTCCCGCTGGAGATTCCCTATAAGATTAGTCAGCACAAACCTTGAGTAATTAAAGCGGAGGCTTTTCACCAATCCATGAACTAGGCACCCTAGTTCATATGGGATTTGATCCCATCCCCCATACTTATTTGACAAGCAATGGAGAAAAACATGCAGCAGGAACTTCCAGTTGTAAGAGAAGTTAAACTTGTAGACTGTAGACCTGCTTACGTCTCCACCATATCCTATTTGGATATAGGTGTTGTCCAAATATGTCTTGGGAAACTCTGTAGGAGCGCCCTCATCATGAAGCTCTAGATGCTCCCTGATGAGTTGTTCAGAAATGACCGACTCCTAGCCATAAATGCTCGACCTTATTACCCAAACCCCATTTAGGGTTTCAATCTGACCATTGGCCTAAAATTCTGCCATGTGATTTGAGTAAACGGTAGGGTTAACAGTCAGAGCGGTGTAATAAGACGATTGGGTAAGAAAGGAAATGATATCAGAGAAGTCAGCATCCCTTGAAGAATCAAGGAGTGCGACTAGGTTGTGCTGATGGTTTAGTGCCATTGAGAAAGTTGCAGGAAGATAAGTTTGGAATTGGGTGAATTGGGGACGAAAAAAGCTTTTAGGGCAGTAAATTTGGTAAAAAGATGAAAGTGATTAGTCGGGGTTATTTAAATGGGTGAAATGGCGGTTTAGGGGGTTTGGACAAAGTGACAGGATGTTTCAGTGGATGATGTGACAGGGGCGGTAAGGTTTAGTCCATTTAAATAATCCGACATCATTAACAAAATCTTTACTTTTTATAGAGTGGGGCCCAAAAGATTTCCGTTACACAGTAAAGTCTATCTTCTGTAACTCCAGGATAATCAAACTTGAATCAAATCATGAAGAATTAGATCAAAATATGATAATCACAATCAAAACCCCTTTGATCTTCAATTAGATTGCAAAATATGTGCTTACAAGTAAATCCCTCAATCTATTGGTCATGCAACCATTAACCTAATTCTAATTACAATTAAGCTATTTATAGTCTAGTTTAAGTTTCCATATTTACACATAACCCCCTAGACTATATATTTAGACTAAAACATGACTCAAAGAAAGTAAAATATATTTTGTTCACACAAAATATATTTATTACAATAAAACTCCTAGTCATCTAAGTCTTCAACGTCTCGTCTCGGTTACTCGTCTCGAACATGTCGGGTTTGACTTTTGTTGACTTTGACCGTGACGTTGACTTTGGTTGACTTTCACTGTGTTGATAATATAGACTATCTTTTACAGCTCCAACAATACTCCCCCTTAGTCTATCATTATCAACGTCTTCAAACGAAATCAGCATCGAGAAGTCAGCAATAGAAAGATCTTCAATTTGAATCTTTCTGAATCTGATGAGAAAGATTTTTTATCTCATAAGCTCCCCCTATTTATATGCTCCCCCTTTTCGAGTGCAAGCTTTACAAGGATATTGGAACAGGTTTCCCAAATCTCTAATCTTGAGTGCTTCAGAAGATGTAGGAGGAGGATTCCTAGCTTGGTATCTTCTGCAAACTTGAGGAACAGGCTCTCTGATCAGGTACACTGCTTAACTGATGATCGGCCATCACTTAAAGCAAAAATCTGAAACACATTTACAAACACAATCTCGACATTTCTAATTAGATCATTTCATTTTAACAAAATAAACCCATGTTTATCTGTGTGTGAAAACAAGCGAACCCGTGTTCGGTTGTACGCAATTTTCTATGAAATCCATGAAAATGATAAAATTGTAACAGCATAATATGGAAGACCTAAAAAAAATTTGAAAAGAAATTTTATTATATTTTTCTATTTTTTATTATATACATGTATTATAACATATTTTATACCTATTATATTTGTTTTATAACCGAGAACTGAATCGCTCATGAGATCACATCCTCAAGATATACTTTAACATAAAGATGAATTTAATCATCGACAAGCAATGAGATCACACTGATAACTGAATCTAATAACAGTGTTTGAATGATTTTTGAAATTGTCAAACAGATCAATAACGATTGCTGGTATGTTTGTCCACTTAAACTCATGCCCTATCTTTTTCAACAAGCAGAAGATGATTCGTTAAGGTTCGACTAAATGCTTTAGAATGCTAGGACCCCACAATCATTTGGCAAAAACCCTCACCCAACCTTAGGATTTCTTGAATTTTGTAACGATCTTTACAGAGCAAGGCTTGTGCATTAGTGTGCAAGTGATTATTGACAGAATATTACATTCTGTGATGAATTCATCGTTTAGATGATTTGACACTACTTAGACCAAAATGGTGAGAGCTCCAGGTCTATACTCACGTATAACAAAGGAGATGACCATTTAATCATGTGCCGATGAGAGCTCCAGGTCAGTACTATCATACAGCAGAGGAGATCATCACTCCAGGTCAGTACTTCCGTACAGCAGAGGAGATTAGCACAAACACAAGACACATAAATACACCAATCACGGCTCAAAGATATGGCTTATATGATTTGTATCATGGTGGGTTAAAGATCAATTCACAATCCAATATTTGTCAGGACTCAGTTTTTGTGCAGCATCAGTTTTTGTCAGGACTTCAGGCTGAGTCTACCAAGCATATCAATAAAGAATCTGTTTGTTTTTCTATTATTTTCAATTAAAAATAAGATGTAAATTAGATAACAGCATCAGTTACTATCATTTCTCATTTTTAAAACGCAAGTCATATGCAAAAACAAGCATTTCAAGAAGATATACAATCATTTCTCAATCATCTCAAATCAAGTTCCCAGTTCTCTTTTCATTTTTATTTACTTATACTCTCCCCCTAAATTTTTATTTTTGCTTTTTTTAGTTTTTTTATTTTTTTTAAATGTTTTTAAACTGTACAAAAATAAAAATTTATCAAAGAAGGTCTTCCAAACTACACTGATATGAAAATAAGAAATGAATTCTCAAAAAATATGCAGTGATTGTGAAGTGAGAATTGTGATAATGCAGTTAAAAATCCAGATTGTGGATATAATACCATGACCTTAACCTGTTTGTTCCGCCTCAAATTTGAATTAGGAACAATCCCTGTCAGTAAACCGGATTACTAACAGTCCTCCTGAAGTGTTCCTGCACTCATAAACAGATTAGTTTGAAAGGGGAACCCAGGCCATCGTAGTCCTGGAGGTTCCTTTTTTATCAATATAAGAAACCTGCTTCGGCACACAACCGTTTAAACAATCAGGGATTGTTGTATCCTTCTTTTTAATTTGCCAAATTTGTTTCGGTTCAATTAATTTGGATTTGAATGAATTAAATTTGGAAATCATTTTCTTTTTAAGACCGGAAGGAAAAGAATTTGGTTTTGAACCTTTGGTCATTGTTATCTTTGAATCATGTGAAACCGGCTTCACATGAGAAGTTTTGGATGGAGGGTTTTTCATCCAACCATTCAAAGATGTGTGCGTTTTATCTTTTGATCCAGAGAAGCAACTCGTGTTGCCTTTACCGTCTGGAATATTCTTTGTGGACTGTGATCCGGAGAAGCAATTTGATTTGCCTTTGCCATCCGAAACAAGTCTTTGAGGACATTTCTTTACCACATGACCTTCTTTTCCACACTCAAAACAAGCTTTAAATGGCTTTTGATTCTTTGTAGTCCCGTGTGGTGCAGGTGCTGAGAAGGATTGCTTTGAGCTTGTAGCAGATTCTTGCTTGTTTTGGCATTTGCTATGCTGAACAGGGAATGAGATTTTCACTGATTGACTGGGTTGCTTTGCAATTGGAGAAGAGATCCGTATTGGTCTTAATTCAGCTTTTGGAAGCTTTTGAGACTTGAGAATATCAGGAGATATATTGATCTGTGAGGAACCAACACGCTCCTTTGTGTTTGATTCATCATCTGAGCTTATCCAGTCTCGTATACACAGATCTGCTTCCAAAGGATCTTGATTGACACCTCCTATTGTGTCGGCTTCGGTTATAGGATTTTGATTGCCTGACGATTCAACAACTGTTCCTTCTTTGACAAACCTGACAGGAACAAACGAAGGAATGTTACCTGTTTTGAATTTGTTGAAGAAGGTTGGAGAAGCAACTAATATTGATTTTGGAGCATTAGAGGTAGAATCGTCATTAATATTCTTATCAGACCCCTGCCTGAGAAATCCCAAACCTACAGGAGAATCCTGCACATCTCTAACCTTTTTAAGATTAACGTTGCTTAAACCTGCATTTAAACTATTAGTTTCTACAGCTTCAATCAAATCATTAGATGGATGAGGTTGAGGCATAGGAGAGTAACAATAGGTGCTAGGAGGAGGATAGACGTATGGATTTTCATCACAACCCACTCCCGTTTTAATCCTAGCTCCCCTCTGTTTACACAGTAGCTCATCCTGTTTCATTCCAGATATGGTCCATCTATCAAGCTTTGTTTTAAGCTTGCTTGTTTCAAATTCAGCCAAAGTGACTCTTTCGTTTAAAAGATTAATTTCAACATTTCTTTCAAGAAGAGTTCGTTTTAAATGATCATTTTCTTTTAAAGCTTCATTTAATTTGATGAAATACTTGGCTTCATTCTTTTTAAGTTCTGCGTTTATGGTGGTTAACTCCTTTTGGTTATCTAAAAGTAACCTATTAGCTTTATACACACCAAATAAACGAATTTTACAAGCAGAAGAACACATATCCTGAACTGTCTCGTATGGAAGATCCAGGATGACTCTTTCAGCAGTAAGAGCCTTCTCACAGTTGCAAACTCTGGTATTTCGCTTCCATTCCTCTTCATTCTCAGCATCACAAACTTCAGCATTCAACTCAGCTCTACCTTTACCTATTGATGTCTGCTTAAGTTCCTCTTGTACCTCTTTGGTTTCAGGTTTCGGTAAACCGTCGGAATTGGTACCAGAATCTGATCTCTCTTCTGGTTTCTCTTTGGAGTTTGAAGTGATCTTTGGAGTTAGATATGTCGCTTCATAGTACTTACGACGTTTGATATCCAATTCAATCTCTTTCAGTTTGTTGATCACCTCCATCAGTTTGTAATCCCGAAAGCCTCTATCTCGTTGAATCGACTTGCCGTGTGAGCTCCATTCTGATGGGAGGGAATCAAGCAATCTTAGAACTTGTTCATGATTTCCCAGTTGGGCATCAAACTTCTTCAGATTACTTGCCACCAACAGAAAACGATCAACAAAATCAGACATCGTTTCATTCGTTCAAGCTGCAAAATTATCAAACCGACATTGTGCATTTGTGAGATCATCAGATTCGAAGGATTTAATCAGTTCTGCAAAAGCCATTTTTATTTTTATTTTGTTTAAACAATTAAACGCCCCAAAAATATTTTTCCCAAAAAAATTTAGAATAATTCTCCGCCGGGAAAAATATTTCTTTTTTTAAATGTCACGCTAGAAAATCTTAGCAACTGGGGTCAAGCTGAATTTCGCAACTAGGGGGAAAAAGTCATCTTTAACATTCGAATTTCGCTGAAGAAATGATAGTTTCGCCGAAATTATAGTTTCGCAGAGCTAGTTTCGCTGAGAACTCTAGTTTCGCTGAGCCGACAATAGTTTCGCTGGAAATTTCAGCAGCAGTTTCGCTAGCCGAATGTCACAAATGGCTTAGTTTCGCTGATAAGTTCGCACGAAACAAGCTTGAACTTTCGTTCAATGATACTTTCGGCAGCAATGTCGCTTGTAAATCACCCACAAGCACCGTTGAACTTTCGTTCAAGATCACTACTTTCGCTGAGGTGCTGAAATTAACTACAAAGTGTAAAACACTTGTAGTTTCGCTGAAAGAACAGGCAGTTTCGCTGGAAGAACTCGTACTTTCGGTGGACGAAGCTGAAAAGCTTTTTCAACATGAAATCAATCTGAAATCGCCCAAATCTCAACGAATTTGAAATCTGATGGCTACAGAGCTTTCCCAACCAATAACAAACAAACTTCAATCAATTTCCATATCAATAACACTCAAATCTGATCCGAAATTGATGAAAACTTGATATTGAACAAAAACAACCAAAACCTCAACTTCACTCTCTAAAAATCTTCAAATCTTCAGTGAATTTGATCCAAAATGGCTCTGATACCAAATTGTAACTCCAGGAACTTGAATCAAATCATGAAGAATTAGATCAAAATATGATAATCACAATCAAAACCCCTTTGATCTTCAATTAGATTGCAAAATATGTGCTTACAAGTAAATCCCTCAATCTATTGGTCATGCAACCATTAACCTAATTCTAATTACAATTAAGCTATTTATAGTCTACTTTAGGTTTTCATATTTACACATAACCCCCTAGACTATATATTTAGACTAAAACATGACTCAAAGAAAGTAAAATATATTTTGTTCACACAAAATATATTTATTACAATAAAACTCCTAGTCATCTAAGTCTTCAACGTCTCGTCTCGGTTACTCGTCTCGAACGTGTCGGGTTTGACTTTTGTTGACTTTGACCGTGACGTTGACTTTGGTTGACTTTCACTGTGTTGATAATATAGACTATCTTTTACAGCTCCAACATCTTCTGAGTACAAAGCATTTTTGAAGGTAATCTTCTTCTAAAGGCAATTTTACTTCCAAAGGTAAAGTTCTTACTTCCGAGAGTAAAAATTGCTTTCCGAATAGAGAGTTTTATAAGCTTCGGAAGTAGATCTGATATGTAATCAATTGCTTTTCGGAGAATAAAAATTCTTCGGAGAAGAAAATTATCCTGGGAGGAATATTGATTCGGAAGATATATAAAACATTTTCTGAGGGTTAATTCCTCTTCGGAAGAATTTATATTTAGTGAAATTTCAGAGAAGGACCTTTTGTAACAGGGATTAGATTGTTTTGACACAAGACTTTACACATTAAAAGGTTTTCAAATGAGGTAGACTAATAAATGTTTATCATCAGATACTTGAATCTTTGTTCATCAAAAGCTTTGGTGAACAAGTCAGCATACTGTTCATTTGAGTCAATTTGATTAGTTTAATCAAATTTTTCTCATGAATATCTCTAATGAAATGGTACCTGATTTGATCTCTCTTCTGGTTTCTCTTTGGAGTTTGAAGTGATCTTTGGAGTTAGATATGTCGCTTCATAGTACTTACGACGTTTGATATCCAATTCAATCTCTTTCAGTTTGTTGATCACCTCCATCAGTTTGTAATCCCGAAAGCCTCTATCTCGTTGAATCGACTTGCCGTGTGAGCTCCATTCTGATGGGAGGGAATCAAGCAATCTTAGAACTTGTTCATGATTTCCCAAATGGGCATCAAACTTCTTCAGATTACTTGCCACCAACAGAAAACGATCAACAAAATCAGACATCGTTTCATTCGTTCAAGCTGCAAAATTATGAAACCGACATTGTGCAATTGTGAGATCATCAGATTCGAAGGATTTAATTAGTTCTGCAAAAGCCATTTTTATTTTTATTTTGTTTAAACAATTAAACGCCCCAAAAATATTTTTCCCAAAAAAATTTAGAATAATTCTCCGCCGGGAAAAATATTTCTTTTTTTAAATGTCACGCTAGAAAATCTTAGCAACTGGGGTCAAGCTGAATTTCGCAACTAGGGGGAAAAAGTCATCTTTAACATTCGAATTTCGCTGAAGAAATGATAGTTTCGCCGAAATTATAGTTTCGCAGAGCTAGTTTCGCTGAGAACTCTAGTTTCGCTGAGCCGACAATAGTTTCGCTGGAAATTTCAGCAGCAGTTTCGCTAGCCGAATGTCACAAATGGCTTAGTTTCGCTGATAAGTTCGCACGAAACAAGCTTGAACTTTCGTTCAATGATACTTTCGGCAGCAATATCGCTTGTAAATCACCCACAAGCACCGTTGAACTTTCGTTCAAGATCACTACTTTCGCTGAGGTGCTGAAATTAACTACAAAGTGTAAAACACTTGTAGTTTCGCTGAAAGAACAGGCAGTTTCGCTGGAAGAACTCGTACTTTCGGTGGACGAAGCTGAAAAGCTTTTTCAACATGAAATCAATCTGAAATCGCCCAAATCTCAACGAATTTGAAATCTGATGGCTACAGAGCTTTCCCAACCAATAACAAACAAACTTCAATCAATTTCCATATCAATAACACTCAAATCTGATCCGAAATTGATGAAAACTTGATATTGAACAAAAACAACCAAAACCTCAACTTCACTCTCTAAAAATCTTCAAATCTTCAGTGAATTTGATCCAAAATGGCTCTGATACCAAATTGTAACTCCAGGAACTTGAATCAAATCATGAAGAATTAGATCAAAATATGATAATCACAATCAAAACCCCTTTGATCTTCAATTAGATTGCAAAATATGTGCTTACAAGTAAATCCCTCAATCTATTGGTCATGCAACCATTAACCTAATTCTAATTACAATTAAGCTATTTATAGTCTACTTTAAGTTTTCATATTTACACATAACCCCCTAGACTATATATTTAGACTAAAACATGACTCAAAGAAAGTAAAATATATTTTGTTCACACAAAATATATTTATTACAATAAAACTCCTAGTCATCTAAGTCTTCAACGTCTCGTCTCGGTTACTCGTCTCGAACGTGTCGGGTTTGACTTTTGTTGACTTTGACCGTGACGTTGACTTTGGTTGACTTTCACTGTGTTGATAATATAGACTATCTTTTACAGCTCCAACATCTTCTGAGTACAAAGCATTTTTGAAGGTAATCTTCTTCTAAAGGCAATTTTACTTCCAAAGGTAAAGTTCTTACTTCCGAGAGTAAAAATTGCTTTCCGAATAGAGAGTTTTATAAGCTTCGGAAGTAGATCTGATATGTAATCAATTGCTTTTCGGAGAATAAAAATTCTTCGGAGAAGAAAATTATCCTGGGAGGAATATTGATTCGGAAGATATATAAAACATTTTCTGAGGGTTAATTCCTCTTCGGAAGAATTTATATTTAGTGAAATTTCAGAGAAGGACCTTTTGTAACAGGGATTAGATTGTTTTGACACAAGACTTTACACATTAAAAGGTTTTCAAATGAGGTAGACTAATAAATGTTTATCATCAGATACTTGAATCTTTGTTCATCAAAAGCTTTGGTGAACAAGTCAGCATACTGTTCATTTGAGTCAATTTGATTAGTTTAATCAAATTTTTCTCATGAATATCTCTAATGAAATGGTACCTGATTTAATGTGCTTTGTCTTGGAGTGCTTCACTGGATTTTTAGTAATGGAGATAGAAATGTTATTATGAATGTGGATAGGAGTGCTCATGAAGTTAAATCCGTAGTCTATCATCTAGTTCTGAATCCACAGTAGCTGAGCACAGCAACTAGCAGCAGCAATGTATTCAGCTTTAGCAGTTGATGTTGAGACACAAGATTGCTTCTTTCATTGCCATGAGATGATCCTTCACCAAGAAATTGACATCCAACTGATGTTGATTTCTTGTTGATATTGCAGCCACCATAGTCACTGTTAGAGTAGCCATAGAGATTGAAATTGTTGTTCCCTGGAAACCACAGACCTAATTTAGGTGCTCCTTTGAGGTATCTTAGGATTCTCTTGGCAGCAACTAGATGAGACACCCTTGGAGCAGCCTGATATCTTGCACAAATGCAAGTTGCAAACATGATATCAGGTCTACTTGCTGTGAGAAACATTAGAGAACCAATAATTGCCCTATACTGATGTTTTTCAGTATCTTCCCCCTCAGAGTCAGGGCAGAGATTATGGTTTCTGGCTATAGGTGTTTTGGCTGGCTTACAATCTTTCATATCAAATCTTTCTAAGATGTCATTGACATACTTAGATTGATTGATGAAAAACCCTTCCTTCATGTTCTTCACCTGAATTCCAAGGAAAAAGTCCATTTTTCCCATGGAACTCATCTCAAACTTCTTCTTCATAATGCTCTCAAAGTCTTTACACATTTGGTCATTTGAAGAACCAATATGATGTCATCAACATAAACTTGAACGAGCAAGATGTCCTTTGCAGACTTCCTTATGAAAAGAGTTTTGTCAATGGTACCTCTAGTGTAACCATTCTTCAGGAGAAACTGAGACAATGTCTCAGACCACAGCCTAGGTGCTTGGTGCAGCCCATATAGAGCTTTATCCAATTTGCACACATAGTTAACCAATATGATGTCATCAACATAGACTTGAACGAGCAAGATGTCCTTTGCAGACTTCCTTATGAAAAGAGTTTTGTCAATGGTACCTCTAGTGTAACCGTTCTTCAGGAGAAACTGAGACAATGTCTCAGACCATAGCCTAGGTGCTTGGTGCAGCCCCTATAGAGCTTTATCCAATTTGCACACATAGTTGGGGTGCTCTAGGTCTTCAAATCCTGGAGGCTGGCACACATAGACTTCTCTATCTATATCCCCATATAGAAAGGCACACTTGACATCAAGCTGATAGACGGAGAAATTCTTGGATGCAGCATAAGCAAGGAAGATCCTAACTTCCTCAAGTCTTGCAACAGGTGCAAAGACATCAATATAATCGATTCTCTCCACTTGAGTATATCCTTGAACCACCAGTCTTGCCTTGTTCTTGATGATCAAGCCTATATCATCTCTCTTGTTTCTGAAAACCCATTTTGTGCCTATAGGTACTTGACCAGATGGTAGCGAACCTAGGTTCCAAACCTTTTTGTCTCTTAAATTGAAGCAGCTCCTCTTGCATTGATTCAGCCCAGCTACTATCTTTCAAGGCATCTTCTACCTTTTTGGGTTCCATCTAGGATAAAAAGCATGAGTACAAGCAGACATTCCCATTGTGAGTTTGTGCTCTTGTTCTCACACCTTCATAGACATCCCCTATGATGTTTTCAGCTGGATGAGTCTTATGAATCCTAAGTCTAGGAATTACCTCCAATTGCAAAGATAGATCCAGATTGGACATATTTTGCTTAGGAGCTTGAACATTTGGTCCAGCTGCTGTTTCAAACTCATTTAATGAGGACTGATTGGATGAATGAGAAACATCATCATCATTTGTTGGCTATGAAGCAGCATTAACAGTTTCCTGTTCCTTCAAGATGCTACTTCTATCAGCTTGGTGTTGTGCAGTGTCACCTGATGAGGTTTGAGGGTCAACAGGTGAATCACTGGTTGAAGTTCAACTATCCCCTGAGATAGTCATACTGTCAGATCTGCCAATAGTGGGAGCTTGGTTTGTTGCTGCTCTTGAAGAACTTGGAATAGGCCTGACTCGCTCAAACAGTTGGTCTTCATCAGAATCACTTTGAGCACCTGTTCCAGCTGAAACATTCTCACAAGATGGTTTAGAATAGTTTGGAAACAATTCTAAATCAAATATATGACTAGGGCCATCCCCCCTAACACAAGTAGTGTGCTCACTAACTACAATGTTGAAAGATTCCTCAAATTGTTGATTTTTGATGTTATAAACTCTATAAGCTTTAGAATTAGAGGAATATCCAACAAAGATAGCAACATCCGACTTTTCAGCAAATTTTGCCAAATTGTCTTTTGTGTTAAGTATGGTACACCTGCTGCCAAAGGACCTTAGAAAGCCAATGAACGGTGGCCTCTTGTTCCATAGCTCATAAGGGGTTTTTCCATGTGGCTTAACTACAAGAATCCTTTTCTGCACGTAGCATGCAGTGCTGACTGCCTCTGCCCAGAATGTTAGAGGCAGCTTCGAATAAGCTAACATGGTCCGAGCAGCCTCAATAAGTGTCCTGTTCCTCCTCTCAGCAACACCATTTTATTGAGGAGTTCTAGGAGCACTGTATTGTCTGGCAATCCCTTTTGAGTTACAGAATGAGTCAAGAACTTGGTTCTTAAACTCAGTCCCTTGATCACTTCTAATTATTTTAACCTTGTGATCAATTTCATTTTCTTTTTTAAGAATAAAATATTTTAAAGTTTCAGCAGTTTCATCTTTAGTTCTTAAGAAGAATACCCATGTAAATCTTGTAAAATCATCAAAAATCACAAGGCAGTATGATTTCCTTTCAATGCTCATTATACTTGTGGGACCAAATAGATCCATGTGCAATAAGTGTAATGGAGTGGTGATAGAGTTAACAACTTTGGATTTATGAGATGCCCTGTGTTGCTTGCCTTTCAGGCATGCAACGCAGTTATCTTTGCAGAAAAATTCCTTTTTAGGCAAACCATGTACCAAGTTATTTTTAGCCAATTTATTCATTGTTTTAAAAATTTTATGACACATTCGTTTATGCCATAGTGTTGACTCATCACCATCAACTTTGGAAAGAAAGCATGACACTTCACCCATTGGGGAAGCATTGTTCATATCAAGTTTATACATATCCCCTTTCCTGGGAGATCTAAGAAGCACCAATTCTTGAGGAATTGTCATCCCAGGTTTGAGGAGAATGCACTCATGTTCTATGAAGAGCATTTGATGCTTTTGATCACAAAACTAAGAAACACTTAACAGGTTGTGGTCAAGCTGTTTGACAAAGTGAACTTTGTCAACTTTTAATTTTCCGTTGGATATACTTCCTTTGCTATAAATATATCCTCCGACCTCACCTCCAAACTGGACAGGACCTCCATCAAAATGTTGGAATTGTTGAAAGAGAGATCTGTTCCCTGTCATGTGCCTGGAGCATCCACTATCCACGATCCATACATTGTTATTCTTGTCATATGGATGTCCCTGCATATAAGATGAGATGGTTAGTTTTGATTGGAAACCCAAGCCTTGTTGGTCTTGGGTTCTTCCATTGATAATAACATAATTGAACCAAAGTTTATGCATGGGGGTTTAATGGATGTCTTTGAAGAAGAGGTTTGGGCTGCAGCATCTTCTTTGATCTTCCATTCCATCCCTTGTTTGATCATAGAGGATGAGCTTGTTGAAGCTTGTGCAGCTTGGCACTCTTCCAAAGCTTCTTTCTTTTTAGAAGAAGCCTTCACCATCTTTTCTTCCAAAGTAGTCTTCTTCTGAGTTGGTTTCAAGGGGACTCTTTTGTTCTTTTAAGTCTTGACGGCTTTAGCTTTTGAAGCCCTTTTCCCTTTGGAAGAAGGACTTTCTTCCAAAAGCAATCTCGCTTCGGAAACAAGCTTTACCTTTTTCATCAATTGAACCATTTGATAAGGTCCAAATGAGAAACATTACTGACTCCTTCTTTTTTAATATTGTTTGCATAATGTGTGCTAGCAGGATTGTAGTAACAATCTTTGGCCATGTGGTTTTGCAGACCACACATTATGCATGCAATGTTAATCTTTTGGGAACTTGAGGATTGTTGTTTCTTGTTCTTTTTCACTTCATCAGCAACCTTTCCCTTTAACTTCTGATCCTTTGGTAGGATGGAAGTGCTGGTACTACACCCTTTTCCTATATCAGAGTTACCTACCACCTGGAATCCAGCTGAGATGAATACACCCTTTTGCTTTGGATCTATCTTCAGCTTTGACTCAGCCACTTTTTTGGCAGTTTTTCTGGCTGCCTTAGCTCTGCTTCTTCTGTCTTTGGTGGTTAGGGGTTGATCATCACTGGTAGGAGTGGGTAAAATTACCTAGTTCTTCTCTATGATGGTCTCCTAGGTTGCATCACTCTTTAACTAAAAAAAGGTGGGTCAGCAGATGGAACCTCTTACTCTTCAGTACCACACCTTGGTTGTCTTATAGACTCATAAGAATATGGTGGAGCAATTTCATTGGTTCCCTACCCACTTTTGTTTTGGTAACAAAGTTTTGAGTGAGAGGATGATGCAAGAATGGCTTGGAAGTTTTGCTCAGAAATAGCGTACTTCCTAGCTTGAGCCTCAGCTGTGACAAGCTGGGCTTGAGCCTCAGACAATTTGGATATTAAATCCATGATTTGAGTCTTATAGTTTGTGTGTTCATGTTTTAATAAGGACACAGTTTTCTCTAACTCCTCAATTTTTCTTTGATAGTCAGATTCAGCCCTTTTAAAATCCAATTTTAAAACATTTAAAGACTCAATATTGGATTTAATCTCCATATTATAGCCTTGATATAACTTAACCTTAGCAATACAGGCAGGAGTACAGAGATGTTCATATACCTTATTGTCATCTGTTCCAGCCATGAGTGCTTGACAGGAGTCACATCCTGTACCATAAAGCTCCGGTCAACTTCTTGAGCCATAGCAGCTGTCTCAGTTGAGTTTCCAGTGGCCTTTGGTGTAGAGGGATGTGTGGAGGCCTGTTAGGTTCCCGGATTTGACTTGGGAGCCTTGCATTCCCTTGCAAAGTGACCAAGTTGGTTACAGTTGTAACATTTGGCCTTGGTTTTGTCAAACCCAAATTTGTTGTTGGTTGGGTTATGGGGAAATTGCCTTCCAGTTCTCTTGAAGAACTTCTTTGCTCTATAGGTTAACAGAGCCATTTGTTGGACTATGTCCACATATTCCACATCATCTGGGCTGAAACACTCTAGATCATCAAAGCAGTACTGATAATCACTAGAGTGCCCATTTCCTGAGACAAAGGCACAACTGTCTTGAAAGGAACTTTGGTGAGCCTGTTGAGACCTTGGAGTGTCAGGGAATGTAATGTATGGCCCAGAAGAACAGGATGGCTGCTGGGTGTATGTCAGGTACTGTTGAGGTTGGGTGGGTCCTGAGCCTTTAGCAACCATTAAAGCATTGCTAGCCGGAAAACTCAAGGGTCTGCTTGTCTGATGGCCTCTCTCGCTCTCCACCTCTAAACGGTATCCATCAAGGATGCCATAAAGTTCAGTCATGGTGAGGGTGTTCAGATTTTATGTCATCTTGATAGAGACACAGTAGAACGTCCACTCATTAGGGAGTGCACTCATGAACTTTCTTGTGAGGTCTCTTAGTTCAAGGGCAATTCCCACAGACTAAAGGGAGGAAATAAGGTCCATGTACCTGAAGTATTGCTGGCTGAGGGTCTCTCCAACAATACAGGTGAAGTTCTCGAACTGCTGCTTCAGGGAGTCCTTCTTGGAGTCATTGGAGCTGGAGTACATATGAGCAAGTGCATCAAACAGTTCTTTGGCTGACTTGCAATGCTCAAACCCCACCATGATGGAGTTGGGTATTGTAGTCATTATAACAGTCATGGCGTTGCTGTCAATCTCTAGCTTCTTCCAGTCCTCATCAGAGTAATCTTCAACGGCTTTCCCTATCATGGCACCGTTTCCACCTCGTGCTGCCACCTTTGTTTGTACGGACCATTGACAATAGATTGCCACATCTTGCTGTCTTGATACCTGATGAAGCCTTCCATGCGTCTGCTCCATGATCTGAAGTTTTCAGGGGTGATGATGGGTGCTTTAGTCATCGTCCCCATCTCTACTTCACACTTGTTGAGGGCCATTTTCAGTGTGGTGTAAGGAGGAGTGAAAATCAGGTTGATTTGGATGGTAAGATCTCACAATCAAGAGCCTAAAAAGCTCTGATACCAATTGAAGGATCTGGTTTTGTTACTTAAACACTTAGTTTTTCTCTCAATACTCACTTATAACACACTCAAATCAAATGAAGTAGAATCTCTTCTAAGAGTTAATAATAATATAATAAGTAGCAAAGAACACAAAGAAATAATTTCAAGGTACATGTATATATTACTTCTCAACTCAAAGTATTACAAGATTCTTACAAGCATATTACATGAGTTATAATGAGAAACTATATATACTATTACCTACAGCCGGATATACTTTGATGCCAACTGGAAACCTAAGACTAAAGCATATACTACAATGCTAAAGTTAAGGTATCTTAGATAAAGTATTATCTAAGATATGGTAGTCATGCCATTTCCATGACTTACCTTTTGTCACCAACTAAAGTTGGCAACTGTACTAACTGATAAAGGTGAACAGTGGAATAAAGTATGGTCAACTACATGGGTTTTGAGAAAACGCCATGCAGTATCTCAGAGGTCTGCAGGGGAGTGTTAAAGAGACCATACTTATGTCCACTGGTTCATAGTAGTGTCTTCCGAAGGTTAGTTGGCTTCGGAAGAACAATTTCTTCCGAAGCCACTTATACTTCGGAAGAACAAGTTATTCCGAAGCCACTTATACTTCAATAGAGGCTACTTCTTCTGAGGCTTGAGAACTTCTTCATATCTTCATACTTCAGAAGTTGTCTTCATATCTTTTCTTCTAAGTCTTGAAATTTGAAAGTGAATACTTTATCTTCGGAAGTTGGAGTTTTCCTTTAGAAGATGATCTTGCACTTTGTCTTCGGAAGAGCTCCATTTCCTTCGGAAGTTCCACACTTAGCTTCAGAAGTCCTTTATTAGTTGCACCCAAAAATAGTCTAAGTGATTTGGTTTTGGTTGCACCAGCCTTTCTAGATCCAACAAATACTAAATATACTCATAAATGCCTAGTTTTAATGATGGTGAAAAGGTTACAATGAATACTAGGGTTTAGCAAAATACAGTAACTTGACACCTTCGAAACATATGATTGATCGAAGATTCTAATATTCTAGTTGTCTAAAAGTTATCCAAAATTAGGGGTTTTTATTCTATTTATAGGCTAACAAAAGGCCTTCACAAAATGACTAAACTACCCATGTACTGTACCTCCAGAAAATAGTCTAAGTACAAAAGCCTAATCAGCATTTCTTCATCACCATTTCTTTCTGATCTTTAGCATTAGTGTTTGGTCCTCAACATTGACAAATACGAATGAACAAACACTTATGCGGATTTGTTGTTGAACATCCACATTAGTGAATGCGGATGTACAAATACTTATCAATATTTGTTTAGACTGTCCGCATTTGTAAATGCGGAAGAATAAATACATGTCAGCATTTGTTCAATGGTCATCCGCATGTACAAATGCGGACAACCGACACTTTTCTTCTTTCCGCATATTTTTCATCCATATATCTTCTTAGACTTGAGGGAGAATGCCAGCAGAACAACCATCAACCACCTCTTGAATTGGCATGTATGATCCTTTCAGGGTCTAACAATAATAACTAGTGTTGACCCGCGTGTGATGGATGATCCAAACCAATGCTTAG
The DNA here is from genome assembly GCA_025215565.1 of Flaveria ramosissima. Lineage (NCBI taxonomy): Eukaryota > Viridiplantae > Streptophyta > Magnoliopsida > Asterales > Asteraceae > Flaveria > Flaveria ramosissima. The sequence continues at coordinate 16,820,075 of CM046034.1, forward strand.
ATAAACGTGTATACTTTTATTAGTATGTTTTCATCATCATAACAGGTACAATCAGGCTTAGAACTAGAGATCAGTTACGGCTGCTAACTGTAAACAATTACCAAACTAGAGCAACCGCAACCATTCTTGGTGTTTCATCATAGCCCTTATACAGTCAAACCTCGGATACAAAAAGTTAAAATGCAAATAGTTTGAACATCAAAGGAAAAACAAAATAAATTAAGGTCTGGTGTTTGAAAAAGTCTCAAATGAGCTAGTATCATCGACATTTTTTTTCAACAATAGCAGTAAGGCAACAACATCATCGCCCAAGGGAAAATCAAAACAGATAAGGGTTTAGGTGTGATTTCTAAAAAAATTCTAACAAAGTCTCAAATAAACTAAGACTCATAATCATCTATATAATGATTTTCTCGACCATCAAGACAAGAACATGCACAAACTAAATATCACCAACACAATAACACACCCAACATAGGCATGAAGAAAAATGAATTAAGGCTCGGTCTCAGATGAGCTAAGACCCATCATCATCAAAAAATGATTTTCCAGACAACATCATGAAGCCAAGAACACGGTCTTAGGTGAGCCTAAGCTCAACATCATTGGCCACAAAAAAGAGTAAAACAGACCCTGCGTTTGTTCTAATTTCTTCTATATACGTTGCATAGGTTTGCCCTTATTTCCTTCATGCCTCAAATCCTTCTCTAAGCACCAAAACGTTTCTCCGTGGGTCCCCCGATATCTAATAATAAGCAGAGTTTTCAGTCACCAAATTTACACATATGTTATATTCTTTCTACTTCCAACGCAGATGCAACAACAACACAATCCTTTATATTTTTCAAATACTTGAAACCTTAAAAAACATGATTTGTATACTAAGCTTAATATTTTACCTTACTGAAATCAACCTTTTAAATTACAACATTAACTTCAAAACTCATGGCAGCAGCACGAAACTACACAAAAGTTTGTAATGTAATTGTAGCTTCTAAAAAAATGACAGACCCTGATTTGAGTTGTATGCAATGCAGCCTCTACACGTTTAAAATTAAAAAAAAACAAATACTAAATTAAGATAAATACTTAATATATTATCCAAAACTTGCATGTGTATTTGCTACTTCCAACATCTTACATGAATATAACATGTGTTTATTTATATTAGCAACCATAGTTTAAAAAATCACGATTTCAACTTGAAATTGATATTTGTCACATGTTTGGTAATTGATATATGCAATAGGTGTAATTAAGGTTTAATTCTCCAGTTGAAAAAGGATTTAAACATTTACAGTACTTGACTTTATTATCTAAGTCAAAACTTCCAATAATCATATGTGATTATTCTAATCCTTTTAAACTTTTTTTAATACATTAAACATACTTCTCAGATGAAAAGAATATTCCCATGTATTTTTTAGAAGTTGGGATCTTATTTCACATAAGATAAAAGTTAAAGTATTTGAAAGAAATACATCATGTAATGGGATTGAATTTCACATAATACTAAAGTTAAATTACTTAAAAGAAATACATCAAGCATACTATTAGTGAAATTCTAATTAGACATACATAAGTAGATAGTAAGCTACCTTGTAATAAATTTCACAAATTGTGCTTCATTCTAATCTTGGGACTCATCATTTAAATCAAAGCAAGATTTTCATCCAGATATGTCTAGTGCCCAATTGTACCCATCAAGCATGAAACATATAAGACTATCAAACTCTAAATTTGCATAAAACATATGAATAAGAGTACTGATAAATAAAACCCTTAATTTGCTAAATAAACTCGGTAAGCTTCCCGTAAGTTGGTTCCAGAGAGAAAGCTTTAAGAACCAATAAATACAAAACTAAAAAAGATTAGAAAGTAAGTAGCGCAAATCTAATGGGATGTTCCTTCTAATGTGATCATTGGTAGAATGTCTATTTTAAAACTCTATTCAACAATGAAACAAAATGAGGCGTCGAGGACGCTAATAGATAAGGTACCTTAATTTGAGATATGGAGTAAGCTGAGCTCCCTAAAAACAACTTTGCTATAGCAACTTTCATAATATATTGTCTATAAAACATATTAAACAAAATATGCAAGTTAGTAAAAAAACATAACACCTTATTTTGTCATAATTTCAAATTTAGTCATAAAACTTTAGAAAGATTAATCTAAGATTCGTCTTAACTAGCATCTAATTAACATAAATACCACACTAAAGGTTACATTTTACAATAATAATTATATTTTATAAACCAAACTAAAAATTAGGAAAAATCAGTTGCTATTTCTACAACAATATCACAGATAATAAGCAAAAGACTCATAACACTTTGAATCTATTGAACTTTAAGGATAAAAATCATTAATCTATTTACCATAGCAGCTTACATGTGTACAAAATAAGGAGAGTTCCCTTTAGTATTATAATTGAAGCCATACCCATGTAAGATTTAAACTCCTAAAGTGTAACATCATGGAAAAAGAACACAATTCATACTTACATTTGAGTGAATGAGATTAAGGCTTTACCATTTTCCTAATAAAAATAAGAGATAATCATCTTGTGTTCCTTTGAATCCCTTGCACCAATGAAATATAAATTCAAAACATAATGCCATAGCTTTGATCCATTTTAACATTAGAAACATTGTGCTTATCTACTACATTTTTCCTATTAAATTTGAATGGATTTTCACCATACTCAACCGTTCATACTTTAAAAAATGAATATTCTTTTAGTAATATCTAATGTTAGCAAATATGATACAAATGCAACTACTACATTATGCAAACTCATAAAAACATTTTTGATTATGTGGCATCCGGTAATTTTCCGTTACCAAACTCCGTTAGTTCCGTTAGATCTTGCATACACGTGTCGTGAGCACACACTAGTTGTCGTTGAACGTTAGTGACTTAATAACAATAATCTATGATAAACAATAATAATATAATTAATAATGTTGATTATTACTTGTGATTATGTGATTCTTATGAATTTATAGATTTTAAACATTATTTGTAAATTTTACGTGTTAATGTGACTATGTGTATTATATATTTTATATGTTGTGTGACTCGTGGAAAAGGTTTATGGTTATTATTATTGACTAAAAATACTTATAACTGGTAGTTAAAATTATTTAAAAAGTATTAAAGATTAGTTTTATAAAATAAAAACAATGGGGTTTATTTCGTAATTACCATTGAATCAAATATTACCAATATTACAACCCTAATCACCCCAAACCCATTTTCGGCCGCAAGCAACCCCAAACCCCCTCACCATTCGAAATTCAATCAGAAACACACACAAACATTTGATTTTTATCTAGTTCAAACATTGCAAGGTGTTAGCAAGTTCCATTATTGATTTCTACACGTTTAAAGGTTAGTTTTATCAAGTTTTTCATAGTTTTGATTCTTGATGAACCCTAATTCACAAATTGTTAATGAAAAAGTGAAATTGATGATTGTTAGATGTTAATATGATGTTAGTTAGATTGTATGACTGTTAGATTATGCTGATTATGCAAGAAATCTATGATTTGATCATGAATTTCATACATTTCCTTAAGAGGAATGTAAGGCCCCAAAACATGGAAAAACTTATAAATAGGAGATCTAGAACTCACCTGGATACCGTGAGTAGCTTCTAAACTAAGCTTTCTAGGCTAGGATCACACTACACAGCCTGCAGAAAAGTTAACACTTAGAGGGGTTAATTTCTGCCTAAATTCGCTTCTAATTTCGCTGCCAGAAAAGCAGTTTTGCTGACAATTTCGCTTCTAGTTTCGCTCCCAGTTTCACTGCCAGTTTCGCTGCTAGTTTCGCTGACAGTTTAACTGTCAGTTTCGCATGGCAGTTTCGCCCAACTTTCGTTGGAATTTCCATGGCTGCGAAATTACCTGCGAAACTATAGTTTCGCAGAAAACCCACAGTTTCGCAGCTTGAATATGCAATTTCGCTGGATGCATATACAGTTTTGCAGATCGAGCTGAAATGACGAACCAACCCATTTTTAACCCAAAATCGCAACTTTTTACGTCCAAACCCTTAGTTTATCATCCATGAGGCTAAACCTAAGCTTTATACACGTTTTTATACGTAAAAATGTGACCTTTATGCGATTCTTTGCAACTTTTCAAAACCCAAAACCCTAGAATCCGGGTTTGATCTAAAGACGGGTTTAGAGGCCGATTCTTACCTGGATTTGTTGCTCCTTAATGATGGTTTGATGCTCAAACACCCAGATCTTCAATCCCTTAACATTTGAAGCTCCAAATCTTGAGTTTTCTTCACTTTCTCTCTCTACTTTCTCTCTCTATGAATTTGGTGGCTAGGGTTGCAATGAGGAAGATGAAGGCTGATTTGGTTGCTAAAAGGCTGATTATGGGCCTTTAATCCCATAGGCTACTACCCAATAAGCCTAATTTAGCCCATAACCCATTTCCTTCCATTATTAAATACCCACTAATTAAGCCCATTACTCTAGATGACTCGTTTTGACTTTTCGGGGTGTTACAAGACTCCTCCACTTATTTAGGTTTCGTCCTCGAAACCTGTCAGTCATCAAACAATTGAGGATAAAATTTCCTCATCTCCTCCTCGGTCTCTCATGTAGATTCTGATCCTTTTCTGTGTCTCCACTGTACTCGTACCAGTGGCACCCCTTTATTCCGTAAGTGCTTCTCTTTCCAATCAAGGATGGCCACCGGCTTCTCTACATAGTTCAGCCGTTCATCGATTTTGATGTTTTCTAATTCTACAACTGCATCATTATCTGCCAGACATTTCCTGAGATGAGATACATGGAACGTATGGTAAATTCCACTCAACTCAACATGTAGTTCTAATCTATAGGCTACTTCCCCTACCCTTACGACAATACGGAATGGCCCTATGATCCCTTTCCAGGGAGATACCTTGAGCATAACCTTGTCACCAACCTCAAACTCTATTGGTCTACGCCTCTTATCAGCATAAGACTTCTAGCGATCCTTTGCGGCTTTCATGAATGCCTTAATCTTATCTAACTTCTCGGTTGTGACCTCAATCACTTCAAGACTTCCCAATTCCTTTTGCCCAATGTCACCCCAACACACGGGCGTTCTGCACTTCCTACCGTACAACATCTCATAAGGTGGCATACCAATGCTGGCATGGTAACTATTATTATATGAGAATTCCGCCAACGGTAAGTGCTCATCCTAACTTCCTCCAAAGTCGATTACACACGCTCATAGCATGTCTTCTAACTTCTGAATCGTTCTTTCCGACTGACCATCCGTCTGGGGGTGGTAGGCCGTACTAATATGCAATCAAGTCCCCATTGAGTCATGAAACCTCTTCTAGAACTTGGACGTAAACCGTGTGTCCCTATCCGAAACAATAGACACTGGTGCACCGTGACGAGCCACAATCTCCTTGATAAATAGCTCTGCTAACCTCTCAGAGGAAAATGTCTCACGAATTGGTAGGAAATGGCGCTCTTTGTTAAACGGTCAACAATCACCCAGATCGCGTCGCTTCCTCTCGTCGTGCGAGGTAGCTTCGTGATGAAGTCCATTGTGATGTGTTCCTATTTCCATTCAGGAATATCCAAAGGCTAGATCTTTCCATATGGCTTTTGGTGCTCTGCCTTCACTTGCAGACAAGTCATGCACTTGCTCACGTACTTAGCCACGTCTCGCTTCATTCCCGACCACCAATTAACTTTCTTCAGATCCTGATACATTTTTGTGGCACCGGGATGAATTGAATATCGAGTTTTGTGAGCCTCATCCATGATCTTCCCCCTCAGATCCCCATAGAGAGGGATCCACATCCGCCCAGATCGGGTTCTAACACCCAGGGTGTTTTCCCCCAAATCTGAAACCTGCCCTTTCATTCTTTTAGAGTTGACTCTGTCATCTCTCAATGCCTCATCTTGAAACTCCCTCACTTGTTTCATAACATTAGGCGTCATGATTATCTGGTAAGCGCTCACCCGAATTCGTTCGGGTTGTCCCTTCCGGCTAAGGGCGTCAGCAACCACATTGGCTTTGCCTGGATGATAATGAATTTCGTATTCATAATCCTTGATCAGTTCCAACCACCTCCTCTGCCTCATGTTGTGTTCCTTTTGTTTGAAGAAATACTTCAGACTTTTATGATCAGTGAAAATGGTGCACTTCACCCCATACAGGTAGTGCCTCCAAATTTTCAATGCAAACACCACCGCAGCCAACTCTAAATCATGGGTAGGATAATTAGCCTCGTGGACCTTTAATTGTCTAGAAGCATAGGCTATCACCTTCCCTCATTGCATCAACACACAACCCAACCCTGCATACGAGGCATCCGAGTAGACTACCAGATCCTCGTTCCCTTAAGGTAACGTCAAGACAGGGGCTTGAGTTAGCCTCATCTTTAGTTCTAGGAAGGCGTTCACCTGATTAGTACCCCATTCATACTTCACGTCCTTCCGGGTCAGCTTTGTCAAAGGAGAAGCTATCTTGGAGAAATCCTGGACAATCCTCCTATAGTAGCCTGTCAGATCTAAGAAACTGCGAATCTCGGATGGCGTCTTTGGAGGTTCCCATTGCATCACCGCTTCAACCTTCGCAGGGTCCACCCTAATCCCCTCGGGATTAACCACATGACCCAGAAATTGAACTTCTCGAATCCAAAATGCGCATTTAGGGAACTTAGCATATAACTTCTTGCTTCTGAGCGTCTCCAATACTTCTCGAATATGATCGGTGTGTTCCTCTTCACTTTTTGTATAAATCAAGATGTCGGCGATGAATACTATCACAGATTTATCTAACATCGGTCGACATACCCGATTCATGAGGTCCATAAAAGCAGCTGGCGCTTTGGTTAAACCAAAGGAGATGACGAGAAATTTGTAGTCTCCATAACGCGTATGGAACGCTGTCTTTGGAATGTCTTGTTCTTTCACCTTCAGTTGGTGGTAACCAGACCGCAGGTCTATCCTCAAAAACCAGCTGGCACCCTGAAGTTGATCGAACAGGTCGTCGATCCTTGGTAACGGATACCGATTCTTTACGGTCAGCTTCTCGCGATAGTCAATGCACATCCGCATGCTACCATCTTTCTTCTTGATGAATAAAACCGGGGCACCCCATGGAGAGATACTCGGTCGGATGAAGCCTTTATCCAATAGATCTTGCAACTGGTCCCTCAATTCTACCATCTCCGAAGGAGCTAATCGATACGGTGCCTTAGCGACGGGTTGTGCTCCCGGTAGATAATCTATCTAGAATTCGATTTCGCGGTCAGGCGGCACACCGGTCAGGTCTTCAGGAAAGACGTCAGGAAACTTGCGCACTACTGGCACGTCTGATAATTGTGGCTCTGGTGCATCCACATCTTTTACATAGGCCAAGTACGCGCTACACCCACGTCTCAAGTACTTTTCAGCTGTGATCATCGACACGACCTTCGGTACACAACACACCTTATATCCACAAATCGTAATAAAACTACCTTTGGGCGTTGTTAGACGAATTATCTTCTTACTACATACTATATTGGCTTCATATCTAGCTAACCAATCCATGCCTAACACCACATCGAAACCTCCTAAGGCCATAACATGCAACCTAGGACGGAACTTGTAATCTTTTAGCTCAATCAGGCAATCCTCAACCACCTCAGTTACCTTAGTGGACTTACCAATGGCTGTTTCTACATAGAAAGGCTCATCTAACTTCCTACCTTCATCATGCAATAAACGGCAAAAGGCAGCCGACACAAAACTCCTACTAGCACCAGAATCAAAGAGCACAGAAGCATATTCATGGTCTACCAGAAACATACCTGAAACCACCTCTGGATCTGCCCTAGCCTCCTCACGAGTTATGTTAAATGCCATCGCCTTTGCCTTCGAACCGTCCCCCTTACCCTTATCTCCAGCTTTAGCCGCTCCTGATCCTCTGATTTTTCTCTCTTACAATCTCTTCCCAAGTGTCTCATCTCCCCGCACTGGTAACATTTAACCGCCCTGCAGTCCTTGACATAGTGGCCCTCGCCTCCACATTTGAAACATTTGCCCATACCAACTCTACACTCCCATGAATGACCCCTTCCACATTTTCTACAAACACCTCCCTCACTCGTATTTCCTTGTCTCCCTGACTGATCCTCCACTCTCATCCTCTTCTCCCCAGTCCTGCAGTTGTCACCTCTAAACCTCTTCCTATTTCCATTCTTATTCCCACTCCATCTCTCCACCTTATTTTGTACAGGCATCAGATCTCTTTCATCGTACAGTCTCCCAGCTAAATCCACCACAGACCTAAACGTACCCGGTCTGGCTGCAATCATATGCCTCCTGATGTCTACGGGCAAACCCTGCATGTATCTCTTGATCTTCTTGGATGCAGGTGTCACCATGTCTGGCACAAGTCTTGTAAGTTCATTGAACTTGGAGGTGTACTCTTGATGAGTCATGTTCCCAGCCTCCAAATGCAAGAACTCCTTCTTAATCTTGTCTAATTCCCGATGGGGACAATACTTCTCCAGCACCAACTCCTTCAACTCAGACCACTTCATTCTGGCTATCGATCGCTTTCCTTCAGCCTGGACAACATTGTCCCACCAGCACAATGCTGAGTCAATGAAAGAATAAGTGGCAAACTTAACTTTTTAATCTTCCCGGCACTCACTAATTTCCAGTACCGCTTCCATCTCTCTAAGACAGCAATGAGCGGCAGTTGCATTGCCGTTACCGTCAAAGGTTGGGGGCTTGCACCTTTGAAATGCCCCATAGTTGCACCCTCTAGTAGTCTTTCTCTCAGACTCCTCATCACTGTCGTCATCATGGACTACCACCTTAGGGTTTAATGGCTCCTCTTCAGATTCCTCGGTCCTCCTAGTAGACTTTCCTGAATTCTTCACACTTTCCTTCCCCTTCTTCTTAGCTTTCTCTCCATCCTTGACTACTTTGATCACCTCGGTCACCACCGAGGGTAAGACATTTTGCATGACATTGTAGACTTCGTCAGCGATAGCCTCCTTCACAATGGATTTGAGGGTGGCTGATCCCTCCCCCTCCGGGCGACTATGGAGGTCTGACTCCTCATGAACAGTCTCGGGAGCCTTAGCTTTACTCCGGGTCACACGTGGCAAGTACCACGAGCACCTCCTCGGGTTGCCTTCCATGATTTTCTACCAGCCAAAACTAATTCCTATAAGATTCAAACACCAAAATGGTTATTCAAGATAATTGCTCAGTTCGTTGTAAGTACGGTAAGTCCTTAATTACAAGTGGCCAATTGTGATTAACCACTTACCTTACTCTCCTTACCAAGCAATCACTATCCTAATGCATGTCAGTATTCAAATCTAGAAGCACATAAAACACATAGCCCATGCACATAATTTCGGTTTTACTTGAAACTTTACCTGATGGCACGTAGCTACTTGGATTGGCATCCGTCATTCAGTCCCATTTTCAGTTTAAGTTTAGTTTTTGAAAACAGTTTACCCAATTCTCTTAAACTTTGGCTCTGATACCAACTTGTAAGGCCCCAAAACATGGAAAAACTTATAAATAGGGGATCTAGAACTCACCTAGATACTGTGAGTAGCTTCTAAACTAAGCTTTCTAGGCTAGGATCACACTACACAGCCTGCAGATAAGTTAACACTTAGAGGGGTTAATTTCTGCCTAAATTTGCTGCTAATTTCGCTGCCAGAAAAGTAGTTTCGCTGACAATTTCGCTGCCAGTTTCGCTGACAGTTTCGCTGCCAGTTTCGCTGACAGTTTCACTACCAGTTTCGAATGGCAGTTTCGCCCGAGTTTCGTTGGAATTTCCATGGCTGCGAAATTACCTGAGAAACTATAGTTTCGAAGAAAACCCACAGTTTCGCAGCTTGAATATGCAATTTCGCTGGATGCATATACAGTTTCGCAGATCGAGCTGAAATGACAAACCAACCCATTTTTAACCCAAAATCGCAACTTTTTACGTCCAAACCCTTAGTTTATCATCCATGAAGCTAAATCTAAGCTTTATACATTGTTTCATAAGTAAAAATGTGACCTTTATGCATTTCTTTGTAACTTTTCAAAACCCAAAACCCTAGAATCCGGGTTTTTTCTACAGAAGGGTTTAGAGGCCGATACTGCTCCTTAATGATGGATTTGTTACTCCTTAATGATGGTTTGATGCTCCAACACCAAGATCTTCAATCCCTTAACCTTTAAAGCTCCAAATCTTGAGTTTTCTTCACTTTCTCTCTCTACTTTCTCTCTCTACGAATTTGGTGGTGTAAGGCCCCGTTTCCGGGACGCTCACAGCTAGCCAATCATCGCACATAAAACATATAATTACATTTGTATGTCATAAAACATCGCAGTGGAAACATTTAAAACTTTCTTTCATTTCAATATAATAGCTTTTGCCGAATAATACATCGTTATCCGATTACAAAACCCAAGTTGCATTACATCACAAAAGCATTATAAATGGATGCCATCCCAAAAGAGCCGAGTTACCCCATAGTGCCATCCTCAGCAACATTACCTGCCAACTGGAAACACATAAAAAGTCAGTGTTGCTGAGTGAGTTCTAGTTTTATAATAAAACATACTTTACTTTCATTAGAAACCGTTCGTTACTTTTGCATGTGATCACACATCATATGTACACATAGATAATATCATTATTGCAGGACCGTTCAAGGGCTTGAACACAATTACAACACAACAACACAATGAGGAGAGCAACTAAACTTTAATCAAATAGTGAACTGGTTTAACCAAGGTGATACTAAGAACACAAGTGAAGTAAAGAGACAGAACAAGAGAGTATGGGTTTCAAGGAGGCAGTATATTGCTTTCTCAAGTTCTTTTACAAGTGTTACAAAGCATTTGGAAAGATACAAGAACTTGAAATACTTATACTACAACCTACAGCCGGCTATACTTTGAAAGCCAGCTGGATACAATTGACTAGACACTAACAAAATCAATTGTAGGATCAAAAGGCATATCTGTCTTTTGACCTTGTGACTATGACATGCCATAGCTCACATCCTTATACATTACAAAAAGGATAAAGTACATAAAGTGGAAAGTTACAGACTCAAGACCTCAATGTACAGTTACCAAAAGCATGGACCTTTTCACCAACTCATGTAAGTTGGTGACTTTACAGAGATGCATCGGAAAAGGTGCTTTATGGAACAGTACATCAGATAAAGCATGTGTACTAAAAGTCTTCGGAAGAAATCTGTCTTCATAGGTTGAAGCTTCGGAAGACTTTGTCTCTGAGGCTTCGGAAAACTTCATGTTTGGCTTCGGAAGATATTGGTCTTGGCTTCGGAAGATTTAACACTTAGAGTATTTTCTAATGCATTGTGTAAAACTTCCGAAGCATTCTTCACTTCAGTAATTAGTGCATGTTGCAGAGACACTTTGGATGTTTTGGGTTGCATCAGACTTAAGGAATCCTTACAAACTCCCCCTAGGCTGATGCTACCAAAACACTTAGAAGATCTTCAGATGTTGGTAGTCTTCAGTACAATCAAGACCATTCCTTTCTTCATTAGATGGTCAGGATCATCAAGACTCTCATAGTATCTTCTCATCTCAAAGAGATCATGCAGAGGTAAGTTGATTATGTCTTGCCAGAAGTAGACATTCTCAACACCTTGATCTCTGATAACATGCCATCTTTCTGGATTAGTAGAGTAAGTCCAGGACAAGATGGGTGTCTCAGTTGTTAGAGGAGCCACTTGCATAGGAGTTGATTGGGCTGCCTCATCATGCACTTCCTCAGGTTGATCTGATTCAGCCTGAGGTGTAGAGGTAGATGACTTTGGCTTCTTCTTCTTAGTCTTTGGTTTAGAAGCCATTCTCTTCTTCCTCTTAGATGACTTTAACTGAGAAGACTGGTCTGCAGCACCATGTTGATCATCATTGTCTTTCTCAGTTGGGTGTTCCTCCCTCACAGGTTCAGAAGGAGAGGGAGTTTGACCCTGCCTTGGATCAGAAGATGAAGCTTGCTGAGGCTCAGCTGGAGGTTCTGGTTGAGGTGTCTCTGGTTGTTCAAACTTGACCTCCACTTCAGGTGGGACTTGACTTGGAAAGAGTGCAAGTCAATCAGTTCTCCACTTTTAATCTTCTGCTTGATCACCCTTATATGCTCATCCATTGTGGATAGAGACATGGGGCCAAGTCTCCTTCCGGAGAATCCATATAGCTTCAAGAAGCTCATCATTCTTTGTCTGTCAGCAGACTTCTTTGCATTCTTTTGAATGATGGCTCTTGACTTTGCAGCTTCTTCCCTTAGTTTCCTTTTGGTTGTCTTTCTTTCTTTGACTAGCTCAAGCTCAAGTTGCTTTAGGTACTCAAACTCAATGAAGTCATAGGACAAGGGAAGAAGTGCATCTGCCTGATAGAAGCCTGTGGCACTCAGGTAGTTGATCATCTTGATCCTATCTTCTTCTTTATCTACCTGAGGTTCTTGTGGAGCCACATCTTCTTGTGCAGGACTTTCTTGAACTGGAGAGAGAGTGGGAGCATGCTTGTAGAGTCTTTTCTGTCTCTTCTCCTCTTTGAATTGGAGAAGTAGCCTTGCATCCTCTTTCTCCTTCATCTCTCTTGACACTTCCATGTCAGCCAGTTCATTTAACTCTTCTAAGGGGAGGAGATGATTTCATCAATATCATAGTTCCTGGTCTGTAAATAGGTAATCCTGACTGCCCTTAACTCATCATCTTGAGTATTTGGTCTGGGGGCAGCCCTGATTGCAGCTTGCATGAAGCTAGATGACCCAGAAGAACTTTCTCCCCTTAGTCTCCTTTTCCTCTCTCTCTTCCTCCTCAATTTCCTCAGGAGTCATTATCCTTTTCCCTTTGTCACCAACAGACCTTTGTGACTCAGGGTGGATTGAGGCTTGGCCTTCATTGCTTGGTGTAGCTTCCATGCTCTGGCCAGAGAGAGGCTGAGAAACACCTTCACCAGCAGGTGTCTCAGAGGGAGTTTGGACCTCTGCAGCAGTTGTTGATGATGAGACAGGGGTCTCAGGTTCTGCCACTGGGCCTTCAGTCAAGGTTTCCCCTATGAAACTAATCTTAGGGTCCACCTCAACATCCAGTTGACCGATGACATTGCCTGATTGCCTAAGTCTCCTTCTTAGAGAGAACTCTGCAAGGATCCTGTCTTGGATTCTTTGAGCCAGCCTGTCAGCTTGTCTTGAATTGCTTGGATTGACAAGTGGAATGTTGACTAAATCCAGTCTTTCATAGAAGTTCAGGCTTTGAAAATGAAAAACTTCTTGTTGACCTTGAAGTCTGTGAAGTATAAGGGCTCTTCTGTCATCATCATACCTCCACCTTATGATGTAGTTGCCAGTTCCTTGTGGTGGAGATGAGACAGCCCTTGGTATACCTTCCTCAAAGAGACTCCTGATGATTGAGTCTATAGAGTCCACATTAATGTGAACTTGAGGAAGTTGCTGAGAATGCACAACAGCAAGTGAGGATGGTGAGTCCTCTATGTCCATTCTCTGTGAAGAACTCCCAGGTTCTGTGGTTGTAATAACTTTCTCCCCCTTTTTGGTAGCATCACCCACTTGCATAGGTGAGCTGGAGGATAAGTCAATCACTTCCACAGGTTCTTGTGTTCCTGGTTGAGCTCTCCTTAAAGGTCTCCCAGCTAGTTTTTCCTTTAGATATAAAATCTGAAGTTGCTGATCCTGTTATGTAAGGTAGTCACCTGAGATTCCAAGTGACTAACCTTAGAGACTAAATAGGAGCATGTTTTTGACAATTTCTGCACCTTTAGTCTCAAATTCCCCTCATCTTCATCAGAAGAATCATTGGGGGATGAGATGATTGGACCAAAGTCCTCTCTCTCACCACCAGCTTGAGGTTTCTTGGCTGCTGGTTTTCCTCTGCTCACTGGCAGCCTCAGTTGAGATGCCAGTGGGCTGAGTTGCCATGGTTGAGGTCTTAATGATGTAATCACTTTCAAAAGTGAGAGCCTCTTCCATATGGACATCCTGAACAGGTTCAGAAGTGTCCACCTCAGTAGTAGGTGACTGATGTGGGATAGACTGAGGAGAGTCAGAGGTACTCATCTCTCTTTGAGTAGGGGAGGAGAAGAGAGACTCATGGTACTCACTGAATCCTAAGTCTTCATCAGTATAGAAGGATAGGTTGGGAATTGGTTGGTTGAGATCTAAAGGCTGGGGATGGTAGCTGTCCCCTGAAGGTTGTTCACTTGAGTGTTGAGACTCAGAGTGAAGGCTTAAGGCTGTTGGGCTTGTGAGCTCATCAGGGTGAGCATGAGGAACCTCAGCCCTGATAGGTGAAGAAATGGGAGTGGTTTGCTCCTCAGGAGAAGTGGGAGCTCTAGTGTCCACTTCCTCCTGTAAGGTTGAGTATATGGGGGCCTGCACAGACTCAATAGCCTGAGCAGGGGTTCGTTTGGATTTTCTTTGGTAGGTGAGGGTGATTTCTGGTCTTTTTAGAGGTAAGGATAAAAGAGGTGTGGGTTCAACACTAGCTTGTGTTGCTAGGTTGTCACCTTGAGCAATGAGCTCTAACATTTTTGGGACTAGGGCTGTTTCTACCCCTGAGAAGCCTACAGTTGGCTTCTTCATTATTTAAAGATGTCGGGCTTCATCTGTCCCAATTTAAGAATATTACTTGTTTCCCTCAACTGTGAGCCCAGTTCACAGTTGAGAATGTGTTGAACATATCTAGGAAACATGTAATACTCTAAGGAGTCTAAGTTTGCAAGTAAATTAGTATAAACAAATTGTGAATACCTGAACTTGACCCCCTGAACCATTCCATGAACTATAAAGGAGAGATCCTCAGGAATCTGGTCCCATCCACCATGCTTGTTTGATAAGCTGTGGATAACCACATGGAGCAGGTATTTCCACTGGGATGAGACCTTCCCTTTCCTGAAGGTCTTTACAGAGAAATCTCCCTCATAGCCCATCTGCTCAAAGGAATGATTACAGCTTCCTTTGGGAAGGACACCTCACCTTCTTCATCATCCAGCTGCAAGTGTTGGTTAATGATGGCCGGAGTGATGAAGATTGTCCTCCCTTGCACTGTGGCAGACAGTGCCTTCTCCCCATCCATAATGACCTCTTGGCAGGTCTTCCAGAATTCAAGCAAGTGATCCTCATATAGAGTAGGATCAATGGTCAGGGAGGTGAAATAGTTGGATAGAGTCAAGAATTGGCAAATCTCTGAGAAACTTGCATCTTTCTCAGAGCTTAACAGAGCAACTTGATTATGTTGCCTGTGAAGTTGCATGGAGAAATCTGGGTTGTTTCTGCGGTTTAGGTTGGCCATTTCAGAAGCTTAAGGGTGAAGAAAGGTAGAAAGCAAAGGCGGTTTAGAGAATTAGGTTAGAGGAATAGTAGAATTGAGGAAGATAGTGGGAAAGAGGGGGAACCGTTGGGTATTTATGTGAAAAGGGATTTGAACCAAAGTTAATGAAAGAGGATAAACTTTGAAATCCGGAAGTCGGTCCCACCTCTGAAAAGGTAGTTTACTTTTGCTCAAAAAGTAGTTTTCTTGGAATTCGAAAAGCTTCCGAAGGTAATTTGTCTTCGGAAGTTTTGATTGAAAAAGCTTCCGAAGCTAAAATGGCTTCGGAAGATTTTCCTGAGAGTCTTGAAAATTTATGCTTCGGAAGAGAAATAAACCCTTGGATGCTTTGTATAGGAATAAACAAAGCTTCCGAAGGTTAATTTTGCTTCGGAAGGAAAAAGTCCTTAAAAATGAATAAGTGTCTGAGATAAGAATTTTAAGCTTCGGAAGATGAATTTTGACTTCTTCCGAAGGTAAAATCTCTTAGACAGTTATTTATTTTGAAGACATGATTTTCTTCCGAAGATAAAACTTTATCTTCCGAAGTATCAGAAAATTTTCAAGAATCTAAGGAAAGTCTTCAAAAAGAATTTTACATCCAAAGAAAACATGAGCTTATGAAAGTGATGAACTAGACAACTTAGGACACACATATTTTAAGAAGAAATAATTAGAATTAGTTTTAAGAAAAAGTCTACTCAAAGTTAATCATCCCAATAGCTGATATCAGATACTTAAATCTCTGTTCATCAAAAGCTTTTGTGAACAGATCAGCATATTGTTCATCTGTATGAACTTTGACTAGTTTAATTAATCCCTTTTATAGTTATCTCTTATTAAATGATACCTGATGTTGATGTGTTTGGTCCTTGAGTGCTGCACAGGGTTCTCAGTGATAGAGATAGCACTATTGTTGTCTATGTGGATAGGAGTCTCTTTGAAGTTAAATCCATAGTCCAGCATCTGATTTTGAATCCAAAGCACTTGAGCACAGCAGCTTGCAGCAGCAATGTATTCAGCCTCAGCAGTTGATGCAGACACACAGGATTGTTTCTTGCATTGCCATGAGACAACCCTTCCACCAAGGAATTGACATCCCCCAGATGTAGACTTTGCAGTCATGTTGCAACCACCATAATCACTATCTGTATAGGCATACAGATTGAAATTAGGATTCTTTGGATACCATAGACCAAGTGTTGAAGCACCTTTGAGGTATCTTAAAATCCTTTTCACAGTGATTAAGTGAGACATCTTAGGGTTGGCTTGATATCTTGCACAAATACATGTAGCAAACATGATATCAGGCCTGCTAGCTGTAAGATACATAAGAGACCCAATCATAGCCCTGTATAAGTGTTCATCTACACACTCCCCCTCAAGATCAGGTCCAAGGGAGTGGTTTCTGGCTATGGGTGTCTTAGCAATCTTACAATCAGTCATATTGAACCTCTTGAGTATGTCTTGAACATACTTTGACTGACTTATGAAGATGCCATCTTCAACCTGCTTCACTTGAATTCCCAGAAAGAAATTGAGTTCTCCCATTGAACTCATTTCAAATCTGTCTTTCATCAGCTTCTCAAAGTCTTTGCAGAGCTTTGGATTAGTTGAACCAAAGATGATGTCATCTACATATACTTGAACTAGCAATAAGTCATTTCCCTGTCCTTTGATGAAGAGAGTTCCATCTATAGTACCTCTCCTGTATCCATGTTTACAAAGATACTCAGATAGTGTCTCATACCACTTCCTGGGTGCCTGATGCAGCCCATAAAGAGCTTTGTCAAGCTTGCAGACATAATCAGGATGATCAGGGTCTACAAAACCAGGTGGTTGTTTGACATAAACCTCTTCATCAATCACTCCATATAAGAAAGCACACTTTACATCAAGTTGATAGACCTTGAAGTTCTTGGATGCAGCAAATGCCAGGAATATCCTAACAGCTTCTAGTCTTGCTACAGGAGCAAAGACATCAGTGTAGTCAATCCCTTCTTCTTGTGTGTATCCTTGAACAACTAGTCTTGCCTTGTTCTTGATGATGATTCCTCTATCATCCTTCTTATTCCTAAAAACCCATTTGGTTCCAATGGTAGTCTTCCCATGAGGAAGAGGACAAAGGTTCCAAACTTTCTGCCTTTTGAATTGAAGCAGCTCTTGTTGCATAGCTTCAACCCAACTTCCATCCTTTAGAGCTTCATCAACTTTCTTTGGCTCTATCTGAGATAAGAAACAAGAGTGAAGACAAACATTTGCTTCATGGGTTTGTCCTCTTGTTCTTACCCCTGTGACAACATCTCCAATGATGTTTGTGGTGGGGTGAGACTTGTGGATCCTTAGCTGAGGGATCACAGCAAGTTGCTGAGAAAGATCCAAATTTGAGAAATTTAGATCTGGCCTGGAAGATTCACCCTCCACATTATCACACTTATCAAGATTAACTTGATCCAATGAGTGTGTGACATCATTGATGTTGTCATCTATGGTATGGTTATTAGCATCAAGAAATTCCTGATCACTATCACCATCACCATTGTTGTCTTCTACAATTGAGGTGTCTTTATCTGGTTGAGAAGCCTCTGAGCTGGAATTTGAAGGCATACCAGATGTATCAGCTGAATTTGTCATTGTTGTGCTGATAGAAACCTCATTTGCTGAAGTAGTTCCAACTGGAGCTGAAGATGTATGAGTTGAGGGTCTTCCTAGCTCAAATCTTGGATCAGGATCACCTGTATTTAAATTTTCTGCAGATCCTGAAACATGCTCACAAGATTTGTTAAAACAGTTGGTAACTAAATCAAGATCAAACAGCCAATCCGGACCAGAACCAGCCACACAGGGTGTGTGCTCATTGAAAGTCACATTGGCTGACTCCTCAACAATTCTAGTTCTGAGATTGTATACTCTATAAGCTTTAGCTTGGGAAGAGTATCCAATGAAGTGTCCATCATCTGATTTCTCAGCAAACTTGGCAATTTGATCTTTGGTATTCAAGATGGTGCAGGGACATCCAAATGACCTGAGAAAACCAATGAAAGGTTTCCTCTTGTGCCAAAGTTCATAAGGAGTCTTACCATGTGTCTTAACTACTAAAACTCTGTTTTGCACATAGCAAGCAGTATTAACTGCCTCTGCCCAGAAGGTGATAGGCAGTTTAGAGTCAGACAACATAGTTCTTGCAGCTTCAATAAGTGTCCTGTTTCTCCTCTCAGCAACTCCGTTTTGCTGAGGAGTCCTGGGAGCACTATATTGTCTTGTAATACCTTTTTCATCACAAATGTATCAAGGATTTGGTTCTTGAATTCAGTTCCTTGATCACATCTTATGGTTTTGACCTTGTGATCACATTGATTCTCAACTTTTAAGATGAAATTCTTCAGAATCTCAGGGGTTTCATCCTTAGTTCTAAGGAAGAAGACCCAAGTGAATCTTGTAAAATCATCTGTGATCACCAGACAGTAAGAGGTCCTTCCTAGACTCATTACACTGGTGGGGCCAAAGAGATCCATATGTAACAAGTGTAGGGGAGTAGTGATGGAGTTCTTTTCCTTAGGCTTGTGAGATACCTTGTGTTGCTTCCTTTCAGGCATGCAACACAATGATCATCACTTGTAAACTCTTTCTTTGGCATTCCAGTTACCAGATCATGTTTAATTAATTTATTCATGTTCTTAAAGTTTACATGGCACATTCTTTTATGCCATAGGAAAGACTCATCACTATTTGCTTTAGATAGAAAGCATGAAACTTCTCCAGAGGGAGATGTTTCTTGCAAATCCATCTTGTACATGTTCCCTTTCCTGGGGGCTCTGAGCAGGATATGCTCATGAGGAATGACCACTCCAGGTTTGAGAACAATGCACTCATGCTCAGTAAAGAGCATGTTATGACTCTGATCACAAAATTGGGATACACTCAGAAGATTGTACCCAAGCTCCTTGACAAAGTTTACCTTCTCAATGCTGAGCTTACCATTTGTGACCTTGCCCCTTCCAGAAATGTAACCACCTTCATCTCCTCCAAAAGCAACTGGTCCTCCATCAATTCTCTCAAAATTATGGAGTAGAGACCTATTGCCTGTCATGTGCCTGGAACAGCCACTGTCAATTATCCAGACATTCCTGTTTGTCTTGAGCTGTTCCTGCACAAAGAAGATGATTAGTTACATTTGGAAACCCAAGCCTTACTTGTCTTGGGCTCACTAAGTGTAATAGAAGGTAATGCAACAGTAATAGATCCTATGGTTGTACTATGGGGATCTTCAGCTGTTGTTGATGGAGAAACTTCAGTCATTTGGTCTTTCTTAGACTTCCACACCACCTTTGGAGTCTTGGACTTGACCTTCAAAACTTTAGAAGCTTTTGGGACTTCACAAGTTTTGATGACTGAACCTTCGGAAGAGTCTACAGTCACTGCAGCAGACTTCAGTGCTTCGGAAGAACTCCTTTCTTCCGAGACCAATTTTACTTCCGAAGGTAATTTTCCATTTACCTTCTTCTTTGATTTGGAGCTTCCGAAGGAAACAGACTTTCCTTCCGAAGCTTGAGACTCTTGAAACTCTTTGAAGTCTTTGTATTGGTCATGTGGACAGTACTTTTAGGATTGTATGGGCAATCCTTAGCAATGTGAGAAGTACTTTCACACATGACACATAACATTTTCTTCTTCAAAGGAGTCTCCTTTTGAGAGCAAGACTGGCTTTGGTCACATCCCTTCTCCACCTTCATCTTGGTAGATGCTGAGACAGTTCTTTTGGGCTGTGAACTGTTCTTGGAGTTTGATGGTCCAGGCTGTGCAGCAGTGGTACACAGCAGCTCAGTCTTCTTCTTTGCACTGAGATGATTTGAACAAGAACCAGGACTCTTAGCTGAGGAGTCTTGGTTGATGTCTTCAGTCCTTACTACTTTGAAACCTGCAGAGATAAAAACTTGTTTCTGCTTAGCATCAAAAGTAGCCTTGATCTCTTGAGCCTTCTTTGCTTTCCTCTTGCTCTTCCTGATCAAGTTCTTTCTCTTGGACTTGGTCATCACAGTTGATTTCTTCTCCTCAGAAGGATAGTGGCCCTTGGAAGAATCCTCTTCTTCACTCTTCTCAGAGGAATTCTTCACTATCACTTCTTCATCATCCTCACTTATAGGATCTATGAGAGGAAGCTCATCTTCACAAGTTCCACACCTAGGAGATCTTACAGACAAGATTGTGTGTGGAGGAGCTATCTCATTTGATCCCAGTCCCTGTCTATTTTGATAACAGACTTTGTTGTGCAGGGATGAGGATATCATGTTCTTGAAGGTCTCTTCTTCAAGAACACTCTTCTCTGCCTTGGCTTTGCTGATCACAAGCTCAGCCTGGCACTCAGTCAACTTAGTTATGAGATCTTTGATCTGAGTTCTAAAATCTGTATGTTCATGTTTTAGTACTGAAATGGTTTTCTCCAAGTCCTCTATCTTTAACTTGTAATCATTTTCAGACTTTCTAAAATCAGATTTTAATATGTTTAATGACTCAAGATCAGATCTCATCTCTAAGTTGTAGGACCTGTATCTATTTACTTTAGCAATGCATTCAGGAGTACAGAGATGTTCCAATACCTTGGCTTCATCATGATCAGCCATCAGTGCTTGGTTTGGAGAAGCATCTTCCACCTGAAAGCTCTAGTCAAAGCCTCCCTCTTCAACAGCAACAGCAGCATGTTGCTTTGGCTTCTTAGTCTGAGGGGTTTTGTCAGTGTAGTTTGGTCTGGGTTGTGTTTGGCCCCCATTTGCTTTAGGTGCCTTACACTCCCTAGCAAAGTGGCCCATAAAGTTACAGTTGTAACACTTAACTTTGCTTTTATCCAGCCCAAACTTCCCACTGGTAGCATTGCTTGGAAATCTTCTTCCTGTTCTCTTGTAGAACTTCTTGGCTCTGTGAGTGAGGAGAGCCATCTGCTGAACTATCTCCATGTACTCCAGGTCATCTGGATGGATACAGTCCAGGTCTTCATGAGTGAAGAGAGAGTTCCCACAGCTTTCATTAGGAGACACAAAGGCTTGAGAAGAACTTGTCTCTTGGAATGGGCTTCCTTGAGTAAAGTTCTCCCTTGGTGTCTCCGGGAAGGTGATGAAAGGACCCTTTTGTGAGTTGTCAGGGTAGCATATGAGATGATGTTGGGGTTCTATGCTGTCCCTTTCAACCACATGAAGGGCTGAACCCATTTGGTTGTTGGAGTTGCAAGATGAACCTTGCATGTTCATCTCCATCTGGTATCCACTGAGAATCCCATACAACTCTGTCAGAGTAAGAGTTTTAAGGTTCTCAGTCCTCTTGATCACCACACAGTAGTGTGTCCATTGCCTAGGAAGTGAGGACATGAACTTCCTTACAATGTCCATGTTCTCAAGAGGAACTCCTCCATCCACTAGGGTATCCACAATCTCAACATACCTGAAGTATTGTTGAGTCATGGTTTCACCTGCTTTGAAGGTGAAATTTTCAAACTGCTGCTTCAGAAGATCCTTCTTGTTCTCCTTGGCTTCAGAGGAGCCTTCATACATCAACTTCAGTGCATCCCACAGCTGTTTAGCTGTTTTGCACTTCTTAAAGCCTCTGTATACAGAGTTTGGGAGAGCAGTCTGAAGAGCAGTCATGGCCTTCCTATCAATCTCTACTCTTTTTCTATCTTCATCTGAGTAGTTGGTCACATCTTTTGGAATCATACCAGCACCAGTAGCAGAGGGGGTGCTGGGTATGAAAGCTCCATTCTCAACAGATTCCCACATTCTTGAATCAAGAGACCTGATGAAGCCTTCCATCCTCATGCACCAGGTGTCAAAATCATCAAGAGTGATCAGTGAGGATTTGATCATGGTTCCAGTCTCCATATCAGTCTTTGAGATGGAAGCCATTTGAAAAGTTTAGTTTTTGTGTGTGTGAGGAATCTTAAGATGGTTAGATCTTATATCAAGAGCCTGGAAAGCTCTGATACCAATTGCAGGACCGTTCAAGGGCTTGAACACAATTACAACACAACAACACAATGAGGAGAGCAACTAAACTTTAATCAAATAGTGAACTGGTTTAACCAAGGTGATACTAAGAACACAAGTAAAGTAAAGAGACAGCACAAGAGAGTATGGGTTTCAAGGAGGCAGTATATTGCTTTCTCAAGTTCTTTTACAAGTGTTACAAAGCATTTGGAAAGATACACGAACTTGAAATACTTATACTACAACCTACAGCCGGCTATACTTTGAAAGCCAGCTGGATACAATAGACTAGACACTAACAAAATCAATTGTAGGATCAAAAGGCGCCTTTTGACCTTGTGACTATGACATGCCATAGCTCACATCCTTATACATTACAAAAAGGATAAAGTACATAAAGTGGAAAGTTACAGACTCAAGACCTCAATGTACAGTTACCAAAAGCATGGACCTTTTCACCAACTCATGTAAGTTGGTGACTTTACAGAGATGCAGCGGAAAAGGTGCTTTATGGAACGGTACATCAGATAAAGCATGTGTACTAAAAGTCTTCGGAAGAAATCTGTCTTCATAGGTTGAAGCTTCGGAAGACTTTTTCTCTGAGGCTTCGGAAGACTTCATGTTTGGCTTCGGAAGATATTGGTCTTGGCTTCGGAAGATTTTACACTTAGAGTATTTTCTAATGCATTGTGTAAAACTTCCGAAGCATTCTTCACTTCAGTACTTAGTGCATGTTGCAGAGACACTTTGGATGTTTTGGGTTGCATCAGACTTAAGGAATCCTTACAATTATTATCTTCATTATTCGTTCTTTCTTTCACTTTTCATATCTTCCGTGCCAATACCATGTGCTACACCCCAAACTATATGGGTACTCGGCCGAAGTCTATAAATAGACAGCTATACATGGTGCCGCAGTACCGGGGTAAGCGGTAGAGGTTCTATATAAATGGTCGATCACAAAGACGGACCCCTATGTGCATCCTTCTGGGGTTGCTAACCCACACACCGTTGGACTAACACCCATCATTGGGTGTGTTCCTTCCATACATTTTCTTGTAAGCCTTTCATTACTTTCGTTCATTTATTCATGCGTTCTTTCATTTCGTTCCTCTTTTCATTATCTTCCACTTTACATTACATAATACTTTTTGTTCATTCATTAACATTCTAGAAAAGCCACAGGAAGACAATCAAATAAAACAAGGAGCATAATAAACGTACAACATCATCATACGAGGCATAAGATAAACATACATAACAACATACATAAGCAATAAACCCACATCGACAACATGCCCCAAACACTAACTATGACCTCAAAAGTCAACTTACAGGAACCTACGGGGACCTCCCATGTCATAGCCTACACAACTCCCCGAATGTCAGAAGGTTAAACTAGGCTCTTTCGAGTGCACGAGCCCAATTTGGGCGTATGGACACCCTTCAGTCGCATGGCCTTCCATGCAAATGAACCCCAGGAGAATGGACATCTGGCGAATGAATCCCTATACGAATGAACCAATGCAGATGGACACTATGGGCGAATGGACCCTCAATCGCACGACTACATGCGAATGAACCTCAGTCGCACGACTCACAGGCGGATGGACTCCAATCGCACGACTTGCATGTGTATGGACCCAAGTCGCACGACTAGCATGCATATGGACCCCAGTTGCATTCCTTTCGGTCGCATGACCTCCAGTCGCATGCCATTCGGTCGCATAGCCCTAGCTGTTGCAGAATACTGCTCACTCCGGAACCCAATCTGCCATTTTCGGCCTCCAAGCTCTCATAAACCCATTCTAAGCTCAAATCAACCCTCCTAAACCTTAGAAACATCTACCAAAACACCAAACAAACACACACAAGCCTGAAATCAAATCCCAAATGAACCACACACAACACATACACACGGGTTCAACACACACACATTCAAAAATGGCTTTTCTATGTGTTCCAGCCCCAAATCAGTTGAAAACACGTAAAAGAGGGGTCCTAGAACTCACACAAACGACCACAACGAGAATAGCTTCGAATCAACACGCTACACTTCAATTTTCACGCCCGAAATCACGAAAACAAGCCCGAAAACCCTTTTTCTCCTTCTCCTCTTCTCTTGGCTGATTTTTGGTAAGTTTGGGGAGAGTGAGGGTTGCCCTCTCCCCTCAAATACTCTCCCATAACCCAACTTTCTCTCGTTGGCGGGTTTGGTCCCCCGACTTTGGACTTTATTTCTTTTTCTTCATTCGTCAGCTCCAAAATAAATAACTAGGTGTTACAAGTCCACCCCCCTTAAATAGGTTTCGTCCCCGAAACCTGTTATTCCTCGAACAAACGTGGGTAATGCTGCCTCATCTCTTCTTCAGTCTCCCACGTAGACTCAGATACCTTTCTGTGCTTCCACTGTACGCGCACAAGTGCGACCACTTTATTCCTTAATATTTTCTCTTTACGGTCGATAATTGCCACTGGTTGCTCTACCTAATTGAGCCGTTCCTCTACCTCTATATCCTCTAATGGAACGATCATATCTTCGTCCGCCAAACATTTCCTTAGATGAGATACATGGAATGTCGGGTGAATTCCACTTAACTCCTCTGGTAATTCCAGTCTAGAGGCCACCTCCCCACTCGAGCAATGATTCGGAAAGGCCCTATATACCTTGGGCTCAGCTTGCCCCGCTTTCTGAACCGGATGATACCCTTCCAAGGTGAGACCTTCAACATAACACGGTCACCCACCTGGAACTCAATCGGTTTGTGTCGTTTATCAGCATACGACTTCTGTCTTTCTTTGGCTGCCTTCATGAAGGCTTTGATCCTTTCAAGCTTCTCAGTCGTAGCCTCGATCACCTCGACGCTCCCTAACTCTTTATGACCAATATCACCCCAACAGACGGGTGTTCTACATCTCCTATCGTATAGCATCTCATAAGGGGGCATACCAATGCTGGCATGATAACTGTTGTTGTATGACAATTCGGCTAATGGTAAGTGGTCATCCCAACTTCCTCCAAAATCGATAACACATGCCCGAAGCATGTCCTCCAATGTCTGAATGGTCCTCTCTGACTGACCATCAGCCTGAGGATGATAAGTCGTGAAACTGTCATGCGAAACTGGCAGTGAAACTATCAACGAAACTGGCAGCGAAACTGGCAATGAAACTGTCAGCGAAACTAGCAGCGAAACTGCCTTTCTGGCAGCGAAATTAGCAGCGAATTTAGGCAGAAATTAACCACTCTAAATATACGTTTTTAAATGATCGAGATTTTATAAGGTTTTAACAGGAAGATCGATTTTTCTATAAGGAAATGTGCTATATAAATGTTTAAAAATAAAAATTTTTCACGCTGACCTGCCAGCCCGGCCCCAGCCAGGGGCGTTGCCCCTTGGACCCCACTAGGGGCTACTGCCCCTAGGACCCCGCTGTCAGGGCTGCCGCCCCCGAACCCCCGCTATCCCGTGGAGGGTCGGGTATGTTTTATGATGACTAGTACTTTGCATGTTGTGAACTTATTAAGTTAAGTATTATATATTATAGTGGAAGATAATATTAATGAAAAGTGAAACTTAATGGATGTTACCCCCGGGCCCATTTGATGATGAAAAGTCTTGCAAGCATTATGATCGACTTCACTTACTTGAGTCTGATGTATGATGATTGATCCGTATTCATGAGCGGGCTATGTGCCTTGTAGTGTGGATCAACTGTCAGGGGTTAGCTACCATGATGATGTGTACTGACAGGGATCGACATTCGTTGTCGATCAACAGGGAGCTCTTGCTTTGTGCAATCTCGTTTATGATGAAGCGAAAGATAATGAAAGAATGAAAGATAATGAACATGCTTATTAAGACGCGAATGTTATGTATTATGATGTATGCATGATCATTATATGAAGGATAAAGTTTATATTTTCTTATACTATTTAAAACTCGAACTCACTCAGAGAAGCTGACTGTTATGCATAATAGTTGGCAGGTAAATGCTGATGCTGAGGATGGCACCAGGTTGGAGGCTACTTGGATGGCAATGGATAGCATTCCTGTTTATGAAATTTTTATTGTAATTTAAGAAAAAGTACTATGTTTTATTTACAATTAAAGGACAAATGTATGATCATAATATCAACTGCAAGTTTTAAGTAAATGTTTATTTTATTCAGCTGCATTATTTTGTTATTAAAAATGATTTTATGCTATGATTAACCAACTGTGAGGTTTCCCGGGAACAGGGCCTTACATCAGCCACCAAGAACACCGTTGTTTAACCACCCCGATCCATCTACATGCCTGACTGATTTGAAAAACCTTAAAAAGAGACTACACATACAGTCGACATTTTACACCCATCGGACCAATCGAACAACCACCAGAAGTGTTGGTTTCATATCTCTGTCGCGATAATCTTGACATCTATCTCTCCATCTCCACTGTTCTTCACAAAAAGAACTCAAATTCTGGTCGTCGGCCACAACATTCGATGAGGGTGGGATGAATTGAAGCGGCAAAAGGAGGTGCAGTCACCGCATCCATCCCAAGCGCCACCGCCAAAAACCATGCATTTGTGAAGAGATAAAAGGTGGTACCCAACATAAAAGAGAGAGTACACAAAGACACACGCATCACATATAGGTACTTAACACAATACAATCATAAAAGTTCTGCTCATTCCGTTTCTTTATAAATAGATAGGATAATAACATAAAATATTTTTTAAGATTGTTTGATACAATAAGCACAAGTGGAGATTCTAGGGACCCTATCTAGTGAAATTTATGTATTAAATGAAATTGATCACTTTGGAAGCTAATGTATTTGGGTTTCTACTTTGTATTCGTCTAAATAGATCATGCATAGGATCATATATGAGTTAGTCATTTTATAATAGTTGAAACTCTGTTGATTCATAATGTGATATGTTATCAAGCAATTGCAATAAAAAGTGTGATTAAAGTATGTTAATGTGTTTTATTTTATTCTCGAATAACCACACACTTTAGATTCTGCATATTATATGTGTTCGTGTGTTGTATTGATCCAGTTTAGAAAATCCATCGGATTGGGACTTGACAAATGCCAATCTTTATCATCCTTTTGTAAGTCACAATTTGATTATTGAAAATTAATTATAGTTTGTTAAACATCTTAAATGATTTTTCTATTACGTTGGTTTCATTTTAGCTTAAAGAAAATATAGTCACCGGTAGATTGAAAGTAATGAAATAATTTCATATTTATAGAGATGATGTTGTTTTTAATTTAGTATTAAAAGGGTTTATATTCAAGTAATAAGTATTATACACTTTTGTGCTTTATTTTAAATTAAAACTTTAATTTATAAACACCCTTTTATGATTATTTGAAAAAATATATAAATAATATATACACACACATATATAAGATTTATAAATCCATCATATATTCATTTCATTCACCATTAATTTCTTAATAACCCTATACCATGGCAAACGATATTTTTAGTTTCAAAACCCCCCGTAAACGTACTAGAAAATCCTTTTGCAAACAAATTGAAAACCCTTTGGGTCGACACACGGGAAACCCATCAAGTTATGACACCGGAAGATCCTCCATTTGATGCATTAGAAAACTCTCTAGAAGATCCATTTTGAATAAATAAAGTTAAGGTTAATTATGTACAGTGGTGAAATTAGGACAAAGATGCTCGAAAGGGAAACCCTACTATTTCCTAAACACATTGTTTTAAAAAATTGATAAAACTTACATTAAGTCCAAAAATGGCAGTGTTACAAAGTGTCTAATTAAATATAATTTTGAAGATTCTCAAAATATAATCATATCACAAAGACAATATGTGGAAATCTCCAAATATACTCTTATTCTTGAATGTGTTCATGATAACGTCTGAATTTTACATGAAAAATATGCTAAAATGTGACTAAAAATAATTAGTGATTACATAGTCTTGCGACTCGATCAAACATAAAAACGTTACTATACTTTTGCAACAAGTATATATATACAATCTACATGAGTTCATAATCAAACCTATTAATTACTCATATGGCCCTTGTTAATGTCTTATCACATAACTTTACTTCTTATGAAAATAATCATTCATGTAACAATATAGTTATAATTGATGCAACCTAACCATGAATGAAAGTGTGTCAAACGCTGATAGTTCTATCAATATTAATCTGTTGACTGAATTCTATGAGTTACTCAATTGTGCAAGTAACTAGGTGAGTGTAATAATCATCGCCACATGTAATATAAATTATGTAACTACCGTAAAGTATAAAGTAAACAAGTATCTAATATTCTTGTATGTAAAAGTAAGCATTTCAAGCGTGTATTTCCCCCAAATATATCAAATTAAAAACAAGGTTGTGAAGAATATGTAAAATGAAAGCGAGGCTGCAAATACTCACCTTGAGCCTTAAGTGAGCAAGGGTGACGGGTTACAAGTGTAACGGTAAGTGTCCTACTCGAGCTATAAGTAAATAAATACTACTTGAGTTCTAAAGATTAACTCCATGTATGAAATAATAGTGACGATACTTGTTTATTTAAAGGCTTGTTTAGAACTTTTGTCGATTTAATACTTATGTATTAAATGTGTCCCTACTTGTAGATGATATAATTTTATCCTTTTTATGAAAAAACTTGTGTCTTAAATATATAGATTTTTTTATCAAAAGCCTTGATTCAAGAATATTATTACTTTTATGAAAATATATATTTTATTTCATATAATAAAGAATTCCTACAAGCAATTGATTTATTAAAATGTAAAGAACATAAACAAATTTCAAGACACCAATTTTTTATAAAAAAAAAACCGTGTTGAAGTAGAAATGATTTCTTGATGAACATAAATATTATGATGGTTTTTGTCGTAATTTGATTTAAACGGTTTATATAGTAATTTATCCACTATAAAAAATAATATTGCATGAAATAAAATGATAAATGCAAATATATGAATATACATGAGTATTATAAATAATATTATTTCTATTAATGATAGATATATATAAACCGATTTTCTTGTCCAATAATCCAAATGTCTTGGTTAGTTCTTGTTTTGTACGTATTAGATGCTACGAGTCTTTTGACAACTCATGTAGTATAAATCTTTAAAAATATAATATCATTATGTGTCCATGAGATCATGTACATGCACGAGTTTAAAAATTAATATTTCTTGTTATGCATATTATTAGTGTATTGCAAGGTCTTACAACCGGGTCTGTTTTCGAGTGATCATTAAAAACATGAACACAGATATAAATATTAATATATTTAGGATTATATATTATACTAGTTACAAGGTATAACCATCCATGTTTGATACATTAAATCATATAAAATTGTAACTCTGGACGCACACACATTCTTGTTAACTTATCATGGTTTACATTTGATGATAAAGGTTCGGATGTTTTCTTGTATCATAGGAAACCACCTTGAACATACTAAGTGTGTCGTACTATGATCAAATAACATCACAAACATCTATCAGTCAATCTGAAACATGAAAGGTATGAAGGGTATGAAGAACACTATCATATAAATGTCATTTATGTGATAGTGTATGTGTGTGTGGACACACACTATATGTATGAAAACAAGTTCAAATAAAATTATGGAAGGATAAATACCAAAGGATAGCACCAAGATAGAACTTGAAAATGCTTGAGATGGAACTTGAAACAAAGCTTAGGAATGTGAAGGTGGGGTGGGGGATTTTAAGGCTGCTTTGGTTGAGAATTAGAAAAGGAGAGGGAGGGTGTTTGTGGTGTGTTTTTGGAGCAATGAAAGCTCTAGTTTGCTTGCATTATATGAAAAGTGTGAGAGTCTTGTAGTGTCTTGATTTATAAAAATAATCATGCCTTTTATCGTAACTACATAAAATGAACTAAAAATAATAAAACATTGACTTATGAAATAATATTACCTGTAATATATATTCGTATATTAAGATTGACTATTTTTATAAAAGAATTAATTATCATTTTCGTCCTTGTAGTTTGATACCTTTCGTCATTTCCATCCAAAAATATTTCATCCTATGTGTCTCTTTCATAAAACTTGCTTGTAAGAGTTAATCTTAGAGGCTAATGCATCCAAAGTTCTCTCAGCATGCATACTAAAGTATAAAGAAAGTTACTTTGAAAGATTTGAAAAAAACACTAAGAATTCTCTAAGTGTCAAATCTTCGGTAACCAAAGACCATGTCTTCCGAAGGCAAAGATGAAGTCTTCCGAAGCTTCAAGATAAAGTCTTCCGAAGCCAAGAGACTGATTTCTTCCAAAGACAAAAAATACATGCTTTCTCTAACATGTTTTTGACAAAAGCTAAAACACTTTTCGCTGTCATCTCTGACTCACCAACTTAGCTAGTGTTGAATCCACACCTTCTACTTCACAACCACCCGCACAGCCACAAATAACCATCACCTATCAGAGAAGATCCAAACGAACCCCTACACAGGCTACTCAGCTTGTGCAGGCCCCCATATCACCAAACATACAGGAGGAACTAGACACTGGAGCTTCCACTTCCCCCGAGGAGCAAACCACTCCCATCTCACCAATGATTAGTGTTGAGGTTCCTCATGTTCCACCTGATGAGCTCACAAGCCCAATAGCCTTAAGCCTTCACTTACAGTCTCAAAACTCTAGTGAAAAACCTTTTGGGGAAAGTTACCATCCCTAGCCTTTTGATCAAAATCAACCAATACCCAACCTTGAATTCTATGATGATGAAGACATGGGATTCAGTGAGTATCATAAGTCTCTTTTCTCTTCCCTTGCTCAAAGAGAGATGAGTATTCCTTCCCCTCCAATGTCTAGCCCACATCATTCACTCATTGGTGAGGTGGATCTCCCTAAACCTGTTCAGGAAGTCCATATAGAAGAGGTTCTCACTTCTGCAAGTGATTACATCATTAAGACCTTAACCATGACAACCCAGCCAATTGACACTTCACTCGAAGTTGTCATTGTGCAGGCGAAATCTAGCAGCCAAGAACCCAGTGCTGGTGATGAGGAAGAGGATTTTGGTCGAATTCTCTCATCCTCCCATGATTCTTCTGATGAAGATGGGGCGAACTTGAGGCTAAGGGTGAAAAATCTAATGAAAACATGCACCTATCTAGTCTCTAAGGTTAGTCACTTGAAATCTCAGGTGACTACCTTGCAAAGGAGGCTCAATGATCAGCAACTTGAGATTTCTTATCTCTATGAGAAACTAGCTGGAAGACCTTTAAGGAGGACTCAACTAGGAACACAAGAAACTATGGATGTAATAGACCTAACCCCTAGCTCACCTATGCAAGAGGATGATGCTACAAAAATGGGGGAGAAAGTATAAGCAATCACAAAACGTGGGAGTTCTTCACAGGGTATGGACATTGAGGATTCACCACCCTCGCCTGCAATTGTCCACGCCCAACAACGTCCTCAAGTTCACATTGATGTGGACTCTCTCATACAAAGTTTGTTTGAGGAGGGTGTTCCCAGAGCTATGCCTACTCCATCTCAACACTCTAAGAATCCAATACAAAGATGGATGTATGACATTGACAGGAGAGCTTTGGTAATCCCAAGAACTCAAGGGCAACAAGAAATCTTCAACTTCTCCAACCTGAGGTTCTATGAGAGCATGTATCTGATTGACCTTCCACTTGTCAACCCAAGCCAACACAAAGAAGCTGTAAGGTTAGCAGATAGGATTCAAGAGAGGGTGCTTGAAGAGTTCAAGAAATGATCAAAACTATATAGACAGAGGCTAGCAGGTAAAGCTATTGGTCAACTGGATGTTAAGGTGGACCCTAAGATTAGATTCAAAGGGGAAGCCTTGAGTGAAGGCCTAGTAG
This sequence comes from Flaveria ramosissima, assembly GCA_025215565.1. Classification (NCBI taxonomy): domain Eukaryota; kingdom Viridiplantae; phylum Streptophyta; class Magnoliopsida; order Asterales; family Asteraceae; genus Flaveria; species Flaveria ramosissima. The sequence continues at coordinate 16,852,282 of CM046034.1, forward strand.
TTGAACCTTTGAACCTTAAGACATATATCTCTTCAACACCCAGTACCCTCAGTGAGGCACCAGCTGGTGAAGGTGCTTCATAACCTCTCTCTAGCAAGAGCTTGACTGCTACATCAGGTAATGAAGGCCAAAGCTCTCTCCACCCTAAGTCACTAAGGCCTGTGAGTGATAAAGGGAAAAGGAAACTGACTCCTGAGGAGATTGAGGAGGAGAGAGAGAGGAAGAGGAAGCTAAGGGGAGAAAGTTCAATTGGGTTCTCAAGCTTTATAGAAGCTGCTATCAGGTCTGCCCCTAGGTCAAACACTTAAAATGTTGAGTTGAGGACAACTAGGATAAACTACCTGGGGACCAGGAACTATGAGGTTGATGAAATTATTTCTCTCCCCTTAGAAGAACTGAATGAACTAGCAGACATGGAAATGTCTAAGGAGAAAAAGGAGGTAAAGGATGCAGAGTTGCTCCTCAAGATCAATGAAGAGAGAAGACAGAAAACGCTTTACAAACATGCTCCTACCCTCTCCCCATTTCAAGAAACATCCTGAGACAGAGGCTATGGCAACTGAACAACCTCAGGTAGATAAGGAAGCTGACAGACAAAACATAATTAACTACCCGAGTGCCACAGGCCTCTATCAGGCATCTGCAATTCTTCCCCTCTCATATGAGTACATTGAATTTGAGTATCTTAAGAAGTTGGAACAACAGCTCATTAAAGAACAAAAGGCTGCTAAGAGAAAAATGAGAGAAGAAGCTGCAAAGTCAAGAGCCATCATCCAAAAAACTCAAAAGAAGTCTGCTGATAGATAGAGGATGATGAGCTTCTTGAAGCTGTATAAATTCTCCGGAAGGAGGCTTGGTCCAATGTCTCTATCCACTAAGGATGAGCACATTAGAATAATCAAGCAGAAGATTAAGAAGGGACAGCTTATGGACTTGCATTCTCCACCAAGCCAAGCTCCTTTTGAGGTTGAGGTTGAGGTTAAGGTTGAACCCACTCAAACAACGCAACCTGAACCTAGGGCTGCATCTTAGCCAACCTCATCTACTAGTCCACAGTAGGGTTCTGCTCTTTTTCCTTCTGAACCTATGAGGGAAGATGACCTAACTAAGAGAGGCACAACTGAACAACCTGGTACTCAAGACCAGGCCTCTCAGTTAAAGACTACTAAGAGGAGGAAAAGGATGGCTTTAGAGAGTGTATCCAAGAAGAAGCCAAAAGCATCCACCTCCAAACCTCAGGAAGAGCATCCTGAGGAAGTGCAACAAGAGGCTACTCAACCAACTCCATCTCAAGTAGAGCCTCTTGCATTTGGAAGACCCATCTTGTCTTGGACATTTGCTGCTAATACAGACAGATGGTATGTCATCAGAGATCAAGGTGGTCAAGATGTCTATTTTTGGCAAGACATGCTTGATCTACCTCTACATGAGGACTGTCAATTGCTGAACAATCTTCTTTGTTTTGGTAGCATCAGGAGAGGAGGAGTTTGTAAGGTTTATAGAAAGGCTAATGCACTGAAAACAACTAAAGTGCTTGCTGCATGCATGCACTTTATACATAGTAGAAGTTGCATGTGAAGTTTTACACCCTGCACAGAAAATATTCTAAGTGTAAAATCTTCCGAAGCTAAAGACCAAATCTTCCGAATCCAAAGATGAAGTCTTCCGAAGCTTCAAAGACAAATTCTTCCGAAGCCATTGAAGTGAAGACTGATTTCTTCCAAAGACAAAGAAGAATATGCTTTTCTCGGATGTACTTTTACATAAAGCTGACCCACTTTCCGCTGCAACTTTGAAGACTAACCAACTTGCATAAGTTAGTGAAAAGGTCCATGCTTTTGCAACTGTACATTGAAGTCGTGAGTCTATAATTTTCTACTTGATGTAATTTTATCCTTTTTGTAATATATAAGGATGTGAGCTATAGCATGTCATAGTCACTAGTCAAAAGGCAATGTGCCTTTTGACTTTAATTGATCTTGTTATCTAGATTAGTGTTTCCAGCTGGCTTTCAAAGTATGACCGGTTGTATAGTATAAAGGATCTCAGGTCTTTGTATTTTCATGTATGTTTTGTAACACTTGTAAAACAACTTGAGAAGCAATATACTCCATCTTTGAAAATCATATTCACCTGTTGTTGCTGTTCTTAGTTTTGTCTCCTTCTTTTGCTTGTGTTCTTAGTATCCTACATATTGTCCCGTTTTCCTATTTGATCTGTTAAATGTTCTAACACTCTTCTTATTATGAGACTGGTTGTATTGACCTCCCTTAAATGGTTTTGCAATTACTATCCGTAAGATTTCCAAGGTGTGGAACTACTCAAGATGAGCTACCCCTCATTGACCCTATCCAAAAAGAGGATGAAGATGAATAGGAGATAGTGAAGGATGAACCAGAAGTGAGTAAGGAGGTTCTTCTTAAGAAGGGTCACTATGTTCCTAGAGAGAAGAAAGAACCAAGGATGGCCAAGTCAACAAGGAAGAATATGATCAGGGCAGCCAAAAGAAAATCAAAGAAAGCCTAAGAGATCAAGCCCACTTTCAATTCCAAGCAAAAAGAGTGTTTATTTATGCTATATTTGAAGTGATGAATACTAAAAACTCAACTATGGACTCTAGTACCAGGGGTCCTAGTTCAAGTTCAAACCATCCTAGAAAAGAGAAGAAGGTTAAACAAATATGCACCAGTACTGCAGAGCTTGAACCATGCAGCTCCAAGAGCATGCTTCACCCTTCGAAGATTGTTGCATCATCTATGAAGCTGAAGAAGGAAGTGGAAAGAGATCAAGCTCAACCTTCTCCTCAAAAGAAGACCCTTAGAAGTATGCCTGTTGAATGCATCATGTGTGCTGATTCTATTCACTTTGCTAAGGATTGCGTTACAATCCTAAAAGTACCATCCACATGAACAAGAAGAATATTTATAAGAGGAAGAAGATAGCTTACAAAGGAAAATCACTTTCCTTCGGAAGCTCCAAGGTGAAAAAGAAGAACATAGGTGGAAAACTGCCTTAGGAAGGGAATTTGGTCTCGGAAGAAATGAATGCTTCCAAAGTGAGCATGAGTGCATTGCTCTTTAGCCCGAGGTGGTCATTCCTTAAGAGCATATCCTACTCAGAGCCCCCAAGAAAGGGAACATGTACAAGATGGATTTGCAAGAAACCTCCCCAACTAGAGAAGTTTCTTGCTTTCTATCTAAAGCCAATAGTGACGAGTCTTTCCTCTAGCATAAAAGAATGTGCCATGTAAACATTAAAAACATGAATAAATTAATTAAAGCCTCAAAAGCCAATTGTGATGAGTCATTCCTCTGACATAAAAGAATATGCCATGTAAACTTTAAAAACATGACTAATTAATTAAAATTGATTTAGTAAAAGGAATGGCAAAGAAAGAGTGTACAAGTGATGCCCGTTGTCTTGCATGTCTCAATGGAAAGCAACACAAAGTGTCTCACAAGCCAAAGGAAAAGAACTCCATCATTATTTCCCAACACTTATTACATATGGATCTCTTTGGCCCTACTAGTGTAATGAGTCTAAGAATAACTTCATATTGCCTGGTGATCATAGATGAATTCACAAGATAAACTTGGCTCTTCTTTGTTAGAAGTAAGGATGAGACCCCTGAAATCTTGAAGAACTTCACTCTGAAAATTAAGAATCAATGTGATCACAAGGTCAAGATCATCAGATGTGATCAAGGAACTAAATTCAAGAACCAAATCCTTGATACATTTCATGATGAAAGGTTATTACAAGACAATATAGTGCTTCTTTAACTCCTCAACAGAATGGTGTTACTGAAAGGAGAAATAGGACACTTATTGGGTCTTGAAGGACCATGCTCTCTAACTCTAAATTGCTCATCACCTTCTAGGCAGAAGCTGTAAACACTGCATGTTATGTGCAAGACAAAGTTTTAGTAGTCAAAACTCATGGTAAGACTCCTTGTGAACTGTGGCACAAAAGGAGACCTTTTAAATTGGTTTCCTCAGGTCATTTGGATGTCCATGCATCATCGTGAATACCAAAGATCATATACCAAATTTGTTGAAAAATCAGATGATGGAAACTTCATTGGATAATCTTCCCAAGCTTATAGAGTTTACAATCTCAGAACTAGAGTAGTTGAGGAGTAGCCAATGTGACGTTCACTGAGCACACTTCTAGTGTGAAAGGTTTAGTCCTGATTCTCTATTTGATCTTGATTTAGTTACCAACTGTTTTAACAAATATTATGAAGATGTTTCAGGATCTAAACGTAACATAATAGCTAGAGATCCTGATCCAAAATTTGAGCTGAGAAGACCAGTAATAGAATTCCTTCAGCTCCAGTGGTAACAAACGCTGCAAATGGAAATCCTATCAGCATAACCATGACAAACTCTTTAGATGATACATATTAGGTGCTTATAAATTCCAGCACTGAGGCACAAAACTCAAATGAAAGGATTTCCAATGTAGGATGAGATGGAGATAGTGAAAGTGATCAAGAATTTCATGATTCTGACAACTACTCCATTAAACACAACATGAATGATGTCACAGACTCATTGGATCAAGTTACACTTGATAAGTGTGCTAATGTGGTGGTGATACTCAATCACCATATCTAAATTTCACTAATTTAGATCTATCAAACCAACTTGCTATAATTCCTTAACTTAGAATCTACAAGTTCCATCCCACCACAAACATTGTTGGAGGTATTAAGACTGGGGTAAGAACAAGGGGACAAACACATGATAAAATATTTGTCTTCACTCTTGCTTTTTGTCCCAAATTGAGCCAAGGAAAGTTGATGAAACTTTGAAAGATCGAAGTTAGGTTGAAGCAATGCAAGAGGAGCTACTCTAATTCAAAAGACCAGCGGTTTGGAACCTATGCCCTTTTCCTCATGGGAAGACTCCAATAGGTACCAAGTGGGTTTTTAGGAATAAGAAGGATGATAGAGGACTTGTCATCAAGAACAAGACAAGACTAGTTTTTCAAGGGTAAAGTTAAGAAGGAGGGATTGACTGTACAAATGTTTTTACTCCTATGGCAACACTTGAAGCTGTTAGGATATTCATTGCTTTTGCTGTATCCAAGGATTTTAAGGTCTACCAACTTGGTGTCAAGTGTGAATTTTTATATGGAGTGATAGATGAGGAAGTGTATGTTAAGCAACCACCTGACTTTGTAGACCTAGATCATCTTGATTATGTCTGCAAGCTTGACAGAGCCCTTCATGCGCTGCATCAAGCTCCAAGGAAGTGGTATGAGACACTATCATAGTACCTTGTCCAATATTTCTACAAGAGAGATACTATTGACAATACTCTATTCAATAAAGGAATAGAAAATGACTTGATGATGGTCCAAGTTTATGTTGGTGACATCGTTTTAGGTCAACTAATCCAAAGCTCTACAAAAAGAGTTTGAGAAGCTGATGAAGAATGGATTTAAAATGAGTGCCATAGAGGAACTCAATTTATAGGAATTCAAATGGAGCAGATTAATAATGGCATCTTCATAAACTAGTCAAAGTATGTGCAAGACATACTAACTAGATTTCATCTAATTGAATGCAAGGTTGCTAGACTCCCAAAGCTAGAAACCACTCCCTACGACCTGACCTTGAGGGGGAGTGCGTTAAAGAACATATTTACAGAGCTATGATTGGGTCTCTTATGTACCACACAACCAGCAGGCCTAATATCTTGTTTGCCACATGAATATGTGAAAGATATCAAGCAAACCCTAAGATGTCACACCTGGTTGTTGTCAAGAGGATTCTCAGATACCTCAAGAGAGCTCCCAAGCTGGGACTTTGGTACCTAAAGAATTCTGACTTCAATCTGTATGTATATATAGATAGTGACTATAGTGGCCCTAACATGACTACAAAATCTACATCAAGGGGATGTCAATTTCTTGGTGGAAGGACAGTCTTATGGCAATGCAAGAAATAATCTCATGTGTCTGCATCAACATGACTAGGTCCGAGAATGAAATCTCAGTTGATGTGACTTCAACTAGGATCAAATATGATGATTGAGTCATTGATCAAGTAGCGGAAATTCAGAATCAAAGATCATTAAATGCTAAAAATACTAATAAATGCTTTGTATATTGATGTTGGTAAACAAGTTACAATGGGTGCTAGGGTTTTTTAGCACAATACAGTGACTTGAAAACCTAAGAACCTCAAAACTTGGAAACTTGAAAAACTTAGAAAAGTAGTGTATACTATTCTATTAATAGGCTGATACATGCCTGTACAAAATGAGTAAACTACCCTGACAACTATACATCAGAATACTAGTCTAACTACGAAAGATAATCAGCATATGTGAATGTTGATCCGCATTAACTAATGCGGATATCTTGATCTTCATCAACATTTCTTCTATTGAGCTTCCGTATTAAGTATGTTGTTAGCATTGACTAATGCGGATGAACAAATACTTAAGCGCATTTCTTTATATTTATCTGCATTAGTAAATGCGGATGAACAAATACTTAGCCGTTTTTGTTCTGCCAATCGGCATTAGTAAATGCGCATGAACAAGTTTTTGGCCGTATTTGTTCTTTGGTCATCCGCATTGACTAATAAGGATATAAGAAAAAACTTGTCTTTATTCTTCTATTTTCTTCACTCGCATTACTTCCTGGACTTGTAGGAGATTCCAACGGAACAACCTTCAACCACAACTTAAATTGGCATGTATGATTATTTTAGAGTCCAATAATACTCCCCGTAAGGATTATACAACCTATGTACTTCAAGGGTTTGAGTGTGGTGGAGGTTGTGAAGATTCTATTGGTTCTTCTGTAGTTGCTTGGACTGTTGTGGATGGAGCTGGTGCTGGTTCAGCCAATGAATGATCTAGTATAGCCTTGATGATAGTTGAGAAGTCTCGGGCTTCATTCATCTTGTCTCGGCTAAGGACATGAATCTTCATTTGACTCATAGTTTGAACAGCATCAATAGACATCTGCTTAAGAGATATGGGTTCCCACACAAATACAGTGGAAAGCCCATCTCCATGGATCAGTAAAGATCCATCAGCATCTACCTTTAGCTTCACTATGTTCCCAAGCTAGATAAGAACTTTTTTTCCTTTTTCTTTGTTTTTTCATTATGTTGATTCTGTCATAGGCTATCTTCAGAATCTTAATGCATTTAAAAATAAATACATATCAACTTCTCCAAGCTTGTTATCTATTTCTCTGAAGTGTCCTGTAAATATTTAGTGGATATAGGATTCATCTAAGAATCTCACCTCATATCCACTAAATAGCCATATTTCAGATCCTTTTTTTCCTCCCCATATTGTTTCAATCACCAACTCATAAGTTTTCTCATCATAAACACATTTGAGATTGGTTTAGACTTGTGGGTTCCAACAACCATCTTCCTTTTCAATGATTCAGTTGGTTTTACAATCAGCTTTAGAAATACCAACTCTTCTGTTCCTTTGGTCTTCTTCTTCTTTTCTAGAGGATTGTGGAAAGATTTGTCTTTCTTGATGCATATTGCTTTTAGAGATTTTAAGTTGATTGTTTTCTTGAACATTTTCAGAATATTTTCAAACTCATATTCTCTTTACATGGCATTATGATTGATCATTTCTAGCTCAACTAGTTCTTTCAGATCATGTATCTGCAGGGAGTTCACCAGAGCACTATACTCTATGAAGAACTGAACTAACCCAGAGATTTTCTTCACCATAAACATGTTCCAATCATTGTCATACTTCCAGGTAATAATTTTAACATCCAACTTGCCTTTTGGAGTAGACACACCCTTAATCATCTCTGATGTAGTTAACCTTTCATGCAGCTTCAATTGAGAGGGTTCAATAAACCATTCAGGATTTCTATGTAGCATTGGTGCCAAGACATCATGGTCTTTGGTAGTGAGTTGGACATCTTGAGCTGAAATTCTTGTTTTGGGTTTCCTCCCTATAACCTTTTCTTCAATAGTCTTAAATCTTTCTTTCTTTTCTTTGACTATCTTGAGGATTGCAGCTCTAAGGGAATTTGTCTTAATATTACCCATTTTTATTCTTGTGAATCTTTAATCAGATAGATAATCCTTCATTTCCCCGTCTGTCATGATGTAGGGATCAAGATAATGGGATAGTGGCACCTGAGACTGTTGAGTTTTTGTTAGAGAGAATGAGATTTGTGACTTGATTGTCTTCTTTTCATAATCAATCACATGAGTGGGGTCAAGAAGTTTATGCATCTTGTTAACATCTTCTACCATTCCTTCATAAGTTATCCCAAAAATCTCATCAGCATCTTAACCGTGGTTAATCAAAAACATGGCTTTAACAATAAGATCATCGGTATGAGCCTTCACAACCATCTCTTCAACAGAAGACTCAGTCTTTGTAGGAATATCCCTGAATAAAGGGTCATCAATCAAGCTCTCCTGATATCCTCCCTCTATCTCTCTTTCCTTAAGGACTATCACCTCAATATTTTTCTTTAATTGTTCCTTAGCCTTCTCATGCTCATCTAGAAACTAAGTAATAGCAGGAAGGCTTTGTTGGTCCATATGATTGATAATCTCTGCAAATGATTCACAAAACACAGAAATCCCACTGAATAAACATGAATCTATCAATGACACAATAAACAAGTTTCAAATGTTTTCAATAATCACCAAACTCACACAATGAATATGAAACAAAGGCTCAAATATGATCAAAATAAGCTTCTAGCCGAAAACGCATAATTGCAGTAATAATCTTTCACTATTAGGGTTTGAAAAACTTGCTTACAATGAGAAAAGCTTTCAATATATAAGAAGATGATAGTTTCGCTAGATCTTGCCCATAATCTAGTTTCACCAGGCGACGAAACACAGTTTCATCGGGTGAACTAAATCAACTGACTACGAGCGAAACTCAGTTTCTCTCATAGTTTCACTGGGCACAAAACATAGAAAATACAAAATATAAACCAAGTAAACTAACATTTAACCTATTACAATAATAAACACAATAAAAATGGTGAGTCCAACCTATTCTAGATCATCAATACTCCCCTAGGTTGGACCTCACCCGCAAGATCTTCTGATTTAGCTCCGGTTCTTTCTTCAAGACTCTGAGCTTCTTCTGCAGCTTTAATAGACATTTCCTTTCTAGCTCCAGCATAACTAGCTTCCTCTCCCTGTGCACCGGCTCTTTCAAAATGTCTTTTCTGCTCCTACACATCCATCCTCAACTTATTAGCTTGATGTACTTTCTTTGTAAGCTCCTTGACTTCAGCCTTGACCCCCCGAGCCTTATTTGCAACTTTCATGAACATGCTTGCTTCAGACCTTGTTTATGCTCCGGCTCCAGCTTTTATGCTATTTACACATAAAACACCTAATCCTCATCACAAAAAGAAAATACCTCCATAGCATCAAAAAGTTTGATTTTCTCTCCATCCTTCACTCTAATCACCGTTTCTCCCGTGTTGTTATCGTTGAACCATTTTTCAAACTTGCAATCTTGGGGGATGTTGATTGGGTACCCTCACTCTATTCACTATCTTGGCTGATTTCAACTTCAAAACTATTTTGCCTTTTTCAGTCACCCAATCCATGTCCTTCTTGGATCTTCTTCTCTTAGTTTTCATATATCCAAAAGATTAAAAGTTATCATCCAGCCCCTTTTTAATCTCTTGCTCCGGAAGATTAGCTCTCTCACTTAGATTTGAATGAATTGGTGGAATCTCAGCTAATCTTCTTAAATCCCATCTTGGCAAGGTCATGAATGCCTTCCTCTTATGTAAGTATGAGATTCCTCATCCTCTTCTCTTGTTCATAAACATTTTCAGTTCTCTATTTTATTTCCAGCTAATAATCTTTTTGTCAAATTCCTTTTGGCTTGGTTCAAGGCAATTTCCCCAAAACCCAACTAACAACAAGTTTGGGTTTGACAAGAGCAAAGCCAAGTGTTACAACTGTAACTAGCTAGGCCACTTTGCCAGGGAATGCAAGGCTCCCAAATCCAATCCGGGAACTACTCAAGCCTCCACACATCCTACCACACCGAAAGCCGCTGGAAAGTCAACTGAACAACACACAGCTTCAGTTGCTTAAGAGGTTGACTAGAGCTTCATGGTGCAAGATGTGACTCCTGCTCAAGCATTGATGGCTGGAACTGATGACAACAAGGTATTTGAACACCTCTGTACTCCAGCTTGCATTGCTAAAGTCAAAATGTATCAGGACTACAATGTAACACCCGGATATTTCTTATTTTGAAGCCGGCAAAGAAAGAAAAGAAAATAAAGTCCAAAGTCGAGGGACCAAACTCGCCAACGAAAGAAAGTCGGGCAAGCGGAGTATATAAGGGAGAGGGCAGCCCTTACCCTCTCCCCCATACACAAAATTCAGCCATATTAGAGAAGAGAAGAGAGAAAAAAGGAGAAAAAGGAGAAAAAGGGGTGTTTCGGGTGATTCGGGTGTCCAAACTCGTCGTGTGGCAAGCCAAATCGAAGCCCTTGACGTTGTGCTCGATTGTGTGAGTTCTAGGACCCCACTTTTACTTGTTTTCAACCGATTTTGGAGCTGGAAAGCATTAAAAACCCGTTTTTGTATGTGTGTGTGTTTGACCCATTTGGGTGTGATGTGTGTGATGCGTTTCGTGTATGTTTACGGGCTTGTGTGTGCTTGTATGGTGTTATGGTATGCATCCCTAAGGTCCAGGAGGGTTAATTTAGGCTTAGAATGGGTTTGGATGAGCTTGGAGGCCGAAAATGGTAGATTGGGTTCGGGATGAACTCCATTCTGCATCAGCTAGGGCTAGGCGACCGAATGGAGGTCATACGGCCGAATGAGGGGCGATTGAAGGTCATTCGCACGACTAAGGCTTCAGTTGCATGACTGAGAGTCCAGTCGCATGAGGAGTCACACGACTGAGGGTTCAGTCGCATAAGTGCTTAGTCGCATGAGTTCATTCGCATTAGATCAGTCGCATAGGTGCTCATTCGCATTAGTCCCATCCGCATAAGGTCCATACGCACGACTGGATGTTCATTCGCATAGATGTTCATCCGCATGAGTCCAATCGCATGATGTTCAGTCGCATGGAGGCCATGCGACTGAAGGGTGTCCATACGCACGAATAGAGCTGTTGCACCCGAAGGAAAGTGTAGTTAGACTTCTGGCTTTCGGGGAAAAGTGCAGATGTAAGTTTGACATAAAGTTTCTCGTAAAAGCATGTAAGGTGATTGTTATGGACTTAGAGAGCATGTAGGGCATGATGATGATGATGATGTTGCATGTTTATGCATGTTATGTATGTATGTTGTTGCCCTTTATGGTGATGGTGAATGTGTATGATATGTTCCTTATTATGATGTATGATTATCTTTCCAATGGCTTTACGTATTATGATGAATGAAATGAAGTATTATGTAATGTAAAGTGGAAAGAAATGACACGTCTTGCATGCATCGGATAACGGGTCCTTCTTTGTGATTGACCATTAATGTAGAACCTCTACCGCTTACCCTTAGTACTGTGGCATACGTTTAGCTGTTCATTTATTGACTTCGGCCCAGTGGCTATGACTGATCAGTTATCCTTAGTACTGTGGCATACATTTAGTTGTTCATTTATTGACTTCGGCCCAGTAGCTAAGACTGATCGGTTACCCCTAGTACCGTGGCATACGTTTAGCTGTTCATTTATTGACTTCGGCCCGGTAGCTGAGACTAATTGGGGTATAGCATATGGTATTGGTATGGATGATGTCCGATGTGCAAGTAAAGTTAAATAGAACAAATGAATGAATGAAGAATGAATGAATGAAGAAGATAATAATGGCATTATCTATGCGTACGTATGATGTGTGATCATGTAAAAGTAACGAATGGTTTTATATGAAAGTAAGTATGTTTTATAATAAAACTAGAACTCACTCAGCAACCCTGACTTTTTATATGTTTTCCAGTTGGCAGGTAATGGTTGCTGAGGATGGCACCGCGAGGCTACTCAGCTCTTTTTGGGATGGCATTCTTTTGGATTAATGTTTTTGCATTGTAATGCGAACAAACTATTTTGTAACGAATGTGGTATTAACTTGCAAAAGCATTTACATAGAAATGAAAGTTTATTTTAATGTTCCGCTGTGATGTTTATGAGACAAATGTAATTACATGTTTTATGCGCGATGATTGACCAGCTGTAAGCGTCCCAGGAACGGGGCCTTACAAGTTGGTATCAGAGCCAAAGTTTAAGTGAAATGGGTAAATTTTCAAAATAAACCTTAACTTAAACTGAAAATGGGACGAAATGGGAATGGGATGCCAAACTGAGTAGCTGCGTGCCATCAGGTATTTTCTTAAAGTTAACCGGTTTTATGTGCGCATGGTATATGTTATGTGTTGTATGTAGGTTTAAATACTGATGTAGTCAGGATAGGTAATACTTGGGGTATGAAGAGTAAAGTAAGTGGCTAATCACAACTGGCCACTGTAATTAGGGACTTACTATACTTGACATAAACTGAGTTGTTTCCTTGAATGACCGTGTTGGTGTTTGAATCTTTCAGTGTGATAGAGAATGGCTGGTGGTAGATCTTCCAGAGCTTCTAGGGGGAAGGCCGTGGTGGCCCTGATGCAGAACCACGCCCTAAAAGAGGAAGGCCTAGAGCTGAGAAAGAGGTTCCTGCAGAACCTGAGACTCCTCATCCAGAAGTTGGGGATGAGAGTGCAAACTTGAGGGCCTCGGTAAAGGAGGCTGTCGTTGAGGAAGTACATCAGGTCATGCAGACAATCTTACCGTCTGTGGTGAACGAAGTCATCAAAGCTGTGAAGGAGGGGGAAAGGAAGGAGAGAAATAGGGCCTTGGGGGAGCAACCGGAGCCTGAAACGATTTTCTCCGATAATGAGGAGGAAGAGGAAGAGGAGCCTGTGCGAGAAGTGGCACGAGGCTGTAACTACGGGGTGTTTATGAGATGCAAGCCCCCTACTTTTGACGGTAATGGCAATGCTGCTGCTGCTCACCGATGGGTGAGAGAAATGGAGGCTGTTCTCGACATCAGCGAGTGCCGGGAAGATCAAAAAGTAAAGTTTGCCACCCATTCATTTGTGGATTCGGCACTATGCTGGTGGGACAACATTGTCCAAGCGGAGGGTAATCGGGCAATCGGGAGAATGAGGTGGCCCGAACTGAAGAAGATGGTAATTGAGGAGTTCTGTCCTCACAGGGAGATGGATAAGATTGAGAGGGAGTTCCTGCAGCTGGAGGCGGGATCCATGACACATCAGCAATACACTACCAAGTTCAACGAGATGGCACGGTTGGTGCTGGATCAGGTGACGCCTCTTTCCCGGAAGATCAAGAGGTACATTCAGGGTTTACCGGTGGATGTTCGCCTGCATATGATCGCCGCCCGGCCAAGTACGTTTAGGTCGGCGGTCGATTTGGCCGAAAGACTTTATGATGAGAGGGGAGTGGTGGTGGTTGAAGAGAATAGGAAGGGTGGTGGTGATCGAAACTGGAACGGGAAGAGGTTTGGTCGGGGTGATGCCACGACGGGTAACAAAAAGGCACGGGTGGATGACCGTCGTGTGGCCATAGCAGGAACGGGATTAAGGAGGTGTGGTAAGTGTGGAAAGGAGCATGCGGGAGAATGTAGGCTGGGTTTGAATGTGTGCTTCAAGTGTGGGAAGACAGGGCATATGGCGAAGGATTGCCTGACGGGCAAATGTTTTGACTGTGGGGAAACTGGTCATATGAGCAGGGATTGTAAGAAGCCGAGGGCTGAGAGTTCAGGGGCGAAGAGGACGGGAGGTGATGGACCGAGGGCGAGCACCAGGGCATTCACTATGACACAGGAGGAGGCTAGGACGGACCCTGACGTTGTGTCCGGTACGTTTCTGGTGAACCAAGCTTTAGCTTCTGTGTTATTTGATTCTGGTGCTAGTAAGAGTTTTATTTCTGCTGCTTTCTGTGCTAAGCTGCCTGTTAGTAGTAGACGTGCTGATGCGCCCTTTGATGTAGAAACTGCCATAGGTAAGTCTACCAGGATTTCTGAGATGATAGAGAATTGTGATGTGGAACTTAAGGGTCATAAGTTTCCTGTTAGACCGTTCGTGATGGCCTTAGGTGGTTTTGATTTGGTTCTTGGGATGGATTGGTTAGCGGATTACGAGGCGAACATTGTGTGTCGCAAGAAGATGATTCGGTTGTCGGCGCCTGACGGTAGTTCAGTGACGGTTTATGGTGATCGGGTTACTACGATTCCGAAGGTGATCTCGATGGCGGTGACGGGAAAGTGTATGAGGCGTGGATGTAGTGCTTACTTGGCTTATGTAAAGGATGTGGATACGCCAACACCACAACTAGCCGATGTACCGGTTGTGTGTGACTTTCCAGATGTGTTTCCAGAAGACTTATCAGGAGTGCCACCTGACAGAGAGATCGAGTTTCAAATTGATCTGATACCGGGTGCCCAACCTGTTGCCAAGGCACCGTATCGGTTGGCTCCGACCGAGATGAAAGAGTTGATGGAGCAGTTGCAAGAGCTGCTTGATAAGGGGTTCATTAGACCGAGTATCTCTCCTTGGAGTGCTCCGGTCCTGTTTGTAAAGAAGAAGGACGATAGTATGAGGATGTGCATCGACTACCGCGAGCTGAACAAGTTGACAGTGAAGAACCGGTACCCCTTACCGAGGATAGATGATTTGTTCGATCAGCTTCAGGGTGCCAGTTGGTTTTCAAGGATAGATCTTCGATCTGGTTACCATCAGTTGAAGGTGAAGGAGCAAGATATTCCTAAAACAGCTTTCCGTACGCGCTATGGTCACTACGAGTTTCTCGTCATGTCTTTTGGCTTGACCAACACGCCAGCTGCTTTTATGGATTTGATGAACCGTGTGTGTCGGCCTATGTTGGATAAATCAGTGATTGTGTTTATTGATGATATCCTGATTTACTCAAGGAGCGAAGAAGAGCATGTCGGACACATTCGGGAGGTTCTAGAGACGCTGAGGAGGGAGAAGTTGTATGCAAAATTCTCCAAGTGCGCGTTCTGGTTGCGCGAAGTTCAGTTCTTAGGTCACGTGGTGAATCCTGACGGGATTATGGTGGACCCGGCAAAGGTGGAGGCGGTTATGCAATGGAAGTCACCAAAGACGCCATCCGAGATTTGTAGTTTCTTGGGTTTGGCGGGTTATTATAGAATATTTATCCAAGACTTCTCCAAGATTGCTTCTCCACTGACTAAGTTGACTCGGAAAGATGTAAAGTTTGTATGGGGTCAGGCTCAAGAGAAGGCGTTTGAAGAATTGAAAGCGAGATTGACTCAAGCTCCTGTTCTGTCATTACCCGATGGAAGTGAAGATCTGGTAGTTTATTCTGATGCTTCCTACTCGGGGTTGGGGTGCGTGTTAATGCAAAGAGGAAAGGTTATAGCCTATGCATCCTGACAGTTGAAGGTTCATGAGGTCAACTATCCTACTCATGACTTGGAGCTAGCATCCGTGGTCTTTGCATTAAAGATTTGGAGGCACTACCTTTACGGGACGAGGTGCACCATATTCACTGACCACAAGAGTCTGAAGTACTTCTTTGAGCACAAGGATCTGAACATGAGGCAGAGACGGTGGTTGGAACTGATAAAGGATTATGACTGGGAAATCCACTACCATCCGGGCAAGGCCAATGTGGTGGCTGATGCCCTTAGCCGGAAGGAGAGGCCCGAGCCGATTCGGGTGAAGGCATATCAACTGATCATGACCTTCGATGTGATGAAGCAGGTTAAGGAGTTTCAAGATGAGGCATTGAAAGAAGATCATCTTAACTCTGAAAGAATGAGAGGTCTGGTTGGGGAATTGGGTGAAAACACACTCGGTGTTAGAACCCGATTCGATCGTGTGTGGATTCCTCGTTTTGGGGATCTACGGGGGAAGATAATGGATGAAGCTCACAAGACTCGGTACTCCATTCATCCTGGTGCCACGAAAATGTACCATGATATGAAGAAAGATTATTGGTGGCCGGGTATGAAGCGCGATGTGGTGGAGTATGTGAGTAAGTGCCTTACTTGCTTACAGGTGAAGGCCGAGCACCAAAAGCCGTGTGGGAAGATACAACCTTTGGATATACCGGAATGGAAGTGGGAGCACATCACCATGGATTTCATTACAAAGCTGCCGCGTACCCCGAAAGGGTACGATGCCATATGGGTGATAGTTGATCGTTTGACGAAGAGTGCTCACTTCCTACCGATTCGCGAGACATATTCATCTGAGAGGTTGGCTGATCTGGTCATCAAAGAAATCGTAACTCGTCATGGTGTGCCGGTGTCTATCGTGTCGGATCGCGACACCCCGTTTACATCTAAATTTTGGAAGAAATTCCACGACTCTATGGGGACGAGGTTACATATTAGCACGGCTTATCATCCCTAGACTGATGGTCAGTCAGAAAGGACCATTCAGACGTTGGAAGACATGCTTCGGGCATGTGTGATTGATTTTGGTGGAAGTTGGGATGACCACCTACCGTTGGCCGAATTCTCATACAACAACAGTTATCATGCCCGCATTGGTATGCCTCCATATGAGATGCTATACGGTAGGAGATGCAGAACACCCGTTTGTTGGGGTGATATTGGTCAGAAAGAATTGGGAAGCGTCGAGGTAATCGAGGCTACGACTGAGAAGCTAGAGAAGATCAAAGCCTTCATGAAGGCAACCAAAGATAGACAGAAGTCGTACGTTGATAAACGACGCAGGCCGATCGAGTTCCAGGCGGGTGACCGGGTCATGTTGAAGGTCTCACCTTGGAAGGGTATCATTCGCTTCCGAAAGCGGGGCAAGTTGAGCCCCAGGTATATAGGCCCTTTCCGAATCATTGCTCGAGTAGGAGAGGTGGCCTATAGACTGGAGTTACCGGATGAGTTAAGTGGAATTCACCCGACATTCCATGTATCTCATCTAAGGAAGTGCTTAGCTGATGAAGATATGATTGTTCCAGTAGAGGATATCGAGGTAGACGAACGGCTCAATTATGTGGAGCAACCAGTGGCAATCATCGACCGAAAGGAGAAAAGGCTAAGGAATAAAGTGGTTCCTCTTGTGCGTGTACAGTGGAAGCACAGGAAGGGATCCGAGTCAACATGGGAGACTGAGGAAGAAATGAGACAGCATTATCCATGTTTGTTCGAAGAATAACAGGTTTCGGGGACGAAACCTATTTAAGGGGGGTGGACTTGTAACACCCGGATATTTCTTATTTTGAAGCCGGCAAAGAAAGAAAAGAAAATAAAGTCCAAAGTCGAGGGACCAAACTTGCCAACGAAAGAAAGTCGGGCGAGCGGAGTATATAAGGGAGAGGGCAGCCCTTACCCTCTCCCCCATACACAAAATTCAGCCATATTAGAGAAGAGAAGAGAGAAAAGAGGAGAAAAAGGAGAAAAAGGGGTGTTTCGGGTGATTCGGGTGTCCAAACTCGTCGTGTGGAAGCCAAATTGAAGCCCTTGACGTTGTGCTCGATTGTGTGAGTTCTAGGACCCCACTTTTACTTGTTTTCAACCGATTTTGGGGCTGGAAAGCATTGAAAACCCGTTTTTGTATGTGTGTGTGTTTGACCCATTTGGGTGTGATGTGTGTGATGTGTTTCGTGTATGTTTCCGGGCTTGTGTGTGCTTGTATGGTGTTATGGTATGCATCCCTAAGGTCCAAGAGGGTTAATTTAGGCTTAGAATGGGTTTGGATGAGCTTGGAGGCTGAAAATGGCAGATTGGGTTCGGGATGAACTCCATTCTACATCAGCTAGGGCTAGGCGACCGAATGGAGGTCATACGGCCGAATGAGGGGCGATTGAAGGTCATTCGCACGACTAAGGCTTCAGTCGCAAGACTGAGAGTCCAGTCGCATGAGGAGTCACACGACTGAGGGTTCAGTCGCATAAGTGCTTAGTCGCATGAGTTCATTCGCATTAGATCAGTCGCATAGGTGCTCATTCGCATTAGTCCCATCCGCATAAGGTCCATACGCACGACTGGATGTTCATTCGCATAGATGTTCATCCGCATGAGTCCAATCGCATGATGTTCAGTCGCATGGAGGCCATGCGACTGAAGGGTGTCCATATGCACGAATAGAGCTGTTGCACCCGAAGGAAAGTGTAGTTAGACTTCTGGCTTTCGGGGAAAAGTGCAGATGTAAGTTTGACATAAAGTTTCTCGTAAAAGCATGTAAGGTGCTGTTATGGCCTTAGAGAGCATGTAGGGCATGATGATGAGGATGATGTTGCATGTTTATGCATGTTATGTATGTATGTTGTTGCCCTATATGGTGATGGTGAATGTGTATGATATGTTCCTTATTATGATGTATGATTATCTTTCCTATGGCTTTACGTATTATGATGAATGAAATGAAGTATTATGTAACGTAAAGTGGAAAGAAATGACACGTCTTGCATGCATCGGATAACGGGTCCTTCTTTGTGATTGACCATTAATGTAGAACCTCTACCGCTTACCATTAGTACTGTGGCATACGTTTAGCTGTTCATTTATTGACTTCGGCCCAGTGGCTATGACTGATCAGTTATCCTTAGTATTGTGGCATACGTTTAGTTGTTCATTTATTGACTTCGGCCCAGTAGCTAAGACTGATCGGTTACCCCTAGTACCGTGGCATACGTTTAGCTGTTCATTTATTGACTTCGGCCCGGTAGCTGAGACTAATTGGGGTATAGCATATGGTATTGGTATGGATGATGTCCGATGCGCAAGTAAAGTTAAATGGAACAAATGAATGAATGAAGAAGATAATAATGGCATTATCTATGCGTACGTATGATGTGTGATCATGTAAAAGTAATGAATGGTTTTATATGAAAGTAAAGTATGTTTTATAATAAAACTAGAACTCACTCAGTAACGCTGACTTTTTATATGTTTTCCAGTTGGCAGGTGATGGTTGCTGAGGATGGCACCGCAAGGCTACTCAGCTTTTTTTGGGATGGCATTCTTTTGGATTAATGTTTTTGCATTGTAATGCGAACAAACTATTTTGTAACGAATGTTGTATTAACTTGCAAAAGCATTTACGTAGAAATGAAAGTTTATTTTAATGTTCCGCTGCGATGTTTATGAGACAAATGTAATTACATGTTTTATGCGCGATGATTGACCAGCTGTAAGCGTCCCGGGAATGGGGCCTTACATACAATGTGAAAATTAAATCTGATATAGAGTCTTTGAATATCCTTAAGAATGATTTTAAAAGGGCTGAATCTGACTACGAAATGAAAAGTGAAGAGTTAGAGAAAACCGTGTCCTCTTTAAAACATGAACATACCAATTATAGGACTCAAAGATTTAATCTCCAAATTGACGGAGGCTCAAGCCTAGCTAGTAATAGCAGAGGCTCAAGTCTGGAAGCATGCTATTTTTGAGGAAAACTTCCAAGCCATTCGTGCATCATCCTTCCACTCAAAGACTTGTTATCAAAACAATGGAAGGTTGGGAACTAATGAAATTGCTTTACCACATTCTTATGTGTCTATCAGACAACCAAGATGTGGAACCAAAAAGCAAGAGGTTCTAACTACTGACCCACCATCTCATAAGTTGAAGAATGATGCAACTATGGAGACCATCACAAGGAAGGACCAGGTAAGACAACCCATTCCCACCAGTGATAATCAGCCCCTAACCACTAATGCCAGAAGAAACAGGGCTAAAGCAGCCAAAAAAACTGCCAAGAAAGTGGTTGAATCCAAGTTGAAGATAGACCCAAAGCAAAAAGGCGTGTTTATTCCCAGATTCAAGGTGGTTGGAACTCTGATCTGGGAAGGAGTGTAGTACCAGCACTCTTGTCCTGCTAAAGGATCAGAAGTTAAAACGAAAGACTGCTGATGACGACAAGAAGTCCAAGAAACAATAGTGTTCACTTCCCACAAAAGTTAACATTACATGCATAAGGTGTGGTTTGCATAACCACATGGCTAAAGATTGTTACAACAATCCTGCAAGCACATATTATGCCAATAATGTTAAGAAAAAAGAAGTCAAGGAAGGTTTCACATTTGGACCTTATCACATGGTCCAAGTGATGAGGAAAGGAAAGCTTGTTTCCGAAGCAAAGTTACCTTCGGAAGAAACTCATCCTTCCGAAAGGAAAATAGCTTTAAAAGATAAGGCAAAGAAAATTCAAAAGAACAAAAGAGTTCCTTTGAAACTTTCTAGAAAAGAAGACTGCTTCTGAAGAAAAGGTATGGAAAGCTTCTTCCGAGAAGAAAGAAGCCTCGGAAGTATGCCATGCTGCCCAAGCTTCATTAAGCTCATCTACACTGATCAACCAAGGGATGGAATGGAAGAACAAACAAGATGTTGCAGCCCAAACCTTATCTTCACAGACATCTATAGAACCTTCATGCATACACTTTGGTTCAATTATGTCGTCATCATTGGAAGAGCCCAAGAACAGCAAGGCTTGGGTTTCCAATAACAACCAACTTTTTCACCTTATGTGCAGGGACATCCACATGAACAAGAATGACAATGTGTGGATTGTAGATAGTGGATGCTCCAGGCACATGGCTGGGAATATATCTCTTTTTCAACAATTTCAACATTTTGATGGATATCCTGTTCAGTTTGGAGGTGAGGCTGAATAATCCATTTTTGGCAGAGGAAGTGTATCCAATGGCAAGTTAAAATCGACAAAGTAAACTTTCTCAAACAGCTTGTACATAATCTTTTAAGTGTTTCTCAAATCTGTGATCGAACGCACCAAATGCTTTTCACAGAACATGAGTGCATTATCCTTAAACCCGAGATGACAATTCCTCAGGAATTGGTGCTTCTTAGATCTCCCAGCAAAGGGGATATATACAAGCTGGATATGAACAATGCTTACCCATTGGGTGAAGTATCATGCTTTCTTTCCAAAGCTGATTGTAATGAGTCAACTTGTGGCATAAACGAATGTGTCATGTTAATTTCAAAACCATGAATCAATTGGTTAAAAAAAACTTGGTACATGGTGTGCCTAAAAAAGAATTTGTCTGCAAAGATAACTGTGTTGCATGTCTGAAAAGAAAGCAACATAGAGTATCTCATAAATCCAAAGAAGTTAACTCTATCACCACTCCATTACACTTATTGCACATGGATATATTTGGTCCCACTAGTATAATGAGTATTGGAAAGAAATCATACTGCCTTGTTATTGTTGATGGTTTTTCTAGATTCACATGGGTATTCTTTTTAAGAACTAAAGATGAAACTGCTTAAACTTTAAAATCTTTTATTCTTAAAATAGAAAATCAAATTGATCAAAAGGTTAAGATAATTAGAAGTGATCAAGGGACTGAGTTTAAGAATCAAGTTCTTGACTCATTCTATAACTCAAAAGGGATTGCTAGACAATATAGTGCTCCTAGAGCTCCTCAACAAAATGGTGTTGCTGAGAGGAGAAATAGGACATTTATTGAGGCTGCTCGAACCATGTTAGCTGATTCAAAGCTGCATCTAACATTCTGGGCAGAGGAAGTCAGCACTGCATGCTATGTGCAGAACAGAGTTCTTGTAGTTAAGCCACATGAAAAGACCTCTTATGAGTTATGGAACAAGAGGTCACCTTTCATTGGCTTTCTTAGGTCCTTTGGCAGTAGGTGTACCATACTTAACACAAAGGACAATTTGGCAAAATTTGCTAAAAAGTCGGATGATGCTATCTTTGTTGGATATTCCTCATACTCTATTGCCTATAGAGTTTACAACATCAAAAATCAACAATTTGAGGAATCATCCAACATTGTTGTTAATAAGCACACTTCTTGTGTTAAGGGGAATGGACCTGATCATATCTTTGATTTAGAATTGTTTCCAAACTATTCTAAACCTTCTTATGATAATTTTTCAGCTGGAACAGGTACTCAAAGTGATTCTGATGATGACCAACTGTTTGAGTTACCCAGACCTCTTCTAAGTTCTCCAAGAAATACTGAAAATCAAGCTCCCATAATTGGAAGATCTGATAGTATATCTATCTCAAGAACCAGTAGAGCTTCAACAAGTTGTCAACAAAGTGAGCCTCAAAACACATCCAGTGACAATGCACAATACCAAGTTGATAGAAGCAACCTTCTGAAGGAATAGGCAACTGTTAATGCTGCTTCACAACCAATTGATACTGATGATGTCTCTCTTCATTCAATTACTCCTCATTGAATGAATGTGAGACGTCAGTCGGACCAAGTGTTCACAACCTTGAGCAAAATTTTTCCAATTTGACTATCCATGAAGCTGGATGTAATTCATAGGCTCAGGATTCACAACACCCATCCAGTTGAGAACATCATTGTAGATGTTTCGGAAGGCGTGAGAACAAGGGGACAAACTCACAATAGGAATGTCTTCTTGTACTCATGTTTCTTATCACAAATCGAGCCAAAGAAGGTAGAAGAAGCCTTGAAAGATAGTAGTTGGGTTGAATCAATGCAAGAGAAATTGCTTCAATTCAAGAGACAAAAGGTTTGGAACCTATGTCCACTACCATCTGGTCAAGTACCCACTTGCACAAAGTGGGTATTCTGGAACAAGAGAGATAATAGAGGATTGATTATCAAGAACAAGAAAAGACTGGTAGTTCAAGGATACACACAAGAGGAGGAAATTGATTACACTGATGTCTTTGCACCTGTTGCAAGACTTGAGGTAGTGAAGATCTTTCTTGCTTATTTAGCATCCAAGAACTTTACAGTCTACCAGCTTGATGTCAAGTATGCTTTTCTATACGGGGATATAGACGGAGAAGTATATTTGTGTCAGACTCTAGGATTTGAAGACCCACAACACCCCCACGGTATGTGCAAATTGGATAAAGCTCTCTATGGGCTGCACCAAGCACCTAGGTTGTGGTATGAGACTTTGTCTCAGTTTCTCCTAAAGAATGGTTACTTGAGAGGTACCATTGACAAGACTTTATTCATAAGAACGTCCTGGAAAGACATTTTGCTCGTACAAGTCTATGTTGATGACATCATATTTGGTTCCTCAAATGACCAAATGTGTAAGGACTTTGAGAGCATTATGAAGAAGAAGTTTGAAATGAGCTCCATGGGAAAAATGGACTTTTTCCTTGGAATTTAGTAAAACAGATGAAAGAAGGGTTCTTTATCAATCAATCTAAGTATGTTAAAGACATCTTAGAAAGATTTGATATGAAAGATTGTAAGCCACCAAAGACTCCTATACCCAGAAATCACAATCTTTGTCCTGACTCTGAGGGGGAGGATACTGATGAACATCAGTATAGGGAAATTATTGGATCTTTGATGTATCTCACAACAAGTAAACCTGATATAATGTTTGCAACTTGCATATGTGCAAGATATCAGCCTGCTCATTAGGTGTCTCACCTAGTTGCTGCCAAGAGAATCCTTAGAGACCTAAACTAGGTCTCTGTTATCCAAGGAACAACAAATTCAATCTCTATGGCTACATTGATAGTGACTATGGTGGCTACAACATCAATAAGAAATCAACATCAGGAGGATGCCAATTTCTTGGTGGAAGGATAATCTCATGGCAATGCAAAAAAGCAATCTTGTGTCTCAACATCAACTGCTGAAGCTGAATACATTGCTACTTCTAGTTGTTGTGCTTAGCTGTTGTGGATTCAAAACCAGATGTTAGATTATGGATTCAATTTCATGGAGACTCCTATCCACATTGACAACAAGAGTGCCATTTGTATTATAGAAAATCCTATCAAGCACTCCAAGATAAAGCACATTGACATTAGGTATCATTTTATTAGATATATTCATGAGAAAAATCTGATCAAACTAGTCAAAGTTGACTCAAATGAACATATGCTGATTTGTTCACCAAGGCATAATGAACAAAGATTTAAGTATCTTATTACATCTATTGGGATGATAAACATTGATTAGTCTATCTCATTTGAAAACCATTTCAAAATGTGTCTTGTCTTTGTCAAAACAATTTAAGTTCTGTTACAAGAAGGTATTTCTTCTAAATTTGGCTAAGTATGAGTTCTTCCAAAAAAGAAATTAACCCTCGGAAGATGTCTTACGTATCTTCCGAAGGAAAATTCCTCCAAGGATAATTTTTTCTTCCGAAGAGTTTTAGCCTTGGAAGAACATTTGATGATATATCAAATCTATTTTCGAAGCTTGAAAACTTGTTTACTCGGAAGGCCTTCTTATTCTCGGAAGTAAAATTCTCTTTGGATAAAATGTATCTTCAGAAGTAAGTTCGGCTTTGGAAGAAGATTACCTTCGGAAAACCTTTTACACTCGGAAAAAAGGTTTACTGTGTAACGGAAATCTTTTGGGCCCCACTCTGAAAAAGGTAAAGATTTTATTAATGATGTCGGAATATTTTAAAAGGTTTTATCCTTAACGCCATTATCACATCATACCCCAAACTGTCATTTCACCATATCTATCCGCCATTTCACACCTTTAAATACTTCCAGCCTATCCTTTTTATCTTTTTACCACTTTCACAGCCATAAGTTTCTTTCGTCTTCTATTTACCTAAAATCAACCTCATTTCCTCTGTAACTTTCTCAAACAATGGCACTAAACCCTCAGCACAACCAAGTCGCACTCCTTGACTGTTCCAAGGATGTTGACTTCTCCAATATCATCCACTTCCTTACTCAATCCACCTACTACACTACCCCAACTGTTAACCCCACTGTTTACTTAAACCAAATAGCAGAGTTTTGGGGGATTGGTCAGATTGAAACCCTGAACAGAGTTAGGGATATTAGGTCAAGCATTTGTGGCTCGGAATTGATCATATCCGAACAAACCATCAGGGAGTACTAAGAGCTCCATGATGAGGGTTTTCCTATGGAGTTCCCCAAAACAGACCTAGATACACATATATCCAGTTGGGATATGGTGGTGATGTGAGCAGGTCAACTGTATACAAGTTCAATTTCTCCTACAATTGGAAATTCCTGTTTCACATAGTCAATCACTGCTTGTCAAATAAGTCTGGGGGCTGGGATCAAATTCCCTATATACTAGGATGCCTAGTTCAGGGGTTTGTAAAAGGCCTCAGGTTGAACTACCCAAAGTTTGTGCTGACCAATCTCATGGGAAACCTTAAAAGGGAAACATTTTACATGTATCCCTAGTTTATTCAGCACATAATCAACTGTGAGCTGGATCAGAGTAAGATTGTCTGTACAGCTACTCTACCTATCCCTCACATGAGGTCGGCCATCTTCAAGGTGCTGAAGAGGGTGTCCATAAACTTCACCGGAACACACATTAAGCTTCTTCCAGGTACGATTGAGCCAATGGCTCCTGGTGACGTCCCTGTTAACCCCACACGTGATGAACCCACACCAGCAATAACCACCATAATGCCAAATCTTCCTTCTCAGCCCATCAAATACACATATCAGAGACGCTCCAAGCGAACTCTTATTCAATCTCCTCTAATTGAACAAGTTCCCTCAGTTCAATCCAAAAAGGCTAGAGTGGAAACATGGGCTCCCAATCAGTTTGAGGTCCCACCATCCTTCATATTTGATTTCTATATGGGCATTGAGTCTCCTTAGTCTCAATCCCATAAGACCCAAACCCAAATTGTAAGCCCTCGGGCAGAGTCACTATACTCCCCTGAGTAGCCAAAAAGGGACAGCCCCATAAAAGGCTCAATGCCACTACACATTGATCAAGGTCCCGGAACACTAGGCATAACATCCACATCCTTCACTGACCTTCTCATAGGTACTGATGAAGAAATTATGTCTCTCCAAGGCCATGATGTTGATCCACAACACCTATCTGAAGATCAACTGAGCCAAGAGAGATCTCTGATTTCTAGCCCCCATCAGCAAACCAAAACTGAGGTGAGTCCCACTGGTGTGGAGGGGACTCATGTAGATTCAGTTGCCACTACTGAGAGTGCCTCAATTGGTCCACAGGACAGTAGTAATATATCTGAGACTGAATCTACATCAACCCTGCCTTTTGATGACACTAAAAGAGACATCATTAAGCAAAGGAAACCAGGGTGCCAAGAAACCACAACTGGTGGTGAGGATGAACTTACTAGGTATGTTGCCTCATCTCCTCGTGATTCTTTTAAAGAAGATGAAGGAAGTATGCAACTCACCATAAGAGACCTACTTTTTAAAGTCTCAAACCTTGAATCCAGGGTTAAGACTTTAGAGGATAGGTCTGCCACTCAGCAACTTG
This sequence comes from Flaveria ramosissima, assembly GCA_025215565.1. NCBI lineage: Eukaryota > Viridiplantae > Streptophyta > Magnoliopsida > Asterales > Asteraceae > Flaveria > Flaveria ramosissima. The sequence continues at coordinate 16,878,497 of CM046034.1, forward strand.
AGATTGAACATCTCAAGGCTTAACTAGTTGAGAAACAGACTAAGAGATCTGTTAGGCATGTACCAATACAAGTCTCTCTAACTTCCTCCTCTAGCTCATCAAGCTCTCAAGATGATGCTACCAAAAAGGGGGAGAATGTTCAAAGAGAAACACATGTGGAGCAGCCAAGCTTAGCCTTTCTACACTAGCTTCAAGAAATCCTGCTCAGCAATCAACTACTTTCCCTGAGCCTCCTCCTATCATTCTTCAAGTGGACCCAAGGATGCTCATCGATTTGAATAGATTCTTAACCAAATTTCTGATGAGCTCCTCACTTGAACAGCCAAGTCCAGATGTTGCTTTGGCAGACTTTGGAGCTGAAGAGCTTTAGAGATGGAATGCACCATCTACCACTATCAAGGGAGTTGGTCAACCTAAGGTCCACATTAAACCTGAGACTGAATTAGAAAGGGATATGAGGACTGATGGCCCAGCAACTGAAACAGTTGGGAGAGATAGTGAACTGCCACTAACTTCCGAAGCTGAAGTCAAAGCTGCGGAAGAATCATTTCAAACTTCCGAAGCTGAGATCCAAGCTGCGGAAGGACTATACTCTCTGTCTGATGATCTAATTATCACAAATGAAATCTTGAACTGGCATCTAAGATAAATAGTGAAGACTTTCTCAAAACCCCTCTCACTTAAACACCATCACCATCACAAGCTCAGATCACCACCCATCAACCTGAATCCTCTACACAAGAACCTCCAAAGTCACAAGCTTCCGAATACATCAAGGGTAAAAGGAAGTTGAATGCGGAAGAACTACTTGAGGAAGAAAGGTTGGAGAAGTTTAGAAGAAAATGTAGACTTCCCTTTGAGAAACTATTAGCTACAAATAGCAAAGCAGTTGTAGTCAATCAGGAGGCTATCAACAACCAAAGAAGGGTGGAGATTATTGACAGGCTCGTCAATCATGGTGTAGCCAGTGAAGATGTTCTCTTCTTACTACTTGAGGAGTTGGTAGAGTTAGAGAAGGCAACCCTGCTGCGGAAAGAACAAGAAGAAACAGCAAGGCTGGCCTTAGAAGAGGAAGAAGAGAGAAAGAAAGAGGAAGCTGAGCAATTGCTAGGGGATGAAAGGATAGCTCTTGTAAGCTCTAGGGGATTCTCTCTGGAGGAACTTACTCCTCATGATAATGATACGATCTTGTGGCTTTTTAACAAAGAACAAGATCAAATGAACAAAGAGAGAAAGAGGGCTTCCAGGGAAAAGCTGAAGGAAAAGAAGAAGAAAAAGGAAGAAGCTCAACTTGTAGTTGTCAAGAAGATGGGAGATAAAGCCTGGAGGAAGGATTATCTCATGGCCCATGGCTTCTCTAGTAGGCAAGTTGGCCCCATGTCGGAGAAGACCCTGCAGCGACATGTCAGTGACATCAAGACTGACAGTGGCTCAAGAAGAAGGAAGGAGATATATAGAAGAATACAGGGGATGACTTCTAAACCCGCACCTCAACCACAACCTTAACCAGAACCAACACCTCTTCCTTTCCGCATCAAAACCAAACCAACCACTGAGCCTTACACTCCTGAGCCCACACCATTATCCATACCCTCTACGACACCCATTCCATCAAAACAACCACCACCATTACCTATCCTCAAACCCAAAACACTCCCTAGAACCCAATCATCATCCACCCAACCTAAGTCATCCTCTCAACCATCTAAACCTCTAACCTTAGAAGAATTCAAGGAGATCAAGAAGAATCTCATTAAATTTACTACTCTGAGTGATATCTCTTATGAGAAGGGGTACATCAAACAAACCTTCATTGATGGCTCCTCATGTTCCCTCACAAGAGAAGAATTCCTTGATTTGCTAAGACGAACATTGGACCAAGCTCTCAAACTCTTAGCAACTAATTCTGATTCTCCTGAGAAGAAAGCTGGTGACTTTACTGGACACTAGGAAGGGAGATAAGTTACCAAATTAACCTCTTGTTCCTAGAAAGAAAGTAGTCCAGTGAAGGTTTGAAGACTCTTCTCACAACTTTGTTGTGGAAAGAGAGAATGGTGAAATCAATAGGCTCAATGCCTCTTCTCTGCTACACTCCAGCAGATTGACATTACTAAGGTTAGCAGAGAAACCATTCTCCAATCCCTCCAACTCTAAGGTAGCTGCTCACATCAGAAATCATCTGAGCAGTCTTCACCTGGCTGAACTGACTATAAGAACCAAGATTAAAGAAGAGTTAAAGCAGAGAGAGAAGGAAGAAAATGAAGGGTCAACCACCAAAATCAAAGCCTTCTTACAAATGGTTGAAGGCCCTGAATTGGAACCCATAGTTAGATGGGAGTATGACTACAACTCTCATCATCTAACTCTCTTCAGAGGGACACAACAAAGGGTACACGTCATTCAAAGTGACAGACTAGATCTTTTGTCCACGAAAGACTTGTACAAATTTCTCAGCATCACATCAGGAAAGAACAAAGAGACATATAAGAATCTCCTCTTCTTGGTGCTGAAAGTTTTAAGAAATAGAAACAAGTGAGGTTTTGGTAGCATCAGCCTAAGGGGAGTTTGTTGGATCAAGTAAGACTAGTGCAACCAATGCAAACACTTAGAATAATTTTGGTACAACTAAGAAGGAACTTCCGAAGGCAAAAGGAACTTCCAAAGGTAAAAGCTGAACTTCTGAAGGTCAAGGCTAAAAGAGCTTCCAAACAGGAACTCTAACTTCCGAAGACAAAGTATTCCTTCTTCCGAAGTTCAACACTTAAAAAATTCCAAGACAATGGCTTCCGAAGATTGAAGATCATCACAAACCTCAGAAAAAGTAAACTCTTTCTAAGTATAAGTGGCTTCGGAAGAACTTGTTCTTCTGAAGCCAGTTAACCTTCGAAAGAACCTAATATGAAACAGTGGACATAAGTATGTTCCGTCTGACAAGCCGCTGCAACCTCTGATATACTGCATGGTGCTTTCCCATGCCCAAGTAGTTGACCATACTTTATTCCATTGTTCATTCCTTATCAATTAGTACAGTTACCAACTTTAGTTGGTGACAAAAGGTAAGTCATGGACATGTCATGACAACCAAATCTTAGATAATATTTTATCTTAGATACCTTACTTCTAGTAATGTAGTATTTGTTTAGTCGTAAGTTTCCAGCTGGTATCAAAAAATAACTGGCTGTAGGTAGTAGTATATATAGTTTCTCATTGTAACTTTGTTAACATGCTTGTAAGAGTCTTGTAATACTTTGAGTTGAGAAATAATATATACAAGTATCTTGAAAAACCTATCTTCTTGTGTTTGTTTACTTAGTATATTATTATCAACTCTTAAGGGATTTGTTGGATCTAGTCTTGATAGGTCTAGACATATTGTATATGCTTAGCACTTTGATTAATCTCTTGTAATAAACTCTTGTAAATCATTATCTTAATGTATGCTTTATATATATAAGTTAACCCATAAATGTGTTGATTTGTATGTTATTGCAAGCTTAACATCATACTTAGTCAATTTCATGAAATTGACTAAGTGTAGAAAGATCTACGGAAGAACATTTTTGTCCTTCCATAGATAATCTTCTTAAACAAAGTGCATCCGAGGATCTTCTACGGAAGAACACTTATGCGGATGAAGTTAAGGAACTCCTTCAGAAAACCAAAGATCTGCGGATGAACAACTTGCATACCGATAAAGTCTACCAAGTGAAGACTTCTACGGAAGACCAATGTTCTACGGAAGACCAACACTTGCACGTACTTCAAGTACATCAAGTCAACAAGTCAAATACTAAGTGATGTCATAAAGTCAACTCCTATGGATGACTTTAACTCAGTCAGAGAATGTGTCATAACATTCTCTGAGTAACTTTCTTACCATGATAAAAAAAGTTACTGTTTCCAAGAAATTCATTGTTTAGCCTAATAGTAAATTCCTGAGCCTATAAATACAAGGTATAGGCTCACACTTTTGTGACGGCTGAATACCTAACAATACATCAATCAAATTCGATCAATCAATCACAAAACCCTAGCAGCCGCCACACCAATTACACCAAAATCATCAATAGAATCATAACAAACATCATCATCAACAATTATTATATGATCATTCGTAATCATTAATCTGTTTTTAATGAAATATTTTTCAATCAAATCGTGTTCATTCATTTATTTCGCTTAATTGTTCTTTTCTTCATTATTACATTCTTTTGCGTTTGTTATTTCTTATTCAATCAATTGAACAATGTTAGTGATAATTTCGCGATCATTATTTCGAACCCAATCTAACACTGATAATTCCTTATTGCGATCTTTGGATTCACATGTGGTATCAGAGCCAAGTGCTCATTGATTTAGATCGATTGATCTTTCAGTGTTAGAATTGTTTGATTGATTGTTATATCATTAGATCTATCCGTTTTCTGATCAGATCTATTGATTTTGAGTAAAATTGCTTTTAGGTGTTCATATAGTCTTGAGTGTTTAAGTTGAGCTAGACTAATCGATAGCTAACAAAGGCATTATACTCAACGATTTGGTGTAAATGAATTTAAAACAATCAAACTGTGATTCATCGTTCAGCTATTACTATTACATTGCTAGGTTAATATTGATCGACATTCACATTAATTGATATGTAGATCTGTGTTATTGATTGATTATCAACAATTGTTCAAGTCAATTGAACAAAACATATCAACAAACATCCATGATTTAATATTAATAATTATTAAGAGTATTCACTGATTTGTGACTTCAACTACTTAACTATTCAATAATCAAGTGTTTGTCTTTAATTAGTTCATTCACAAAAGAAATTTTGTTTTAGTTGAACATTAATTTTTGACTAAAATTAGTAATTCTTTTGGTGGATTATCATACCAACCTCCGAAGTTGGAAACCAAAGCGGATTTTAAATCCTGGAAAATCAAATCCACGAATAATGGGAATTACACTGATTCTGATTTATGGGTATAATAACTGAAGGTCCTTATATTCCACCAGCTCTTGAGGTGGGTTATAAAGACCATAATCAACCTATAAATACTGATGATACCTTCTTTGATCATTTTGAGAAGGGTCTCAATAATGGTGAAACTTTCTTCAATCAAGGATCATCATCAAAATCAAAGCAGCAACCAAACAAAGAAAAGTGAAAGAGAATAGCTAGAGAAACAAGAACAAAGTTCCACAAGCTCATCTTTAATAGAATCATCTTCACCACAAACAAAACATAATTAATCCATTGAGTCTAAAATCAACACTGAAACATCAAGATTCATTCATGAGGGAGTAACCATTTTAGATACTAGTGGTAAACCCAAGGACATTAAAGCTTGGGTTTCTCATTCTAGTTGATTTCATTATGTATGCAGGAACAAGCATGTAGGACTGACAACAAAGTGGTATGTTGACAGTGGTTGTTCCAGGCATATGACAGGAACTGTTCTCTACGCCATGATTTTAAACATAAATGCCTCCTATGTGGCATTTGGTGGGGATAAGAAGGGAGGTAAAATTGTTGGTGAAGGAATGGTAACTAATGGTGTACTCAAGTTTGAGAAAGTAAATTATTATGAAAATTTACAATACAACTTACTGAGTGCGTCTCAAATTTGTGATCAAAATTATACCACTTTACTTGATAACACTAACTGTTGCATTCTTAAGCTAGGTTTTTCCATTCTAGAAGACTGGATCCTTCCTAAAGCATCAAGAAAAGGAAACACATATGTTTTGGATATAAACAATACTGCAGTCACAAGCAATGAAACATGCCTGATGTCTAAGTCATCAAAAGATGAGTCTCAGTTGTAGCATAGAAGGCTTGTTCATTCCAACATGAAGAACATGAATATATTGGTGAAAAATGACCTAGTCATTGGACTTCCAAAGAGATAATTTTATTGTTCAAATCATTGTTCTTCATTTTATAAAGGAAGACAACATAGAATGTCACATAAATCCAAAATAATCAACACAAACTCAACACCTCTCAAATTGCTTCACATGGATCTATTTGGTCCAACCAATGTCATGAGCATTGGTAAAAGGCAATATTGTTTGGTGATTGTGGATGATTTCACTAGATTCATATGGGTCTTTATCTTAAAACAAAAGAGTGAAACATTAGAAACATTAATGGAGTTTGTCACCAATATTGAAAATTAAATTGATCTAAAAGTGAAAATTTTCAGGAGTGATAATGGATTTGAATTTGTTAATAATGTTTTAGATTCTTTTTGTAGAATTAAAGGCATTGCAAGGCAATTCAGTGCACCAAGAACTCCATAACAAAATGGAGTTACTGAAAGAAGAAATAGAACTCTCATTGAAGCAGCAAGAACAATGCTAGCTTATTCATATTTGCCATCACCTTTTGGGCTGAAGCAGTGAGCACATCATGCAATGTTTAAAACAGGACATTAATTGTCAAAGAATATAAAAAAACATCATATAAGCTTTTATTTAAAATAAAACTTTCCATAGGATATCTTAAAGCTTTCGCTGTCATGTGTCTGTTTTAAATACACATGAACAATTGGGGAAGTTTTCTGAGAAAGCTTGTGATGGTTTCTTTGTTGGATGCTCTTTAACATCTAAATCATATAGAGTTTACATTCCATAACAAAACATTATGGAAGAAACACCTAATGTCTCATTTGATGAATCCTTATTTCCAAAATCTGTTAAAGGATCATCATGGTTGTTTGATATAGATGCACTCACAAACTCATTTAACTCTGGTTGTTTGAATACTGCAGGTTCTGCGGATACATGCTATCCTTATGTTCCTCAAAACATGAATGAAGTATCATTATTTGCTGATCCTCCAAGAATTCAGTCTTACACTTCAAGTGTTAGTGATCCTGGCACTTCATATCATGCAAACAATGCAGAACAAGACCAGTCAAGCAGATCAAAATTATCAGATGAGAACACTACATCAGTAGTAGCTAACTCTGCATCTGCGGATGTTTGTCCTACATCCAGAGATATGGATATTGCATCAGCAGATGTTCTATTCACACCGGTAGATATTCCATGCTCTAGAGATGGTTCACTACATTCCAAAGAATTTACGTCATCAGATCAATAAACATCATCCGTATATGTTCCTGTAACCTCTGCGGATGTTCAAAACACATCCGTAGATGTTCTTGCGGAAGTTGTTGACAGTGCTGCTGATACACAAACTCATGAGGAGGGATATCATTTAGCTTCTGAGGATCAAAATGATGAAGAACTTGAAGACTTCATAGATTCTCCATCTCAACTGAATCCCTCTCTAACAATGAATATGACCAACTCGGAATCATCTATTTCAATTGCATCTATTCCAACAACAAGGAATCATAAGGATCATCCAATAGACAATATTATTGGTGATCTTAATGAAAGAACCATAAGAAGCCAAGGGGGAGCTGCAAACATTGTCTCTTCACTTGTTTTCTTTCACAAGTGGTTCCTCCCAATATCATAGATGCATTGAAGGATAATAGCTGGATTGAAGCTATGCAGGAAGAGCTTCAACAATTCAGAAAGCAGAAAGTCTGGAATCTAGTTGATCTTCTTGAAGTTCAATATCCCATTGGCACAAGGTGGTTGTTCAAAAACAAACTAGACAACAGATGTATTATTGTGAGAAACAAAGCAAGTCTAATAGCACAAGGATATACCCAAGAAGAAGGAATAGACTACGATAAAGTTTTTGCATCAGTTGAAAGGATTGAAGCCATAAGAGTATTCCTAGCTTATGCTTCATATAAGAAGTTCACAATTTACCAAATGGATGTAAAATGTGCTTTCTTATATGGGAAAAATGATGAAGAGGTCTATGTAGCTCAATGTAACACCCCGAAAAGTCAAAACGAGTTATCAACGATAATGGGCTTGATTATTAGGTATTGAATAAAAGAAGAAAATGGGTTATGGGAAAAATTAGGCTTATGGGCAAGAGCCTAAGTAATTTAGGGCCCATAATCAGCCCTTTAACCCACCTAATCAGCCACTATCTTCTTCATTTGAACCCTAGCCACCCAAATTCATAGAGAGAGAAAGTAGAGAGAGACAGTGAAGAAAACTCAAGATTTGGAGCTTCAAAGGTTAAGGGATTGAAGATCTGAACGATTGAGCATCAAACCACAAGAAAGGAGCAACAAATCCAGGTAAGAATCGGGCTCTAAACCCTTCTATAGTTCAAACCCGGATTCTAGGGTTTTGGGTTTTGAAAACTTGCAAAGAATCGCATAAAGGTCACATTTTTACGTATGAAAACATGTATAAAGCTTAGATATAGCCTCATGGTTGATAAACTAAGGGATTGGATGTAAAAAGTTGCGATTTTGGGTTAAAAACGGGCTGGTTCGTAATTTTTATGCGATCTGCGAAACTGTCTGTGCATCCAACAAAATTGCATATTCAAACTGCGAAACTATGGGTTTTCTGCGAAACTATAGTTTCGCAGGTAATTTTGCTGCCATGGAATTCCAACGAAAGTTGCGCAAAACTGTCATGTGAAACTGGCAGGCGAAACTGTCAGCGAAACTGGCAGCGAAACTGTCAGCAAATCTGTCAGCGAAACTGCTTTTCGGGCAGCGAAATTAGCAGCGAATTTAGGCAGAAATTAACCCCTTTAAGTGATAACTTATTTGCAGGCTGTGTAGTGTGCTCCTTGCCTAGAAAGCTTAGTTTAGAAGTTACTCACGGGATCCACATGAGTTCTAGATCCCTTGTTTATAAGTTTTTCCATGTTTTGGGGTTATTATGCATACTAAATGACCTAGATTTTATGAGGTTTTAACAGGAAGATCGATTTTTCTATAAGGAAATGTGCTATATAAATGTTTAAAAATAAAAATTTTTCACGCTGACCTGGCAACCCGGCCCAAGCCAGGGGCGTTGCCCCTTGGACCCCACTAGGGGCTGCTGCCCCTAGGACACCGCTATCAGGGGCTGCCGCCCCCGAACCCCTACTGCCCGCGGTGGGTCGGTGATGTTTTTATGATGACATGTACTTGATGTGTTGTGTTGTTTATTTTTAAAGTATTATATATCAAAGTGGAAGATGATATTAATGAAAAGTGAAACTTAATGAATGTTACCCCTGGGCCCATTTGATGATGAAAAGTCTTGCAAGCACTCTGATCGACTTCACTTACGTGAGTCTGATGTATGATGATTGATCCGTATTCATGAGCGGGCTATGTAGCTTGCAGTGTGGATCAACTATCGGGGGTTAGCTACAATGATGATATGTACCGACAGGGATCGACATTCATTGTCGATCAACATGGAGCTCTTGCTTTGTGCAATCTCATTTATGATGAAATTGAAAGATAATAGAAAAATAAAAGATAATGAACATGCTTATTATGATGCAAGAAATGTTATGTACTATGATGTATGCATGTTCATTATATGAAGGATAAAGTTTATATTCTCTTATTTATCTAAATTTAGAACTCACTTAGCAAAGCTGACTTTTATGCATAATAGTTGGCAGGTAAATGTTGATGCTGAGGATGGCGCCAGGGAGCTACATGGAGATCTATAGATGGCATTCCTGTTTATGAAATCTTTTATTGTAATTTAAGAAAAAGTACAATGTTTTATTTACAAACGAAGGACAAATGTTATGATTATAATATCAACTGCAAGTTTTAAATGAATGTTTATTTATTCCGCTGCTTTGTTTTGTTATTAAAATGATTTTATGCTATGATTAACCAACTGTGAGGCTCCCTCGGAACGGGGCCTTACAAGTTGGTATCAGAGACAAAGTTTAAGAGAATTGGGTAAACTATTTTTAAAACCTAAACTTAAACTGAAAATGGGACCGAATGAAGGACGCCAATCCAAGTAGCTACGTGCCATCAGGTAAAAGTTTGAAGTAAAACTGGGATTATGTGTGTGTGCTATGTGTTTTATGTGCTTCTAGATTTGAATACTAACATGCGTTAGGATAGAGATTGCTTGGGATAGGAGGGTAAGGTAAGTGGTTATTCACACTTGGCCACTGTAATTAAGGACTTACCGTACTTATAATGATCTGAGCAATTATCTTGAATAACCATTTTGGTGTTTGAATCTTATAGGAATTAGTTATGGCTGGTAGAAAATCAGGGAAGGCAACCCGAGGAGGTGCTTGTGGCGGGCGTACTACTGAGCCACGTGTCACTTGGAGCAAAGCTAAGGCTCCCGAGACTATTCACGAGGAGTCAAACCTCCATAGTCACCCGGAGGGGGAGAGATCAGCCACCCTCAAATCCACTGTGAAAAAGGCTATCGCTGACGAAGTCTACAATGTCATGCAAAATGTCTTGCCCTTGGTAGTGACCGAGGTGATCAAGGCAGTCAAGGATGGACAGAAAGCTGATAAGAAGGGGATGGAAAATGAGAAGAATTCTAGAAGGTCCACCGGGAGGACGGAGGAATCTGAAGAGGAGCCATCAAACCCTAAGGTGGTAGTCCATGATGACGACAGTGATGAGTAGTCCGAGAGAGATACTACTAGGGGGTGCAACTATGGGGCATTTCAAAGGTGCAAGCCCCCGACCTTTGACGGTAACGGCAATGCTACTGCCGCTCATCGTTGGGTCAGAGAGATGGAAGCGGTACTGGAAATTAGTGAGTGCCGGGAAGATCCAAAAGTTAAGTTTGCCACTCATTCTTTCGTCGACTCAGCGTTGTGCTGGTGGGACAATCTTGTCCAGGTTGAAGGAAAGCGATCGATAGCCAGAATGAAGTGGTCTGAGTTGAAAGAGTTGGTGCTGGAGGAGTATTGTCCCTATTGGGATTTAGACAAGATTGAGAAGGAGTTCTTGTATTTGGAGGCTGGGAACATGACTCATCAAGAGTATACCTCCAAGTTCAATGAACTTGCAAGACTTGTGCCAGACATGATGACACCTGTATCCAAGAAGATCAAGAGATACATACAGGGTTTGCCCGTTGATATCAGGAAGCACATGATTGCGGCTAGACCAGGCACGTTTAGGTCTGTGGTGGATTTAGATGGGAGGTCGTACGATGAGAGAGATCCGATGTCTGTACAGAAGAAGGTGGAGAAATGGAGTGGGAACAAGAATGGAAATGGGAAGAGGTTCGGAGGTGACAACTTCAGGAATGGAGAGAAGAGGATGAGAGTTGAGGATCAGTCAGGGAGACGAGAAAATACTGGTGAAGGAGGTGCTTGTAGACAATGTGGAAAAGGTCATTCAGGGGAGTGTAGAGTTGGGACAGGAAAATGTTTTAAATGTAGGGGTGTGGGCCACAATGCCAGGGACTACAAGGCGGTAAAGTGTTACCAGTGTGGCGAGATGGGACATGTGGAAAGGGACTGCAAGAAAGGAAAATCAGGAGGATCAGGAACGGTTAGAGATGGAGATAAGGGAAAGGGTGACGGTTCGAAGGCGAATGCGAGGGCATTCAACATAACTTGTGAGGAGGCCAGGGCGGATCCAGAAGTAGTTTCAGGTATGTTTCTGGTGGACCATAAATATTCTTATGTGCTCTTTGATTCTGGTGCTAGTAGGACTTTTGTGTTTGCTGCCTTTTGTCGTTTGTTGCATGATAAGGGTAGGAAGTTAGATGATCCTTTCTATGTAGAAACAACCATTGGTAAGTCCCTAAGGTAACTGAGGTGGTTGAGGATTGCCTGATTGAGTTAGAAGATTGTAAGTTCCTTGCTAGGTTGCATGTTATGGCCTTAGGAGGTTTTGATGTGGTGTTAGGAATAGATTGGTTAGCTAGCTATGAAGCCAATATAGTATGTAGTAAGAAGATAATTTGTCTAACAGCGCCCGACGATAGTTCTATTACGATTCGTGGAGATAAGGTGTGTTGTGTACCGAAGGTCGTGTCGATGATCATAGCTGAAAAGTACTTAAGACGTGGGTGTAGCGCTTACTTGGCCTACGTAAACGATGTGGATGCACCAGAGCCACAATTATCAGACGTGCCGGTAGTGCGCGAGTTTCCTGACGTCTTTCCTGAAGACCTGACTGGTGTGCCGCCCGACCGCGAAATCGAATTTCAGATTGATTTGCTACCAGGAGCACAACCCGTCGCTAAAGCACCGTATTGATTAGCTCCTTCGGAGATGGTAGAACTGAAGGACCAGTTGCAAGATTTATTGGATAAAGGCTTCATCCGACCGAGTGTTTCTCCATGGGGTGCTCCAATTTTATTCGTCAAGAAGAAAGATGGTAGCATGCGGATGTGCATTGACTATCGCGAGCTCAGTAAGCTGACCGTAAAGAATCGGTATCCGTTACCAAGGATCGACGACCTGTTCAATCAACTTCAGGGTGCCAGCTGGTTTTCGAGGATAGACCTGCGGTATGATTACCACCAACTGAAGGTGAAAGAACAAGACATTCCAAAGACAGCGTTCCGTACGCGTTATGGACACTAAGAATTTCTCGTCATGTCCTTTGGTTTAACCAACGTGACAACTGCTTTTATGGATCTCATGAATCGGGTATGTTGACCAATGTTGGATAAATCGGTGATAGTGTTCATCGACGACATCTTGATTTATTCAAAAAGTAAAGAGGAACATGGCGATCATATTCGAGAGGTATTGGAGACGCTCAGAAATGAGAAGTTATATGCTAAGTTCTCTAAATGCGCATTTTGGATTCGAGAAGTTCAATTCCTAGGTCATGTGGTTAATCTTGAGGGGATCGAGGTGTACCCTGCGAAGGTTGAAGCGGTGATGCAATGGGAATCTCCAAAGACGCCATCCGAGATTCGCAGTTTCTTAGGCCTACCAGGTTACTATAGGAGGTTTATCCAGGATTTCTCCAAGATAGCTTCTCCTTTGACTAAGCTGACCCGGAAGGACGTGAAGTATGAATGGGGTACTGATTAGGAGAACGCCTTCCTAGAACTGAAGATGAGGTTAACTCAAGCCCCTGTCTTGACGTTACCTGAAGGGAACGAGGATCTGGTAGTCTACTCAGATGCCTCGTATGCAGAATTGGGTTGCGTGTTGATGCAACGAGGGAAGGTGATAGCCTATGCTTATAAACAATTAAAGGTCCACAAGGCTAATTATCCTACCCATGATTTATAGTTGGTTGCGGTGGGGTTTGCATTGAAGATTTGGAGGCACTACTTGTATGGGGTGAAGTGCACCATCTTCACTGATCATAAAAGTCTGAAGTATTTCTTTGAACAAAAGGAACTCAACATGAGGCAGAGGTGGTGGTTGGAACTTATCAAGGATTATGACTGCAAAATTCATTATCATCCAGGCAAAGCCAATGTGGTTGCTGACGCCCTTAGCCAGAAGGGACAACCCATACCAATTCGGGTGAGGGTTTACCAGATAATCATGACGCCTGATGTTATGAAACAAGTGAGGGGGTTTGAAGATGAGGCATTGAGAGATGACAGAGTCAACTCTGAATGGATGAAAGGACAAGTTTCAGATTTGGGGGAAAACACCCTGGGTGTTAGAACCCGATCTGGGCAAATGTGGGTCCCTCTCTATGGGGATATGAGGGGGAAGACCATTGATGAGGCTCACAAAACTCGATATTCCATTCATCCCGGTGCCATGAAAATGTATCAGAATCTGAAGAAAGATTATTGGTGGCCGGGAATGAACGAGACGTGGCTAAGTACGTGAGCAAGTGCCTGACTTGTCTGCAAGTGAAGGAGGAGCACCAAAAGCCATATGGAAAGATCTAGCCTTTGATATTCCTGAATGGAAATGGGAACACATCACCATGGACTTCATCATGAAGCTACCTCGCACGACGAGAGGAAGCGACGCGATCTGGGTGATTGTTGACCGTTTAACAAAGAGCGCCCATTTCCAACCAATTCGTGAGACGTTTTCCTTTGAGAGGTTAGCAGAGCTATTTATCAAGGAGATCGTGGCTCGTCACGGCGTGCCAGTGTGTATCATTTTGGATAGGGACACGGTTTACGTCCAAGTTCTAGAAGAGGTTTCACGACTCAATTGGGACTAGACTACATATTAGTACGGCTTACCACCCCCAAACGGATGGTCAGTCAGAAAGAACGATTCAGACGTTAGAAGACATGCTACGAGCGTGTGTAATCGACTTTGGAGGAAGTTGGGATGAGCACTTACCGTTGGCGGAATTCTCATATAATAATAGTTACCATGCCAGCATTGGTATGCCACCTTATGAGATGTTGTACGGTAAGAAGTGCAGAATGCCCGTGTGTTGGTGTGACATCGGGCAAAAGGAATTGGGAAGTCTTGAAATGATTGAGGTCACAACCGAGAAGTTAGATATGATTAAGGCATTCATGAAAGCCGCAAAGGATCGCCAGAAGTTTTATGTTGATAAGAGGCGTAGACGAATAGAGTTTGAGGTTGGTGACAAAGTTATGCTCAAGGTATCTCCCTAGAAAGGGATCATCAGGTTTCGAAAATGGGGAAAGTTAAGCCCAAGGTTCATAGGGCCATTCGTATTGTCGTGAGGGTAGGGGAAGTGGCCTATAGATCAGAACTACCAGATGAGTTGAGTGGAATTCCCCCTACGTTCCATGTATCTCATCTCAAGAAATGTCTGGTAGATAATGATGTAGTTGTACCATTAGAAGACATTAAAGTCGATGAACGGCTGAATTATGTAGAGCAGCCGGTGGCCATCCTTGATTGGGAGGAGAAACACTTACGGAATAAAGTGGTTCAGCTAGTACGAGTACAGTGGAGACACATAAAAGTATCAGAATCTACATGGGAAACCGAGGAGGAGATGAGGAAATTTTATTCTCAATTGTTTGATGACTGACAGGTTTCGAGAACAAAACCTAAATAAGTGGAGGAGACTTGTAACACCCCGAAAAGTCAAAACGAGTTATCAAGGATAATGGGCTTGACTATTGAGTATTGAATAAAAGAAGAAAATGGGTTATGAGCTAAATTAGGCTTATGGGCAACAGCCTAAGTAATTTTGGGCCCATAATCAGCCCTTTAACCTACCTAATCAGCCACTATCATCCTCATTTAAACCCTAGCCACCCAAATTCATAGAGAGAGAAAGTAGAGAGAGAAAGTGAAGAAAACTCAAGATTTAGAGCTTCAAAGGTTAAGGGATTGAAGATCTGAACGATTGAGCATCAAACCACATGAAAGGAGCAAGAAATCCAGGTAAGAATCCGCCTCTAAACCCTTCTGTAGATCAAACCCGGATTCTAGGGTTTTTGGTTTTGAAAAGTTGCAAAGAATCGCATAAAGGTCATATTTTACGTATGAAAACATGTATAAAGTTTAGATATAGCCTCATAGTTGATAAACTAAGGGATTGGACGTAAAAAGATGCGATTATGGGTTAAAAACGAGCTGGTTCGTAATTTTTATGCGATCTGCGAAACTATTTGTGCATCCAGCGAAATTGCATATTCAAACTGTGAAACTGTGGGTTTTCTGTGAATCTATAGTTTCGCAGGTAATTTCGCAGCCATGGAATTCCAACGAAAGTTAGGCGAAACTGCCATGCGAAACTGGCAGGCGAAACTGTCAGGGAAACTGGCAGTGAAACTGTCAGCGAAACTGCCAGCAAAACTGCTTTTCTAGCAGCAAAATTGGCAGCGAATTTAGGCAGAAATTAACACCTTTAAGTGTTAACTTATCTGCAGGTTGTGTAGTGTGCTCCTAGCCTAGAAAGCTTAGTTTAGAAGTTACTCACGGTATCCAGGTGAGTTCTAGATCCCCTGTTTATAAGTTTTTCCATGTTTTGGGGTTATTATGCATACTAAATATATTTTTTTAAATGACCTAGATTTTATGTGGTTTTAACAGGAAGATCGATTTTTCTATAAGGAAATGTGCTATATAAATGTTTAAAAATAAAAAATTTTCGCGCTGATCTGGCAGCCCGGCCCAAGCCAGGGGCGTTGCCCCTTGGACCCTACTAGAGGCTGCAGCCCCTAAGACACCACTATCAGTGGCTACCGCCCCCGAACCTCCGCTGTCCCGCGGTGGGTCGGTGATGTTTTTATGATGACATGTACTTGATGTGTTGTGTTGTTTATTTCTAAAGTATTATATATTAAAGTGGAAGATGATATTAATGAAAAGTGAAACTTAATAAACATTACCCCCGGGCCCATTTGATGATGAAAAGTCTTGCAAGCACTATGATCGACTTCACTTACGTGAGTCTGATGTATGATGATTGATCCGTATTCATGAGCGGGCTATGTGCCTTGCAGTGTGGATCAACTGTCGGGGGTTAGCTACCATGATGATGTGTACTGACAGGGATCGACATTTGTTGTCGATCAACATAGAGCTCTTGCTTTGTGCAATCTCATTTATGATGAAAATGAAAGATAATGAAAGAATGAAAGATAATGAACGTGCTTATTATGATGCAAGAAATGTTATGTATTATGATGTATGTGTGGTCATTATATGAAGGATAAAGTTGATATTCTCTTATTTATCTAAAAGTAGAACTCACTCAGCAAAGCTGACTTTTATGCATAATAGTTGGCAGGTAAATGCTGATGCTGAGGATGGCGCCAGGGAGCTACTTGGAGATCTATGGATGGCATTCCTGTTTATGAAATCTTTTATTGTAATTTAAGAAAAAGTACTATATTTTATTTACAAACGAAGGACAAATGTTATGATTATAATATCAACTGCAAGTTTAATGTGAATGTTTATTTATTTCCGCTGCTTTGTTTAGTTATTAAAATGATTTTATTCTATGATTAACCAACTGTGAGGCTCCCCGAGAACGGGGCTTTACACTCAACCTCCAGGCTTTGAGGATCCTGATTACCCATATACAGGGTATACAG
The DNA here is from genome assembly GCA_025215565.1 of Flaveria ramosissima. Classification (NCBI taxonomy): domain Eukaryota; kingdom Viridiplantae; phylum Streptophyta; class Magnoliopsida; order Asterales; family Asteraceae; genus Flaveria; species Flaveria ramosissima. The sequence continues at coordinate 16,895,300 of CM046034.1, forward strand.
GCTTGACAAAGCTTTGTATGGTCTTCATCAGGCTCCAAGAAAGTGGTATGAACCGTTATCATCTTTCTTACTCAAGCATGGATATAAAGGGGGAACTATAGATCAAACTCTCTTTCTCAAACAAGAACATCAAGACCTCTTAGTTGTCCAATTTTATGTAGATGACATTATATTTGGATCAACAAACGAGAGATTGTGTTAAAGCTTTGAAGAGTTGATGAAATCTGAATTTCAGATGAGTTCAATAGGAGAATTAACCTTTTTCTTTGGCCTACAAGTTCATCAGAAAGAAGATGGCATCTTCATTAACCAAGAGAAGTATATTCATCAAATCTTGAAGATGTACAATCTTGCTAATACTTCTTCATGCAAAACACCAGCCTCAACAATTGACAAGATTATACCTGATCCTATAAGAAAATCAATTGATCAAAGATTGTATAGATCAATGATAGGGTCCCTAATGTATTTAACTACTAGCAGACCAAGCATAATGTTTGTTGTGTGTGTTTGTGCTAAGTACCAATCAGATTCGAAAGAGTCCCATCTGAATGTTGTTAAGAGGATCTTCAGATATCTCAAAAGGAAACCAGCCTTTGGTGTATGGTATACCAAAGATGGACATTTCACTCTCAACACATACTTAGATAGTGACTTTGGAGGATGCAACAATAACAGAAAATCCACAAATGGTGGATGTCAATTCATAGGACCAGGACTTGTTTCATGGAAGTGCAAAAAGCAAACAAATGTATCTATCTCCACAGCTGAGGCTGTGTACATAGCTGCTTCAGTTGGTTGCTCTCAAGTTCTTTGGTTGCAAAACTAATTACTTGATTTTGGTTTCAATTTCCTTTAAACACCAATACATATTGATAATTCAACTGCTATGTTCATCACTGCTAATCGAGTGCAAAATAGTAAAACAAAACATATTGAAATCATATATCATTTTTTGAGAGATTGCTCAGAAAAAGGTTTAATCAAGTTAGTCAAAGTCGATACAACAAATCAGCTTGCTGATTTATTCACTAAATCCTTTGATTCAGTTAGATTTAATTTTCTAATTGAGTCCTTGAGTATGATTAACTTAGGTTAATCTACATCATGAAAGAAGAGCATGTGTCTGTCCTTGTATATATTTTTAATCTTAAAATCTAAAAACATAAATAAAATCATATAAAAATACAAATATATTGTCTTCATTTATTTTGTCTTCTTGTTCAGCTTGACATATAACTGGGAAATGATAGTACACTATGTCTTTGCTTCTTCCCTGTGTTTTAAACTTGCATTAAAGACTGATCAGAAGTGTTTTGATATGTAAGTAGGTTTAGCTTGATTGAAAACTACACTAAGTGCATGCATAAGATAATGAAAAGGTGACTGTCTGTGGGAAATCCCATTTTGAGAATCAAGCAAGTAAGTCTTATCCTGATTTGTTCAAATCACTCACCCAAGCACACTATGTAACAACACTGTCTGTGGGAAATCTCTATTTTTGCAACTCATATTCTCTTTGTTTTATGTAAATAAAGACCTGGGTTTATGACCACCTTGGTATACATTAGTAACCAACTGGTGAACAGATTATGATCCTCATCATCCCTTTGTTTTGTGTAAACAAAGATCTGGGTTAGAGGAACCCTTGTTTTACGGAAGTAAAGACCTAGTGACGTGATGATGATCCTATCTCAACTCTTAAAAGAATTCATTGTGATCAACTCTATATTAATTTAAGAGCTTTTGCATCAATGCATTAATGAGATGTAAAAAAAAACCTCTTAAGATATAACTTATAACTTAAAGTACATAGTTTCAAAGTGTGAAAAAGTGATGAATTGACTCATAAAAGGAGGACAAACTCTAATGTGACTTGAATGTGGAACTCATAATTGTCTATCTTTAATCAACATCAAAACATGATAATCAGCATGCCTAGTTGACAACATACTCTTGTTTGAATTTATGTGGAACATCATACTTGCAATCAGCACTAGATTCAGGTCTCATTTCATCAAACAAATTAACAGGAAGATGCTTAGTGTTATAGTATGATCCCAGTATATGTCTATATATGCTTTTACATATGATTCAATTCATTTTTGTTAAGTTATTTCATGTTCTGTTGGACAGCACAATGCCTTTCATGCTGTTCTTCTACATAAATTTATGATAAATGCATCAGTTCAACATTAATCATAAATTTAGGGGGAGTAGTTAATGCATGAAATCATGAAATCTAAATTTCAAAACCCAAATGAAGGAATTGGACTTGAGCACCATCTTGGCTGCAGGATACATGAGGCTTTTCAATTATTTCTTGCACATTTGCCATGAAAACAAGTCAACAAGGTCCAAAAGAAACAAATGGTTCTATCATTTGATAGAACCATATAATCAAATAAGTTTCAAACTTTACATTTCAGCAGAAGCTACAATGCATTTCACTTATCAGCAGATGCTATAATGCAAAACTTAAACCAAAAAAATAGGACAATCCGTAGATTGGTAACCTACGGATGTTGTGATATTTTAAAAGTATAATACATTTCCAAGGATTGGTAACTTATGGAAATTCATGTTGTACTTCATCAAAATTTTGGTTCTTTAAAGATAGGCATCAGAAGATGACCTACGGAGGACTTAGAATCTGCGGAATCAATAAATTCCACGAAACGGTAATAAGGAAAGAGGGTCCCACTTCAACTAATAAATAAAATTAATAAGTCCGAGGAAGTATAAATGATGTTTTTGACTTAAGTATTCATTATTCACTTTTACAGAGCATTTTTTCTGACCCATAAAATCATTCTATAAAACATCACCCCTCTTTCCGCAAACATTCAAATTACCCGAGTAAAACATGAAACCTTTCACTAAACTTGATCTTAGTGTTAATTCTAGATCATTGTTTTCAAGGTAAAACATATCATAATCATCAATAATGAATTGTTTTGATTCATTATTACCATAAAACTCTTCACATTCTTATGGTTGATAACGTTGTCCTAACCTAATCTTCTTTATTCTTATGTACAGATGGCTAATCGATTTGCTAGAGAGCACAACGTATCTGCTTTTCTGAATGCCGACGACCCTGTGTTTGAAGGGTGTCGAGACATCATCCGATACTTAAGAAGATCCAGGCTGTTCTATGCCCTGACGGTGGAGCCTGTAATCTACCAACAACACATTATTGACTTCTGGAACTCTGCTGTAATAGAAGAAGAAGGAGAAAGTGAAGTGATAATTGTTGAGATTAGGAATGAACGGTTGAGGATTGATGAACAAATTATTAGGACACTTCTTGAGTTAGGAGAACAAGAGGCAGGTCACCCAGATGTGTTTGAAAATGAATACATCTTCTATTTGATGGGTTATGATGGTTATTTTGACAAGGGTGAAATCAAGAAAGGAAGATTGTGCAAGCCATATTGATTCTTATGTCACACTTATCTGAAATGCATTTCAAATAGGAAATCTGGTCTAGATAGGTTTTCAAGGGACATTTCTTCTGGAATAATTGGAATATTTGAAGGAAGGACCTACAACTACTCAAAATACATCTTTGGATGTTTATGTGACCAAATATGGGTACAGAAAGCTGATTACATGTTCATGTTTCCAAGATTCCTGCAACTGATCATTAATGTTGAACTGCTTGGGATAGAAAGAGTAGGTGATGTCTTTGGACAAGCTCACTTGAGAAGATCTGTTTTAAACAATATCAGTGAAAAGTATGAAGGTGAAGATATGCCCATGTTTACACATGTGGTTGATCCTATGCCAATATTCCTTAAGAGTTGGTTTATGAAGATCAACAAGATAGCTCTCCTACTGCTACTGAGCAAGCTTCTCACTCTCCTCCTCAATCACCAATACACCACCATCATCAATCTCCTCAAGTTCAATCCCCTGCCAGTGAAAACACACAACCCATCTCACCCATTCACCCACAATCACCAATTCAACATCACCCTCCATCACTACCAATACAATCACCAGCAAGTGTGCACACTTTTCCCATCTCTCCCATACACTCACAAACATCACTAAACACTGGTGCTACTGAACTAGTTTCTTAAGCCAGTGAAAACACTCAACCTTTGCCAATTCCCCAATCCCCATCATCACTCAACACCAACATCACTGAACCTATTTCACTTACTCTCAATCTTCAATCCTCTCTGTTAGGACCTGGTATTTGAACGAAATACCGAGTGATTGCGTGTTAAACCAACTCAAATAGTGCGGAATCCTATTTGATTGGCGATCCAATCAGTGAGAACACACGATGAATCAATCAAGAATTGATTTCAACGTCAGAAATCGATTAGGAACCGATCTGATGTGTTCTATGAACTTGGAGAACGATTTAGGAGGCTTCTGGACGGCTATAGGGTACGTCTGGAGTCGTAATGGGATGAATGCTTACGTTTTCCCACGAATTGGGTCTATTTATAGGTTAGTATTGTTCAATCGTGCGACTGGGCCATAAGTATGGTTCAGTCGTGCGATTGAACCATGCGGTTGATTCATCCGCACGACTGAGTGTTCAGTTGTCACACCCCCGCTGAAAGCGGAAACACGGGGATGTAACGAGAATGGGATCGTCATAACACATGGTAAGCGATAGAGAGCAATATATATATAAATGATGACATGTGTGTCATGACGACACCCGACGACAAGGGGACTTGTGTCGTGTTTAGTCAATGTCCACAACACATAGCCATAAGCAACATGATGATGATAACATATATACACATAAGATGAAAATATAAATGTTAATTCCCACAACCCGGGAACAAGTTCAATTGTTGATAATTGTTTACATGCGTTCACATTGTTCAAAAGATTGTTTATCAAAAGAGCTAAGTCCCAAAATGCATCCTAGGGTCTCCACTAAGGCAGCACACCTAGATTCCTGGACTTGCATGTTCACCTGAAAAGATATGCTTAAAACGGTCAACAAAATTGTTGGTGAGCTCGCAGGTTTATATAATAAAAATGTAAGTGATGCTGTATATAATAGCGCGTCGGAATACCGTGAATACAGTTATTACACAAGTAAATATCACATGACATGAGCTTTGCAACCAAACCTAGCGACGTACACTAAGAAATTGTCGGCATATATTCACCCAAGGGCCCGTTCCTGGCCACTGATGGCACCAACTAGTATGCCATCGAACGAGGGTGGGGGTGTCAACCCAGTAGTACTACCAATACCTAACCGTCGGTTCCCACACTGGAATTAAATAGTTGCAAAGATAGAACCACACAGCAGACCCAAGCATGTATCAAATAGTACTTGCAACACAGTATCACGTTGATTCCTTGTATGTAAAATGTATGTAAGTGTACAGCATAAAAATGTGTAAGCATACTTTTCCCCCAATTTGTAAATGATTGAAATATTGTATAAGCGTAAAAAGGGGCCACGAAACTCACTTGTTAAGTGGTAAGTATGTATGAGCGTTGTATCCCAAATGTTGAATGCAAATAAACAGTCAAACACCTATTGACAGTTATTGTATAGCATTAATGATATGATATATGTATAAGCGCGTAGTAATGATGGGTCGGTTCGGGTCGTATCGGATGGGTCACGCACAACACACACAGACTGACACGCGTACTAGATCCTATGTGGATCCAAGTACAAGACATTGTTGCCACTAATGATGATGTTTAAGTAAAAGTATCGTTGTTATCAAAGAAACATTGAATAAGTGTCAATTGTTATAAGTCAATTTAGTCGTTCGTAAAATGTTAGTTTATATTTGCTCAAAATAGTTTCTGTGCCCTTTCTCACGTTGACTTTAATCTTTGTGGCCAAACAATGGCATAATTGTGTTAGTGTTACCTCGACACCACACGACATACTCACGCCACGCACAAGGGTCAAACACAACAATTTCAGTCGCATACAAGGCCAGACGCACGACTCAACCTCCATTCGTGCGAATCAACCCTCAATCGTGCGAATCAGCTTCATTCGTACGATTGAGCCTTCATTCGTATGATTGGCCTTCAGTCGTACCACACAAGACCCAGTCGCACGACTCGACTCCCATGCGCACGAATCAACATTCAATCGTGCGAATTAGCTACTTTCGTACGACTGAACCTTCATTCGTGCGATTGGACCCCAGTCGTGCGAATCACATTCATTCGCACACATTCAGTCGGTCACCTGACTCAATCGCACACAAACACTCAGTCGCATGACTCATTCGCATACACTCATTCGCACGCATGACTCAATCGCACACAGACACTCAGTCGCACAACTCAGTCGCACAACTTGCCCAGTCGCACAACTCAGTCGCGCGATTGACTCAGACGCATGATCCAGTCGCACGACCCACTCAGTCGCACGGCTCAATCGCATGGATGACCCAGTCGCCCAATCTGCAGAATCGCGACTGTGGGGGGTGAGCAGCCCCCGAGCTGCTCAAAACACGGGTTTTACACCACCTAGACTTCCAGAAACACTCAACAAACATATACAAGCATGAAACACAAGCAAAGAGACCACACACGCACCCATACGACCTTGTGTGTTCGGGTTGAACCCGAACACCCGAAACCCTAGTTTGGACAGCCGTGAAATGGCTCTAAAATGGACAACCAAAGACAACTACCTGCTAGAGAGGGGTAATGTAAGCTGTAGACGGTGTCAAGACGAAGAAAACGGGACCTCTCGGGTCGGATTTGGTGCTAGAATGGAGAGTTTTAGTGTGAAGAGGAGATGAAGATGAAGAAGATGAAATGGGGGTTTAGGGCTGGAAATGGGGTATTTATACCCAGCCCAAGTTTCCAAAATTACAAGTTTAGTCCCTGCACTAATCCCCCGAGTTTTCCCAAATTTTGTTCGGTTGAAAAACGACTTCGTTAGGTTTTATATTAATTGTAAAAGTTCTTAATGTTATTATGACTGAAGAAATGGTTATATTAAAACATTTATTATATTTATAAAATGATATATTTACGTTTTCAAAATGAAAGTTTTATAGGTCTTTTTAAGGTTCACACACGGTTTTTAATCGAATGCACACACGACGATGATATTGCACACATGATATCCACATAATGAGTCAAATAATGATGAGGAATGACCAAATATAGAAAAGATAACGGACAAACACGTCAATTGACGGACCTTAAAGTGACGGATGTCACAGTATCCCCCAGTTGAGAGAATTTCGTCCCGAAATTCAGCTGGAGTTAGGTCCAAGAGTGTCATCCTCGAAAAGATGTGGATATTTGAGTTTCATCTGATCTTCACGTTCCCATGTAAACTCTGGCCCTCGTTTTGAATTCCACCTTACGCGAACAATAGGTATCCTACTGCGCTTCAGTTGCTTGACCTTTCGATCCATGATCTCAATGGGTTCTTCAACAAAATGAAGCTTGTCATCAATCTTGATTTCCTCGATTGGCACGTGAAGGGATTCATCGGCCAAACATTTCTTGAGGTTGGACACGTGAAAAGTATCATGTACACCGCTAAGCTCTTGTGGCAACCTTAATCGGTAAGCCACTGGACCGATCCTTTCAGTGATCTCAAATGGTCCAACGTATCTTGGGGCTAACTTCCCTTTCTTTCCGAATCGAACGACTCCTTTCCAAGGGGAAACTTTGAGTAACACACGATCCCCAACATTGAATTCTAGAGGCTTCCGACGATTGTCGGCGTAGCTCTTTTGGCGATCTCGCGCGGCTTTAAGTCGATCTTTGATTTGGAAAATCTTGTCTGTTGTTCTTGGATGATCTCTGGGCCTGTCAGTTGACTTTCACCAATTTCGGCCCAACAAACGGGAGATCTGCATTTTCTTCCATACAACGCTTCAAATGGTGCGCATCCAATGCTTGTATGATAGCTGTTGTTGTAAGAGAACTCAATCAATGGTAAATGAGCATCCCAACTACCACCAAAATCGATTACACACGCTCTCAACATGTCTTCTAGCGTCTGTATAGTGCGTTCGCTTTGGCCATCTGTTTGAGGGTGATAGGCTGTACTCATGTCTAATCGAGTACCCATCGCTTTTTGTAGCGTCTGCCAAAATCGTGAAGTGAATCGGCTATCACGGTCGGATATGATTGACACCGGCACCCCGTGCCGCGTCACGACCTCTTTGATGTACAATCTCGCCAACTTATCCATCTTGTAATCTTCTCGGATAGGCAAGAAATGTGCTGATTTCGTCATTCGATCAATAATGACCCATATCGAGTCATGACCGCTGTTTGTTCTAGGGAGTTTGGTAATGAAATCCATAGCTATGTTCTCCCATTTCCACTCGGGAATTTCAGGTTGCTGTAATAATCCCGATGGCTTTTGATGTTCAGCTTTGACTTTCGAACACGTCAAGCATCGACTGACGTATAAGGCAATGTCTTTCTTCATGCCTGGCCACCAGTACAGATCCTTAAGATCATGATACATCTTGTCTGCACCAGGATGAATAGAATATCGCGTCTTGTGGGCTTCATCCATGACTAAGGTACGAACACCTCCCCATTTGGGTACCCATATGCGATCCATGAAGTACTGAATACCATCATCCTTGCGAACCATCTGTTTATCTAACCCCCGGAATTCTTCTCCCGCAAGGTTTTCTTCTTTCAATGCCTCACTCTGTGCAATCTGAATTTGAGCTTTCAGGTTGGTTTGAATGGTCAATCCCAACGCTCGTGCACGTAGCGGTTTCACTCGTTCCTTACGGCTTAAGGCATCAGCCACCACATTAGCTTTCCCCGGATGATACCGGATTTCACAATCGTAGTCGCTAAGAAGCTCTACCCAACGTCGTTGGCGCATGTTGAGTTCCTTCTGATCCAGAATATGTTGAAGGCTCTTATGATCTGTGAAGATGATGCATTTGGTGCCATACAAGTAATGCCTCCAAATTTTGAGTGCAAATACTACAGCGCCCAACTCAAGATCATGAGTGGTGTAGTTCTTTTCGTGCACTTTAAGTTGTCGCGAAGCGTAGGCAATCACTTTATCTCTCTGCATCAGTACACAGCCCAATCCTTGATGTGACGCATCGCAGTAGACCACAAAACCATCTGTTCCGTCTGGGAGGGACAGTATCGGCGCATTGCACAACTTCTCCTTCAACGTTTGGAACGCTTGCTCTTGTGCAAATCCCCAGTCAAACTTCTTGTCTTTCTGAGTAAGCAGGGTCAACGGTTGCGCGATCTTTGAGAAATTCGCGATGAAGCGACGATAATAACCGGCCAATCCTAAAAATTGCCGTATCTCTGATGGTGTTTGGGGCGTATCCCACTTCTTCACCGCTTCTATTTTGCCGGGATCTACGTGAATCCCGTCCTCATTGACCACATGACCCAAAAATTTCACTTCTCGCAGCCAAAACTCGCATTTTGAGAACTTGGCGAAAAGTTTCTCTTCCCGTAGTAGCTCCAGAATAGCCCGAAGATGTTCCACATGATCCTCTTTTGATCGGGAATAGATAAGTATATCGTCGATGAACACTATCACGAACTTATCCAAGTAAGGTTTGCACACCCGATTCATTAGATCCATGAACACAGCTGGTGCGTTAGTCAATCCGAACGGCATGACCAAGAACTCATAGTGCCCATAACGAGTTCTGAACGCAGTCTTCGGTATGTCGTCTTCAAAAACCCTTAGCTGATGATATCCAGAACGAAGATCGATCTTTGAAAAATACGAAGCTCCTTGCAACTGATCAAATAAATCGTCGATCCTGGGGAGAGGATATCGGTTCTTCACCGTTAACTTGTTCAGTTCACGGTAATCGATGCACATTCGGAACGATCCATCCTTCTTCTTGACGAATAGTACCGGCGCTCCCCATGGTGAATGACTCGGTCGAATAAAACCTTTCTCCAGTAGTTCCTGTAACTGACTAGACAACTCTTGCATCTCGGATGGCGCTAGTCGATAAGGCGTTTTCGCTACCGGTGTAGCTCCAGGAACCAACTCAATACGGAATTCCACCTGTCGTGGAGGAGGTAAACCAGACAAGTCATCTGGAAATACTTCTGGGTAATCTCGTACCACTGGAATATCCACCAGTTTCCTTTCCTCGTCTTTCTTTTCAACTACATGAGCCAGAAAAGCGTAGCACTGCTTTCGTAGGCTCTGGCGTGCTTTCATGCAGGAGGAAATCAACTTTAAGCTCTTACCGGTCGTTCTCCTTGAACCTTGAGTACTCCCCCGTTTGGCATAGGGATACGTACTACTTTGTCTCGGCAAACAATCTCGGCTCCATTCTGCGACAACCAATCCATACCCACAATCACATCGAAGCTCCCTAACTCAAAGGGTATCAAGTCTATGTCAAAGGTATGATCCTCCAACGTCAACGAACACTTCCTAATAATCTCATCGGCCTGAGCAACCTTACCGTTGGCCATTTCTACAGAGTAACTAGTTTCTAGCCTACTAGGACTCAAATCAAGTAATTGCACAAACTCGGAAGAAATGAAACTATATTCTGCTCCAGTATCAAATAATATAGATGCGAAGTGATGATTGAGTAAGTGCGTACCCGTGACAACATTCGGGTCCTGACGAGCATCATTAGCTCCAATGACGAATGCACGTCCCCGAGCTGCATTCCCTTGAGTAGCCGGGCCTTGATTCCCAGCAATAGCCAACACCTGCTGCTGGTTGTTCCCCTGTTGACCCGGTGCCCGATTCAGCCTGGGGCACATATTCCTGTAGTGATCTGGGCTCCCACACTCGAAGCAAGCCCTTGCATTCCCGGCGGGGTTAACCGCGTTGACGGGTGCTACAAGATTCGGTGCAGTTCTGCAATCTCTTGCCAAATGACCCGGGCGCTTACAGTTAGCGCACACCCGGCACTGCGTCCCTGGGGGATGATGATAATTGCACCTGTCACATTTTGGGTGCGGCCCCACATACTCTCTTCTGGCCTGAGACACGGCCACAAAATTCCTGGTCGGCTTAGACCTCTTCTCAAACCTTCCGGCACTCGACCGGCTCGATTCCCCAACATCTTTCCTCTTCTCGGCCCCTCGGCCCAATACCCTGTTCTAACCATCTCGTCAGTCAAAGCGCCAGCTTTCAGAATCGCGCTCTGAATAGTAGGAGGAGCGGCTGCTGTAACCATCGCTCTGATTTGAGGCGCAAGTCCCCAAATGTACCTTTCAATCCTCTTTGATTCCGGCGTGACTAGATGCGGAACCAATCTTGCAAGCTCATGAAAACGATCAGTATAAGCTGCATGCCCTGCCCCCACCATAGCATGATTCCAAAACTCATGCTCCAGTTTCTGCATCTCGTTGAGAGGGCAGTATTCCTCGGTGATTAGGGCTTTGAACTCATCCCACGACATTTGCATCGCGGACTCTCTCCCTCGAGCTTGAATCTGAGTGTTCCACCAGGTTAGGGCTTTACCCTGTAGAGAACAAGTAGCAGGCTATTACTTGTCTCTAGGATCACTGATCACCCATACAGCCAGTTTCCTCCTGATTCATTACTACGCTTTACTCGCTCCATCTTTCAATGACAGCCTATCTCCTGTTGTTACCCTTGGCCTTTCCGTACCACCCCACCTTTCCATCCGTATCCGTAACTCGAGCATCCTGCACTTGCACCATCCCTCGGTTCACGCATCTTTTCACCTGTATCGCCCATCCAGCGATTCCTTGGTTCCACAAACTCCTTGTACGAGCTCGGCATTGCTCGGTCCGATACGGCAGTTTCCGGTTTCCTGTTGCTCTCGTTTCCGGTGGGTTCCGTTTCCGCTTCAGTTTCAATCCCAACTTGGGCTCCATCATCGTTGCACCATCCCGCGAGGGTGGTGTTGTTGAAGTGCGTCGCTCACTGGGGCCACGATAGTAGGAATGAGTGCGGCCAGTTGTTGAGCGATCAGGGCTGCCATGTCGGCGTTCCCTGTTCCTTGACTGTTTTTGGCAGGAGCATCGTTGTTCTTGGTGCTCTGCTCTGCCTCGGACTCTGCCCTTGGGGCTTCACTCCCGCCACTACTGCTACGGTGACTCTTCGAGGCGGCATGTTCTAATCATAAAAGAGGTAACATATCAGCTTTAGTCACCATAAGATACAAATGTATTCCACTTATCAAATTCCAATGTTCATGTTCCAGTCAGCCAGACCACCATGAGGGCAGCCCATTTCAAGCATATTCTCGGTATACCGGTGATGGTTATATATAGGGTTCCCCGCAGCGTTCCCACCACACCCACGGGTGTACCGAGAATGATGCCTGATCCGGTTACATGACATCCGACTTTCCTTTACATCATATCCATAATAATCCATCAAAACCATGTATACAATCACGTTTAGTCTAGCGGAGGTTGTCTATTTCCTCATTCTTCGAGGTTTCAGACATATTCCTCCTCAGAGTTATCTCAATGTCCAAGGTCAAGCGCAATAACATGATCTGTGATGATCTCTTCGGTTTAATACCCGGATCTAATAACTAACTCGGCGCGCAGAGGGAACGGAAGATCCAATAGAAGCATCCCCATAAAGAGTGAGCACAAGGGCTCTCTCATAGGGTAGAAAGATCACATAACAAATAGATGAGCAAATCAAGCAGCGAGGAACACATACACGAGATATAATATGCATACAGAGTCCTAGCATGCAAATCTACATGAAGGTTCCTAGGTTATAGTCTAGGTCAAGCGTATTGCCTAATTCTCTATAACCAATGGCTCTGATACCAATCTGTCACACCCCCGCTGAAAGCGGAAACACGGGGATGTAACGAGAATGGGATCGTCATAACACATGGTAAGCGATAGAGAGCAATATATATATAAATGATGACATGTGTGTCATGACGACACCCGACGACAAGGGGACTTGTGTCGTGTTTAGTCAATGTCCACAACACATAGCCATAAGCAACATGATGATGATAACATATATACACTAAGATGAAAATATAAATGTTAATTCCCACAACCCAGGACAAGTTCAATTGTTGATAATTGTTTACATGCGTTCACATTGTTCAAAAGATTGTTTATCAAAAAGAGCTAAGTCCCAAAATGCATCCTAGGGTCTCCACTAAGGCAGCACACCTAGATTCCTGGACTTGCATGTCACCTGAAAAGATATGCTTAAACGCGGTCAACAAAATTGTTGGTGAGCTCGCAGGTTTATTAATAAAAATGTAAGTGATGCTGTATATAATAGCGCGTCGGAATACCGTGAATACAGTTATTACACAAGTAAATATCACATGACATGAGCTTTGCAACCAAACCTAGCGACGTACACTAAGAAATTGTCGGCATATATTCACCAAGGGCCCGTTCCTGGCCACTGATGGCACCAACTAGTATGCCATCGAACGAGGGTGGGGGTGTCAACCCAGTAGTAGTACTACCAATACCTAACCGTCGGTTCCCACACTGGAATTAAATAGTTGCAAAGATAGAACCACACAGCAGACCCAAGCATGTATCAAATAGTACTTGCAACACAGTATCACGTTGATTCCTTGTATGTAAAATGTATGTAAGTGTACAGCATAAAAATGTGTAAGCATACTTTTCCCCCAATTTGTAAATGATTGAAATATTGTATAAGGTAAAAAGGGGCCACGAAACTCACTTGTTAAGTGGTAAGTATGTATGAGCGTTGTATCCCAAATGTTGAATGCAAATAAACAGTCAAACTCCTATTGACAGTTATTGTATAGCATTAATGATATGATATATGTATAAGCGCGTAGTAATGATGGGTCGGTTCGGGTCGTATCGGATGGGTCACGCACAACAAACACAGACTGACACGCGTACTAGATCCTATGTGGATCCAAGTACAAGACATTGTTGCCACTAATGATGATGTTTAAGTAAAGTATCGTTGTTATCAAAGAAACATTGAATAAGTGTCAATTGTTATAAGTCAATTTAGTCGTTCGTAAAATGTTAGTTTATATTTGCTCAAAATAGTTTCTGTGCCCTTTCTAACGTTGACTTTAATCTTTGTGGCCAAACAATGGCATAATTGTGTTAGTGTTACCTCGACACCACACGACATACTCACGCCACGCACAGGGTCAAACACAACAATTTCAGTCGCATACAAGGCCAGACGCACGACTCAACCTCCATTCGTGCGAATCAACCCTCAATCGTGCGAATCAGCTTCATTCGTACGATTGAGCCTTCATTCGTATGATTGGCCTTCAGTCGTACCACACAAGACCCAGTCGCACGACTCGACTCCCATGCGCACGAATCAACATTCAATCGTGCGAATTAGCTACTTTCGTACGACTGAACCTTCATTCGTGCGATTGGACCCCAGTCGTGCGAATCACATCATTCGCACACATTCAGTCGGTCACCTGACTCAATCGCACACAAACACTCAGTCGCATGACTCATTCGCATACACTCATTCGCACGCATGACTCAATCGCACACAGACACTCAGTCGCACAACTCAGTCGCACAATTGCCCAGTCGCCACAACTCAGTTCGAGCGATGAATCAGACGCATGATTCCAGTCGCACGACCCACTCAGTCGCACGGCTCAATCGCATGGATGACCCAGTCGCCCAATCTGCAGAATCGCGACTGTGGTCGGGGTGAGCAGCCCCCGAGCTGCTCAAAACACGGGTTTTACACCACCTAGACTTCCAGAAACACTCAACAAACATATACAAGCATGAAACACAAGCAAAGAGACACCACACGCACCCATACGACCTTGTGTGTTCGGGTTGAACCCGAACACCCGAAACCTAGTTTGGACAGCCGTGAAATGGCTCTAAAATGGACAACCAAAGACAACTACCTGCTAGAGAGAGGGTAGTGTAAGCTGTAGACGGTGTGTCAGACGAAGAAAACGGGACCTCTCGGGTCGGATTTGGTGCTAGAATGGAGTTTTAGTGTGTGAAGAGGAGATGAAGATGAAGAAGATGAAATGGGGGTTTAGGGCTGGAAATGGGGGTATTTATACCAGCCCAAGTTTCCAAAATTACAAGTTTAGTCCCCTGCACTAATCCCGAGTTTCCCCAAATTTGTTCGGTTGAAAAACGACTTCGTTAGGTTTTATATTAATTGTAAAAGTTCATTTAATGTTATTATGACTGAAGAAATGGTTATATTAAAACATTTATTATATTTATAAAATGATATATTTAACGTTTTCAAAAATGAAAGTTTATAGGTCTTTTTAAGGTTCACACACGGTTTTAATCGAATGCACACACAACGATGATATTGCACACATGATATCCACATAATGAGTCAAATAATGATGAGGAATGACCAAATATAGAAAAGATAACGGACAAACACGTCAATTGACGGACCTTAAAGTGACGGATGTCACATCAGTCGTGCGATGAGTCATCTTATGTGTCAATCATACGACTGATCCAGTCTCCTGGTTCAGTCGTGCGATTGAGTCAATCGTATGAAGTTATTCATGCGTGTGGTCCATTCGCATGGGCCATCCGCATGAGAACTTCATTAAGTTAAGTTTGAATGTTCTATTTAATATAACTTAATTGTGCACTCATTCAAACATTCATTAACCCAATCAATTCAATCACAAATCATTAATGAAATATTAAACATTACATATAACAACCCATTCATATCATTTCATTAATTCAAAAATTACAATACATCAAAATCAGACAGACAAGTTCATTACATTACAAATCATGATCTAGGGACATACATGTATCAACAAACTCCCCTTGGACCTAGACCTATCTCTTCTCTTGTCTTCTGCATAACCTCCTTATACTTCTTGTACTTCTCCTCTTTAGTGACTCCTGCGTGTATCTCAAAAGCAAAGCAGAGTCTTATGACATTTTGGAATTGGAGGGCTTGTACAATATCTTGCGTGTCATAGAATAGTGGCCACTTGTACAATGTGTAGACATCATTAGCAGACAAGTGGGTTAGCCACATTGGGTCAAATACCCTGATAGTATCCATTGGTCCCTCTTTATTCAATACTATGACCGCTTCAGCTGTTCTCCAATCGTAGTACCACCATTTGAAGGGGGAGTGAAGTCCTGTGGCATTTCCCTTAGAGGGATTCTTGACATGGTTCGCGGGGGACTCCACTTCAGCACTATCTTTGGCTTACCAGTTATGGGATCAACTTCAGAACGTATGATATACCTCGTAGGTTGTTGGGTTTGAGTTGACCCACCTGGTGTGTACTCTTTCCTCAGGGCAGCCTCAAAACCAGCCTGACATCTTTCTCGGGTCAGCATACAGCAGCTTTAGTTTAGCCAGCTGGTTGAGCTCAAAACCAGGTAGAGTCTTCAGATCATGTGGGAAACCTGAAGTACTCTATGCCTGCTCCCTCTTAACTGCATAAGCGTTAAGGTCTTCAAGATATGCCCAAATAAAGATAATCCTGCCCGACACCTTATGGTGTTCTTGACTTTGTAGAGCTTTGTGTAGGGCATCTCTCTTTGGTGCAGCCCGCTGGGCTCTTACTTCCTCAAAACAGGCAGCCCATTCAGTCTTACGAATATCTACATCTGCATTGGAGGCTTGGGCTGTTTTCTTCAGTCTTCTCTGCTCTTGCTCCATCTTGTCAAGTACCTCAAAAGTATCACTGACTAGGGATTCACCCAAATTGGGGACCACATTTCCCTCGGCGTCAGCATACTGAGGATACTCTTCTGCAAGTGATGTCTTCAATCGCAACCTCATCAATGTCGTTCAGTTCCTCATCACTGGTTGAGTCCACTGTTGGAGCATCCTTCACGATTTCATCGGGATTGAGTTTGAACATTTCAGCTATTTGCTCATCAGACAGGTCATGAATTATCTCCCCTTCTTCAGGGGTATAACTCACAGACCGTCTTACTATCCCTTGTAGGTCAAGAATCATGGTTAACTGAGTCTTGACCATTTGAAGGGGAGTAAAGTCAAACTCATCCCTCTGAAAGTTTGGATCTGTTTGATATAAACATTCAACACATAAATCATTAGTAATTAATCAAACAGACATACATTAACTTAACTTAATATATATAAACATTTAATACATTTGTTTTTCATTACATGATTCAAGTACAAAGTAAATAAATAAATAAAACATCTAATCAGTACTTTGGTCTTGAATCTGTGGAGTGTCGCTCGGAGGAGCAGAAGTAGTGGATGACTGGTCTTGTCGACGTTTGGATCTCCGCTCCTGACCTGAGGCAGAGGCCGATGCAGCGCCGTCCCCTCCTTCTGCCTCGTCATCATATCATGTCCTTCTGTCCTCTTTCTTCTGTCTCCTCATCATCATCATCATCTTCCTCATCCTCATCCTCATCTTCATCATCATCATCTCCGTCGTCTCCGTCACCCTCCTTTAGCTTCAGGGGCTCATCCTTCGACCCCTTCAGCCTCAGCATGATCGTCTTGTGGTCGACTCCAACTCCTCAATACGTTTGGCGGACTGAGCCTGAGTATTTGGAGTTGGGACACCTCAACTCTCTGCTGGTCTATGACCCGAGCTTGCTCGGCCAATTGCTGAGATTGGGCAGCAGCCAAGTCGGTCAGTCGGCGGATCTGTGCCGCCTTCTCCTCGTCAGCAGCAAGCAGACGCAAACCATGCGGTTTAGCGCTGAGAGCTGCTCCTCTACCCCAATGTGAGGTAGAGTGAATCCATGAACCTGTGAGGGCTGGGCTGACGGTCCAGCCTTGATGATGTGTGGTGGTGGTGGTGGCAGTGGCTGTGGTGAATATGGGTCGGGGGCTGATGGTGGTGAAGTAGTAGGGGTGAATGGTCTGGTGATGGATGGGATAGTAATAGTGGTGGTGGTAAGTGGTATAGGTGGAGGGTGGATGTGGAGGTAGTAGGAGTAGTGGCTGTGGGTGAGGTGGGTGGTGTGTCAGTAGTGGTGGTAGTGGTGGCTGTGGTGGTAGTCACGAAGGTCAAACGACGCTTCTTCTTCTTCAACCCATGGTGGTTGAGCCATCCGCTTCCTCCTAGTCCCGGAGGAAGTGGATGCTCCCCCTGCAACTCTGCTACCTGACCC
Source organism: Flaveria ramosissima (assembly GCA_025215565.1). Classification (NCBI taxonomy): domain Eukaryota; kingdom Viridiplantae; phylum Streptophyta; class Magnoliopsida; order Asterales; family Asteraceae; genus Flaveria; species Flaveria ramosissima. The sequence goes on from CM046034.1 coordinate 16,913,327, forward strand.
CGGAACGTAGTTGGGGTCAGTATCTCTCTCCGAGGAGTCCCTTGGGTGCTCACCAACCACCTTTAGCCCGTGGTCTGTGGGAACGACTTTGCTTCCCACAGTCCTGTGTGAGGGGCTCCTCGTCTGACTCCTCCTCCTCAATGTCACCAGCGACAAAACTCCTGATGGAAGCCGGCCATCTCTGCGACCTCTCCGGCAGTGGCTGACCCCGGGGGAATAATCTCTGTATCTGTGCCTCTTGATGGTGCAGGCATGTTCATCCCCGGCATCGCCGCTATCATCATCATCAGAGTCTGTCTCTGGGATAGCAAGATGCTCCACATCTGAGTCACTGTCCTCGTGGCGCCACTTCCTCTTCGCTGGCGCCACATAATCAACCCGGGCCAGATGCCCAAATAACCTCCTGACAGGGGGCTTCACCTGCTTCCCCCATGTAGACCTTCATCCTGCCGCGAGAGTCGTGTCGTCCATGACCTCGAGGATAACCGCGTCCTCCTTCTCCTTCGGCAGGGAAGGAAGCTTCTGATCAATGATCATCTGTAAAATCTGGGGTACATACAGAAGCCTTCCTTCCCTTCCCTCGAGGTTCTCCACCAAATAACTGAATATCATCCTCGAGAAGCGAACGGGGTGGTTAAGCACCAACGCTGCATAAGCGTTCTGGATCTGGTCCGAGAGCTCATCAAATCCACCCTTCCGTGATGCTATACACTTCAGCAGCACGTGGGCCAAGTACTTAAACTGGGGACAGAGGTTACTCTTGTTGAGTACCCCGGCATTAATGTCCCCAGAGTACTTGGCTCTCATGAAGCATCCACGGACAGTGAGGGGGTGTAGACGTGTGGGACACTCAGCATCGTCTCCAAACTGGAGAACTATCCTCAGATCCTCCTCAGAAATAGTGATAGCCTCACCAAAATCGAGCTCCTGATGCAGTGAGGCTCGGTGGATCTGTCTACCGATGCGCATCCAAAAAGGCCTGCGTGCACTGATCTGTACGGTGTGCAGGGAGTAGATATAGCATACGCGATCCTGGATCTCTGAAGGAAAGTAATAATGCCAGCAAAGTCGGCTGCATTCCTGGAAGTCAAGTCCAGGTGAGCACAAATGTTGTGCTTAGTGCTCATATTCCATCTACTCGCCATCTGTAACACATAATAACATAAACGTTAGTTTCATTGGCTAAGAGTATAAAGCAACACTTAAACTTTGAAATTAAAAGTATCTGTCATGCGACTGAGGTTGTACGACTGAAGTTAGTCGTGCGACTGAATCATGCGATTGAGGTTCAACGTGCGATTGACCTCATACGCACGACTGAGTGTGCGACTGGACTCATGCGCATGAAGTCTTGTGCGGTTACACCAGTCGTGCGACTGAGTCTCATTCGCATGGTTCAGTCGTGCGATTAAGTGATTCGCACCCTTCAGTCGTGCGACTGAAGTTCATCAGGACGACCAGTCGTCTGTCTCATTGTTCAGTCGTCCCAAGATCAAATCTACGCAGAATAAGTTTTATCATTCAATAACCGGTTCTTTAGTGTCGCCTACCCTTCCCTAACAACCTATTTAACCAATTTTAACATATTACTTAGTTTTAATAGGTTATTAGGGTTTGACATCGCGGTTCGCACTTCACAGTCTTATTAGTCCGATTAGGGTTTCTTTCTTTTGATGATTCGATGGATATTAACTTCAAAGTACCTGTACGATGATGAACGAATGTTAGTGACACAGAATAAACAAGAAAAATTAATCAGAGAAAAATTTGGGCAGAAGTAACGGTACACAAGCGAATTAGGGGCGATTTGAGAGTGTGGAGTCTCTTCGACCGACTCCACCTCTATTTATATCCACTCTAGTTCCAATCGTGCGAATGAGTTCATTCGCACCTTTCAGTCGTGCGAGTGGGACTCAGTCGTGCGATTGGGTCAGTCGCCCTCTCCAGTCGTCCGACTGAAGTTCAGTCGTGCGACTGACTCACTCGTTCGCATTTAAGCATCCGATTGGACCAATCGTATGTTCCATTCGTGCGAATGGACTTCATTCGTATGGTTAGTCCATACGTATGGTCCATTCGTGCGAATGGGTCATACTTAGTTAATTTTTCTGCTATTTTACCAAATTACCTTTAGACTCTTTTATATTAATTAAGTTAATGGTTATGACCTTTTGATCATCTCAGACATGATCCTTTATCTTTAAAAACACTTGATCACCTCAGACGTGATCCTTTTATTTTAAACACTTTGATCACCTCAGACGTGATCCTTTTATCTTTAAAACACTTTGATCACCTCAGACGTGATCCTTTTATCTTTAAAACACTTTGATCACCTCAGACGTGATCCTTTGAAAAACACTTTGTCACCTCAGACGTGACTAATTTAACCTTTCAAAGCACATATGGTCATCTCAGACATGAAACCGTTTTAGTGAGTTTATTCATTCTGATTTTCCTGAGGTAGTCCGACACTGACTCAAGTTAAAACTTAAAACAAACAAACTAATTTAAGAAGTTAAACTAATACATAAATAGACATATTTTTGGCTTTTGTGAGAGGATAAATCCAGAGATTGATATCTACGGGATTTGGATCGGGAGTAGATAGCTTCAACTTAGGTTGATCACATCTGGACCAATTCAATTTTTGGAATCATACAGGTAATTCAAATCATTTGGGACTCGTTATTAAACCTTTGATGCTCAAGTTCTCGATGTTCATCCAGAGTCGTTAGCAACATAAGGAAATCATACTGAAACTCTTAGATTCTCACATTGATTTGAACCTTTGAGAATGTAGCCACAATGATTGTCAGTATGTTTGTCCACTTAAATCCATACACAGACTTTTGACACAGACTGGTGACTTATTTAGGTTTAATTATTTCAACTAAACATTGTGGATCCCACATATATGGTAATCAACATCCCTCAGGAGCTTTTTGAGCGGTCTACGGGTATTATTACAAGAAGAGACTATTCTTAGAGCTTTCAAAGAGAAGCCTGTCCCAGGTCAGTGCCATCGCACAGCAGAGAGGCGGCAAACAACAATGAATTCTAGAATATCTAGGTTATGCTAATCCTCAGGTCAGTGCCATCGCACAGCAGAGAGGCACATAACCTATCTCCTTGTTAGAGCAGCTTATTTTATTTTGCACAAAATGCACCAAAACAACATAAGTCATTAGCTTTATTGCATTTGTCTTTCATTTTTTTTTGGCTTTGCTCTAGTTATGGTCATCCGCACACATTTGTGGCGTTTACTTGCTCATTACCCCTTATTGGAATATTGTTGATTGTGGTAACCAGTGATAAGATGGACGCCCACAGTCAGTTGAACACTTTAGTTTTATCTTGTAATCACCAATCCGGTCTATTTGTCTCTTGTGTTGAATCTACCAACATATCATATATGGTCTAGCATCCTCTAAGTCTACTTTCTTTTGTCACACTTAGGAGTTGCCAGTTTTCTATCATCTTTCCTTTAGTATTGCTCAGACTACACAGATTTATTTCTTTGAACTTTTGCATATTACTAAAACTTAAATTTTAAGTCCCTCTTGATTTGATCCTGTGTACTATCATTTTCCAAAGGTATTGAATCGGTATCACAGATACAGTCTACTTATTTCAGCTCGCTATCCTTCTCCCTCATTTTTACGATATTATTTTTTTTTTTTTTTTAATGTTAACTTGCTGACATATTCTCCCCCTAAAATACTAAAATCAGTTTGGTTTAATTATTTTAGGATTTTAACAAACAGCAAGAGAACATGAGTTTAAAATAAAATTAAAAATCAATAGAAAAAAAAATAAAAAAAAAAAAATAAAATAAAGATAAAATAAAATTTAAGTACACGACATCGGACTACACATTCATCATCAGGAATTACCTCACTTTCTTTTTAACACCGTTGACCTCTAATAAATATTGAAAAACGTGGTTTATCAAAAAGCTTTAGTATAGAGGTCAGCGCGTTGAAATCAGTATTAATTTAACCACATCAATTAAGTTCTTTTCAAAACAATCTCTTATGAAATGGTATTTAATACCGATGTGTTTGGTCTTAGGATGTTGGACCGGATTTTTAGTTATGCAATTGCAGCAGAGTTATCAACCAAATGGAGGAGTAGATGAGAATTTTAAACCGTAATCCCGCATTTGCTGTTGAATCCAGATGATTTGAGAACAGCAACTTGCAGCAGCGCAACATATTCGGCTTCACAGGTTGACAAGGCAACCGATGTCTGCTTCTTACACTGCCAGGAGGTAACTAATCTTCTCCCAAAGAATTGACACCCTGCTGATGTAGAACTTGTAGTTCATCTTGCAGCCCCCGTAATCCGAGTCACTATACGCGGTAAGCTCAAAGTCATCATCATGAGGGTACCACAAATCCAAGTTGGGTTGTACCCTTCAGATAACGAAAATCCTCTGACCCGATCAGATGGTTGACCTTTGGTTTAGCCTGATATCTTGAACCATAGGACAAGTAGCATACATAATATCAGGTCTTGAGGCGTGAGTACATGAGGGATCCGATCATTCCTCGGTACATAGTGGCATCTACTAGATCTCCATTATCATCCGGTGCTAATATCATGATTAGTAGCAAGTGGAGTCCAGCAGCAGCAGAAGCATTCTCCATGTCAAAGCGGGATGAGAATGTCTCCTACATACTTGGTCTGATGTAGAAAGATCCATTAGGTGTTTGATCCACCTGTAACCCGAGAAAGAACTTCATCTCCCCCATGGCACTCATCTCAAATTCTTTCTTCATTACTGCTTCAAACTCTTTACATAACTCTTCTTCTTTGACCCGAGATTATGTCTATCAACGTATATCTGTACAAGCAGTAGGTCGCCATCCTTTTCCTTAATAAACAGTGTACAGTCAATTACTCCTCTGCGAAAGCCGTGTTTCACAAGATGAGTTGAGAGTTTTTCATACCAAGCTCGAGGAGCTTGATGAAGTCCATACCAAGCTTTGTCGAGCTTTGTAAAACTCTCTCCCGATGGTAAGGATCTTCCAACCCCTCGGGTTGACTTACGTAGATGTTCCTGATTTCTCCATGAAGGAATGCACTCTTTACATCTAATTGATGGACTTTGATCTTCATGTACGATGCATAGGCAAGGAAGATACGAATAGCTTCCATCCTTGCCACGGGTTGCAAACACTTCATTGTAGTCAATCCCTCGACTTGGCGAAAACCTTGAAACTACCAGTCGAGCTTGTTCCTGATAATGACCCCTTGGTCATCCTTCTTGCATTTTAGTACCCATTTAGTGCCAATGACTTTAGCACCCTTTAGGTTTATCAACCCAGTGTCCATCAACACCTAACTTCTTAAACTGCAGAAGTTCTTCTGCATGGCACTCACCCACGCCTCATCATTGAGTGCTTCACTGACATATTTTGGCTCAACCTGCAAGACAAAACATCGATAGGACCATCATGAATGTAACCTTTCTCATAACCGAGGCGTAATCAGCTGAGTACAGCTGATTGCGGGTGGTTTGTAATCCTGATTCTGACATCTCCAATGACATTGTCAAGGGGATGATAAACATTTAGTCGTGATCCTGGAGTAGTAGGAACAGCTACCTCAGAGCCAAGATTATGAACATTTGGTTCTGCATCTGAGGTAGTTGGAGTTTGAGGTTCTGAAGTCGAAGGTGCATCACTCGTAGATGCTTGTGGACTTGCTGGAACTGGAACCTGTTCCTCCTGACTGTTCTGGTCATCTTCTTCAGCTTCATCTTCAGAGGAGGAGTCACTGTCGTCGACTACTCCCCCTGACTGAGTAGATGATTCTCCCTGTGTGCTAGATGGTGTATTCAGAATATCATACATCATCCTAGTTGCTAGCTCATCGTCCGAGGGAGAGAGGTATGTTGAAGGATTTGAAGAATCCATCATAATCGAAGAAGTAGGCAGGTCCTTTTCCTGTAGGTGGTGTGGTATATCTCTGAACGTCGACATTACACCACACTTCTACAAGACCCGTTGAGTTATTGTAAACTCGCTTATTCGGTATGTTGTATCCTAGAAAGATTCCTTCATCTGCCTTCTCGCTGAATTTTCCTTCTTGCGTCTTCTTCAGAAGTGTACATGGCGCGCCAAAAGGTTCAAGATACTCCAAATTCGGTTTGCGTCTTTGGAGTAGCTCATAACATGTCTTTCCGTGGCGCTTGACTATTAGGACTCGATTAAGTGTATAACATGCATTTGCTACTGCCTCATTCCAGAATTGGATAGGCAGTTTCGAGTCCGCCAGCATAGTCCGTGCAGTCTCTATCAAGCTTCTATTTTTCCTCTCAGCAACACCATTCATCTGAGGCGTGTATGCTGAAGTGAATTGATGAACAATCCCCTTTTCCTTGCAGTATGCCTCCATCCATTGATTCTTGAATTCGGTCCCGTTGTCTGAGCGTACTTGTCTAACCTTTAGCTTGTAGAGAGATTCCAGAGTGGTGACTAATTCCTTGAATGACTCAAATGTTTCTGATTTGGATTTCAGAAACATTACCCAAGTGAACCTTGAGTAGTCATCAGTGACCACAAAACAGTACAGATCGCCTGCAATGCTCCTTGTACTGACTGGACCAAACAGATCCATGTGAAGAAGTTCAAGAGGAAGTTCTATTGAATGAACTTTCTTTCCTTATGAGACTTCTTTGTCTGTTTGCCTTTCTTGCAAGCTACACAAAAGTCAGGAAGTTGGAAGTTCTTGACATTTACTCCTCTCACTAAGTCCTTCTGAATCAAGTGATTCATCTTCCTTTGACTAATGTGTCCCATTCTCCTATGCCAGGAGATTGAGTCCTTCTCAGTAGCTTTAGATAGAAAGCACTGCACTCATGATCCGTTGGAGCAGCTGTTGACAGATCCAAGACATAGGATCCTTATATCTTGAAGCAGTCATCAGAACTTGATCCTCTGGAATCATATAGTCTTTCTTCAGCACGTAACACTTGTTGTTGTCGAAGATGACTTTAAATCCTTTATCGCAGATTTGGGAAACAGAAAGCAAGTTATTTTGAAGTTGTTGAACGTAGTTCACCTTATCAAACTTAACTTTCTGATTTCCCACTTCTCCCTGTGCTGTGATGTATCCTCCCTTGTTTCCTGCAAAGGAAACATGCCCTCCTTTTATTTGTTTGACATTGATAAAAGGGCTCTATTTCCTGTCATGTGCCTGGATGCTCCGCTGTCTATAATCCACGTGTTAGTCTCAGCGCTATACCGAACACCCTGCACATATCAAGTAAATGTATTAGTTTAGGTTAGGAACCCAAGCCTTTACTGTCTTGGGTTTCCCAGAGGCATCACACATCATAAACTCTACCCATTGACCTTTAGAAGGTGAGGGTAACTCAGATTCCTTCTTGTCATCAGTATCAGTCACACAGGTAGTCTTCTCTTTCCATAAGCCAGATTTGTGCAATGCCTGTTTATGATAACAGTCGTCTGGCTTACAGGTTGGACTTTAGGTTCACTAGATCTTCTAGGTGGAGTTAGAGAACTCCTCTTAGAAGACCTAGGTCTAGAGTCCTGAAGATCAATCTTCTTCCTAGGTGTCTGATAGAAAGGACAATAGGAAGCAATATGTCCACATTCTCCACAGTTGTAGCACAATCTGCTATCAACCTTATAGTTTGACTTTCTTTGTGGAGAAATGCGTGACACTTTAGTAACATCAATCACTTTAGGTTTTGACTCTTGCATGTTTGATGTTTTCTCTGGTTTAACAAATTTAACTGTTTAACCTGTTTAACTTGTTCAACCTTTTGGTTAACTGGTTTTAGACTTGTAGCATGTGAAAAATTAACATTTGAAGTCTTTTTGGTTCTGATTTGACTCTGTTTGACCTGACTTTAGTTAACTTTTTCAAATTCATTTCCATTAACACAAGGCAATTCCCCTTTGCTTTGAATGGCCTCCTTTTGGGGTTTCTGTCCAGATGCAGTAGATGAACATGATGTGTCTGGATCAGTAACAAGAGGAGTGGTCACCACATGATCCTTGATTGGGTTGTTGTTTACTGGTTTAGACTTGGTGTTCATCAAGGTCTCAGGTGGTGGTGGAACCACTTTGTAGCCTAATCCCTCCCCATTATTTCTTTCTCTCACTAAGTGTTGAACTATGTGTGAAGAACTAGTCCAACTATGCAGTTTCTGTTTTAAGGAATTGACTTCTACTTCTAGAACTGCTTTTTGTTTCTTAGTGTCCTCTAGGGAGTTTAGATAGTACCTAATGTCATTTGATTGATTAAAGGCAACTACTTCGGTTTCCCTAAGTTGCTTAGTCAATAGGTCTATCTTTTCTTTATAACTATGCTCATTTTGTTTTAGTACTCTATTGGCCTCAGTGCATAGTTGTAAGTCCTTTACTAAGTTATCATTGTGATCTAATAACCTAGCAAATTTTTCATCAATGCTATTCCTAAACATATCACAGTTAGAACAAGCATGATTATTAAACAATTGGTCAGTTGTACTTACCTGTGTTGTTTCAGAAGAGTTAGCCATCAACGCAGCATCAGACGTCTCTGGTTCTGGTGATTCTGACTTTTCTGAATCTGACTTGGAAGTTTCCTCCTTTGGTGTGTAACTGACTTCAGCTGCAGTTGTTTCTTCACAGTGAGACATCGCTATATCAACTGCTAAATCACCTCACCTTCACTCGCAGAATTATCATCAATATCTTCAACACTTGCAATGTTAGATTCTGGGTTGACAAATCTAAAACTCCAGTCCTGTCCTTCATCATCATGAGCGGTCAAGGCTTTTGGGTCCTTGTTTGATGAAGTAGAACTAGAGGCTTGCTTGTCTTGGTGAGTAAAGGATGAGAACGGGTTCCCATTACCCGTCTTCTTTGGTTTGACACATTCCCTCTTGAAGTGCCCTTTCTCTCCACAATTGAAGCAAGTCACCTTGCTCTTGTCAAAACCAAATGTGGTGTCCTTAGTAGCTATCAAATTCTGTCCAGTCTTCTTAACAAACTTCTTCGCCCTTCGGACAGCGCTAGCTAAGGCCCATAATTATATCCATTCGTTCAAGCTCCATTTCATCTACCTGCTCGTAGTCTTCATCTGCCAAATGACAGTTTCCAATCTTCCCAGCTACAAGTCCATCATATGAGTGAACTACTGCGGCGAGAAGATCCATATGCTCTCGTGCTACTTCTACAGTCACATTACCGAGATTCTCGGTCTTCAATTTAGTAGCACTTGCTTCTGATCCAATATAATGGGTACATGATGACCCTGACGTATCTGATCCAGAAGGAGAAGCATGTGAAGAACCTGACGAGCTAGACACAAATGCTGTCTGGAGAGGTGCTCCAGAAGTCTTAGCTTGAGGCGTGGCATTGTATAAAGCTGGGATTTGTGTATATGATGACTTCTGTGCTCTATACTTCATCCTTAGAGCTTCTTCACGCAGTCTAAGAATAAAGTCATTTATATCCAGCTTTATAAGTATGCCATTCTGTCTAAGATTAGACACGAAAGAGGCCCACTTATCAGGCAATCCATCTGCGAAGTTGCTTACTTTTTCTTCCATAGTTGTTTCCACTCCATGTGTATGCAACTCGCTCATCAAATGGTAGAATCTGTCTATGACTTCATCTAACCCCTCGTTACCAATTGATGAGAAGTTATCGAATTATTCTTTAACTCCTTTGCTTTGATTGCCTTTAACGATGCATTCCCATCATACCTTTTCTCTAGTTCATCCCACAGTTTCTTGGACTGCTTGTTCTCTGAGTACTGGTGGAATATGTCTTTGGGGATCGACTGAGTTATCATTGCATAAACTCTTTTCTCAGCATTATACTTTACTTTCTGTGCGTCGGTCATCCCACTTAACGTTAATTTCACTCCATCTGCTCCCACCGGTGTACTATACCCCACTTCGATAGCTTCCCACAGATTAGGATCTACTCCATTGAGGTAGATCTCAAAACGTTGTTTCCAGTGAGGAAACTCATCTAAGGTCAAGAGCTTTGGTGGTTTATTGTGAATACCCACCTCACTCTCAAGCAGCAGCAGGTTCTGAATTCTTGAGTCCTTCCCCGCAGTAAAGGCTGACATCTGATCTTCCATGGTTACTAAACTTAGAGTCTAATCAAATCAACTTTAACTGATGCGACTGAAGGATGCGAATGGGTCACTCGTGCGTATGAACTCTGCGATTGGTTCAACCGTGCGACTGAATCTGGTGCGTATGAGCTATGCGAACGAACTGGTTCAATCGGCCGAATGAAGGTGCGACTAGGTCCAGTCGTGCGAATGAACACTGCGAATGAGTCTAGTCGTGCGAATGAGTCACTCGTGCGACTGAAGCTGCTATTTTGCGAAAATTTCTAGGTTTGACGGGTTTCAGCCGTAAAAATTCGAAATTTTGCAAGTCCAAATCGTCTAAGTCCGTAGAAACTGAACTTCAATGAGCAGGGAACGTCCAAGATCACTTTTGATGCAAAAGATTGCGTTTTTCGTGCAAAAACACAAACTTTTATGCAATCTTGATTGAATCAACACGAAATCAAGAGCCAAAGCTCTGATACCACTTGTTAGGACCTGGTATTTGAACGAAATACCGAGTGATTGCGTGTTAAACCAACTCAAATAGTGCGGAATCCTATTTGATTGGCGATCCAATCAGTGAGAACACACGATGAATCAATCAAGAATTGATTTCAACGTCAGAAATCGATTAGGAACCGATCTGATGTGTTCTATGAACTTGGAGAACGATTTGGGAGGCTTCTGGACGGCTAGGGTACGTCTGGAGTCGTAATGGGATGAATGCTTACGTTTTCCCACGAATTGGGTCTATTTATAGGTTAGTATTGTTCAATCGTGCGACTGGGCCATAAGTATGGTTCAGTCGTGCGATTGAACCATGCGGTTGATTCATCCGCACGACTGAGTGTTCAGTCGTGCGATTGAGTCAATCTTATGTGTCAATCATACGACTGATCCAGTCTCCTGGTTCAGTCGTGCGATTGAGTCAATCGTATGAAGTTATTCATGCGTGTGGTCCATTCGCATGGGCCATCCGCATGAGAACTTCATTAAGTTAAGTTTGAATGTTCTATTTAATATAACTTAATGTGCACTCATTCAAACATTCATAAACCCAATCAATTCAATCACAACTCATTAATGAAATATTAAACATTACATATAACAACCCATTCATATCATTTCATTAATCAATTACAATACATTACATCAAATCAGACAGACAAGTTCATTACATTACAAATCATGATCTAGGGACATACATGTATCAACACTCTCAATAATCACCTCATCAAAAGCCAATATCCCCAGCAAATGAAACCACAATCCAAGTACTGCAAGTGCTGCTCCAACAGAAGTGATAACCTTGAGGAAGATATGAGGCTGAGCAAGAAGGAAAAATGAGGAAAATGGTGTTTAGATGATGAGAAAGCACAAGAGCAAAAGGTTGAACAAAAGGCTATGGATGAAGCAAAGTATGTTGATGTTATAGCTTTTCATGAAGATGACTTGGAAGATGATGATATTGATGTGAGCAAAAGTTATCTGATTGCTGAGTATAACAAACTTACTATCAAGTCAAACAAAAGATTGGAGAGAATTAGAGAGAAAAGGGAATGATAAGGGAGAAGGAGGACTAATGGTGAAACAGAAGCCTCACTAAAAAGATTAGAGGAATATCTAGACAGAAAACAATAAAGTGATCGATGCTCTACATGAGTTAGTCAGAGAACTCAAAAAGTCTATTGAACATGAAAATTCTGAAAGGGAGAAGCTTGTGATAGAGAACACTAAAGCAAACAAGACTCTGAATGAACAATCTATTCTGCTAAAAAGAAAAGATGAAGAGATTGATGACGGGTTTGTTAGAACATAAAACCAAGTTTAACCATTTAAACTTTCAGAAAACGCAGCGGATATAGAGCTTTAAAACCGATTTTAAAGGCTGAAAAATATGTTCTTTAAGTGACCATACAAGTGTAAAACAAACCCATAATCAAAGGATCTTTAATATGTGAATGAACAAGCTATGAACATCTATTAAACTACATAAAATCACAGCTACATAGAGCTGTGATAAACTACCTTTTTTCAGCACCTTAAGAACGACTTTAGGAGGATGTTTGATGCTCAAATTCGGCCAAGGCTCCAAGGTAAGGACCCCTCAAGCTTGTATACCCAAAGCCCTTTGCAAAACACCTTCTTGTTAGGAAGAAAAGTACACCAAAGCACTCCAAAACCTCCCAATCTTTCTGCTGGCCGTGAGTTTTTGAGAGAGAGAGAGAGGTTTTTTTGAGTCTTTTGCATGTGAGTTGATTGTGTGAATGTGGAGTGATGGATGATCAAAAGACTTGTGTGTTCCAAGGACATAAAGGTCCAATGAGGAGCCCTCAAAGGGGGCGGCCAAGGTTCAAATTTTAAGAGGTTTCCCTCTTAAAATTATAACACATCAAATATGTTAACAAGTCTTTTAACTAGATATGTATACAACTAACCCATTTAATTGTATAATCTAGTTACTCCCATTATTAATTTGTAACCTTATCTAACTTATTTAAATAACATTACAAATAACTCATTGAACAAGATATCCTAATAAATTGTTCCATCTCATATGCAACTTATTTAGAAAAACCCATTTTCTAAATGGTGTTAATATTTAATTGCATGATCATATCATCAATTAAAATATTAGTAGGTGTTTCTAAGCTCGTTATTGGGTATAACCCGACTTGGATCATAACGTACTAACCACATCAATATTCTAAGTGTCTTGGGCACACAGGATCCAACAATCTCCCACTTGCCCAAGATTCATAGAAGATTGATGCAAGCAGTAAATACCGCCTAACAACGGTTTACTACCCTTAATACGCATGACTTATAGCCATTCAATAACATCATCCCTTTCAAGTACTTACTTGAAATGATTTAGGTGAATCAATCATCTATCCTTTTGTTACAGATGTCATGTTAAATCCAAGGACACAGAATGATCATTCCTTGTTGATTTAACTTAATCAGGCCTTAGACATCTAACTCTCAACGAATAAGAGGAACAAATTCCATCTTGACTACATACGTTTCTCACAAACACCTCGTGTTACACCTGAACATACCCTTATGTACTGTCCACTATTTCAGGACAGTGAAGAAATAGCTCAAGGTATAAAACTTGGTGAATATCAAAACCCAATATGTATCTCAGGTCTGAGGATACCAAATGATATTCGCCTTTTACTCAAACTTACTTATGATCAATCGATAAGATTCTATGTAGTAAAATTTGAAGTGCGGGTTAGTCCAATATTTGTATCCCACAAATATCTATGAACCTTGGTAGCAACCCATTGCTCTATATTCATCCTTATGAATATCAACCAATCCAAGTTCATAATAATCTTACTTTCACACTTGTTCCCACAAGTATGAGCGACTACGGACATTTTAGAGTAAACATTTTACTCATGGATAAAACATGCTAATTCGGAACATTAATTGAAACATTATAACCAAATAATTTTATTCATAAAATAAAGAGTTCCACATATCCAAATACAAAATGTACAGATCAAATCCAATCACTAGAATATCGAAGTCCCATGGCACAAGTATGACATTCATGCTTTGCCTTTTCAAGGAGCTTCGTGAGAGGATCCGCAATGTTTTGATCAGTGTGAACTTTGCGAATACATATCTTTCCCTTTTCAACTTCATCTCGTATGTAGTTGAATCTCCGCTCAATGTGCCTCGTCTTTTGATGAGCACGAGGTTCCTTGATTTGAGCAATCGCACCCTCGTTGTCACAAAAGATCTCTAGGGGTTCCTGAATGGAAGGGACAACCCCTAGATCGGCAATGAATTTCTTCAACCATGCAGCTTCTTGAGCTGCCAATGAGGCGGCGACGTATTCTGATTCTGTAGTTGAGAGAGCCACCACATCCTGCTTGGAGCTCTTCCAAGAGACAGCTCCTCCATTCAGAATGAAAATGTATCCCGATTGTGACCGTGAATCGTCACGATCGGTTTGGAAACTCGCATCCGTGTAACCTTTTACAACGAGCTCCTCGTCACCAGATCCATAGATCAGGAACATATCTCTTGTCCTCCTTAGGTACTTAAGTATGTTCTTAACAGCCATCCAATGACTGTTTCCAGGATTTTGCTGGTAACGGCTTGTCATGCTCAAAGCGCATGACACGTCCGGTCGAGTGCATATCATTGCATACATGATGGATCCAATAGCAGATGCATATGGGATTGCCTTCATTTTATCTTGCTCATCCTTTGAGCTTGGACATTGAGTCGTACTCAATATCGTTCCTCTTTGAATAGGTACGGTACCTTTCTTAGAGTTCTCCATCTTGAACCTTTTCAAGATCTTATCAATGTATGCACTTTGATTCAAACCAATCAACCGCCTTGATCTATCCCTATAGATCTTTATTCCTAGAATATAGGCGGCTTCACCAAGATCCTTGATGGAAAAACAATTCCGAGCCAGGTTTTTACACCTTCCAAGGTTGGAATGTCATTTCCAAATAGTAGTATGTCATCAACATACAATACTAGGAAAGTTACTGTGCTCCCACTAGCCTTCTTATACACACAAGCCTCATCAGCGTTTTTGATGAAGCCAAATTTCTTTACTTCCTCATCAAAACGGTGATTCCAGCTTCTCGATGCTTGTTTCAATCCATAGATTGATTTCTTTAACTTGCACACTTTATTAGGATGTTTTGGATCGACAAAACCTTCAGGCTGAACCATATAGACATCTTCCTCAAGATATCCATTTAGGAAAGCGGTTTTGACATCCATTTGCCAAATCTCATAATCATAATGAGCAGCTATGGCAAACAATATCCTTATAGACTTTAGCATCGCAACAGGTGAGAAGGTTTCATCATAATCAACCCCTTGAGTTTGAGTGAAACCCTTTGCTACAAGTCTAGCTTTATAAGTATCCAAGTTTCCATGCATATCGGTTTTCTTCTTGAAAACCCACTTACTTCCAACTACCTTGGAATTAAGAGGTGGTACAACAAGTTCCCAAACTTGATTGTCATACATGGATTGCATCTCAACGTTCATGGCCTCAAGCCATTTGTCACAATCCAAATTGGACACTGCATCATGGTATGTGGTTGGTTCATCTGAATCTACCACATAGCATCCATCCATGAAAAATCCGTATCTTTCAGGTGGATTACTAGTTCTACCACTTCTGCGAACGTTTTGCGTGTATTGATCAACCATTTGATCATCCTCAACATCCCCATGTTGAGTGCTAGTTTCAACCAAATGTGCATCGGGTTGTGGTTCTTGATCCTCCTCAAGATCCACTGTTCTACTGCTAGTTCCTTCTATAAGGAACTTTGCTTCTAAGAACTCACCCTTTCTGGCAACAAACACCTTTTGTTCCAGTGGATCATAGAAATAATATCCCATAGAATCTCTAGGATATCCAATAAAGATACACTTGGTGGATCGGACTTCCAATTTGTTTGGGGTGGGAGTCTTAACATAAGCCTCACAACCCCAGACCCTTAAGTATGATAGGGATGGAACCCTTCCATGCCATATCTCAAAAGGTGTCCTTTCCACCTTTTTGGTTGGGGCCATATTTAGAATACGGGCCGCGGAGAGCAAAGCGAAACCCCAAAATGATAGAGGTAATGTGCTTCTAGCCATCATAGATCGGACCATATCCAATAAGGTTCGATTCCTCCTCTCAGACACACCATTATGTTGTGGTGTTCCAGGTGGAGTGAGTTGTGAGACAATCCCACAACTCCTAAGATGATCTTGAAAAACATCACTTAGGTATTCACCTCCTCTATCGGTACGGAGAACTTTAATTGACTTGTTGAGTTGATTTTCAACTTCATTTTTGAAGATTTTGAACATTTCAAAAGCTTCATCTTTGTGCCTTAATAAGTACACATACCCATAGCGACTATAATCGTCGGTAAAGGTAATGAAGTATCTTTCACCATTCCTAGTCATTGGCTTAAAAGGACCGCATACATCCGAATGTATGATTCCTAATAAATCTTTTGCCCTTTCATTAGTTCCACTAAAGGGTGCCTTAGTCATCTTTCCTTGTAAACAAGATTCACAAACATCAAATGAATCACATTCATTTGTTTTTAAAAGACCATTCTTTTGAAGTGTTTGTAAACGTTTCTTGTTTATATGGCCAAGACGACAATGCCAAAGATAGGTATCACTCAAGTCCAACTTGAGTTTCTTGGTGTTAGTTTGGTACAATGAGCTATTTAAAGTATTTTCATGAACCAATTCATAAATACCATTAATGGGAATAGCTTTAAAATAGAACATACCATTTAAAGAAACATGAATATCATTTTCAATAAAGGATAATACATATTCAAATTGTTTTAACAGGGCTACAGAGATAATATTCCTAGTCAAACTAGGAGCATACAAAACATTGTTCAAAATCACTTCCAAACCATTTGGAAGTTTCAAGATGTAGTCACCACAGGCTTCAACTTGAACTTTAGCCCCATTGCCCATGTAGAGGCTTACATCCCCTTTCTTGAAGTCACTACTTCTTTTGAACCCCTGCAACAAATTGCAAATGTGAGTTCCACATCCGGTATCTAATACCCATGTGTTAGAGGATATCATGTTTAAATCAATATGAATCATGTATATTGTACCTGAGGTCTGCCCGGCATCCCTCTTTGCTTTCAACTCTTGGAGATGGACGGGACAATTCCTTGCCCAATGTCCAATCTCCCCACACTTGAAGCATGGGTCGTTAGTAGCAACCTTTTGCTTTTTCTCTTGTGGTTTGGGTGGTACCCTTACCACCCCTTTCCCTTTTCTCCAAACGGGTCCCTTACCCTTGGCAACCTTTGCCTTGGGTGCGGGATAAGGCCTTTTCTTGTTCCCACCTTCATTGATGGTGAGAACAGGTAAAACCCTTTTACCCATGGCCGCCTCGGCCGTTTTCAACATTGAGTGAAGCTCACCAATGCTTTTGTCCCAAGCATTCATGTTGTAGTTCAACACGAATGTCTCGAACTTCTTGGTAAGGCCATTAAGGATCAAATCCGTGGCCAATTCCTTCGAGACGGGACAGTTAAGCCTCTCGAGGCGGTCAATATGACTTTTCATCTTAAGAACATAAGATGAAACAGATTGGTTGTCGTCCATACGACATGCATGGAGTGCTCGAACCGTTTCGAAGCGCTCAACCCTCGCTTGCTGTTGGAACGTTTCCTTCAGCTGGGTTATCATGTCATAAGCTCCGTGATGTTCATACTCCTTTTGGAGATCCGGAGTCATGCTCGCTAGCATGAGACAAGACACTTGGACGGAGTCCTCAGTGTACTTCAACCAATCGTTGAAGGCCTCCTGATCATCCTCGCTAGGTTGATCGGGGATAGGGTCGTCTAAAACATACGATCTTCTCTCTTGCTTGAGAACAATTCTCAAGTTTCGATACCAATCGATGAAGTTGTTATGATTTAGACGTTCCTTTTGGAGGATCGCTCGTAGAGATTGGTTGGACGCGGATGAGTTATCGGAATTATCATTATTTGAGGCCATCTACAAAAATTAACAAAGTTTTATTTTAGTATTTTCGATATTGTAATTTTAATAATAAATGCCTTTTAAGGTCTTTCATATTAAAATCTAGAACCCAACATTACATTTAAATTGTGGTTAGGTGACCTTTATCCCACGTTTTAAATTAATAAGGTGGTCAACGTTTGACGATTGCAACCATTTGCAACTTCTAGAAATATGGGATCGACTTTGAAACATCATATGTAAAGTCGGCATGTTAATCCCATCAACACCATTTGGAAATCACATCGTAGGTGATCCATTTGACATGATTTGCAAATCAAGACACCCTACTTACACCCACGTGTGAGTTTGCCAAAGCAAGTGGTTAGGTGACCTTTATCCCACAAATAAGGCATTCTCACCTTAAGTCACAAGTTCCCTCAAAATGGTTAGGTGACCTTTATCCCACTAAGAGTTCCCAAGTGACTCAAGTGTTGTGTAAAAGGACGGTGTTGATCTTGTTTGAAAAAAAAGGTTTAGAGGTTTCAAAATACAAGTTTAGAAAACTCTATGCACTTGTATTTGCATGCTTTCAAATACAAGGTACCCTATGGTTCTTTGATTAAAACCTATTTTAATCTTTAAAATCATTAAATCATTTTAATAACTTTATATAAACTTTTAAGAACCATCAATTTTCAGCTTGTTAAGTTTGTTAATGAGTTTGTTATGAATATCCAAATATCAACCAAACAATCAAACAACAAACAATCAACCAAGCATAAACATAAACAACCATATGAGCATATGTGCATAACCATAGCATCTAAAGTGGTCCACACTTGTTTGCCATCACAAGTGTGGTCCATAGGACATTCCTAAGGGTCACAAACAAAGCATATAGAAAACTTCCAAAAGCCTCCCACTTGAAACCGCATCCAAAATGCTCCATGTTTCTTCCTTTGTGCTTCCAATGTGTATGTCTTCATATTACAAGATATAAATTCCTAATACAAGATATCTAGTAAAATGAAAATACACCTAATCTATTTATTACAACCCAATAATAAATAAAATTACATTTGGAATAAAGCATAAACAACAAATAATACAACCCAATTGAATGAATGAATACAACCATCACAAACATCCAAACAATCACAAGGTCAATGGCTAGGTTATGCACTAAAACAAGCATCTATCATATCATCCAAAATATAACCATGAATCCCCTTAAAACCAACGAATTTTCAGCCAACATAAACTGAAAAATTCGGGTTTAGATGTTGTCCAAACAACACAACATATCAACATATATATATCTTTCAAGATTTAATCTTAAGCATGTAAAATATAATCTTGAAAGTTGGGGATTCAACAAAACAGAAATATAGCAGCCCCAAATCAGTTTATATATAGATCATTATCATCCTTTAAAACCTATTTTAAAGGACAAAACAAGCAAGTCATCCACATAACCGGCTCTTGATGCCATTGACGGGTTTGTTAGAACATAAAACCAAGTTTAACCATTTAAACTTTCAGAAAACGCAGCGGATATAGAGCTTTAAAACTGATTTTAAAGGCTGAAAAATATGTTCTTTAAGTGACCATATAAGTGTAAAACAAACCCATAATCAAAGGATCTTTAATATGTGAATGAACAAGCTATGAACATCTATTAAACTACATAAAATCACAGCTACATAGAGCTGTGATAAACTACCTTTTTTCAGCAGCTTAAGAACGACTTTTAGGAGGATGTTTGATGCTCAAATTCGGCCAAGGCTCCAAGGTAAGGACCCCTCAAGCTTGTATACCCAAAGCCCTTTGCAAAACACCTTCTTGTTAGGAAGAAAAGTACACCAAAGCACTCCAAAACCTCCCAATCTTTCTGCTGGCCGTGAGTTTTTGAGAGAGAGAGAGAGTTTTTTTTTGAGTCTTTTGCATGTGAGTTGATTGTGTGAATGTGGAGTGATGGATGATCAAAAGACTTGTGTGTTCCAAGGACATAAAGGTCCAATGAGGAGCCCTCAAAGGGGGCGGCCAAGGTTCAAATTTTAAGAGGTTTCCCTCTTAAAATTATAACACATCAAATATGTTAACAAGTCTTTTAACTAGATATGTATACAACTAACCCATTTAATTGTATAATCTAGTTACTCCCATTATTAATTTGTAACCTTATCTAACTTATTTAAATAACATTACAAATAACTCATTGAACAAGATATCCTAATAAATTATTCCATCTCATATGCAACTTATTTAGAAAAACCCATTTTCTAAATTGGTGTTAATATTTAATTGCATGATCATATCATCAATTAAAATATTAGTAGGTGTTTTCTAAGCTCGTTATTGGGTATAACCCGACTTGGATCATAACGTACTAACCACATCAATATTCTAAGTGTCTTGGGCACACAGGATCCAACAATTGATGAGCTGAAAAAAGAAGATAAGTGCCCTTGAATCAAGTGTTGCATCAACAAAGACAACAAAAGAATCTGCTAAAGCCTCAAAGACAATCATTCCATACAGCAGGAAACAACAGTATCCGGGAAAGAGTGAGAAGAAGGTAATGGAAGTCAAGGATTCTGTAACAAGAGCAAGAATTATGTCACCAGAACACACTCTTTCTATAGAGTTATCAACTATGAAGCCAATATGACTTGATGATGTTGAGAGCGATGCAGAATGGGAAGAGTTAACCAAGATGGATTCTCCAAAAGAACAAGAGAAGTCAAAAGTGATGATTTGCTGACTACTAAGATATCTTGGAAAAGATGTCGGAATCTACCATGTTCATGACTCTGATCAACCATGGCTTTCCATATGACATGATAGAAAGAATGAGTATGAATAAGATGAAGGATGTACTTAAAGATTTTGAGCTGGCAAGATTCATGATCCCTAACTGCAACTATGAAACCTTCACATCATTTCAATCTATTCAGAAAACAAAGAAAGAGCTTGGTCAATGTGAGATAGCTAAACTCAGCAAATATAATATGACTTGCTGGTTGCAAGGTCATAATTACAAAATGTATGAGATAAAAGGGAGATCAGTTGGAGAGCTGGGATGAATGATAGAGCATGTAATGAAGGTGGAATTGAAAACTGGAGTAAGGTTCAAGACTAAAGCTCCAAATCCTTCCTATGAACATTAAGCCAAGACTCCTGCTGAGCCAGTGACTGTTGAAAGCATTCAAAGGAAAAAATATTAATCAAAGAACCAATATAAGTAATACCAGGCAAAGTATGGCCACATGGTACAACGGTGAGAGAGACTACAGAACAAAAACAACACTGATTGAGCTGTTTGATCATCTCATAACTCCCAGTTCTCTCGAAAAAAACAGGATTATGGCCTGGAAATATGATCCAGACTGGGATTATGCAGTCATTAAAAGAACATCTGGAAGGGTTCAATACTTCCATTCAGTAGAAACAATATTGTCTCTCTCTGATTGTGACATTAAAGACCTCCAAAGCTTAATCATTACTAATTATCCTATTAACCCAAGAGGAAGAGATTTCTTAATGGCAGTGGGTAAGCTAAAAAACAAATTCAAATATGATGTGTTGAAAGAAGCTAGAAGAGATGATTCTGAGCATAACAAAAAGAAACAAGGTCAAAGAAGATCAAAATCCAACTCCTTCTTATTGGTTAATGATGAATTTTTAAGGAAAGTCGGATACTCAAACAGAAAGACAACATCCATTAGGGACATTGAAGGAAATCAATATAGATTTCCCATAACAGAATGGGATATGTTGAGAAAACAAAGGAGCTGGTGTTGTTAAGAAATTAAGAAAGAAAGAAAGCTAAAAGTATTAGACTTTTTGATCCTGTGGAAATCAAGCTTCTCCATCCAAGCTACACATCATATCTCCATGATAAGTATTTTCCTTAGCTAAATGATGAGCAAGAACAAAATGATTTATGCTTATATGTGCATCTCATTCAAGTGATTGACAAATTACATGCAAAGGCTTATAAGAGAAGGAGGTATGAAGCAGGCCAGCTGATTGGAACTCAGATCAAAGAGGTGAATGAACTAAGAATCTCAAAGCAAGATGAACTAGAGATAGTTCATAATAACAGTGTTTTGGAAACCCTTACTACTGAAGAAGATATTCTGGGATTGAATATAAAGACGTTACAGAAGATTTGCAGAATGGAGATTAAATACAAGTATGATGATCAAAAGGATGCAGTCTCCTATTTTAACAAGTAGATGGTGCCAAGAGTTAAAGAGCTGTCAATTTTGAATAACTGATTACAAGTGTCTAAGCCTAAGGGGGAGTATTGTTAGATCTAGTCTTGAAAGGTCTAGATATATTTTATATGCTTAGCACTTTAATCAATCTCTTGTAATAAACTCTTGTAAATCATTATCTTAATGTGTATATATAAGTTAACCCATAAATGTGTTGATTTATATGCTATTGCAGGCTTAACATCATACTTAGTCAATTTCATGAAATTGACTTAGTGTAAGTGTTGGTCCATTTGATTGAATTTTAGTACAAATGATCTGTTGAATCGTTCAATATCAGAAACAATAACAAACAACAAAGATGAAGATGAATAAGAACTACCATAACGTATTCAAATATAAGCAATAAGGATCCAATACAATCAAAGGTAACAAAGCTCAATATATTTCAGTAAAGAACCAGCTTACAATAGCCTCTTGCAACAGTAATATTCGATTAGGGTTTTGCAAGGATACTCAACATTAAGCAAGATCAAAACTATATATAGAAGACATAGTTTCGCTGACAATTTCGCTGTCATCGAAACTATGCTGCCGAAGATGTAGTTTCGCCCGGCAGAAACTAAAAGTTTCGCCGGGTGAACTATTAAGCTAACTATGAGCGAAAGTGCGGTTTTGCTCATAGTTTCGCCAGGTGAACTAATCACAAAATAAGCAACATACAAAAGTAAACTAACTTTAAACTTGTTACAATAGAATATAAACATAATCTAATTTAAGGTGAGTCCAACCTATACATGATACTCCCCCTAGGTTGGACCTCACCGTCTTCATCAATCTTGATTTGTCAGATCAGCTCCAGTATCTCCAGCTGCCTCTGTTGATTCTTTTGCAGTTCCTGCAGCATCTTCCTCGGAAACATTTGCCACTAATTCTCCTTGGTCAGCTCCAATCTCTCCAGCTGCCTCTGATATTTTTTTTATCAGCTTCTGCAACATCATCCTTGGAAGCTTCAGCCATTGATTCTCCTTGGTCAGCTCCTACTTCATTAGCTTCCTCGAGACGAGTACTAGCTTGCTAAATTTGTTTCGTTAAGTCCCGCAGATCCATATCCAAATCATCCTGTGCTATCACCTTCTCAGCCAACTCTTTCACCTCAGCTCTTGCACCCCTCACCTTGTTAACCACAGTCATAAACAGACTGGCTTCTTTTCTTGTCTCCTATCCTGCCCCTGCTTTAATGTGATTCTCACAAAGTGTGACAACCGGCCTCTAGGTTGTTATCCTAACCCTAATTTACTTGCATCATTATCCGTCTTATGAGTGCTAATAATTGAAACAATCCAACCCTATCATGAATTTAGAAACAATTCTTGCTATTTGATTCAATTTATGATTTCATATGATTTTATTGACTTTTAGTTAGTTTAGGTTTTACTTTTTTTAAAAATTAGTGTTCCGGGAATGTTAACTAGTCACCCTTACAAAATTTAATCTCAAGTGAAACAATTAAAATGTGAGCCTACACTCACACTTATATATATATTCGGTTCATGCATGCATGGACATGCACAAGATACTACAATTAACATCATCCACTAAATAATATATTATACCCAATACTACAAAACTACACTACCTAATAATCATTTACCATTAAAAATTAAATCAAAACTACCCTCACTAGATGCCAAATCGGCCGCCCCCTCTTCCCCACTCCCCTCTCTTCTACACCACCACCACATCCACCACTCTCCTCACATGCACTCCTTACACCTTTCACCCTCAATCCTCTCCGTAATTCTCTCTTATTTCAAATTCTCAGCAGAACTCACTCCCTCACCCTTGCAAACTCTCTCTAATTCTCTCTACTTCAGCTCCAAAAATCGCGAACAACAACTCTCTAGCATCGGCCAACCTAAAACCGCAAGAAGGTGGCCATATCCGCGAGTTTGGACACACCTCTACCCATTGTTCGACTTTTCCAGCTTTGTTAGAAGATTCTCCAGCCTTGTCCAAGGAGTTTCGAGCTATCCAAGACCATCTACACTCTCCAAAACGTGAACAACACCAAGTGTAAGCTTCATGTCACCCCAAAATGATCTTTTCATGTGTTTCTTTCACTTCTCTTTTAAAAACACCTCCTCTCTTTGTTGTAGCAGAAACCCGACACCATTACCTTGTTCTTGAGGAGCTTTCAACTTCACAAGAGGTATCTCACTCGTTATACTTGTCATTCTTAAGGTGGAAACCGATTTCCACCATGAAAACCCTATTTTTGGGACTTTTTGCACCATCTAATTTGTAGATCTTGTAACCCTTGAAAGCAAAACCTATAACCTGCTTGATAATGGTTTAATGAACTCCTAATAACCTGTTTAAAAGTTACAAAAGAATATACACCGTGGATATGTGGTTTTAGCACAAGTTACTACTTAAAAACCTTCTTTTTACAAGATATATTGCAAGCTAAGCACTTGTTTGAAAAACCTCTTAACCAAGACTTACAACCTGCTCATGAACGACTTTGTAACACCCTAATAATCTGGTTTTAAAGTTAAATGAGGTTTTGGTAAGGTTTAACTACAAGCTTGCAAGGATTTACACATGTGTTATGGTCGGTTATGGCTAAATCACTAACTTGATGGTTCATTGTTGTGATGGGTAACCTAGCCGTGAGTTTGGACATAATTTCAGAATGTTTTGATGAATATTAAGTGTGTGAAAAATGGTTAATCTCTGGAAATTAAGGACATATTAAGATTAGACCCATTTTGGTTAATTTCGGGACCCAAAACATGGTAAAACAACCTTAAAAATAGTAAAACATGGTTTTAACCATTTTAAAAAGAATTCCAGGCTTAATAATGGTAAATAAAGTGTTCTGGAGAGAATGGGTAATTTAAATGATCAAAAGAACAATTAAATGGTGTTTTAACTAAATACGGGTACCAACCGGGCATCGTTTTTGAGAAAAATCCATAAAAAAGGAGTTTAAAGCTAAGATTTATATTAATCATGTAATTTCAGTAAGTTAAGTAATAAAAGACCGAAAGGATTTGAAAATTTGGTCAAACAAGCTTTAAATGGTGAAATACGGTCAAAAACGCGTTTTAACGGGTCAAACGTAAAAACGAGATTTTCAACTATTAGAGGCAAAATTTCACAATTTAAGGACTTAAAATTTATAAAAATATCTTTTAGATGATACCTACTGGTCCAAGACTCAAATTTATGAAAACCCTAAATTAACTGTTAAAACTCTCCGGTTTTACCACAACCGAGGAGCGTTAAACGCATAGTTTTTAAACCGGACCCGTAAACTGAAATTTTGGAACACTTACTCTATAATAAGTCAATTTTTACTCCAAGAACCTGATTTTTGGTCTTAAGTGTGATAAAGGACAAGAAACCAAACTTGAGGGTAGAAACTGTCAATTTTGAAACTTGAGGGACTAAACTGTAAAATTTTATCAAACTTTATATCCGACTCCTATGAAACTAATAATCACTTGAACAACAAAATTTCCTTATATACTTAACCTAATGATGTAAAAATCCCAAATTACATGAAGAAACCATGACCTGCCATAAAAGGAAACTTTTTATACAAACCTTCGCGAATCAAAGCCTTATCCGACAACTAAATTCTTGACACTCTTGTTGCACCATAAATGAGTTTAGAGCGGTAGCTTATCACTTAATATGTACATGTTAGGGTGTTAGACTTGAGACACTCCCGGCACACGAAGAGATATTTTGACTTAAAACCTAAGGTGAGTTCTAGTGATCCCCCTTTTTACTACTGTTTTGGGGTGAAACATGCTCTGTTATTTATGAACTATATTTGTGCTTTACTTGATGATTGTATGTGGGATTTATGGTTACCTGCTGATACTTATATCATGATCATTAATTCTTTCGTGAACCGCTTGTTTTATATGGATAGATCTATTTGGGGAATCCCCCACACACAGTGGCTTCCGTTCCAGGAAGGGTACCCTACTGAGATCCTAAGGGGTCGTTTGTTGCATGTAACAGAATTTGTTAAGAAACTATGGTGAACCATCCGGGCAGGTATGGTTCACTGGTTTGGGGCTCAGTTCTTCCTTTGGGAATATCTGGTTAAACACAACTTTAGAAGAGGCCAACCGGGACTGAGTGCAGGGTTGATTATGATTTTTCCCACGATGTTGAAACAATGATTATTTCCTTTTTATCAAAGAAGGATTTGTTAAGTCCTTTTGTTTTTAAACTTTAAGCACTTGAATTCACCAACTTTTTAGTTGACACAAATTTCTTTTTGAGCATGTTTCAGGTAATTTATGAAGAGATCCTAGCTGTTGTGAAGACCTAGACTTATCCCGCGACCATGGCATTGGCATATTTTCCTTAATGAATCATTTGAAAAATTTTATATTTGTGTTGAACAATTTACAATTTATTTTTATGGTTGGTTGAAAAACTCGTCTGGGGGCTTGATTTGTTTCTAGCCCCGGTACTTTTTAAAACATTTAATGCCATGTGATATTCTCTCCTTTGAGCTCTTGTAATGGTTTGTTTCCACTGCCATATGTTGTTGCTAGTCTGTGACGTCCCACCCTACCTGGGCCCGGGGTGTGACATAAAGTACCAGCAGGTCTTCATCACAAAAGCCAAACAGTTCCATTCGGTCAAACAGCCTGTGCTCAATCCTATTCTTCACCCTGATCACTGCCTCCCCAGTGTTGTTGTCATAAAACCATTTCTCAAAGTTTTGTAATTGCTGGGGGAGGGGATCCAACAGTCTAACCCTGTTTCTCGGTCTTTATCCTTTTTAAACCTTCTTCTTTCTGTCTTCATAAATCCGAACGCCTCAAAGTTATCATGCATTCCATTCTTAATCTCCTCCTCCAGCATCTTGGCCCTCTCACTAAGATTAGCATCAATCAAAGGTAACATAGCCAACCTCTTTAAATCACACCTAGGCAAGGTCTTAAACGCCTTCCTCTTGTGCTGATATGTAATCCCTCCCCCTCTCCTCTTGATCATGAACATCTTGAGGCCGGTGTTATACTTCCAACTAATGATTTTCGTATCTGCTTCCTTCCTGCTCATCCTAGCATATTTTGGAATAGGGGAGTAAGTTCCTCAAGCTCCTTCTCTCTCACAAACCATTCTTCTTTAGACATTTAAAAAACGTCTCCTTTATCATCGCCCTTCTTTGCAACATAGGTCAATGGTCTCTCATCGACCTCATAGTATTCAGGCTCAGAATCATAATCAACTAACTGTTCATCGTCTTCCTCCTCATTCACCAGCCCCTTTTCAACAGACTTCTCAACACCTTCAGCTGGATTATTTCTCACAACCTCCTCTCCAACCAAATCCTTCTCTATATCGAATCCCATATTGACAGAACCAGCCTCGAACACCTCTTCCACATTCTCCACATTTACGTTCTCTCCTTCCTCATTCTCTTTCTCAAACTCCTCCCTCACACCTGAACCCCCTGCCTCCTCAGTCGTTGCACCCGACGTGCCTTCTCCTGCCCGAGAAGATGTACACATATTTAGAAATAGGTATTTGGAAGTGTCAGTTAAATCATCTAACTCAGGTTGAGTTAGCTGATTGGGCGGGCCGGCTGCAGCCTTAAGATCATTCACTCTGTCAGCAATCTCTCTATCAATCTTTGCTGATCCACCAACATCCTGGTCATCCCCTCAAGCATCTCATCCTTATGTTTCTCTCTCATCTCCTGATTGGTCAGCTTGGTCTTAATCATGCTTAACTCATTGGCTACAGAGGAGTTCAGATTCCTAATAACATCCTCATCTAGACCAGACCTCTCCTCCCTTCTCTGTGGCTCAGTAAAAGATTAATGTCTATGTTTGGTCGTTCTCTTAGTCTCCCCCTCGTCGGCTTTCTTCTTGGAACTCTTCTTTTTCTCAGCTCTAGCCTCCTGTGTCATATCATGAATTTCCTCCTCAAAGTCATAATCTTTTTCTTTCGCATATCTCTTTCGTTTCTTAACAAATTCAGCTTGTTTCTGCCTTGTCTCTTCCACTCTCTTCTCCTCAGACTCGTTTACCCTCCTGATATAATTCCATCGTTCTAGAGGGTACATATTTTCCCATAAATGAGTGATATTCCCACTGAAGTCATGTCTAATTGCACAGCAGTGTGCAAATATGCGTGTATTCATCTGTACCAATCTCTTGATCTCTCCATGTGTTGGAATATAAGGAATAAGATCATCTATAATCATCTGAAGGAATCTAGGGTACAATAGCCACTTGTCTTTCTTCAGGGCCATCACGTTCTCAGCCATA
This sequence comes from Flaveria ramosissima, assembly GCA_025215565.1. NCBI lineage: Eukaryota > Viridiplantae > Streptophyta > Magnoliopsida > Asterales > Asteraceae > Flaveria > Flaveria ramosissima. The sequence goes on from CM046034.1 coordinate 16,941,450, forward strand.
CAATCAAAGATATGTTTTGCAATGTTGGCCTCCCGCCCTCTACAACAAATAACCATGGATTTAGCCCAGTCTAGGTTTAACCCATCTGATCCACCTTTTATGTGATCTAAGCACATAATAAACACATGGGCAATGTATCTCCACTCCTTGAAGAGAAAGGATTTTTTGATTTCCTTTCTCGTGCCAAACGGAGGTCCCCCATATCCCATAGACCTTAAAGCATCAAAACCTCCTGATCAGAGAGCATGACCTCCTCTCCAGTATCCTCATCGAGTCTCAACACCCTTGAGATAATCTTAGTAGTAATAATCAGATCATTCTCCAGCACTCTTGCCACAATCCTATTGGCTTTGGTGTCATACTCTGCGGTACGCCAAAAATCTCTAATGTGTAAATCATATATTGTAGTAGAATGAGATATCGCATAGGCGATAGGAGATCTCTGAAGCCAACGGATGCAGTCTCTAAAACCCGCCGCTTTGGGATGAATGTCATCAAGAAGAGCTGTGATATTATTCCTCTCGTCGAACTTAAGATTAGCCATGTAATCTGAAAAGCAGATGAAACGCATTAGAACGGTATATTAAGAATTAATATTAAAGAAAAATAATTAAAAGAATAAAAATGAATAAAAATCAGTTTAAATTCGCTAGGAGAAATTATAGTTTCGCTAGTCGAAATATTAGTTTCGGCAAGCGAAAGTGTATTTTCGGCAGCTATTATGAAGTAGTTTCGGCAAGACAGTGCACTAGGATCGACAGGCTGAAACTATAGATTCGGCGCAGCGAAACTGAAATATGATCAGCGAAACTATTAAGTTCACCCAGACAGCATGACTGTACAGTTTCGCTGAAAAATCTTTGAACTTTCGTTTAGTTTCGCTGGACTATCGATACTTTCGCAGCAAGAACTACGAAGGTACCAAAGAGTCTCAATCAAAATAGACCATAATGAAACGATTAAACCTAGATTAAACTAAAGTCCTTGGTTCGAAATTAACATTCGAAGAGAAAACAAGCAACAATCGAGAAACACAAACACAAAATCACAGAATCGTAATATTAGGGCACGGGAGTCTCTCTAGAACTTAAAAACCATGAATAAGCGAAAAAGAGAAGATAATTTCGCAAACTGAGTAATATAGGGCTTAGTTTCATAGGCAGCAAAACTATAGTTTCGCCCGTATAAACTCTGGTCGAAACTGACCTTGTAGCGTGCGAAACAGCCAGCGAAGCTGCAAATTCACCTGCGAAACTACTAGCGAAAGTATAATTTCGCTGGAAACTTAAAAAATTACAATTTTTATTTTTCCTTTTAAAATTTAAAATAAAAATAAAATAAAGTAAAATATAAAATAACATTATTTAGAAAAAAAAAGAAAAAGAATTAAAATAAACAAAAGCAAAATAAAGAAATCAAAAGAATTTGCCCCATAAGACCTCACCAAACTTCACATAATTTTAATATAATAAAAGCAAATAAAATAAGGATATAGAAAAACGAGAAGCTAAAGAGATCTTCTGGAGAGTCATAGTTCGGCGGGATTGATAATATACTTGTCCTTTTAAGTCCATGTCTTCTTCTTTTCAACAAGTGAACTGTAGCTACTGTTATCATGTTTTAGTTCATTTAAAGAACACCTTGAATGACTCAGTCCCCACAGATATTTGACAAAGAACCTTATCCTATCCTCATGATATATTGAACAAATGACACGCTCTGCTTGACTATTCCTTTTAAAAGCAACAAAGATCCTTTTTCAAAAGAAGCATAGTCCTTATAGACATCAAATAATGAGAGCTTCAGGTCTATACTGACGCATAACAGAAGAGTTGATCAATTGATTCTGACAGATGAGAGCTTCAGGTCTATACTTACGTATAACAAAAAATGATGAAGGAATATTGAGCGAGGAGAAAAACGAAAAGAAAGAAAGAGAATAACAAAAATATAAACAATATGTACATGAGATAATTTGAAGGAAAATGGGTTTTAAAATGATATTAATCCTAACATCGAGATCAATTCATAAAAACGAGATTTATCAAATGTTTTAGTGAAAAGATCTGCTTTTTGATTTTTAGTGTCTATTGGAATAATATCAATAAAACCCTTCTCCTGAGCATCACGGATTGCATGAATCCGTGTCTTGTTGGTTCAGGAATGATGAATAGGATTCTTAGCGATGCCAATAGCTGCTTCGTTGTCACAGAACAATGGTGTATGGAGAAAGTTGATCCCGTAGTCAATCATCTGGTGCTGTATCCAGAGCACTTATGAACAACAGCTTGAAGCAGCGATGTATTCTTCTTCCCCCGTAGAGAGAGAAACAGTGGTCTGTTTCTTGCTCTGCCATGATACCAGACAATTTCCTAAGTACTGACAGCCTCCAGTAACCAACTAATTGTTTAACCTGCAACCATTAGAATCACTATCAGAATAAGCATGTAAGTCAAAACTCCCACTATAAGGACACCAAAGCCCTAAACGAGAAGAGCCTTTAAGATAACGAAAGATTCGTTTTATAGCCTTTTCATGAGACTCTTTCGGGGCAGATTGGTATCAAGCACAATATCCTACAACAAAGGTGATGTCAGGACGACTTGATGTAAGATACATAAGGGAACCGATCATGGATCTGTTGAGATGAGGATCAATAGGTTTCCCGTTCTCGTCAGGAATGAGGCAGGTTTGAGCAGTAAATGGAGTCAGTTCAGGAGAAGCGTCATCCATCTTGAATTTCTTCAATATTTCTTTAATATACTTCTCCTGATGAATGAGAATTCCCTCTGGCTTTTGTTCAACCTTCAATCCAAGGAAAAAAGCACATCTCCCCCATCATGCTCATTTCAAAGCGACTACGCATAACCTCCTCAAACTCCCGATACCGCTTTGGATTGGTAGAGCCAAAAATAATATCATCTACGTAGACTTGCACGATCAGCATCTCACCATCCACTTCCTTCTTGAATAACGTCATATCAATGGTGCCACGAGAAAAACCATTGCTTAGGAGATACTGTGTTAGAGTTTCGTACTAGATCCGAGGAGCCTGATGAAGACCATAAAGGGACTTATCAAGCTTGTAAACTTTATCGGGAAAGTCGGGATCCTCAAACCCTGGTGGTTGACGCACGTAAATCTCTTCGTCAATGTCTCCATAAAGGAATGCACATTTGACATCCATCTGATAGACTTTGAACTGCTTGGGGGCGGCATGAGCCAGAAAGATCCGAATGGCTTCAAGACGTGCTACGGAAGCAATGACTTCCTTGTAGTCTATCCCTTCTTCTTGAGCAAATCCCTGAACCACCAATCTGGATTTATTTCTTACCACAATACTACGGTCATCGGGTTTGTTCTTGAACACCCATTTCGTGCCTATTGGGCATTTGTTCGGTGGAAGATCAACCAGGGTCCACACCTTGAGCTTCCTAAACTATTGCAGCTCCAATTGCATCGACTCAACCCAGTAAGGATCCTGAAGAGCCGCATGAACATTCTTCAGTACAATTTGGGATATAAAACAAGAGAATACACAGACATTAATCAAACCAGATTGACTCCGCGTCTGAACTCCATCAGTGATAGATCCAATAATGTTATCATGGGGGTGATCTTTCAAAGTTTTGAAATCAGTAGTTATGGGTGGGGTATTTGAATAAGGTTGGCTGATGGGTTGTTGATGGGTAGATGAAGGTAAAGAAGATGGTAAGGTAGAATCAATTAGAGAGGTGGGTGGAACAGGCTGAGATGAGGTATATGTAGGTGATGAGGGAAGAGATGCAGAGACAGGTGGAGGTGGAATGTCAAAGGATGATGAGAATAATGCAATATCAACTGATTTAGCATCGTTTGCTGGTGTATTGGGATGGGCTAGAGGAATGACAAGTAATGGAGGAGGAGGAATGATGTTTGTTTGGACATTGGAGAAGGACACATCATTTTCGAAAACTGGAAGATTAAAAGAGTTAAACACCGTATCGGAGTCAAAGAACCATGCTGGTTCAGATCAAATATCTGAGGAATTATTCCTGCCAATCAACATAAAAGGACTCTTGCATAATACGGGTTCTCTTGTTATACACCCGATAAGCTTTCTGAAAAGAAGAATAGCCGACAAAGTGACATTCATCAGACACAACACCGAATTTTGTCTTTTGCGCCTGGGTATACAGTAGAGTGCACGAGCAACCAAATGGTCGAAAGAAGTCAATCAAAGGTTTTCTATTATGAAAAAGTTCATAAGGAGTCTTCATTTTGTCTTTGACGATCAGCACCCTGTTCAGAACATATGAAGCACAATTCACTGCCTCTGCCCAAAAGATGATGGGTAAAGAGGATTCAATCAACATTGTACGAGGGCTTCAATGAGGGTGCGATTCTTTCTTTCAGCAACACCATTCTGTTGAGGAGTTCTCGCAACACTGAACTGTCTCAGAATTCCCTTACCAGGATAGAAAGAATCAAAAATCTGATTTCTGAATTCGGTACCATTGTCACTTCTAATCGCCATAACCTTCCTCTTGCTTATCATCTCAATAGAAAGACTAAACTTCTGCATCTCCTCAGCAGCCTCTCCTTTGTGGGCAAGAAATCTCACCCAGGAATATCTGGAAAAATCATCTGTAACCACAAGACAGAAAGACTTTATAGAATTGATTTAACACTGATTTGGCCAAACAAATCAATATGTAACAAATAGAGGGGATTAGATATGCTATTTTCAAGTTTTGGTTTATGTGGTTTCTTATGTGGTTTTCCTTTGGCACATGCCATACATTTTTCAACCACGGAAAAATCTTCTAAAGGTAGTCCCCTAACAAGATTGTTTTTAACTAATTTGTTTATATTTTAAAAATTAACGTGGCCCAATCTACGATGCCATAGGAAAGACTCAGAAGTGGAAGCTTTGGACAAAAGACAAGTGACGGTAGACGTTAACTCCTTTGAACCCATGTCAAGAAGATATGTGTCATTCTTTCTTGGAGCCCGCATTAGCACCATCTCTTCTGGAATATCAATCTTCGATTTCCATAAAGAGACATTCATTGGACTTGAACAAGACCAAAATGTCTTTATCACAAATCTAAGAGACACTCAACAGATTGATAGCAAGTTCAAGTACATAGTTGACTTTTTCTAGAGTAAGAGAGCCGTTGGAAACCTCCCCTTGGCCAACTATTTTCCCTCCTTTCGTGTCGCCGCAAATGCGACATGTTGTAAGGATTCCTATAAGTCTGATGCAACCAAAACTTCCAAAGTCTTTCTGCATGCATGCACTAAAGAACAAAAGTAGAAATGCTTCGGAAGTTTTACACCTTGCACTAAGAAATATTCTAAGTGTAAAATCTTCCGAAGCCAAGACCAACATCTTCCGGAGCCAAAAGTAAAGTCTTCCGAAGCTTCAAAGACAAAGTCTTCCGAAGCCAAAGAGTGAAGACAGATTTCTTCCGAAAACTTTAAGATACATGCTTTTATCTGATGTAGTTTACCATAAAGCTGAACCATCTTTCCGTTGTAACTCTGTTCAGTCACCAACTTACATGAGTTGGTGAAAAGGTCCATGCTTTTGGTAACTCGACATTGAAGTCTTGAGTCTGAGCTTTCTACTTTATGTACTTTTATCCTTTTTGTAATATATTAGGATGTGAGCTATGGCATGTCATAGTCACTAGCCAAAAGGCAATCTGTCTTTTGACTCTACATTTGATTTTGTTGTCTAGTCTTATGTATCCTGTTGGCTTTCAAAGTATGGCCGGCTGTAGGATGTAGTATAAAGTATCTCAAGTACTTGTAACTTTCAATCTATGCTTTGTAACATTTGTAAAAGAATTTGAGAAGCAATATACAACATTCTTGAAAACTAAATACTTATGTTGTTAGCTATCTTGTTTTGTCTCTCATTTTACTTGTGTTCTTAGCATCTTTCACTTAAGCTACCAGTTCTCTATTTGAACTGTTAAGTGTTCTAAAGAACTCTCCTCATTGTGTTGTTGTGCTGTAATTGCATACCCTTCACCAGTCCTGCATTTGGTATCACAGCATTCTAGGCTCTTGATATAAGATTTCACCATCTTAAGATCCCTCTCACACACAAAATACGTAACAACTCAAATGGCAGCTATTACCAAAGCTGATATGAAAACTGGAACTATGACAAAGTCTCCAATGATCACTCCTGAAGACTTTGATACTTGCTGTCAAAGAATGGAAGGCTTCATCAAGTCTCAAGACTCCAGGATGTGGGACTCTGTTGTTGAAGGACCTTACATACCAAGCAACACTTCTGCTACTGGTGGTGGTATGATTCTAAAGGCTGTGGTTGATTACTCTAAAGAAGACAGAAAAAGAATAGAGATTGATCAGAAAGCCATGACAGCCCTTCAAACTGCTCTTCTAAACTCCATCTACAGAGGCTTTAAGAAGTGCAATACTGCCAAGCAACTATGGGAAGCACTGAAGCTGATGTATGAGGGGTCCAATGAAGCAAAGGAGAACAAGAAGGATCTCTTGAAGTAGCAGTATGAAAACTTCACCTTCAAGGTAGGTGAAACCATGACTTAACAATACTTCAGTTATGTTGAGATTATGGATACGTTAATGGATGTTGGAGTAACTCTTGAGTACAAGGAAATTGTAATGAAGTTTATGTCCTCTCTTCCTAGACAATGGACACATTATTATGTTGTTATCAAGAGGACTGAGAACCTTAAGACTCTTACTATCACAGAGTTGTATGGTATTCTTAACGGCTACTAGATGGAGATGAATATGCAAAACTCATCTGGTAACTCCAGCAATCAACTGAGTTCAGCCCTGCATGTGGTTGAAAGGGAAAGCATTGAACCACAACATCATCTTATATGCTACCCTGACAACTCACAAAAGGGCCATTTCATCACCTTCCCAGAGACTCCAAGAGAAAGCTACACTCAAGGAAGTTCTTTCCAAGAGACAAGTTCTTCTCATGCCTTTGTCTCTGCTGATGAAACCACATGCAACTTTCTCTTAACCCTTAAAGATTTGGATTGTATCCATCCAGATGATCTGGAGTATATGGAGATAGTCTAGCAGATGGCTCTTCTCACTCATAGAGCCAAGAAGTTCTACAAGAGGATAGGGAGGAAGTTTCCAAGCAATGCAGCCAGTGGAAAGTTTGGGCTGGATAAAAGCAAAGTAAAGTGTTACAACTATAACCAGATGGGACACTTTGCAAGGGAGTGTAAGGCACCAAGGAAAAATGGTGGCCAAACACAAGCTAGACCAAACTACACTGAGAGAGCTCCCAGAATGAGAAGCCAAAGCAGCAAGCTACAGTTGCTGTTGAAGAAGGAGGCTTTGACTGGAGCTTTCAGGTAGAAGATGCATCTCCAAACCAAGCACTCATGGCAGACTATGATGAAGCCAAGGTATTGGAACATCTTTGTACTCCTAAATGTATTGCTAAAGTTAATAGCTACAGGTCCTATAACTTAAAAATGAGATCTGATCTTGAGTCCTTAAATATCTTAAAAGCTGATTTTAAGAGGGCTGAAAATGATTATAAACTAAAGATAGAGGACTTAGAGAAAACCATTTCAACTCTTAAAAATGAGCACACAAACTACAGGACTCAGATCAAAGATCTCATTACTAAGTTAACTGAATGTCAGGCTGAGCTTGTGATCAGCAAAGCCAAGGCAGAAAAATATGTTCTTGAAGAAGAGACCTTCAAGAACATAATATCCTCATCCTTGCATGCAAAAGTTTGTTATCAAAATAAGTAGGGACTGGGATCTAGTGAGATAGCTCCTCCACACACAATCTTGTCTGTAAGATCTCCTAGGTGTGGAACTTCTGAAGATGAGCTTCCCCTTATAGACCATTTGAATGAAGAGAATGAAGAGGAGATGGTGAAGAATGGCTCCCAGAAGAATGAAGAAGAGCATTCTAAGAAGGGTCACCATTCCTCTGAGGAGAGTAAAGCTGTTGGGATGACCAAGTCCAAGAGAAAGAACTTGATCAGGAAGGCCAAAAGAAAGTCCAAGAAGGCTCAAGAGATCAAGGCCACCTTCAACTCTGCACAGAAACAAGTCTTCATTTCTACAGGATTTTAAGTGGTGAAGGCTGAAGACACCAACTTGAACTCCATCAACAAGAGTTTTGGTTCATGTCCAAATCATCCCATCATCAAGAAGAAGGCTGATCAGTTGTGCACCACTACTGTACAACCTGAACCATCCAGCTCCAAAGGTAGTTCTATCCCCTCAAGAATTGCCACAACATCTGCAAAGATAAATATGGAGAGGGAAAGTGATCAAGTTCAGCCTTGTTTATAAAAGAAAACTCCTAGAAGGAAGAAAAAGGACTGTGTTATGTGTGGGAGTACTTCTTATCTTGCTAAGGATTGTGTTTACAATCCAAAGAGTACTCTCCACATGACCAAGAAAGAAACTTCTAAGAGTTTTGAGAAGAAGAAGCAAGCGTCGAAAGGAAAATCTCTTTCCTTCGAAGCTCCGAAATGAAGAAGAAGACAAGTGGAAAATTGCCTTCGGAAGAAAATTTAGTCTCGGAAGAAAGGAATACTTCCGAAGCACTAAAGCCTGCTGCAGTGAAAGCAAGATCTTCCAACGGTCCAGTCATCAAAACCTCCAAAGTCAACAAAACTTCCGAAGTATTGAAGGTCAAGTCTAAAAGTATTGAAGGTCAAGTCTAAGCTTCCAAAGGTGGTGTGGAAGACAAAGAAAGACCAAGTGGCTGAAAGTTCTTCATCAACATCAGCAAATGATTCATCTAGCATGACTATAGGATCAATTACTGTTGCATTGTCTTCAACTTCTTTTGATGAGCCTAAGACCAATGAGGCTTGGGTTTTCAAATGTAACTAACCATCTCTTTTATGCAGGAACATCTCAAGACAAACAGAAATGTATGGATCATTGATAGTGGCTGTTCCAGGCACATGACAGGCAATAGGTCACTACTCCAAAAGTTTGAAAGAATTGATGGAGGACCAGTTGCTTTTGGAGGAGATGCAGGACGTTACATTGCAGGAAGGGGCAAGCTCATAAATGGTAAGCTCAGTATTGAGAAGGTAAACTTTGTCAAGGAGCTTGGGTACAATCTTTTGAGTGTATCCTAATTTTGTGATCAGAGTCATAACATGCTCTTTACTAAGCATGAGTGCATTGTCCTCAAGCCTGGGTGGTCATTCCTCATGAGCACATCCTGCTTAGAGCCCCCAGGAAAGAGAACATGTACAAGATGGATTTGCAAGAAACATCTCCCTCAAGAGAAGTTTCATGCTCTCTATCTAAAGCAAATAGTGATGAGTCTTTCCTCTGGCATAAAAGAATGTGCCATGTAAACTTTAAAAATATGAATAAATTAATTAAGAATGATTTGGTAACTGGAATACCAAAGAAAGAGTTTACAAGTGATGACCACTGTGTTGCATGCCTGAAGGGTAAGAAACACAAGGTATCTCACAAGCCAAAGGAACGAAATTCCATCATTAATCCCCTACACTTATTACATATGGATCTTTTTAGCCACACCAGTGTAATGAGTCTAGGAATGACCTCTTATTGTTTGGTGATCACAGTTGACTTTACAAGATTCATTTGGGTCTTCTTTCTTAGAACTAAGGATGAGACCCCTGAGATTCTAAAAAATTTCATCTTAAATATTGAGAATCAATGTGATCACAAGGTCAAAACCATAAGATGTGATCAAAGAACTGAATTCAAGAATCAAATCCTTGATACATTTTGTGATGAAAAAGGTATTACAAGACAATATAGTGCTCCCAGGTCTCCTCAACAAAATGGTGTTGCTGAGAGGAGAAACATGACACTAATTGAAGCTGCAAGAACTATGTTGTCTGACTCTAATCTGCCCATCACCTTCTAGGCAGAGGTAGTGAACACTGATTTCTATCTGCAAAACAGAGTTTTAGTAGTTAAGACACATGGTAAGACTCCTTATGAACTTTGGCACAAGAGAAAACCTTTCATTGGTTTTCAGGTCGTTTGAATGTCCTTGCACCATCTTGAATACCAAAGATCAAATTTCCAAGTTTGCTGAGAAATCAGATGACGGACATTTTATTGAATACTCTTCTCAAGCTAAAGCTTATTGTTAGACCCTGAAAGGATCATACATGCCAATTCAAGTGGTGGTGTTGGATCTAGGAAGGCTGGTGCAACCAAAACCAAATCACTTAGACTATTTTGGTGCAACTAATAAAAGACTTCCGAAGCTAAGTGTGGAACTTCCGAAGGAAAAAGGAGCTCTTCCGAAGACAAAGTGTAAAACCAACTTCCGAAGGAAAACTCCAACTTCCAAAGACAAAGTATTCACTTCCGAAGATCAAGACTTAAAGTGAAAGATCAGAAGTCAACTTCTGAAGTATGAAAAATGTCCTCAAGCCTCGGAAGTACAGAAGCCTCTTCCGAAGTATAAGTGGCTTTGGAAGAACTTGTTCTTCAGAAGCCAACTTACCTTCGGAAGACACTACTATTATCCAGTGGACATAAGTATGGTCTCCCTGACACTCCGCTGTAGACCTCTGAGATACTTCATGGCGTTTTCTCAAAAGCCACGTAGTTGACCATACTTTATTCCACTGTTTACCTTTATAAGTTAGTACAGTTGCCAACTTTAGTTGGTGACAAAAGGTAAGTCATGGACATGTCATGACTACCATATCATAGATAATACTTTATCTAAGATACCTTAACTTTAGCATTGTAATATATGCTTTAGTCTTAGGTTTCCAGCTGGTATCAAAGTATATCCGGCTGTAGGATCTAGTATATATAGTTTCTCAATGTAACTCATGTTTTATGCTTGTAAGAGTCTTGTAATACTTTTAGTTGAGAAGTAATATATACAAGTGCCTTGAAAATTATTTCTTTGTGTTCTTTGCTACTTACTATATTATTATCAACTCTTAGAAGAGATTCTACTTCATTTGATTTGAGTGTATTATAAGTGAGTTTGAGAGAATTACAAGTGTTTAAGTGACAAACCCGATCCTGCAATTGGTATCAGAGCTTTTTAGGCTCTTGATTGTGAGATCTTACCATCCTAATCAACCTGTTTTTCACTCCTCCTTACACCACACTCAAAATGGCCCTCAACAAATCTAAAGTAGAGATGGGGACGATGACCAAAGCACCCATCATCACCCCTGAAAACTTCAGGTCATGGAGCAGATGAATGGAAGGTTTCATCAGGTATCAAGACAGCAAGATGTGGCAATCTATTGTCAATGGCCCGTATAAGCCAAAGGTAGCTGGTGGAAACGGTGCCATGATTGAGAAAGCTGTTGAAGATTATTCTGATGAGGTCCAGAAGAAGCTTGACATTGATAGCAATGCTATGATTGTTCTCATGACTGCAATTCCCAACTCCATCATGGTGGGGTTTGAGCATTGCAAGTCAGCAAAAGAACTATTTGATGTACTTGCTCACATGTACTCAGGCTCAAATGACTCCAAGAAGGACTCACTGAAGCAGCAGTTCGAGAACTTCACCTACGTTGCTGGAGAGACCCTCAGCCAGCAAAACTTCAGGTACATGGATCTCATTTCTTCCCTTCAGTCTGTGGGAATTGCTCTTGAACTTAGAGACCTAACAAGAAAGTTCATGAGTGTTGGACCAAAAGAACCAATGAGCCAGATCAGAAAAACCTTTAAGTCCCACAGACATCTGTAATTCCAGGATGATCAAACTTGAATCAAATCATGAAGAATTAGATCAAAATATGATCATCACAATCAAAACCCCTTTGATCTTCAATTAGATTGCAAAATGTGTGTTTACAAATAATCCCTCAATCTATTGGTCATGCAATCATTAACCAAAACCTAATGACAATTAACCTATTTATAGTCTAGACTAAGATTCACTAATTGCACTTAACCCCCTAGACTTAGGCTAATTAATACAAAATTACATATTAAGCATAAAAATGACTAAAAACAAGATAAAATATATTTTGTTCACACAAAATATATTTATTACAATAAAACTCCTAGTCATTTAAATCTTCAACGTCTTGTCTCGGTTCCTCGTCTCGAGCGTGTCGGGTTTGACTTTTGTTGACTTTGACCGTGACGTTGACTTTTGTTGACTTTCATTGTGTTGATAATATAGACTATCTTTTCCAGCTCCAACAATACTCCCCCTTAGTCTATCATTATCAACGTCTTCATACGAATTCAGCCCCGAGAAATCAACTGTAGAAAGATCTTCAAATTAAAGCTTTTTGAATTTGCTGAGAAAAGTTATTCATCTCATAAGCTCCCCCTATTTATATGCTCCCCCTTTTTGAGTGCATCCTTTGTGAGGATATTGGAACAACTTTCCCAAATCTCTAATCTCGAGTGCTTCAGAAGATGTAGGAGGAGGATTCCTAGCTCGGTATCTTCTGCAAACTTGAGGAACAGGTTCTCTGATCAGGTACAGTGCTCAACTGATGATCGGCCATCACTTTCAGCAAAAATCTGAAACACATTCTCAAACACAATCTCGACATTTCTAATTAGATCATTTCATTTTAACAAAATAAACCCGTGTTTATCTGTGTGTGAAAAACAAGCGAATCCGTGTTCGTTTGTACGCAATTTCTGTGAAATGCTTGAAAAATGATAAAAGTGTATCAGTATAATATGGAAGACCTAAAAGAAATTTTGAACTAAAAATTTATTATATTTTTTATTTTTATTATATACATTTATTATAACATTTTTTTTTAATCTATATTTTTTTTATAACCGAGAATTGAATCGATCATGAGATCACATCCTCAAGATATACTTTAGCACAAGATGAATTTAATCATCGACAAACAATGAGATCACACTGATAACTGAATCTAATAACAGTCTTTGAATGATTTTTGAAATTGTCAAACAGATCAATAACGATTGCTGGTATGTTTGTCCACTTAAACTCATGCCCTATCTTTTTCAACAAGCAGAAGATGATTCGTTAAGGTTCGATTAAATGCTTTAGAATGCTAGGACCCCACAATCATTTGGCAAAAACCCTCACCCAACCTCAGGATTTCTTGAATTTTGTAACGATCTTTACCGAGCAAGGCTTGTACATTAGTGTGCAAGTGATTATTGACAGAATATTGCATTCTGTGATGAATTAGATGATTTGACACTACTTAGACCAAAATGGTGAGAGCTCCAGGTCTATACTCATGTATAACAAAGGAGATTACCATTTAATCATGTGCCGATGAGAGCTCCAGGTCAGTACTATCGTACAGCAGAGGAGATCATCACTCCAGGTCAGTACTTCCGTACAGCAGAGGAGATTAGCACAAACACAAGACACATAATTACACCAATCATGGCTCAAAGATATGACTTATATGATTTGTATCATGGTGGGTGAAAGATCAATTCTCAATCCAATTTTTGTCGGGACTCAATTTTTGTGCAGGCCAAAATGATTACGTAAATCCAGACATCCTTAAGCATATATTTTAATTGAAATCATGATGCTGCTGTCTACTTTATTCTTCAGACTGAGTCTACCAAGCATATCATTAAAGCATCTGTTTGTTTTTCTATTATTTGCACTTAAATAGAAGATGTAAATCAGATAACAGCATCAGTTACTATCATTTGTCATATTAAAAACGCAAGTCATGCAAAAACAAGCATTGCAAGAAGATATACAATCATTTCTCAATCATTTCAAATCAAGTTCCCAGTTCTCTTTTCATTTTTATTTACTTATACTCTCCCCCTAAATTTTTATTTTTGCAAAAAAAAATTTTATTTTGTATTTATTTTTTTTTTTTTTTTTATTTCTATTATTATTATTTTTGAATTATTTTTTTTATTTTTTATTTTTTTAAATTTTTTTTAAACTGTACAAAAATAAAAATTTATCAAAGAAGGTCTTCCAAACTACATTGATATGAAGATAAGAAATGAATTCTCAAGAAATATGCAGTGATTGTGAAGTGAGAACGGTGATTGTGCATATAAATATCCAGATTGTGGATAAAATACCATGACCTTAACCTGTTTGTTCCGCCTCAAATTTGAATCAAGAACAATCTCTGTGAGTAAACCGGATTACTAACAGTCCTCCTGAATTGTTCCTGCACTCATTAACAAATTAGTTAGAAAATGAAACCCAGGCCATCGTAGTCCTGGAAGTTCCTTTTTCATCAAGATAAGTAACAAGCTTCTGCACACAACCGTTTAAACAATCGGGGATTGTTGTATCCTTCTTTTTAATTTGCCAAATTTGTTTCGGTTCAGTTAACTTGGATTTGAATGAATTAAATTTGGAAATCATTTTCTGTTTAAGACCGGAAGGAAAATGTTAGGTCTAGAAGCAGTAGATCTAGTCATTATGTATAGGCTTAGTACTTGAATTAATATCTGTAATGAACTTTTGTATTTCATTATTGTGTATGCATTAAATATAGGTTAACCCATGTATATATGTGTTGATTTATGTATGGCTGCAGGTACAAACATAATACTTGGTCAACTACTGAAATTGACCAAGTGTAAGAAACATCTACGGATGAACATTTCGTTCTTCCGTAGACATATATTTTACAAGTAACAAAACATCCGAAGATCATCTACGGATGAACAAATCAACTGGAGTTCCAAGTGTTCAAGAAATGCTGTAGAAGAACAAGAATACTGCGGAAGAACAAAACATCTGCGGAAGAACAAAACATCTACGGAAGACAATATTTCTGCGGAGTCCAAACACTTGTATAATACAAGTGTTACAAGTCAACAAGTCAACAAGTCAACAAGGCGGTTATACGAATCCCGAGAAATCCGATGATTCCTTATCAGAAATAAATCAAATCCCAAGAGATCCGGTGTTTCCTATAACTGAAACATCTTTGTCTATAAATATGGATCCTAGGTTTCGATTCAAGGACGATTGAGTCAGACGATTGATTGATTGAGAACAGCAATAGCATTACAACAATCATCGAAAGTCTTTCGATCATCAAAACATATACAACATCATAGCATTCATTGATATCGTACATTCATTCTTTTGTAATCACCAACACATTATAATAAAATATTGATTAATCATTAATTGTGTTTTGTTTCGTGTGTTCTTGATATTTCATTGATATTTAAAGTTGCTTAAATACAATTAAACCAAATCAACGTTAATTCCGCTAACGTTGACTTGACATCGATTCACACTGATAATTCCTGTTGACGATCCTTGGATTCAAAGGTGGTATCAGAGCCAAGTGCTCATTGATTTAGATCAATTGATCTATCAGTGTTAGTTGTGTTTTAATTGTGTTTGATTTCGCTTAACAGCAATCGTTTTTAATTAACTTGTTTCTATATTCAAATCAATTGAATAGTAGATCTTGTTAACAACATGAGCAACTTCAGTGGTTCATCTTACCAACCCCCGAAGTTGGAAACAAAAGCAGATTTCAAGTCGTGGAAAATCAAGTTCAGGAATTATGTAAACTATACTGATTCTGACTTGTGGATTTCCATCACTGAAGGTCCTTATATTCCACTCACTCTTGGGCCGGATTATAATGACAAAAATCAACCAATCAGTACAAAAGATCTATCACCTGATGATGTCAAAAAGGTTAAAGTCGATATAAAAGCATACAGTCTGCTTAGTATGGCTTTACCTGAAGAGATATTAATCAGGTGTGAGAACTATAAAACAGCTCACTCCTTATGGAAGATTCTTCACACTCTCTGCGAAGGGAGTGATGAGATAAGAAGTATAAGGAGAGACACCCTCAGATCACAATATGAAACCTTTCATCATATTGAGGGTGAATCAATTCCTCAGCAACTTCATAGATTCATGCAGTTAGTCACTGAGATGAATATTCTAGAGTTGAAGTATACTAGTGAGGAATTAAACAAGAAAATGCTCCACACTTTGCCAGAAAGTTGGAAGCATACTGTGTCCATGTTCAAGAACACTATAGATCTGAAAGCTATTGGATTAGATACTCTGGTTGCAAAAGTGGAAGCTCTTGAAATGGACGAAAAATCAAGAAACAAGAGTGTGAGAACTCATGTCTCACCCTATCACTTCAAAGAAACAAATAATGTAGGAAGTGCTTTTATTTCAAATAATGAAAGTGATAACTCTTGTGCTAGGAGTGATGATGAGGAGGAAGTTAGCTTCTATGCTTCAAAACCCTCAAAGAAATCATCTCAAGACAAGCAGCAGAAGAATAAAGGAAGAACTACTGATAGACAAGATAGAACTGCAGCAACAACTAAGTCTTCCTTTTCAGCAAATCAGTCAGAACCAATAACTGTGATATTGGACTCTGAAGAACAAAGAGCAGCCTTTGCAGCTTTTAGCTCAAGTTTTCAAGCATATCTGGGAAGCTCTCTATCATCAGCCAATATCTGTCAACAAGACTTAGAAGAACTACCTCCAGATGTAGTGGAAGAGATGGATCTACAATGGCAAATGGCCATGATTGCTTATAGAGCTAAGCAATATCTCAGGAGAAATAAGAACTTGGCTTCAGCAAGCAAAACATCAAAGATTGGTGTTGACAAATCAAAAGTGAGATGCTACAAATGCAATCTCTATGGACATTTCTCAAGAGAATGCAATCAACAGTCTTATCCAGAGATGAGACAACCTCAGCAGCATCAACAACATCAGATTCAAGCAAATCAACAATCTTCTCAAAGACTTCTGCACAAGCAATCTCAACTGATCAATGCTTCCCCACCAGCCACCAAAGAATCAGCAGGACCAAGTAACTCAAAGGAGTCAGGGCTGATCATACTTCAAGATGGAACGTGTGACTGGAGTTTGTATGAGAAGGAAGTTTTGGAAGAAAATCAAGCATTGATGGCCCATATGGATCAAACAGTTCCACCAATGGCAAAAGAGGTAAAAGAAAGATTGTGTTCATCAACTTGTGTTGAGGAAGTTGAACGATATAGAGTCCATGCTCAACAGTTGGCTGATAAAGTAAAAGAAACAATGATTTTGAATGAATCTCATGTTAGAGAACATAAATTATATCAAATAAAAATTAATTCTTTGCAAAAGGATTTAGAAAAATTTGTTTCTGAAAATTATAGCCTAAAAGCCCAAGTTGAGCATTTGACCACTTCCTTAATAAAATCCATGGCTGATCATGCATCAACTGAAGTGAAACTTCAGAAGTTTCAATTATCATCTCAGCAATATGAGAAATTACTAACTTCTCATATTGAATCAAAGAAAAGGTCTGGGTTGGGTTATAATGCGGTTGCACCACCTATAAATGATAATTACACATCCTTACCTACAACAATGACAAACACTCTGTCAAATCATTTTGTGCCTAGCACTAAACTTGAAAAAGATTCATCTAAAACTAAAATTAATGATAAAGCTGAGGTGAGTGAAACTGAATCATCTGAATCAGAATCATTAGATCAAAATGATTCAGAATTTGATTATGATAAGTGTGATGACTTGGATGATTCTGATGAACATCATGTTGATCAAACAAGCACTGGTAAAAATTTTCAACTGAAAGCCCATATTCCAAAAGTGCTTGAAGAAACAAAGTTGCCATACCCTCCTAAACAAAGAAACATGTTGAAGACCATCTGCAAGAGGATAGCTCAATTGAATGAAGGTCTTCAAGAACTAAGTATGCAAGAATCCTCCAAGAAATTGACTGATGAATCTGTCATCACTGAGGAAAGAGGAAAATTCAAAGGAAAGAGAAAGGCATCAGCAGATCATCAACTGAACAAGAAAACTTCAGCTGCTGATCTACGGAAGAGAAATTCAGCCCCAAACGATCAAAATGTGAACAAAATTGAAAAAGGTGAAGCACATTCAAAGCTATAGAAGAAAAAGCCACAACAAAAATCAGCAAACAAAAGGAATGATTCTGAGAAAGAATCAGAAGAAAAGTATTGCAAGTGGTGTGACATGAAAAATCACAACACTGAAGATTGTTACTTCAGCAGCTATTGTTCTATTTGCAATATGAACAATCATATGACTGCTGATTGTTACTTCAACAAACATTGTTCTATTTGCAACAAAAATAATCATTCCACACAGGAATGTTATTTCAACAAAAAGAACAAGACAAAAGGCTCAAAGAAGAAAGAATCAGACAAATCTGAATCAGATTCCCAATCTACGGATTCTGCAAAGGGTTCAAAACTGAAGAAGCATGAACAAAAATCAAAGGCAAAACCAAAGGACAAATCATCATCAAGTGTTAATATACTGAGGAAAAGACCATCTTTCCAGCAGTCAAAAACACCACACAAAAGAGTGGATTTGTCAGACAAGGAATCAAAGGATGATGATTCATTCTTTGATAAATTTGAAAAAGGCATTCACATACCTCTTTCAAAAACAAAAGATAGTGAGACATTTAAAGGTTCATTATCAAAACAAAAGACTCAAGCAAATGAAGTTGATCTAAGTAAAGCAAAAAATATGAATCATGAATCTACTTCATCAACATCCCATTCAACAGAATCATCCTCATCCAAATCAAATCAGAATGAATCAATCAAATCTGAAACTGAAACTTCAAAAAATATTCTTGAAAGAGTAACTGTTTTAGATCCTGTTGACAAACCCAAGATCACTAAGACTTGGGTTGTCACTTCTAACTGATTTTCTTTTCTGATTGCAGGAACAATATTGGAGAGCTGACAACATGTGGTATGTTGACAGTGGTTGTTCCAGGCATATGACAGGAAACTGTTCTCTTCTCCATGATTTCAAACATAAAAATGCTTCTTATGTGGCATTTGGTGGGGATAAAAAGGGAGGTAAAATTGTTGGTGAAGGAATGATAACCAATGGTGTACTTAAATTTGATAAAGTAAATTACTGTAAAAACTTACAGTATAATTTACTTAGTGTATCTCAAATCTGTGATCAAAACTACACTACATTGTTTGATGACACTAACTGTTACATTCTTAAGCCAGGATTTATTGTCCCAGAAGATTGGATTCTCCTCAAAGCAGCAAGAAAAGGAAACACTTATGTCTTGGATATGAACAACACTTCTCTCACAAAACATGAAACTTGTCTTATATCTAAACTTTCAGAAGATTTGTCACAATTATGGCATAGAAGACTTGTTCATTCTAACATGAAAAATATGAATAAATTGGTGAAACATGACCTGGTCATTGGATTACCAAATAAAGAGTTCCATTGCTCAACTCATTGCTCTTCTTGTTACAAAGGAAAACAACACAGAGTGTCACATAAACCAAAAACAATCAATACTAATACTACACCACTCAAATTGCTTCACATGGATCTTTTTGGTCCAACCAATGTAATGAGCATTGGAAAAAGGCAATATTGTTTGGTGATAGTTGATGATTTCACTAGATTTACATGGGTCTTTTTCTTAAAACAAAAGAGTGAAACATCAGAAACATTAATGGACTTTGTCATCAAGATTGAGAATCAACTTGATACAAAAGTCAAAATTTGCAGGAGTGATAATGTTACTGAATTTGTTAACTTTGAAATAGATTCTTTTTGTAGGAGCAAAGGTATTGCAAGACAATTCAGTGCACCAAGGACTCCACAACAAAATGGAGTTGCTGAACGAAGAAACAGAACTCTCATTGAAGCAGCAAGAACAATGCTAGCTGATTCACAACTACCTATTACCTTTTGGGCTGAGGCTCTGAATACTGCATGCAATGTTCAAAATAGAACATTAATTGTCAAAGAACATAACAGAACTCCTTATGAGCTCCTATTTAAAAGAAAACCTTACATAGGATATCTAAGTGTATTTGGATGTCAAGTAACTGTTTTGAACATAAAAGAGTCATTAGGAAAATTTTCAGAAAAAGCATATGATGGTTTCTTTGTTGGATATTCTTCAACATCAAAATCATATAGAGTGTATATTCCTCAGCATAACATTGTGGAAGAGACCCCTAATGTATCTTTTGATGAAAATGTGTTCACTAAGTCAGTTAAAGGTTCATCATGGTTATTTGACATAGATGCCTTGTCTAAATCTTTTAACTATGATCATTTGACAAATGCAGGTTCTGATGAAGTATGCTATCCATTTGTTCCACCTGTTATGACAAATGCAGGTTCTGATGAAGTATGCTATCCTTGGCCTTCAAGTTCATCAAAAAGCAGATGGAATATTCATCAATCAAGAAAAATACATACATCAAATACTGAAGAAATACAATCTTGCTGAAGTATCCTCATGCAAAACACTAGCATCAACAATTGATAAGATTGCTCCTGATCCCACTGGAAAATCTATTGATCAAAAATTATTTAGATCCATGATAGGTTCACTTATGTACTTAACTGCCAGTAGACCTGATATTATGTTTGTTGTGTGTGTATGTGCTAGGTACCAATCTGATCCAAAGGAGTCACATCTCAATGCTGTCAAAAGAATTTTCAGATACCTCAAGGGAAAACCAGGACTTGGTCTATGGTATCCCAAGGATGGAGACTTTACACTCTACTCATACTCAGACAGTGACTATGGTGGATGTAACAGCAATAGAAAATCAACAACCGGTGGATGTCAATTCATTGGACCCAGGCTAGTGTCATGGCAGTGCAAGAAACAAACAAATGTTTCTGTATCCACAGCTGAGGCTGAGTACATTGCTGCTTCAGCCGGGTGTTCTCAAGTACTTTGGTTACAAAACCAATTGCTTGACTATGATTACAATTTTCTTCAAACTTCAATCTATATAGACAATTCTGCTGCTATGTTTATAACTGCTAATCCTGTGCAACATAGTAAAACAAAACATATAGAGATTAGGTATCATTTTCTGAGAGATTGCTCAGAAAAGGGATTGATTAAGTTAGTCAAAGTGGATACATCAAATCAGCTTGCTGATTTATTCACTAAAGCCTTTGATTCAGTCAGATTTAATTTTCTGATTGAGTCTCTAGGTATGATTAACTTAGATTAAATCAAGTCCAAACAAATAACATGCTGTGTGCAATAATGCATCAGTATGCCTTATGCATGGGAAATGATAGTAAACTATAGCTTTGCCTATTTCTGCATAAACAAATAACAATATATCTCAACAAGTTTCTTGATATGTGAGTAGGTTCAACTTGAGTGGAAACAAATCTTAGTGCTTGCAAAACATAATATTGTCATAATTGTCTGTGAGAAACTTCATTTTGAGAAAACAAAGTGAGTCTTATCCTAATGTGATCAAATCATTCATCTAAACACACTATGTAAAACACTTTATACTATCTATCTTTGCAAATCATACTCCCTCTGTTTGTGTGAACAAAGACCTGGGTGTATGATCACCATACTGAATATCAGTATCAAAGGTGAAAAGATCATGCTCATCATCATCCCTCTGTTTTGTGTGAACAAAGACCTGGGTTAAAGGCACCTCTGTTTTACGTGAGTAAAGACCTGGTGACCTGATGATGATCATATCTAAAGCTCTCAAAAGAATCCTAAGTGATCAACTGTATATTATCCTGAGCTTTATCAACATCGCATCAATGAGATGCCAAATACATCTCAAGATAGCTATTATAATTTAAAGTACATAGTCTTAAGTGTGAAAAAATGATGATTTGACTTATAAAGGGAGGACAACACCTTTGTGAATCAAATGTGAAGTCCATGACAGTTATTTCTAAAACAATAAAACATGATAAACAGCAAGCCTAGTTGATACATGAGCTCTTGTATGGATATATAAGGACAATATACTTGTAATCAGAACTTGTTCTTGCATCAACTATACAACATAACTAATCAGGAAGAGGCTTAGCATTATAGTATGATCCCATCTTAAGTGCATCTGATCAT
Organism: Flaveria ramosissima; assembly: GCA_025215565.1. Lineage (NCBI taxonomy): Eukaryota > Viridiplantae > Streptophyta > Magnoliopsida > Asterales > Asteraceae > Flaveria > Flaveria ramosissima. The sequence continues at coordinate 16,963,294 of CM046034.1, forward strand.
TCTCATATATTTAGAGTTTATGTTATTCCTCTTAAAGAAATTTATGATAAATGCTTAAGTTCATCATTAATCACAAATTTAGGGGGAGTAGCATTCATGAAAAAGCATCTATATCAGCAACAGCAATGTCTATATCTTTATCAATTTGAAGAAATTGAAACCTGAGCATCACCTTAGCCGTTGGTTACATGAAATTTATTTTAAATTTCCTTGTATTAAATTGTCATGTATACAAAGCCAACGAGGTCCTATAGCAATAATTGGTTCAACCAATGGAGTTGGGTCATACATACAACTGTGTGTAAATCAATATTAGTATATTAATGTTTATCCGTAGATTGGTAAACTACGGATAAATAAAGATCAATCAGTAGAAGTTGTTGATCCGTAGATGTACTACGGAAGAGTAAATTGTGGATCACAATTAATGTGAAATTACTTCTACGGAAGAGTACAATGTGGGACCCACTGAATAAATCCGAGAAAATTAATATGTCTGAGGGTATAAATAAAGAGATTTGACTTGTCAAATGCATTATTCACTTTTTCAGCTCACTTTTTCAGACCTAGAAAATCTCACTCAACAAATTTTTCCCACTTTCTCAACATTCAAAATTTACCAAATCAAACCTTAAGCAAACATATATCTGTGTTCTTAATCAGCGTTTATTAAGGTAAAACATGTCGTAATCATCAAGAATGAACAAGTTGATTCTTGTTTTATCTCACAACTGTTCGTATTCTTATATCAATAATGTGATTCTAACGAAGTCTTTTCTTATGAACAGATGGATCAACGATTTGCAAAAGAGCATAATGTGTGTGCTTTCTTGAACCCTGACGATCCTGTGTCAGAAGGATGTCAAGAAATTATGAGATATTTGAGAAGATCAAGGGTTTTCTATGCATTATCTGCAGAGCCAACGATTTATCGCTCGCATATCAGTGATTTCTGGAATTCTGCACATATAGAAGAAGATGATGAAGGAATTATTGCAGAAGTAAAGAATCGAAGGCTGAGAATAGACGAACAAACAATAAGAAGGGTACTAGAACTGGGAGATGTTGAAGCTGGACACCCTGATGTATTTGATAATGAATACATAGAAAAGGTTTTTCTTCTAATGGGGTATGATGGAGACTTTGAAAAGGGAGAAATCAAGAAGGGAAGACTCTGTAAGCCATACAGATTTTTGTGTCACACTTATCTGAAGTGTATGTCAAACAGAAAATCTGGGCTTGACAGATTTTCAAGACATATATCATCTGGTATCATTGGCATCTTTGAGGGAAGGACCTACAACTACTCAAAGTACATCTTTAATTGTTTGTGTGATCACATTAGAGTACAGAAGGCTGATAAGATGTATATGTTTCCAAGGTTCATTCAGCTCATCATTAATGCAGACCTGCCTGGAACATCTGTGGAGGGTGGTGTGTTTATCCAAGCACACCTTGGCAGATCTGTGCTGAACAAAATCTCAAGGAGATATGAAGGAGGAGACATAGACATGTTTGCTCATGTGATTGATGCTAATGCAGACATACCTCAAGAGCTTGTTTGGGAAATTGATGAAGAGAGCTCTGCTACCAGCTCTGCTCAAGACACTCCATCACCAGAAGCATCACCCCAACAACAAACACCCCAAACACAATCACCAGCCAGCCAAAATACAGAACCTATCTCTCCAATCCTCCATCTATCACCACAACAACAACAAACACCCCAAGCTCAATCTCCAGCCAGCCAAAATACAGAACCTATCTCTCCAATCCTCCACCTATCACCACAACAACAACAAACACCCCAAACACAATCACCTGCCAGTCAAAATACTGAACCAATCTCTCCCATTCAACCCCAATCACCAATTCAGCCTCAGATGCAACTCTACCAACAACTTCCAAATTCAGATACTGAGAGCATCTACACTGGAGAGACGAATTAGTCTCAGAAGCAAGTACAGTCAAACTGTCATTATCCAAGACTGAATCCCATGTGCATTCAAATGAAACTGAACAAGTTTCTCCAGTGACTGATCAGCAACAACAACAAACTCTTCAAGAGCATGAAGATCAAGCCACTGAACCAAAGTCAAGCTCAGCAAGTGTTGATCATGAGGAAGTAAAAGAAGATGAGATTGAGTCTCAGCATCAAGAAAGAGATACAGAAGCAGATCAGGTTGATGTGATTGCCTATAATGAAGATGATCTGAGTGATGATGACATTCCTGTGAGCAAAAGTTATTTGGTGGCTGAGTACAACAAGCTGGTGCTCAAATCAAATAAAAGGAAGGCAAGAATACAAGAGCTGAAGGGCATAATAAAAGAAAAGGATGAAGAATTGATAAGACAGCAAGCAAGAATAAAGAGACTGAGAGAAGATGCTCAAAGTGATAAAGAAGTCATTGATGCTCTGCTAGACAAGGAAGCTGAGCTAAAGAGTCAGCAGAGACTGAGAAGAAAGATAAAGAAAAGATCATGAAGAGACTTGAACAAGCATCTGGCACTATGACTGCTCAGTCAAACATTATAAAGAGCAAAGAAGAAGAAATTGAGCAACTTAAACTGAAGATCAGTTCATTGGAATCTCATGCTAAGGCTTCAACTGCTCAAACAAAACAAAGTCCTGAGGCATCAAAAGAAATGATCTTGTACTCAAGGAAAAGAAAGTACCTTGGTACTGCTGAGAAAAAGCCAACCACTTATGAAAGTATTTCAAAGAAACAAAAGCTGACTTCTCCTGAACACACCCCCTCAATAGACTTATCTACTGAGAAGCCTATCTCTGAACAGAAAGATGAAAGTGATGAAGAGTGGGAAGAATTAATCAAAGAAGACTCTCCTCCAAAACAAGAAGTCTCAAAGGCTGATGATCTTCTGACTACAAGTGACATATTTGAAGAGAGACCTGAATCAACCATGTTCATGACACTTATAAGCCATGGTTTCCCTTATGACATGGTTGAAAGACTAAACATGACAGAGATGAAGAACCTGTTAAAAGAATTTGAGCTTGCATGCTTTATGATTCCAAATTGTGATTATGAAGCCTTCAGCACCTTTCAATCAATTCAAAACACAAAGAAAGAGTTGGGACACTGTGACACAGCCAAGCTGAGCAAATACAACATGACTTGCTGGTTACAAGGACATAACTACAAACCTCATGAGCTTAAAGGAAGATCAGTAGGGGAACTTAGAAGGATGATGGAGCATGTGATGAAAGTTGAGCTAGATACAGGAGTAAAATTCAGAACTGAAGCTCCACATCCATCTTATGAACAACAAAGCAAACTTCCTGCTGAACCTATAACAGTTGAACCTAAAGATCAGCACAAAGGAAAAGAGAAATTGATTAGAGAGCCAAGAGAAGTTATCCCCGGAAAAGTATGGCCACTTGGGACTGCAGTTAGAGAGATAACTGAGCAAAAGTCCACTCTAATACAACTGATAGATCATCTCACAACTCCCAGCTCTGCGGAAGAAAACAAGATCATGGCCTGGAAATATGATCCAGACTGGGATTGTGCTGTTATTAAAAGAACATCTGGAAGAGTTGAATACTTCCATTATGTACTCTCAGTGTTGAGTCTGCCAGAAAATGACATCAAAGATCTTCAAAGTTTAATCATCAGCAACTATCCAATTCACCCTAGAGGAAGAGATTTCTCAACCCTAGTGGGAAAGCTGAAAACAAAATTCAAAGATGATGTGCTTATAGAAGCCAAAAGAGAAGATGTAGAACATCAAAAGAGAATCAAAGGGCTAAAAAGATTCAAGACCAATGCCTCAGAACATGTAGATGATGAATTCTTGAAGAGGATTGGCTACAACAACAGAAACAAAGCAGCACTTAAATGCATTGAAGGGACTCAATTCACATACCCAATCACTGAATGGGGATATGTTGAGAAGACAAAAGAGTTGGTCCTACTGAGAAATGCTGAGAACAAGAAAGCTGAAAAGATCAGAATCTTTGATCCTGTGGAAATCAAACTGCTCCATCCCAGCTACACCTCATACCTAAATGACAAATTCTTTCCCAAGCTGTCTGATGAAAAAGCACAAAATGATCTGTTCCTACATGTTCATGTGATTCAAGTAGTAGACAAACTACATGCCAAAGCATATAAAAGAAGAAGATTTAATGCTGGACTACTGAAGGGAACAACCTTTGATGAAGTAACAGAACTAAGAATAACAGAACAAGATGAGCTAGAAGTGGTGAATAACAACAAGGTGTTAGACACACTCACTACAGAGGAAGATGTTCTGGGAATTAGTTATAAGACTCTGAAGAAGATCAGCAAGATGAAGATCAACTATAAGTATGATGATCAGAAGACTGCTGTCTCCTACTTCTACAACAAGATGATTGCAAGAATCAAAGATCTTGCAGTTTTGAAGGACTGATTGCAAGTAGCTAAGCCTAAGGGGGAGTATTGTTAGGTCTAGAAGCAGTAGATCTAGTCATTATGTATAGGCTTAGTACTTGAATTAATATCTGTAATGAACTTTTGTATTTCATTATTGTGTATGCATTAAATATAGGTTAACCCATGTATATATGTGTTGATTTATGTATGGCTGCAGGTACAAACATAATACTTGGTCAACTACTGAAATTGACCAAGTGTAAGAAACATCTACAGATGAACATTTCGTTCTTCCGTAGACATATATTTTACAAGTAACAAAACATCCGAAGATCATCTACGGATGAACAAATCAACTGGAGTTCCAAGTGTTCAAGAAATGCTGCGGAAGAACAAGAATACTGCAGAAGAACAAAACATCTGCGGAAGAACAAAACATCTACGGAAGACAATATTTCTGCGGAGTCCAAACACTTGTATAATACAAGTGTTACAAGTCAACAAGTCAACAAGACGGTTATACGAATCCCGAGAAATCCGATGATTCCTTATCAGAAATAAATCAAATCCCAAGAGATCCGGTGTTTCCTATAACTGAAACATCTTTGTCTATAAATATGGATCCTAGGTTTCGATTCAAGGACGATTGAGTCAGACGATTGATTGATTGAGAACAGCAATAGCATTACAACAATCATCAAAAGTCTTTCGATCATCAAAACATATACAACATCATAGCATTCATTGATATCGTACATTCATTCTTTTGTAATCACCAACACATTATAATAAAATATTGATTAATCATTAATTGTGTTTTGTTTCGTGTGTTCTTGATATTTCATTGATATTTAAAGTTGCTTAAATACAATTAAACCAAATCAACGTTAATTCCGCTAACGTTGACTTGACATCGATTCACACTGATAATTCCTGTTGACGATCCTTGGATTCACAGAAAAGAATTTGGTTTTAAACCTTTGGTCATTTTCATCTTTGAATCATGTGAAACCGGCTTCACATGAAAAGGTTTGGATGGAGGGTTTTTCATCCAACCATTCAAAGATGTGTGTTGTTTACCTCTTGATCCAGAGAAGCAACTCGTGTTGCCTTTACCGTCTGGAATATTCTTTGTGGACTGTGATCCGGAGAAGCATATCGGTTTGCCTTTACCATCCGAAACAAGTCTTTGAGGACATTTCTTTACCACATGGCCTTCTTTTCCACACTCAAAACAAGCCTTGAAAGGCTTTTGATTCATTGTAGTCCCGTTTTGTGCAGGTGGTGATGAGGATTGCTTGGAACTTGTAGCAGATTCTTGCTTGTTCTGAAGTTTCCCGTGCTGAGCAGTGAATGAGATCTTTACTGATTGACTGGGATGCTTTGCAATTGGAGAAGAGATCCGTATTGGTCTTGATTCAGCTTTTGGAAGCTTTCGATACTTGACAATGTCAGAAGATATCTCGATCCGTGAGGAACCAACACGCTCCTCTGTGTTTGATTCATCATCTGAGCTTATCCAGTCTCGTATACACAGATCTGCTTCCAAAGGATCTTGATTGACACTTCCTATTGTGTTGGCTTCGCTTATAGGATTCTGATTGCCTGATGATTCAACAATTGTTCCTTCTTTGACAAACCTGACGGGAACAAACGAGGGAATGTTACCTGATTTGAATTTGTTGAAGAAAGTTGGAGAAGCAACTGAAATTGGCGTTGGAGCATCAGAAGTGGAATCGACATTAATCTTCTTATCAGACCCTTGCCTAAGGAATCCCAAACCTACAGGAGAATCCTGCACATTTCTAATCTCTTTAAGATTAACGTTGCTTAAACCTGCATTTAAACTATTAGTTTCTGCAGCTTCAATCAAATCATTAGATGGATGAGGTCAAGGCATAGGAGAGTAACAATAGGTGCTAGGAGGAGGATAGACGTATGGATTTTCACCACAACCCACTCCCGTTTTAATTCTAGCTCCCCTTTGTTTACACAGTAGCTCTTCCTGTTTCATTCCAGATATGGTCCATCTATCAAGCTTTGTTTTAAGCTTGCTTGTTTCAAATTCAGCCAAAGTGACTCTTTCGTTTAAAAGATTAATTTCAACATTTCTTTCAAGAAGAGTTCGTTTTAAATGATCATTTTCTTTTAAAGCTTCATTTAATTTTATGAAATACTTGGCTTCATTCTTTTTAAGTTCTGCATTTATGGTGGTTAACTCCTTTTGGTTATCTAAAAGTAACCTATTAGCTTTATACACACCAAATAAACGAATTTTACAAGCAGAAGAACACATATCCTGAACTGTCTCGTATGGAAGATCCAGGATGACTCTTTCAGCAGTAAGAGCCTTCTCACAGTTGCAAACTCTGGTATTTCGCTTCCATTCCTCTTCCTTTTCAGCATCACAAACTTCAGCATTCAACTCAGCTCTACTTTTACCTATTGATGTCTGCTTAAGTTCCTCTTGTAGCTCTTTGGTTTCAGGTTTCGGTAAACCGTCGGAATTGGTGCCAGAATCTGATCTCTCTTCTGGTTTATCTTTGGAGTTTGACGTGATCTTTGGAGTTAGATATGTCGCTTCATAGTACTCACGACGCTTGATATCCAACTCAATCTCTTTCAGTTTGTTGATCACCTCCATCAGTTTGTAATCCCGAAAGCCTCTATCTCGTTGAATCGACTTGCCGTGTGAGCTCCATTCTGATGGGAGGGAATCAAGCAATCTTAGAACTTGTTCATGATTTCCCAGTTGGACATCAAACTTCTTCAGATTACTTGCCACCAACAGAAAACGATCAACAAAATCAGACATCGTTTCATTCGTTAAAGCTGCAAAATTATCAAACCGACATTGTGCAATTGTGAGATCATCAGATTCGAAGGATTTAATCAGTTCTGCAAAAGCCATGTTTATTTTTATTTTGTTTAAACAATTAAACGCTCCAAAAATATTTTTCCCAAAAAATTTAGAATAATTCTCCCCCGGGAATAATATTATTTTTTTAAAATGTCACACTAGACAATCTTAGCAACTGGGGTCAGCTTTTTTTTTTTTTTTTTTTATAAATCTTGCAAAATCGATGAAAATTTCTTTATCAGGATGAACTCAATTAATCCCAACTAAGGGGAAAAAGTCATCTTTGACATTCTAGTTTCGCTGAAACAAACTGATAATTTCGCCGAAATTGTAGATTCGCAGAGCTAGTTTCGCAGAAATATCTAGTTTCGCTGAGCCGACAGTAGTTTCGCTGGAAATTCTGGCAGCAGTTTCGCTAGCCAAATGCTTTAGACTGCTTTGTTTCGCCGACAATTTCGCACAAAACAAGCTTGAACTTTCGTTCAATGATACTTTCGGCAGCAATTTCGCTTGTAAATCAACCACAATCACTGTTGAACTTTCGTTCAGTGAAACTAGTTTCGCAGGACAACAGAAAACAACTTTAATGAGGATAACCGATGTAGTTTCGCTGGAAGAACTTGTAGTTTCGCTGGATGAACTGGTAATTTCGCTGAACGAAGCTGAAAAACTTTTTCAACACGAAATCAATCAGAAAACGCCCAAATCTCAATGGATTTGATACCTGATGATTAACAGAGCTTTCCCAACCAATAACAAGCAAACTTCAATCAATTTCCATGTCAATAACACTCAAATTTGATCCGAATTTGATGAAAACATGATATTAAACAAAAACAACCAAAACCTCAACTTCTCTCTCTAAAAATCTTCAAATCTTCAGTGAATTTGATCCAAAATGGCTTTGATACCAAATTGTAATTCCAGGATGATCAAACTTGAATCAAATCATGAAGAATTAGATCAAAATATGATAATCACAATCAAAACCCCTTTGATCTTCAATTAGATTGCAAAATGTGTGTTTACAAATAATCCCTCAATCTATTGGTCATGCAATCATTAACCAAAACCTAATGACAATTAACCTATTTATAGTCTAGACTAAGATTCACTAATTGCACTTAACCCCCTAGACTTAGGCTAATTAATACAAAATTACATATTAAGCATAAAAATGACTAAAAACAAGATAAAATATATTTTGTTCACACAAAATATATTTATTACAATAAAACTCCTAGTCATTTAAATCTTCAACGTCTTGTCTCGGTTCCTCGTCTCGAGCGTGTCGGGTTTGACTTTTGTTGACTTTGACCGTGACGTTGACTTTTGTTGACTTTCATTGTGTTGATAATATAGACTATCTTTTCCAGCTCCAACAACATCATAACAACTGAAGTGATCTACATCTGCTGAAGACAAAGTCTGAAGACAAAGTCTGAAGAAAAAGTCTGAAGACAAAGTCTGAAGACAATATGCTGAAGACAAAGTCTGAAGACCAAGTTCTCAGAAGTTGTCTCAAACAGCTGAAGAAGTTCTTTTCAGTAGTTGTGATGTTTTACTTTTCAGTAGATTAGTTTACTCTCAGTAGTTTGTATAAATCAGTTAGATGTCACTATCAAGTGACATCAGCTGACGTCACATTCCTTTTATAAATGGAATGTTGACCTAATTGTTTTGTAACCGAAGCATTTGCGTGAATGAAAATCTTCCATTTGCAGAAAATCCTCTCTCTATAATCGTCATAGTGTGATTGAATATTCATACTTGTCTTGCTTAAATTTGATCTAATTTCTGTTATATTCCGCTGCAAATTCTAATATAATTGATCAAACTAGATCCGATCCTATCAAATGGTATCAGAGCTGGTAATCATTGATCGATTTAACAATTGATCATTTGAAAACTACTCTTTTGATATCTAAGTTTGATCGAATTAGCAAAATTTGCAAGAATTGGTTATAGAGTTTGATTGTTGCTTCCGGTCAATTAATTTGAGATTCGAATTGTGTTGTTGAGTTTTTGAGCTAGACTTATTAAAATCTCATTGATTTGTTTGAATTGGTGAAAATGACTACACCAATCAATGATCCTCACATACTGGCTCCTCAACAAAGCCTCCAATACTTGTTAGGAGTGAGTATAACATATGGCAACGCCGAATGCTCCATCACCTGTCTGTAACAGTTCAGGTTATTGGAAGTCAGTGGTTCATTGTCCATATAAGCCTATGGTGAGTAATCCGGAAACCAATGAGATGGTTCCGAAGAAAAAGGAGCAATATTCTGATAAGGATCTAAAACTGTTTGAAATTGATGCTAAAGCCCATGGAATTCTGGGCCATGGCTCTGCCTATGAAATCTACTCTGGACTTATTCATAATGACAAAATGCTCATTTGATCTCGGTTGCGCGAACGAGAAATTGGTAGGAACTGATGAGTCTTCTGAAAGAAATTGGAGGAACTGATGAGGTCTTAGCAAACTAAAGAAATCTTGCCCAGCAATACTGAGACATTCTCTCATATAAAGGTTGAGTCACTGACTCAACAGTTTGATCGATTTTCCTGTTTGATACTGAGCTAAAATGGTTCACATGAAATACACAACATTCAGATGAACAACAGATTTCCTCAGATCCCTGGCTGAGAGATGGGACACATATACCATTGTCCTACTCTCCAGTGCAAATCGGACACTCTATGGGCTTGAACAAATTACAACACAACAACACAATGAGGAGAACAACTAAACTTGATCAAACAGTGAACTGGATTAACCAAGTTGATACAAAGAACACAAGTAAAGTAAAGAGACAGAACAAGAGAGTTGGGTTTCAGGAGGCAGTATATTGCTTTCTCAAGTTCTTTACAAGTGTTACAAAGCATAAAGAAAGATACAAGAACTTGGAATACTTATACTACAACCTACAGCCGGCTATACTTTGAAAGCCAGCTGGATACAATTGACTAGACACTAACAAAATCAATTGTAGGATCAAAAGGCATATCTGCCTTTTGACCTTGTGACTATGACATGCCATAGCTCACATCCTTATATATTACAAAAGGATAAGTACATAAAGTAGAAAGTTACAGACTCAAGACCTCAATGTACAGTTACCAAAAGCATGGACCTTTTTCACCAACTCATGTAAGTTGGTGACTTTACAGAGATGCAGCGGAAAGGTGCTTTATGGAACAGTCATCAGATAAAGCATGTGTACTAAAAGTCTTCGGAAGAAATCTGTCTTCATAGGTTGAAGCTTCGGAAGACTTTGTCTCTGAGGCTTCGGAAGACTTCATGTTTGGCTTCGGAAGATATTGGTCTTGGCTTCGGAAGATTTTACACTTAGAGTATTTTCTAGTGCATGTGTAAAACTTCCGAAGCATTCTTTACTTCAGTACTTAGTGCATGTTGCAGAGACACATTGGATGTTTTGGGTTGCATCAGACTTAAGGAATCCTTACAAACTCCCCCTAGGCTGATGCTACCAAACACTTAGAAGATCTTCAGATGTTGGTGGTCTTCAGTACAATCATGACCATTCCTTTCTTCATTAGATGGTCAGGATCATCAAGACTTTCATAGTATCTTCTCATCTCAAAGAGATCATGCAGAGGTAAGTTGATTATGTCTTGCCAGAGTAGACATTCTCAACACCTTGATCTCTGATTACATGCCATCTTTCTGGATTGGTAGAGTAAGTCCAGGACAAGATGGGTGTCTCATTTTAGAGGAGCCACTTGCATAGGAGTTGATTGGGCTGCCTCATCATGCACTTCCTCAGGTTGATCTGATTCAGCCTGAGGTGTAGAGGTAGATGATTTAGGCTTCTTCTTCTTTGTCTTTGGTTTAGAAGCCATTCTCTTCTTCCTCTTAGATGACTTTAACTGAGAAGACTGGTCTGCAGCACCTTGTTGATCATCATTGTCTTTCTCAGTTGGGTGTTCCTCCCTCACAGGTTCAGAAGGAGAGGGAGTTTGACCCTGCCTTGGATCAGAAGATGAAGCTTGCTGAGGCTCAGCTGGAGGTTCTGGTTGAGGTGTCTCAGTTGTTCAAACTTGACCTCCACTTCAGTGGGACTTGACTTGGAGAGAGTGCAAGTCAATCAGTTCTCCACTTCTAATCTTCTGCTTGATCACCCTTATATGCTCATCCATTGTGGATAGAGACATAGGGCCAAGTCTCCTTCCGGAGAATCCATATAGCTCAAGAAGCTCATCATCCTTTGTCTGTCAGCAGACTTCTTTACACTCTTTTGAATGATGGCTCTTGACTTTGCAGCTTCTTCCCTTAGCTTCCTTTTGGTTGTCTTTCTTTCTTTGACTAGCTCAAGCTCAAGTTGCTTTAGGTACTCAAACTCAATGAAGTCATAGGACAGGGGAAGAAGTGCATCTGCCTGATAGAAGCCTGTGGCACTCAGGTAGTTGATCATCTTGATCCTATCTTCTTCTTTATCTACCTGAGGTTCTTGTGGAGCCACATCTTCCTGTGCAGGACTTTCTTGAACTGGAGAGAGTGGGAGCATGCTTGTAGAGTCTTTTCTGTCTTCTTCTCCTCTTTGAATTGGAGAAGTAGCCTTGCATCCTCTTTCTCCTTCATCTCTCTTGACACTTCCATGTCAGCCAGTTCATTCGTTCTTCTAAGGGGAGGGAGATGATTTCATCAATATCATAGTTCCTGGTCTGTAAATAGTAATCCTGACTGCCCTAACTCATCATCTTGAGTATTTGGTCTGGGGGCAGCCCTGATTGCAGCTTGCATAAAGCTTGATGACCCAGAGGAACTTTCTCCCCTTAGCTTCCTTTTCCTCTCTCTCTCTCTTCCTCCTCAATTTCCTCAGGAGTCATTATCCTTTTCCCTTTGTCACCAACAGACCTTTGTGACTCAGGGTGGATAGAGGCTTGGCCTTCATTGCTTGGTGTAGCTTCCATGCTCTGGCCAGAGAGAGGCTGAGAAACACCTTCACCAGCAGGTGTCTCAGAAGGAGTTTGAACCTCTGCAGCAGTTGTTGATGATGAGACAGGGGTCTCAGGTTCTGCCACTGGGCCTTCAGTCAAGGTTTCCCCTATGAAACTAATCTTAGGGTCCACTCTCAACATCCATTTTCCGATGACAGATTGCCTAAGTCTCCTTCTTAGAGTGAACTCTGCAAGGATCCTATCTTGGATTCTTTGAGCCAACCTGTCAGCTTGTCTTGAATTGCTTGGATTGACAAGTGGCATGTTGACTAGATCCAATCTTTCATAGAAGTTCAGGCTTTGAAAATCAAACACTTCTTGTTGCCTTGAACTCTGTGAAGGATAAGGGCTCTTCTGTCAGCATCATACCTCCACCTTATGATGTAGTTTGCAGTTCCTTGTGGTGGAGATGAGACAGCCCTTGGTATACCTTCCTCAAAGAGACTCCTGATGATAGAGTCTATAGAGTCCACATTAATGTGAACTTGAGGAAGTTGCTGAGAATGCACAACAGCAAGTGAGGATGGTGAGTCCTCTATGTCCATTCTCTGTGAAGAACTCCCAGGTTCTGTGGCTGCAATAACTTTCTCCCCCTTTTTGGTAGCATCACCCACCCACTTGCATAGGTGAGCTGGAGGATAAGTCAATCACTTCCACAGGTTCTTGTGTTCCTGGTTGAGCTCTCCTTAAAGGTCTCCCAGCTAGTTTTTCTTTAGATATGAAATCTGAAGTTGCTGATCATTGACCCTGTTTTGTAAGGTAGTCACCTGAGATTCCAGGTGACTAACCTTAGAGACTAAATAGGAGCATGTTTTTGACAGTTTTCACCTTTAGTCTCAAATTCCCCTCTTCTCATCAGAAGAATCATTGGGGATGAGATGATTGGACCAAAGTCCTCTCTCTCACCACCAGCTTGAGGTTCTTGGCTGCTGGTTTTCCTCTGCTCACTAGCAACCTCAGTTGAGATGCCAGTGGGCTGAGTTGCCATGGTTGAGGTCTTAATGATGTAATCACTTTCAAAGTGAGAGCCTCTTCCATATGGACATCCTGAACATGTTCAGAAGTGTCCACCTCAGTAACAGGTGACTGATGTGGGATAGACTGAGGAGAGTCAGAGGTACTCATCTCTCTTTGAGTAGGGGAGGAGAAGAGAGACTCATGGTACTCACTGAATCCTAAGTCTTCATCAGTATAAAGGATAGGTTGGGAATTGGTTGGTTGAGATCTAAAGGCTGGGGATGGTAACTGTCCCCTGAAGGTTGTTCACTTGAGTGTTGAGACTCAGAGTGAAGGCTTAAGGCTGTTGGGCTTGTGAGCTCATCAGGGTGAGCATGAGGAACCTCAGCCCTGATAGGTGAAGAAATGGGAGTGGTTTGCTCCTCAGGAGAAGTGGGAGCTCTAGTGTCCACTTCCTCCTGTAAGGTTGAGTATATGGGGACCTGCACAGACTCAATAGCCTGAGCAGGGGTTCGTTTGGATTTTCTTTGGTAGGTGAGGGTTATTTGTGGTCTTTTTAGGGGTAAGGATAAAGAGGTGTGGGTTCAACACTAGCTTGTGTTGCTAGGTTGTCACCTTGAGCAATGAGCTCTAACATTTTGGGGACTAGGGCTGTTTCTACCCCTGAGAAGCCTACAGTTGGCTTCTTCATTATTTTAAAGATGCCGGGCTTCATCTGTCCCAATTTAAGAATATTACTTGTTTCCCTCAACTGTGAGCCCAGTTCACAGTTGAGAATGTGTTGAACATATCTAGGAACATGTAATACTCTAAGGAGTCCAAGTTTGCAAGTAAATTAGTATAAACAAATTGAGAATACCTGAACTTGACCCCTGAACCATTCCATGAACTATAAAGGAGAGATCCTCAGGAATCTGGTCCCACCCACCATGCTTGTTTGATAAGCTGTGGATAACCACATGGAGCAGGTATTTCCACTGGGATGAGACCTTCCCTTTCCTGAAGGTCTTTACAGAGAAATCTCCCTCATAGCCCATCTGCTCAAAGGAATGATTAACAGCTTCCTTTGGGAAGGACAACTCACCTTCTTCATCATCCAGCTGCAAATGATGGTTAATGATGGCCGGAGTGATGAAGATTGTCCTCCCTTGCACTGTGGCAGACAGTGCCTTCTCCCCATCCATAATGACCTCTTGGCAGGTCTTCTTCCAATTTAAGCAAGTGATCCTCATATAGAGTAGGATCAATGGTCAGGGAGGTGAAATAGTTGGATAGAGTTAAGAATTGGCAAATCTCTGAGAAACTTGCATCTTTCTCAGAGCTTAACAGAGCAACTTGATTATGTTGCCTGTGAAGTTGCATGGAGAAATCTGGGTTGTTTCTGCGGTTAAGGTTGGCCATTTCAGAAGCTTAAGGGTGAAGAAAGGTAGAAAGCAAAGGCGGTTTAGAGAATTAGGTTGAGGAATAGTGGAATTGAGGAAGATAGTGAGAAAGAGGGGAACCGTTGGGTATTTATGTGAAAAGGGATTTGAACCAAAGTTAATGAAAGAGGATAAACTTTGAAATCCGAAAGTCGGTCCCACCTCTGAAAAAGTAGTTTACTTTTGCTCAAAAAGTAGTTTTCTTGGAATTCGAAAAGCTTCCGAAAAGAGGGGAACCGTTGGGTATTTATGTGAAAAGGATTGAACAAGTTAATATGAAAGAGGAAAACTTTAAAATCCGGAAGTCGGTTCCCACCTCTGAAAAAGTAGTTTACTTTTGCTCAAAAAGTAGTTTTCTTGGAATTCGAAAAGCTTCCGAAGGTAAATTGTCTTCGGAAGTTTTAATGAAAAAGCTTCCGAAGCTAAAATGGCTTCGGAAGATTTCCTGAGAGTCTTGAAAATTTATGCTTCGGAAGAGAAATAAACCCTTGGATGCTTTGTATAAGAATCAACAAAGCTTCCGAGAGTTAATTTTGCTTCGGAAGGAAAAAGTCCTTAAAAACAAATAAGTGTCTGAGATAAGAATTTAAGCTTCGGAAGATAGATTTAGACTTCTTCAGAAGGTAAAATTTCTTAGACAGTTATTTATTTTGAAGACATGATTTTCTTCCGAAGATAAAATTTTATCTTCCAAAGTATCAGAAATTTTCAAGAATCTAAGGAAAGTCTTCAAAAAGAATTTTACATCCAAAGAAAACATGAGCTTATGAAAGTGATGAACTAGACAACTTAGGACACACATATTTTAAGAAGAAATAATTAGAATTAGTTTTAAGAAAAAGTCTACTCAAAGTTAATCATCCCAATAGCTGATATCAGATATTTAAATCTCTGTTCATCAAAAGCTTTTGTAAACAGATCAGCATATTGTTCATCTGTATGAACTTTGACTAGTTTAATTAATCCCTTTTCATAGTTATCTCTTATTAAATGATACCTGATGTTGATGTGTTTGGTCCTTGAGTGCTGCACAGGGTTCTCAGTGATAGAGATAGCACTGTTGTTGTCTATGTGGATAGGAGTCTCTTTGAAGTTAAATCCATAGTCCAGCATCATTTTGAATCCAAAGCACTTGAGCACAGCAGCTTGCAGCAGCAATGTATTCAGCCTCAGCAGTTGATGCAGACACACAGGATTGTTTCTTGCATTGCCATGAGACAACCCTTCCACCAAGGAATTGACATCCCCCAGATGTAGACTTTGCAGTCATGTTGCAACCACCATAATCACTATCTGTATAAGCATACAGATTGAAGTTAGGATTCTTTGGATACCATAGACCAAGTGTTGAAGCACCTTTGAGGTATCTTAAAATCCTTTTGACAGTGATTAAGTGAGACATCTTAGGGTTGGCTTGATATCTTGCACAAATACATGTAGCAAACATGATATCAGGCCTGCTAGCTGTAGAGATACATAAGAGACCCAATCATAGCCCTGTATAAATGTTCATCTACACACTCCCCCTCAAGATCAGGTCCAAGGGAGTGGTTTCTGGCTATGGGTGTCTTAGCAATCTTACAATCAGTCATGTTGAACCTCTTGAGTATGTCTTGAACATACTTTGACTGACTTATGAAGATGCCATCTTCAACCTGCTTCACTTGAATTCCCAGAAAGAAATTGAGTTCTCCCATTGAACTCATTTCAAATCTGTCTTTCATCAGCTTCTCAAAGTCTTTGCAGAGCTTTGGATTAGTTGAACCAAAGATGATGTCATCAACATATACTTGAACTAGCAATAAGTCATTTCCCTGTCCTTTGATGAAGAGAGTTCCATCTATAGTACCTCTCCTGTATCCATGTTTACAAAGATACTCAGACAGTGTCTCATACCACTTTCTGGGTGCCTGATGCAGCCCATAAAGAGCTTTGTCAAGCTTGCAGACATAATCAGGATGATCAGGGTCTACAAAACCAGGTGGCTGTTTGACATAAACCTCTTCATCAATCACTCCATATAAGAAAGCACACTTTACATCAAGTTGAAAGACCTTGAAGTTCTTGGATGCAGCAAATGCCAGGAATATCCTAACAGCTTCTAATCTTGCTACAGGAGCAAAGACATCAGTGTAGTCAATCCCTTCTTCTTGTGTGTATCCTTGAACAACTAGTCTTGCCTTGTTCTTGATGATAATTCCTCTATCATCCTTCTTATTCCTAAAAACCCATTTGGTTCCAATGGTAGTCTTCCCATGAGGAAGAGGACAAAGGTTCCAAACTTTCTGCCTTTTGAATTGAAGCAGCTCTTGTTGCATAGCTTCAACCCAACTTCCATCCTTTAGAGCTTCATCAACTTTCTTTGGCTCTATCTGAGATAAGAAACAAGAGTGAAGACAAACATTTGCTTCATGGGTTTGTCCTCTTGTTCTTACCCCTGTGACAACATCTCCAATGATGTTTGTGGTGGGGTGAGACTTGTGGATCCTTAGCTGAGGGATCATAGCAAGTTGCTGAGAGAGATCCAAATTTGAGAAATTTAGATCTGGCATAGATGATTCACCCTCCACATTATCACACTTATCAAGATTAACTCGATCCAATGAGTGTGTGACATCATTGATGTTGTCATCTATAGTGTGGTTATTAGCATCAAGGAATTCCTGATCACTATCACCATCACCATTGTTGTCTTCTACAATTGAGGTATCTTTATCTGGTTGAGAGCCTCTGAGCTGGAATTTGAAGGCATACCAGATGTATCAGCTGAATTTGTCATTGTTGTGCTGATAGAGACCTCATTTGCTGAAGTAGTTCCAACTGGAGCTGAAGATGTATGAGTTGAGGGTCTTCCTAGCTCAAATCTTGGATCAGGATCACCTGTATTTAAATTTTCTGCAGATCCTGAAACATTATCACAAGATTTGTTAAAACAGTTGGTAACTAAATCAAGATCAAACAGCCAATCAGGACCAGAACCAGCCACACAGGGTGTGTGTTCATTGAAAGTCACATTGGCTGACTCCTCAACAATTCTAGTTCTGAGATTGTATACTCTATAAGCCTTAGGTGAGGAAGAGTATCCAATGAAGTGTCCATCATCTGATTTCTCAACAAACTTGGCAATTTGATCCTTAGTATTCAAGATGGTGTAGGGACATCCAAATGACCTGAGAAAACCAATGAAAGGTTTCCTCTTGTGCCAAAGTTCATAAGGAGTCTTACCATGTGTCTTAACTACCAAACTCTGTTTTGCACATAGCAAGCAGTATTTACTGCCTCTGCCCAGAAGGTGATGGGCAGTTTAGAGTCAGACAACATAGTTCTTGCAGCTTCAATTAGTGTCCTGTTTCTCCTCTCAGCAACTCCGTTTTGCTGAGGAGTCCTGGGAGCAGTATATTGTCTTGTAATACCTTTTTCATCACAAAATGTATCAAGGATTTGGTTCTTGAATTCAGTTCCTTGATCACATCTTATGGTTTTGACCTTGTGATCACTTTGATTCTCAACTTTTAAGATGAAATTCTTCAGAATCTCAGGGGTTTCATCCTTAGTTCTAAGAAAGAAAACCCAAGTGAATCTTGTAAAATCATCTGTGATCACTAAACAATAAGAGGTCCTTCCTAGACTCATTACACTTGTGGGGCCAAAGAGATCCATATGTAACAAGTGTAGGGGAGTAGTGATGGAGTTCCTTTCCTTAGGCTTGTGAGATACCTTATGTTGCTTCCCTTTCAGGCATGCAACACAATGATCATCATTTGTAAACTCTTTCTTTGGCATTCCAGTTACCAGATCATGTTTAATTAATTTATTCATGTTTTTAAAGTTTACATGGCACATTCTTTTATGCCATAGGAAAGACTCATCACTATTTGCTTTAGATAGAAAGAATGAAACTTCTCCAGAGGGAGATGTTTCTTGCAAATCCATCTTGTACATGTTCCCTTTCCTGGGGGCTCTGAGCAGGATATGCTCATGAGGAATGACCACTCCAGGCTTGAGAACAATGCACTCATGCTCAGTAAAGAGCATGTTATGACTCTGATCAGAAAATTGGGATACACTCAGAAGATTGTACCCAAGCTCCTTAACAAAGTTTACCTTCTCAATGCTGAGCTTACCATTTGTGACCTTGCCCCTTCAGAAATGTAACCACTTTCATCTCCTCCAAAAGCAACTGGTCCTCCATCAATTCTCTCAAAATTATGGAGTAGAGACCTATTGCCTGTCATGTGCCTGGAACAGCCACTGTCAATTATCCAAACATTCCTGCTTGTCTTGAGCTGTTCCTGCATAAAGAAAATGATTAGTTACATTTGGAAACCCAAGCCTTACTTGTCTTGGGCTCACTAAGTGTAACAGAAGGTAATGCAACAGTAATAGATCCTATGGTTGTACTATGGGGATCTTCAGCTGTTGTTGATGGAAAAACTTCAGTCATTTGGTCTTTCTTAGACATCCACACCACCTTTGGAGTCTTGGACTTGACCTTCAAAACCTTAGAAGCTTTTGGGACTTCACAAGTTTTGATGACTGAACCTTCGGAAGATTCTACAGTCACTTCAGCAGACTTCAGTGCTTCGGAAGAACTCCTTTCTTCCGAGACCAATTTTACTTCCGAAGGTAATTTTCCATTTACCTTCTTCTTTGATTTGGAGCTTCCGAAGGAAACAGACTTTCCTTATGAAGCTTGAGACTTCTTGAAACTCTTTGAAGTCTTTGTATTGGTCATGTGGATAGTACTTTTAGGATTGTATGGGCAATCCTTAGCAATGTGAGAAGTACTTTCACACATGACACATAACATCTTCTTCTTCAAAAGAGTCTCCTTTTGAGAGCAAGACTGGCTTTGGTCACATCCCTTCTCCACCTTCATCTTGGTAGATGCTGAGACAGTTCTTTTGGGCTGTGAACTGTTCTTGGAGTTTGATGGTCCAGGCTGTGCAGCAGTGGTACACAGCAGCTCAGTCTTCTTCCTTGCACTGAGATGATTTGAACAAGAACCAGGACTCTTAGCTGAGGAGTCTTGGTTGATGTCTTCAGTCCTCACTACTTTGAAACCTGCAGAGATGAAAACTTGTTTCTGCTTAGCATCAAAAGTAGCCTTGATCTCTTGAGCCTTCTTTGCTTTCCTCTTGCTCTTCCTGATCAAGTTCTTTCTCTTGGACTTGGTCATCACAGTAGATTTCTTCTCCTCAGAAGGATAGTGGCCCTTGGAAGAATCCTCTTCTTCACTCTTCTCATAGGAATTCTTCACTATCACTTCTTCATCATCCTCACTTATAGGATCTATGAGAGGAAGCTCATCTTCACAAGTTCCACACCTAGGAGATCTTACAGACAAGATTGTGTGTGGAGGAGCTATCTCATTTGATCCCAGTCCCTGTCTATTTTGATAGCACACTTTGTTGTGCAGGGATGAGGATATCATGTTCTTGAAGGTCTCTTCTTCAAGAACACTCTTCTCTGCCTTGGCTTTGCTGATCACAAGCTCAGCCTGGCACTCAGTCTACTTAGTTATGAGATCCTAGATCTGAGTTCTAAAATCTGTATGTTCATGTTTTAGTACTGAAATGGTTTTCTCTAAGTCCTCTATTTTTAACTTGTAATCATTTTCAGACTTTCTAAAATCAGATTTTAATATGTTTAATGACTCAAGATCAGATCTCATCTCTAAGTTATAGGACCTGTATCTATTTACTTTAGCAATGCATTCAGGAGTACAGAGATGTTCCAATACCTTGGCTTCATCATGGTCTGCCATCAGTGCTTGGTTTGGAGAAGCATCTTCTACCTGAAAGCTCCAGTCAAAACCTCCCTCTTCAATAGCAATAGCAGCATGTTGCTTTGGCTTCTCATTCTGAGGGGCTTTGTCAGTGTAGTTTGGTCTGGCTTGTGTTTGGCCCCCATTTGTTTTAGGTGCCTTACACTCCCTAGCAAAGTGGCCCATAAGGTTACAGTTGTAACACTTAACTTTGCTTTTATCCAGCCCAAACTTTCCACTGGTAGCATTGCTTGGAAATCTCCTTCTTGTTCTCTTGTAGAACTTCTTGGATCTGTGAGTGAGGAGAGCCATCTGCTGAACTATCTCCATGTATTCCAGGTCATCTGGATGGATACAGTCCAGGTCTTCAAGAGTGAAGAGAGAGTTCCCACAGCTTTCATCAGTAGACACAAAGGCCTGAGAAGAGCTTGTCTCTTGAAATGGGCTTCCTTGAGTAAAGTTCTCCCTTGGTGTCTCTGGGAAGGTGATGCAAGGACCCTTTTGTGAGTTGTCAGGGTAGCATATGAGATGATGTTGGGGTTATATGCTGTCCCTTTCAACCACATGAAGGGCTGAACCCATTTGATTGTTGGAGTTGCCAGATGAACCTTGCATGTTCATCTCCATCTGGTATCCACTGAGAATCCCATACAACTCTGTCAGAGTAAGAGTTTTAAGGTTCTCAGTCCTCTTGATCACCACACAATAGTGTGTCCATTGCCTAGGAAGTGAGGACATGAACTTCCTTACAATGTCCCTGTTCTCAAGAGGAACTCCTCCATCCACTAGGGTATCCACTATCTCAACATACCTGAAGTATTGTTGAGTCATGGTTTCACCTGCTTTGAAGGTGAAGTTTTCAAACTGCTGCTTCAGGAGATCCTTCTTGTTCTCCTTGGCTTCAGAGGAGCCTTCATACATCAGCTTCAGTGCATCCCACAGCTGTTTAGCTGTTTTGCACTTCTTAAAACCTCTGTATACAGAGTTTGGGAGAGCAGTCTGAAGAGCAGTCATGGCCTTTCTATCAATCTCTACTCTTTTTCTATATTCATCAGAGTAGTTGGCCACATCTTTTGGAATCATACCAGCACCAGTAGCAGAAGGAGTACTGGGTATGAAAGGTCCATTCTCAACAGATTCCCACATTCTTGAATCAAGAGACCTGATGAAACCTTCCATTCTCATACACCAGGTGTCAAAATCATCAAGAGTGATCAGTGGGGATTTGTTCATGGTTCCAGTCTCCATATCAGTCTTTGAGATGGATGCCATTTGGAGAGTTTAGTTTTTGTGTGTGTGAGGGATCTTAAGATGGTGAGATCTTATATCAAGAGCCTGGAATGCTCTGATACCAATTGCAAGACCGTTTAAGGGCTTTGAACAAATTACAACACAACAACACAATGAGGAGAGCAACTAAACTTTGATCAAACAGTGAATTGGATTAACCAAGTTGATACAAAGAACACAAGTAAAGTAAAGAAATAGAACAAGAGAGTTGGGTTTCAAGGAGGCAGTATATTGCTTTCTCAAATTCTTTTCCAAGTGTTACAAAGCATAAAGAAAGATACAAGAACTTGGAATACTTATACTACAACCTACAGCCGGCTATACTTTGAAAGCCAGCTGGATACAATTGACTAGACACTAACAAAATCAATTGTAGGATCAAAAGGCATATCTGCCTTTTGACCTTGTGACTATGACATGCCATAGCTCACATCCTTATATATTACAAAAAGGATAAAGTACATAAAGTAGAAAGTTACAAACTCAAGACCTCAATGTACAGTTACCAAAAGCATGGACCTTTTCACCAACTCATGTAAGTTGGTGACTTTACAGAGATGCAGCGGAAAGGTGCTTTAAGGAACAGTACATCAGATAAAGCATGTGTACTAAAAGTCTTCGGAAGAAATCTGTCTTCATAGGTTGAAGCTTCGGAAGACTTTGTCTCTGAGGCTTCGGAAGACTTCATGTTTGGCTTCGGAAGATATTGGTCTTGGCTTCGGAAGATTTTACACTTAGAGTATTTTCTAGTGCATTGTGTAAAACTTCCAAAGCATTCTTTACTTCAGTACTTAGTGCATGTTGCAGAGACACATTGGATGTTTTGGGTTGCATCAGACTTAAGGAATCCTTACACTTATGATGAGCATATAGATTTCTCTTCAAACAGTGGAGATCCTGCTTTTGTTGGTGTTGATGGTAGTTCAGGGTTTAGTGTTGATAATTTGTGCTTTTTGATGGATGATTTGAAAGGAATTGCTGATGATGATCTGGAAGAGATGGATATTTTGAGCCAAATGACATTAATCAATATCAGATCTCAAAAGTTTTACAAAAGGACAGGTAGAAAATTCCCTATTCTCTCTGGAAAAACCAAAGTTGGTTTTGATAAGAGCAAGTTGAGATGTCACAAGTGCCATAGACTTGGACATTTTGCAAGAGAGTGTAGATCATCTGGATCTAACTCATCTGCACCCTTTGTGACTTTTCCAAGCAATAGCTCACAAACCAAAGAGCAACATTCTACCAGTTCTGATCATCATTCACAATTTCAATCATCTCCTGCATTTTTTGTTCCTCAAGGTCCAATGCCATATCCTTATCCATGTTTTTATATACCTCAGTCTAGTCAGGTTCCTGTACCCATGGCTCAACAACCACATGCCCTACCTGATCCTCAACCATCTCAATCAAATCAACAATCTCAATCTCAATCACATCAAAGCTTTTTCACCCCTGAGGTTGATGACTGGAGCAGCTTACCAGATGATATTTCTGGCTATTCTGAACAATTGTTCTCTGGTGCTGGTCAACATGGTGGTGAAAATCCTTTTGGAAATCTTGCTCTTATGGCCCTGGAGTCTACTGATGGAAATACTTCATCATCACAGGTACCACAGGTATCTTCTGAGGCTAAGGCCAAATTGTGTTCTGAGTCATGCATAGCTGCTTTTGTTTCAATTAGGGAAGCAAATGTAGCCTTAATTAATCAAAATCTTGACCTAGAGAAAGTGATTTCCAAAAGAAAAGCTGAGTTTGAGTCTGTATTAAAAGAAAAGGATGAGGAGATTTACAATTTAAAATGCCAAATCATTGATGAAAAAGCAAAGGTAGAGGTCATTTTGGAGAATCATAAGAATCTCAAAGAAACACTCGAGCTACTCAAGTTAATTGTGAACGTTGGGTAACATCATGCAAGGGGTTTGAAATGCTTCTCAGCAAGCAAACAGCTTCAAATGTGAAGTTTGGGATTGGGTATAATCACACTATACCTCCTACAGATTTTACTCCCAAGCTAGAAGTAAAATCTGAAGGTGAAAGCAATTCCCAAACCACATCATCATGTGTCTCATCCTCAAATGATAATTCAAAATCAGAGGATGAAGTCAGTGTTATTACCTCAACTAATCAAATTGCTGATGGTCTCACTGCTTCTAAACACATGATCAAAGAGAAACTGAGCAATTCAGGTGTTGTCCCACAAAGTACTCAAAGTACTGAAGGGCAAAACACAACACCTGAAGAGCATTTCAAACCAATTGAAATCAAGCATAATTTGACAACTGCTGACAAGTCTATCAGGAAATCCAAGAGTACTGATAGAAAACTTCTAAAGAACAAATCTTCAGTTGTTGCAAATCCTTCAGTACTTACCATAAGTACTGAAAGGAAGAAAGTACTGAAGAACAAATCTTCAGTAGTTTCATCATCTTCAGCAGTTGATCAACAAAAGATGAAGAGAAACCCATGTGAAATATGTGGTTTGTTTAATCATCTTACTGATGAATGTTGGTATAACAAGGGTTTAAAATTCAACAAAGATAAAATCATTAAAAAGAAAATGAATAAAATGAAAGATGAATTTCAAACCAAGTTTGTACCACAAACATCTCAATCTGATAACCCAAAGTTTTTCCAAAAAGCTAAAAAGAAGGAAGGGGTTTATCACAAAACAGCTGAAAATATTCCTCATGGAATATTAAAAACCCAGACTAAGTCTGTGTCTTTCAAAAAGGAGGATTTGGTGAATCACAAGAACAAATCAACAACAAGTACTGATGTGTCAACTGAGCTAAAGGCTTTGACAACCAATCAGACACAACTTGTTATGATGGTTTGGGGAGAGTTAACCAATTAGATGTTTCTGTGATTAAACCACTGAAAAGGAAAACTAAGCCAAAATCAAAGGAATCCTTTTCAGCACCATCTCCACCTTCAAAGGCTGTCAATCATGAAAAATCAGTTAGTTTAAAATCTGTTGATGAAAACAGACCCAAAACCAAAATGGTTTGGGTCTCAAAGGCTAACTAATTTTTTGTGCAAAATGCAGGGTTCTTCAGCATGCCAAAGAAGCATCTGGTATGTAGACAGTGGAGGATCTATGCATATGACACGGAGCAGTTCTCTTCTTCATGATTACTCTCAAGGAAAGAAGGGATTTGTTTCTTTTGGTAATGATGCTAAGGGTTACATCATAGGAAAAGGTTTTGTGTCAAACGGCGAGATAAGGTTTGATGATGTTAACCATGTGGAGAACCTTAAGTACAACCTGTTGAGTGTCAGTCAAATGTGTGATAAAGGGCATGTTGCACTTTTCACAAGTCAGAACTGTCAGATTCTGTCTTCCAAAGTTCTGAAAAGGATTGACAAGATATTGGATGAATATACTCTCCTGAAGGCCAACAGGATTGGAAGAGTATATGCCTTAGATTTATCAAAGAAAATTGATCTAAAAGGCCATCCATGTCTGTTCTCTAAGGCCTCTCCTCAAGAATCTGAACTATGGCATAGAAGGCTTGGTCATGTGAAACTTAAAAATATGAACCAGCTTATTCATCATGGTTTAGTGAGAGGTTTGCCATTGAAGGAGTTCAAATGTGATGACAATTGTCCAGCTTGTTTAAAAGGAAAGCAACACAAAGTTTCATTCCCTCCAATAGAAGAACCAAAGTCCACTGCCTGCTTGCAATTACTGCATATGGATCTTTTTGGTCCAGTAAGAGTGATGAGTATGGCAAAGAAAAAATATTGTCTGGTAATTGTGGATGATTATTCCAGATATGTATGGACGTTCTTCTTACATTCAAAAGATGAGGCTGCCCAAATCATCATTTACTTTGTGTTGTATGTGGAAAAGCAGTATTCACTTCCAGTCAGATGTGTGAGAAGTGATAATGGCACAGAATTTAGGAACCACACTCTAGATGAATTCTATTTATCTAAGGGAATCAAGAGGCAATATAGCATTCAAAGAACTCCTGAACAAAATGGAGTGGTGGAGAGAAAGAACAAGACCCTTATTGAAGCCGCAAGGACAATGTTGGCTGACTCTGGTTTGCCACTAACCTTTTGGGCTGAAGCTGTCAACACAGCTTGCTGTGTACAAAATAGGGTGTTAGTAAATCAGAGGTTGATGAAGACTCCTTATGAGTTATTACATCAGTTGGCCCCTCTGATTTCATTCTTTAGAGCATTTGGGTGTCCCTGTTATATTCTTAACACAAAGAATCCACTTCAGAAGTTTGAATCAAAAGTGGATGCAGGGTATTTTGTTGGGTATTCATCTACTTGCAAGGCATATAGAGTTTTTAATTGCAGAACAAAGATAGTTGAAGAAACTTTGCATGTCAAGTTTAATGAATCTCCAAAAGACAAAATTCCTCAAAACCCTGTGGAGTTATTTGATTTGGACATACTGCAATATGTTCCATATCAGTCTCCATCTGTTGCTGTTTCTGAGGATCCATCATCTCCATCTGGTGGTATAAATGCAAGTTGTAGTGATCATCTGCCTGTGTCTACTACACTTGATGTTCTTGTAGCTTCAACAGCTCCATCCACAACAAATGCTGATGAAATCTCTGAATTCTCTACTTCATTTGAACTGCCATCTCATTCTAGGTTTCAAGAGTCTGAATCAACATCTGTTGTTGCTGAATCTCCTACAAACACTTGCACAGATATCATTGAGTACCAAGAACTGAAGAATCATCCCATGTCTCAAATCATTGGTGACATCAATGCTGGTGTTTCAACTAGAAGTCAATTGTCCAATTTCTGTCTCTATGCTCTCTTCATCAGTCAGCAAGAGCCAAAGAACTATCATGTGGCATTAAGAGACAATGGATGGGTTGAAGCCATGCAGCTTGAGCTTCTTAAGTTTCAAAAGCAGCAAGTGTGGGAACTGTT
This sequence comes from Flaveria ramosissima, assembly GCA_025215565.1. NCBI lineage: Eukaryota > Viridiplantae > Streptophyta > Magnoliopsida > Asterales > Asteraceae > Flaveria > Flaveria ramosissima. Next base: position 16,989,841 of record CM046034.1, read on the forward strand.
TCCTCTACCCCAAGGTAAATGTGCAATAGGCACTAAATGGGTGTTTAGGGATAAAACTGATGAAAAAGGCCAAATTATCAAGAACAAGGCCAGACTGGTTGTACAGGGGTTTTCACAAGAAGAAGGTATTGATTATGATGAAACCTTTGCCCCTGTAGCCAAACTGGAGGCAATCTGATTGTTCTTAGCTTATGCTGCTTTCCATAACCTTAAAGTTTTTCAAATGGATGTCAAAAGTGCATTTTTATATGGTAAAATAAAAGAAGAAGTTTATGTGTGTCAACCACCAGGTTTTGAAGATCATAAACATCCAGATTAGGTGTATAAGCTTGATAAGGCTCTTTATGGGTTAAAACAAGCTCCCAGAGCCTGGTATGAAACACTACCTAACTTTCTTCTTCAAAATAATTTCACTAGAGGATCCATAGATAAAACTTTGTTCATTAAGAAAGTAGGCATGCATAAGCTCCTTGTTCAAAATTATGTAGATGATATTATTTTTGCATCCTCTGATCCACAGTTGTGTGATGCCTTTACTAAATTGATGCAACAAAAGTTTGAAACGAGTGCCATGGGAGAATTACAGTTCTTTCTGGGTTTGCAAATCAAACAAATGGCTGATGGAACTTTCATTCATCAGTCAAAATACACAAAGGATTTGTTGACCAAGTTTGATTTACAAAACTGTAAGCCCTGTTCTACTCCCATGTGTAGCAACACACAACTGGATGCTGATCAGAAGGGTAAAGCAGTTGATGAAACTCTTTACAGATGTATGATTGGTTTCTTGATGTACCTTACAGCTTCTAGACCAGACATTATGTTTGCAACTTGTGTCTGTGCTAGATTTCAGGCTGCACCTAAAGAATCCCATATGATTGCAGTCAAAATGGTCTTTAGATATTTGCTAGGAACTCAATCTCTAGGACTTTGGTATTCCACTGGGCACTCTTGCAAATTAGTTGTTTTCTCTGATAGTGACTATGCAGGGTGTAAGTTAACCAGAAAATCAACCTCTGGTGGATGCCAATTTCTAGGCAATTGTTTAGTTTCTTGGCAGAGTAAGAAACAAACTTCAGTTGCTACATCTACAGCTGAAGCAGAGTACATTGCTGCTGCAAGCTGTACATCTCAGATACTCTGGCTTCAAAATCAATTACTGGATTATGACATTACAGAGACTAAGACTCCTTTACTGATGGATAGTGCTTCAGCTCTTTGTATTGTTAAGAATCCTGTCCAGCATTCTAGGACCAAACATATTGAGATCGGACATCATTTTATCAGGGATTGTTATGAAAAAGGTCTGATTGATCCAAAGTTTGTGCCTAGTGCTGATGAGCTTGCAGATATATTTACTAAGCCTTTGGACAGTGTAACTTTCAAAAATCTTGTGCTTAGGCTTGGTATGCTGCAGCTAGAATGATTTGACAACTACTAATGCTCTTAGTTAATAAGTACTGATGAGCATAAGTATACAGCTGTCAAAAATAAGTGCTGATAAGTTATTTTATCTTCAGCAGTTTTTATAACTACTGAAGACTAAATTACTTAAAAGTACTGAAGTACTTTATATGTTGAAAAGTACTGATGTAGTTAAAACTACTGATGTCTTTTCTAATAGATAAGTACTGATGACCAATGAAACATCTGAAAATCAGATGATCTGCTGAGTAAGTGTTAAGGTCATTGAAACAACTGAACTTTGTGAATTGACGACAACAACTGCTGTTTCATTTCAAAACAACTGAAGCCAAAACCAAGTCTTCAGTAGTTTACAACTACTGATGACTAACACCAGGTCTTCAGTTGTTTACAACATCTGAAAGTTAAAACCATGTCTTCAGTTGTTTTCTAACAATTGATGACTCACACCAAAACTTTCAGTTGTTTTCCTTCAGCCGCTTCATAACCTATAAATACCTAACCCTAACTTCAACCTTTTCATAAATCGTTTTCCAAACGTTCATCTTCCATTAAGGCGACCATGCAAATCAAACCTCGACACAACTGTGTTGCTTACCTCACCAAATCAGCCTTTTGGACTAAGTTTGATGCTGCCATTGATCTGATGGTTGATTCCCAGTATCAAACCGCTTTTCTTCTGAATCCAACCATCTATACTGATACCCTTCGCCAATTTTGGACAAACATCACTGTCCATACTGATGAGAATGATGACTCGATCACTCTCCAGTCGTTTGTCAACCAGAAGAAGGTGGTCATCACTTCTGAAATCATTCGCCAAACCCTAGACCTGAATGATGCCACCTATGCCACCAAATACCCCAAAGGCACCATTGATTTATCATTCATTAACCATGGATATGAGGGCGACCTAAGTGCTACCACCATTATGAAGAAGCACTTCCATGATGCTGAACGCCTTATCTTCCATATGATCAATGTCTGCCTTGCCCCCAAAACATCTTCATGGGATCAAATGTCATCCAGGTGGCAACAGGTATTGTATTCTATCCTTGAACGCCAAAGCTTAAATTTTTCTGAAATAATCTTTTTGGAATTAAAAGATCTGGAAATGAAACCTGTGGCTAACAGATGGATATTATATCCAAGGTTTCTTATGGCCATAATTATTAATCAGTTAAAATCTGATGGACTTGTTGGCCTTGGAGTCCCTGCTATGGTAGTTTTGCCAGAGGTATACTCCAGGCACAACTCAAAGAGGCTGCCAAACTACTAAAACCCAAGTAGAGGGAACCCACAGCCTCTACCTCCAGATCTAAAGTCCCCTCCAAACCAAAATCCAAGCAAACCAAAAAGGCTACTCAGGGAGTTGAGTCCCCTGATGATGCCCCAGCAACACAAACGCAGGATGAAACTACTAGCAGTAATCCCCTTGTAGTTTCTAAGACTCTACCAGCTGAAACCGCTCAGGTATGCTCTCAACAGGATCCTGATGCAACCGAAATTGGGGAAACCACATTACTGGAATCTCTCTCACTTGAGAAGATTGCCATTGAAGAGCACCATTCACCCCTGGTGCGATCCTTTTCACCTTTATCTCCCACTGAAACCACCCCTACAAGCCCAACTGCAGTCATTGCACAAGTGCTGACTCAACTACATTCCTCTACCCCTCCCCAGAAACCTATTACCACTGGGAAAACCTCAACAGTTGAGGGAGAGGATTATAATGTGGTTGACAACCCACAGCATAGGGATTACAAAGTTCAATCTCCCGATACTGCCAATGAAAGACTTAATCCTGAGGCAGGAAGTCCCCAGTTCCAAGACATAGGGGTACATGTGAATACTGATCTACACTCAGCACATGTTCATCCTGATTCACTCAGGAGGTCAGCTGATTCAGCAAAGCCTGATGATGACCTGGGCTTTTTCTTTGATGTTCTAGCCCAAAACACCATTCTTGAGGCTGAGGTATGCAGACTACAAGGACTTATTGCCAAAATGTCTCAAGAATCAAGTCCATCTGCCCCAATTCGCCCACAGATGGCAGTTTCTTTTGAAGCTTTCCCAAACACTGAGCCACTCTCAACAAATAACCCACCAGCCTCTATTTCAGGCACCATTTCTCAGGGACAGAACCCCTCTGAGCAAATGGTTGCTGAATTTAAATCTTCCTTACCTCTCATCACTCCAATCATCACTACCATTGTACATCAAACCATTGATGAGAGGCTTTCCTCAAATCTTCAAACCCTAGTTGATGATGCTGTTTCCAAGAAACTTTCTGACATTCAAACCCCTGAATCCAATGCAACCAAAAAGGGGGAGTCTAAGTCAGTGAAAGAAGACAAAAGAAAGAGAGTTGAAGAGGAAGAAGCAAAAGAGAAGAAAGAAAAAGAGATAATCACTTATAAGAGAAAGAAAAGTGCTGAACAGTCTGAAGATGAGAAGAAGTTAGAAGAACTGATCAAAGAAGCTGATGAGCAACATAGCAGATCTATGGATAAGATTATTGATCAGCTCTTCAGACAAGGCTTTGACACTGCCAAACTTGACTCTAAGATCAGACGGCTAGAGATTCAAGAGATTGAGAATAGATGGGCCAGTTGCAATGAGAAAGAAAGGGAAAGGTTGGAAGCTATGATCAGATTCTTGTCAAAACATTTGGGAAGACCAATCATTGAAGTAAAGTCATGGTCCAGAGACAGTATTTTGGAAATAACCACCAAAATCTGTTCTTCTGAAACCTTCAACAAAGGATTGATCATAGAAGCCCTTGATGAAGCTGGTGCTGGGAAAAGGTCTGACATGGCAAAGTTATCTAAAGCCTCCCTCACAACCAAAATGATGGAGCAGCCTTTACAAGTAGATATAATGGCCAAGTAAAGAAGACTGTGGATGCTGTGATAATGCTGGCCATTGTAGTGTCACCCTAGGAAATCCTTGATGACTTCAAGCGAGCTTACAAGACTAAAATGACTCCACAAACTTTGCTAGAAAACAAAATGGTAAAGAAGGGGTTAATTTACAAGAAGCTTGAAGAAACAAGAAGAAATGAGCTCCAGTTGTTACTTGAAGGTACTCATCCTGATGAGTTTGCATACAGAGAAATAACAACTGTGGAGCTAAAGAATGGAAAGAATGTCAGATACTTATCAGAATATTATGGGCCTGAGTTCTTCTTTGAAAGTGAAGCTGAAGAACTCACAATAGAAGAAAAAGTTGTTCTTCTTGAGGCCTATGTTAGAGAGTCCTACAGACTCATCATTGGGAAGTAGGTTTCATGATTGGGGTAACAGCTCTGTGTCCAATTCCCCAATACAGAGTTCCCATTCATCCTTTGCAAATCAAATTTTTGAAACTTCTTCCTTGGCCTGAACTTATTTTGGAAATTTTTGAGCTGATCCAGAAAATGTGTCTGCCAATAAGTGGGACTTCAATAATCTTAAAGGTTTTGGCTGCATTGGTTCAGGGGGAGTTTGTTGGACCAAAAGAACCAATGAGCCAGATTAGAAAAACCTTTAAGTCCCACAGACATCATAACAACTGAAGTGATCTACATCTGCTGAAGACAAAGTCTGAAGAAAAAGTCTGAAGACAATATGCTGAAGACAAAGTCTGAAGACCAAGTTCTCAGAAGTTGTCTCAAACAGCTGAAGAAGTTCTTTTCAGTAGTTGTGATGTTTTACTTTTCAGTAGATTAGTTTACTTTCAATAGTTTGTATAAATCAGTTAGATGTCACTATCAAGTGACATCAGCTGACGTCACATTCCTTTTATAAAAGGAATGTTGACCTAATTGTTTTGTAACCGAAGCATTTACGTGAATGAAAATCTTCCATTTGCAGAAAATCCTCTCTCTATAATCGTCATAGTGTGATTGAATATTCATACTTGTCTTGCTTAAATTTGATCTAATTTTTGTTATATTACACTGCAAATTCTAATCTAATTGATCAAACTAGATCCGATCCTATCAATGAGTGCACTTCCCAATGAGTGGACATTCTACTGTGTCTCTATCAAGAGAATAGAGAACCTGAATACACTCACCATGACCGAACTCTATGGCATCCTTGATGGATACCGTTTGGAAATGGAGATTAAGAGAGGTCATCAGACAAGCAGACCCTTGAGTCTTCCTGCTAGCAACGCTTTAATGGTTGCTGAAGGCCCAGGACCCTCCCAGCCTCAACAATACCTGACTTACACCCAGCAGCCATCCTGTTCTTCTTGGCCATACATCACATTTCCTGAGACTCCAAGGTCGCAACAAGCTCAGCAAAGTTCCATTCAGGACAGCAGTGCTTTTGTCTCAGTAAGTGGACACTCTGATGATTATCAATATTGCTTTGATGATATAGAGTGCTTCAGCCCAGATGACGTGGAATACGTGGACATAGTCCAACAAATGGCTCTATTAACCTACAGAGCAAAGAAGTTCTTCAAGAGTCTTGTAAGGCAATTTCCCTAGAACCCAATCAACAGCAAATTTGGGTTTGACAAAACCAAGGCCAAATGTTACAACTGTAACCAAGTTGGTCATTTTGCAAGGGAATGCAAGGCTCCCAAGTCAAATCCGGGAACCCCACAGGCCTCCACATATCCCTCTACACCAAAGCCCACTGGAAAGTCAACAGAGACAACTACAATGGCTTAAAAAGTTGACTGGAGCTTTATGGTACATGATGTGACTCCTGCTCAAGCACTCATGGCCGGAACAGATGAGAATAAGGTATATGAACATCTCTGTACTCCTGCCTGTATTGCTAAGGTTAAATTGTATCAGGACTACAATATGGAGATTAAATCTGATATTGAGTCTTTAAATGTTTTAAAATTTGATTTTAAAAGGGCTGAATCTGACTATCAAAAAAAATTGAGGAGTTAGAAAAAACTGTGTCCCTATTAAAACATGAACACACTAACTATAAGACTCAAATAAAGGATTTAATATCCAAATTGTCTGAGGCTCAAGCCCAGCTTGTCACAGCTAAGGCTCAAGCTAGGAAGTATGCTATTTCTGAGCAAAACTTCCAAGCCATTCTTGCATCATCCTCTCACTCAAAACTTTGTTACGAAAACAATGGTGGGTTGGGAACTAATGAAATTGCTCCACCACACTCCTATGAGTCTATAAGACAACCAAGGTGTGGTACTGAAGAGCAAGAGGTTCCATCTGCTGACCCACCTTCTCATGAGTCAAAGAGTGATGCAACCATGGAGACCATCACAGGGAAGAACCAGGTATTAATACCCTCTGCTACCGGTGATGATCAACCCCTGACCACTAAATCCAGAAGAAGCAGAGCTAAGGCAGCCAAAAAAACTGCCAAGAAAGTGGCTGAGTCAAAGCTGAAGATAAACCCAAAGCAAAAGGGTGTATTTATCTCAACTGGATTCCAGGTGGTAGGAAACTCTGATTCAGGAAAGAAGTGTAGTACCAGCACTCCTGTCCTACCAAAGGATCAGAAGTTAAAGGGAAAGGTTGCTGATGAAGACAAAATGATAAAACTCCATCACCACTCCATTACACTTATTGCACATGGATCTATTTGGTCCCATAAGTATTATGAGCATTGGAAGGAAACCATATTTCCTTGTGATTGTTAATGATTTTACTAGATTTACATGGGTATTCTTTTTAAGAACCAAAGATAAAACTGCTGAAACTTTAAAGTCTTTTATTCTTAAAATAGAAAATCAAATTGATCACAAGGTTAAAATAATTAGAAGTGATCAAGGGACTGAGTTTAAGAACCACGTTCTTGACTCATTCTGTAACTTAAAAGGGATTGCCAGACAATATAGTGCCCCTAGAACTCCTCAACAAAATGGTGTTGCTGAGAGGAGGAACAGGACACTTATTGAGGCTGCTCGGACTATGTTAGCTAATTCAAAACTGCCTCTAACATTCTGGGCAGAGGCAGTTAGCACTGCATGCTATGTGCAGAACAGGGTCCTAGTAGTTAAGCCACATGGAAAAACCCCTTATGAGCTATGGAACAAGAGGCCACCGTTCATTGGCTTTCTAAGGTCCTTTGACAGCAGGTGTACCATACCTAACACAAAAGACAATTTGGCAAAATTTGCTGAAAAGTTGGATGATGCCATCTTTGTTGGATATTCCTCTAACTCTAAAGCTTATAGAGTTCTTAAAATTAAAAATCAACAATTTGAGGAATCTTTCAACATTGTAGTTAATGAGCACACTCCTTGTTTCCAAACTATTCTAAACCATCTTGTGAGAATGTTTCAGCTGGAACAGGTGCTCAAAGTGATTCTGAGGATGACCAACTGTTTGAGCTTCCCAGACCTATTCCAAGTTCTCCAAGAGCTGCAACAAATCAAGTTCCCACTATTGGCAGATCTGATAGTATAACTATCTCAAGGGATAGTGGAGCTTCAACCAACGGTTCACCTGTTGACTCTCAAACCTCATCAGGTGACACTGCACAACACCAAGCTGATGGAAGCAACATATTGAAGGAACATGCAACTGTTAATGCAGCTTCACAGCAAACAAATGATGATGTTTCTCTTTCATTCAATCAGTCCTCATTGAATGAGTTTGAAATAGCAGCTGGACCAAGTGTTCAAGCTCCTGAGCAAAATATGTCCAATTTTGATCTATCTTTGCAACTAGAGGTAATTCCTAGACTTAGGATTCACAACACTCATCCAGCTGAGAACATCATAGGAGAAGTCTCTGAAGGCGTGAGAACAAGAGGACAAACTCACAATGGGATTGTCTGCTTGTACTCATGCTTTTTATCCCAAATGGAACCCAAGAAGGTGGAAGATGTCTTGAAAGATAGTAGCTGGGTTGAATTAATGCAAGAGGAGTTGCTTCAATTCAAAAGACAAAAGGTTTGGAACCTATGTCCGCTACCATCTGGTCAAGTACCTATAGGCACTAAATGGGTTTTCTGAAACAAGAGAGATGATAGAGGCTTGATTATCAAGAACAAAGCAAGACTGGTGGTTCAAGGATACACTCAAGAGGAGAGAATTGATTATGCTGATGTCTTTGCACCTATTGCAAGACTTGAGGCAGTTAGGATCTTCCTTGCTTATGCTGCATCCAAGAATTTCACTATCTACCAGCTTGATGTCAAGTGTGCCTTTCTATATGGGGATATAGATAGGGAAGTCTATGTATGCCAACCTCTAGGATTTGAAGACCCACAGCATCCCAACTATGTGTGCAAATTGGATAAAGCTATATATGGGCTGCACTAAACACCTAGGCTGTGGTATGAGACATTGTCTCAGTTTCTACTGAAGAATGGTTACACTATAGGTACCATTGACCAGACTCTTTTCGTAAAGAAGTATGGGAAAGACATCTTGCTCGTTCAAGTCTATGTTGATGACATCATATTTGGTTCCTCAAATGACCAAATGTGTAAAGACTTTGAGAGCATCATGAAGAAGAAGTTTGAGACGAGTTCCATGGAAAAAATGGACTTTTTCCTTGGAATTCAGATGAAGCAAATGAAGGAAGGGTTTTTCATCAGTCAATCTAAGTATGTCAATGACATCTTAGAAAGATTTGATATGAAAGATTGTAAGGCAGCAAAAACACCTATACCCAGAAACCACAATCTCTGCCTTGACTCTAAGGGGGAGGATACTGATCAACATCAGTATAGAGCAATTATTGGTTCTCTGATGTATCTCACAGCAAGTAGACCTGATATCATGTTTGCAACTTGTATTTGTGCAAGATATCAGGCTGCTCCAAAGGTGTCTCACCTAGTTGCTGCCAAGAGAATCCTCAGATACCTTAAAGGAGCACCTAAATTAGGTCTTTGGTATCCAAGAAATAGTGATTTCAATCTCTATGGTTACTTTGACAGTGATTATGGTGGCTGCAATATCAACAAGAAATCAACATCCGGTGGATGTCAATTTCTTGGTGGAAGGATCATCTCATGGCAATGCAAGAAGCAATCCTGTGTCTCTACATCAACTGCTGAAGCTGAATACATTGCTGCTGCAAGTTTTTGTGCTCAGCTGCTGTGGAATCAGAATTAGATGATAGACTACGGATTCAACTTCATGAGCACTCCTATCCACATTGACAACAATAGTGCTATCTCCATTACTGAAAATCTAGTGAAGCACTCCAAGACTAAGCACATTGATATCAGGTATCATTTCATTAGAGATATTCATGAGAAAAATCTTATCAAGCTAATCAAAGTTGATTCAAATGAATAATATCCTGACTTGTTCACCAAAGCCTTTGATGAACAAAGATTCAAATATCTCATTACAGCTATTTGGATGATAAACCTTGACTAGTCTATCTCATTTGAAAACCTTTTAATGTGTAAAGTTTTATTTCAAAACAATCTAAGCCCTTTTACAAAAGGTCTTTCTCTAAATTTTATCTAAGTATAATTTCTTCCGAAGAGGAATTAACCCTCGGAAGATATTTTACATATCTTCCAAAGCAAATTCCTCCCAGGATAATTTTCTTCTCGGAAGAGTTGTTAAGTCTCGGAAGAAGCGATTGATTTCATATCAGATCTACTTCCGAAGCTTGTAACACTCTCTATTCGGAAAGCAACATATACTCTCGTAAGTAAAAACTTTACCTTCGGAAGTAAATTTGCCTTCGGAAGAACATTACCTTCGGAAATGTTTTATACTTGGAAGAAAGATTTTACTGTGTAACGGAAATCTTTTGGGCCCCACTCTGTAAAAAGTAAAGATTTTGTTATTGATGTCGGAATATTTAAATGGACTAACCTTACCGCCCCTGTCACATCATCCACTAAAACATCCCATCATCTTATCCAAACCCCCTTTAAACCGCCATTTCACCCGTTTAAATAACTCCGGCTAATCAAGTTCATTCTTTTTACTAAATTACTGCCCTAAAAGCTTTCTTCATCTTCATTTTACCCAATTCCGAACTATCTTCCTGCAACTTTCTCAAATGGCACTAAACCCTCAACATAAACAAGTCGCACTCCTTGATTCTTCAAAGGATGCTGACTTCTCAGATATCATCTCCTTTCTAACCCAATCTTCTTATTACACTGCCCTGACTGTTAACCCCACGGTTTACTCAAATCATATGTCTGATTTTTGGGCAAATGGTCAGATTGAAACCCTAAATGGGGTTCGTGTCATGAGATCGAGCATCTGTGGCCAGGAGTTAGTCATTTCTGAACAACTAATCAGGGAGCATCTAGAGCTTCATAATGAGGGCGCTCCTACAGAGTTCCCCAAAGCAGGTTTGGACAACACTTATATCCAAATGGGATATGGTGGAGATGTTAGCAGGTCAACCGTTTACAAGTTCAACTTCTCTTACAACTGGAACTTCCTGCTGCATGTAGTTCTTCATTGCTTGTCCAACAAATCTGGGGGATGGGATCAAATCCTATATGAACTTGGGTGCCTAGTTCATGGTTTGGTGAGAAGCCTCCGCTTCAACTACTCAAGATTTGTGCTGACCAATCTTATGGGAAACCTTCAACGGGACACATTCTTCATGTATCCCAGGTTTCTTCAGCACATAATCAATTGGAGCTGGACCAGAGTAAGCTTGTCTGTGCAGCTGCTCTGATTGTTCCTCAAATGAGGCCGACCATCTTCAAGACTTTGAAGAGAGTGTCCACCAATTTCACCGGAAGAGATACTGCACTTCCTCCAGGTATGACTGAGCCAATGGCTCCTAGTGACATCCCTGTTAACCCCACAGGTGATGAACCCACACTAGCAACTACCCTCACATTGCCAAATCTACCTTCTCCCCCCATCACCATCACTTATCAAAGATGCCCCAAACGAACCCTTGTTCAATCTTCTCTGATTGAACAAGCTCCTCCTGTTCTATCCAAAAAGGCTAGAGTGGAACAATGGGCTCCCACTCAGCCAGAGGTCCAACCATCCTTCACAATTGACCTCAATATGGGTCTTGAGTCTCCTCAGTCTCAGACCCATGAGCCCGAAACCCAAACTGAAAACCCTCAGGGAGAGTCTTTATACTCCCTTGAGCAGCCAAAAAGGGACAGCCCCACCACAGGCTCAATGCCTTTAGACATTGATCAAAGTCCCGGGTCACTAGGCTTTACATCCATATCCTTTACTGACCTACTAATAGGAGCTGATGAAGAGATTATGTCTCTTTAGGGCAATGAAGTTGATCCACAACACCCTCTCAAGGATCAACAGAGCCCAGAGAGATCTCTTATCTCTAGCCCCCATCAGCAAGCCTTTACTGAGGTGAGTCCCACTGATGTGGAGGGTACTCATGTAGATTCAGCTGCCATTACTGCAGGAGCCGCAATGGATCCTCAGGACAGTGGTAACATTACTGAGACTGAATCTATGACAACCATGCCCTTTGATGACTCTGAAAGAGACATCATTGAGCAAGGGAAACCAGGGCGCCAAGAAACCACATCTGGTGGTGAGGATGAACATACTAGGTATGTTACCTCATCTCCCCGTGATTCTTCAAAAGAAGATGAGGGAAGACTACAACTCACCATTGAAGACCTACTTTCTAAAGTCTCAAATCTTGAATCTATGGTTAGGACTTTAGAGTATAGGTCTGCCACTCAGCAACTTGAGATTGAAAATCTCAAGGCCAAACTAGCTGAGAAACAGATTGAGAGGTCTGTTAGGAACGTACCAATTCAGGTCTCATTGACCTCTTCCTCTAGCTCATCAAGCTCTCAAGATGATGCTACCAAAAAGGGGGAGAGTGTTCAAGGACAAAGCCAAAGACAAGAGGAACCACAAAGTCAAGCTCTCATTTCCCTAAGCTCAAAATACCCTATGCAACAAGCTTCAATTTTTCTTGAGCCTCCTCTGGTTGTAATTCAAGTGGATCAAAGGATGCTCCAGGATCTCAATAGGTTCCTCAACAAGTTCCTGTTGAAATATCTTATTGAACAGCCAAGTCCTGATCTGTCTATGATTTACTTCGGAGCTCAAGAGCTTCAGAGGTTAAATGCACCTTCTACCAATCTTGAGGAAGTTGGTCACCCTAAGGTCCAAGTGGAACCTAAGATTAACTTTGAAGGGGAAACAAGGACTGATGGCCCAGCAACTGAGACAGTTGGGATAGATAGTGCATTCTCACAGACTTCCGAAGCACAAGTCAAAGCCTCGGAGGAACAATTTCAACCTTCTGAAGCTGAGATTGCAGCTGCGGAAGGACTATTCTCCTTATCTGATGATCTAATAGTCACATATGCAATCCTAGAACTTGCATTTGAGGTTAATAGGGAGGATTTTCTCACCCAACCCCTAGCTCAAACATCAGCATTAACTCCAGCTTCCATTTCTACTACTCAACTTGAACCTTCCATCCAAGAACCCCCAAAGTCTAGCACTTCCGAAGACATCAAAGGAAAGAGAAGATGACTAAGGAAAAGCTTCAGGAGGAAGAAAGGTTAGAAAAACTCAAAAGAAAAGGTAGACTTCCAACTGGAAAACTGCTAGCTGCCAGTAGCAAAGCAGCTACAGCCAACCAGGAGGCAGTCAACAATAGAAGAAGAGTAGAAATCATTGATAGACTTGTCAGTCTAGGAGCTATGAGCGAAGATGTAGTCCTTCTACCACTAGAGGAGTTAGTTGAGCTAGAAAAGGCAACTTTGCTGCAAAAACAGCAAAAAGAAGAAGCAGCAAGGTTGGCCTTAGAGGAAGAAAGGGAGAGGAAAGAAAGAGAAGCTGATCAGCAGCTCGGGAGGGAAAGGATAACTTTCCTAACCTCCAGAGGTTTCTCTCTAGAAGAACTATCTCCACACAATAATGATACGATCTTATGGCTCTTCAACAAAGAGCAAGATCAAATGAAGAAAGAGAGAAAGAAAACTGCCAAGGAAAAGCTGATGCTGAAGAGGAAGAAGGAAGAAGCAGGACTAGCTGCTGCCAAGAAGATAGGTGAGAAGGCCTTGATGAAAAACTATCTCCGGCTCATGGCTTCTCTAGCAAGCAAGTGGGTCCTATGTCTGAAAAGACCCTCCAGCGACATGTCAGTGACATAAAGGCTGACATTCGCTCGGGGAAGAGGAAGGAGATGTATAGAAGAGGACAGGGGATGATCTTCAAATCCAAACCAAACCACAACCTGAACTAATTCCCTTTCCATTCCCCATCAAAACAGAACCAACCACTGAACCATACACCCCTAAACCTACACCATCACCCTTACCAACCACTTCACCTCAACCACCTAAACTACCCATCCTCCAACCCAAAACACTAGCCAGAACCCAAACACCTCAACCTACCCAACAACCTCTCAAACCATCCCCTCAGCCTTCTAAACATCTCCCCTTAGAGGAGTTCAAGGCAATCAAGCCAAAGCTCATCAATTGCACAACCCTGAGCGACATCTCCTGTGAGGAGGATTCAGTCAAATTGACTTATGTTGATGGATCCTCATGTTCCCTCACTAGAGATCAATTTCTTGATCTGCCCAGAGGAACATTGGACCAAGCTGCAAATCTCCTTAGCCTCAATTCAAATACTTTGAATGAGGAAGAAAAGAAGCTAAGGAGAAGGCTGGTGACTCTGCTGGATACCAAGAAAGGTGACTGGGTGCCAAGACAACCTCTTGTGCCTAGGAAGAAGATCATTTAGTGGAGGTTCGAAGACTCTTCTCACAACTTTGTTGTTGAAAGAGAGAATGGAGAGCTCAACAAGATAAGTGCCTCATCTCTGTTACACTTAAGCAGATTTGACATTGCTGAGTTAGCAGAGAAGCCATTCTCTAACCCCTCCAACTCTAATGTAGTTGCTCATATCAGAAATCATATAGGCAGTCTTCACATGGCCGAGCTAACTGCTAGGACCAAGGTTGAAGAAGAGTTGAAACTAAGAGAGGAGGAGAAAAGGAAGGGATCAACAACCAAAGGCAAAGCCTTTCTACAAATGGTTTAAGGTCCTGAACTTGAATCCATAGTTAGATGGGAGTATGACTACAACTCCCGTCAACTAACTCTTTTCAGGGCGGCACAATAAAGAGTACATGTCATTTAGAGTGATAGACTGGATCTCCTATCCACTAATGACTTGTACAAGCTTCTCAGCACCACATCAGGGAAGAACAAGGAAACAGACAAATATCTTCTGTCCTTGGTGTTGAAAGCTTTGAGAAGCAGAAACAAGTGAGGTTTTGGTAGCATCAGCCTAGGGGGAGTTTGTTGGATCTAGAAAGGCTGGTGCAACCAAAACCAAATCACTTAGACTATTTTGGTGCAACTAATAAAGGACTTCCGAAGCTAAGTGTGGAACTTCCGAAGGAAAAAGGAGCTCTTCCGAAGACAAAGTGTAAAACCAACTTGTGAAGGAAAACTCCAACTTCCGAAGACAAAGTATTGACTTCCGAAGATCAAGACTTAAAGTGAAAGATCAGAAGTCAACTTTCGAAGTATGAAAGAAGTCCTCAAGCCTCAGAAGTACAGAAGCCTCTTCTGAAGTATAAGTGGGTTTGGAAGAACTTGTTCTTTCGAAGCGAACTTACCTTCGGAAGACACTACTATTATCTAGTGGACATAATGCAGACCTCTGAGATACTGCATGGCGTTTTCTCAAAAGCCATGTAGTTGACCATACTTTATTCCACTATTTACCTTTATAAGTTAATACAGTTGCCAACTTTAGTTGGTGACAAAAGGTAAGTCATGGACATGTCATGACTACCATATCTTAGATAATACTTTATTTAAGATACCTTAACTTTAGCATTTTAGTGTATGCTTTAGTCTTAGGTTTCCAGCTGGTATCAAAGTATATCCGGCTGTAGGATCTAGTATATATAGTTTCTCAATGTAACTCATGATTTATGCTTGTAAGAGTCTTGTATTACTTTGAGTTGAGAAGTAATATATACAAGTGCCTTGAAAATTATTTCTTTGTGTTCTTTGCTACTTATTATATTATTATCAACTCTTAGAAGAGATTCTACTTCATCTAATTTGAGTGTAATATAAGTGAGTTTTCGAGAAATCCAAGTGTTTAAGTGACAAACCCGATCCTGCAGGTGGGTTGATGGTTGTTCTGCTGGAAATCCCACAAGTCCAAGAACCAATGCGGATGAAGAATCTGCATGAAGAATCATAAGACAAGTGTCGGCTAACCGTATTTGTATATGCGGATGACATAGAACAAATGCTGACAAGTGTTTGTTCTTCCGCATTAACAAATGCGGATAGCCAAATACAAATGCTGACAAGTACTTTGTACATCCGCATTTACTAATGCGGATGCTCAGCAACAAATGCGCCAAGTGTTTGCTCATCCGCATTTGTTAATGCTGATGACCAAACACCAATGCTGATGAAGAAAAAGAAATGTTGATGAAGATCAACACATCCGTATTAGTTAATGTGGATGAACAAAGGAAATGCTAATGAAGACTTTTGTACTTAGAATAGTTCTCTGATGTATAGGTTAGGGGTAGTTTAGTCTTTTTGTTAAATGCAACTTGTCAGCCTATAAATAGAATAGAAAACCTCGTATGTGAGGTGACTGTTGATAGACGTCATAGACAATCAGAATATTTTGTTTAGTCTTATGTTCTCAAGGTGTATTATTACTATTTAATGCTCAAACCCTAGCATTCATTGTAACCAATCACCTTCATTAATACAAAGAGCATTGATGAATATTTCTTGCATTCAATGTTCATTGATTGTTTGATTCCGCCATACAATCATTGAATCAATCATCATATTCGGTCCTTGTGAGAATATCAATCTCACACCCAGTCAATTGGTATCAGAGCTTTGGCTCTCGGTTCTTCTTAAGATCTGCCTAGATCTAAGCTGAACTCAATTGAACTGGTGATTGAGTTGCTGATAGAGTGTTCGTCAACTCTACTTAGCATACAAGTTAAATAATTGTAAAAAACTCGTCAGCAGTTACTGTTCATCCGTACTCATCTTCAAGAACAAAGCTGTGAACAGTTGATAAAACCCAAAAATTACAACAGAAACTCACAAAACATCAGCAGATCTGATTCCTTAAGCCTGTTTTGGACCATTCGGACTAATTGGACTTAAAAATCAATCTAATCATTATTCAAACAAGTTAAAAACATAATATTAAAATGGATTCAGATAATTTCTCTGAACTTGGTAATACTCCAAAACCTCTTATGCTTAAACATAAATCTGAGTTTAAGCAATGGAAAATCAGATTCATGAATTATATTATAGGTGTAGATCCGGACTATTGGATTTCAATATGCAAAGGGCCTCACATTCCTGTGACACTTTCTGCTGATCAAGCTGCACTGTATAAAACCTCAAGAATACCCATTGAAGATCTCACTCTTGATGATGATGACTACAAGAAGATAAAGGTTGATATCAAAGCTTACTCTATACTCACTCAAGCATCGAAAATGGATGTGCTAAAAAAACTTGAAAAGTATGGAACTGCTAAAGTTGTATGGGATGCATTGCTGATAATGTGTGAAGGAAGCAGTGAAGTGGCTTAAATTAACAAGGATAAACTTGTTAATCAATATGAAACCTTTCATCACTCCAAGGGGGAGTCCATCTCTAAACAACTGCATAGATTTGTGCAACTGGTGAATGATTTAGAGATCATGGAAGTAACATACAAAGTCAAAGAACTAAACAAGAAGATGCTTCACAGCCTTCCAGAAAGTTGGAAACAAAATGTTACAATGCTGAAAAACACTCTTGATCTAGAGAGTACCACCTTGGACATAATGATTGCCAAAATAGAAGCTCTTGAACTAGATGAAAGGAGCAGGAACCTTGGTGGTCCTCGAGTTATTGAAGCTTACAAATTTCCATCAGACACTCACTCTGTGGAAAATGCATTCATCACTAAGGATGATGATTTTCTCCCCTCAAGAGATCAAGTGAAGACAACTGGTTTCATTGCAGCACCAACACCAAACAAGCCATCAACATCATCTCAACCAACAGGGTTTACTGCCACTCCCTCAACTACCCATGTAGACCCAAGATCAGAAGAGCAAAAGGCAACTTACAATGCATTTGTTGCTAGTTTTGAAGCTTACCTGGGAGGCAGACTCACTTTTACTCATTTGATCCAAGAAGATTTGGAAGAAATGGATCAAGATGATGTGGAAGAAATGGATCTGCAATGGCAAATGGCTATGATAGCAATGAGAGCCAAGAAGTTTTTCAGGAAAGGGAGAAAGCTTAGTCTAAATGAAAACACCAAACTTAGATATGACAAATCCAAGGTAAAGTGTTTCAACTGTGGTGTAACTGGTCACTTCCCCAGAGAGTGCAATGCTCCTAGAAGAAACAACAACACTTTCCAAAGAAACTCTCAGGGTCAGTAATCTCCACAACCAAGCACAAGTTTTCACTCCAACAATCAACAACAGCAGTATCATCACCAACAATTACAACATCAGCAACCTTATCAGAGTCAGCCACAACTGACAAATCAAGCACATGGAAGCAGTCAGGCATCTTCAAATGCTCTTGTCATTAGACAAGATGGAGTGTGTGATTGGATTTTGTATGCAGAGGAAGTAAAACCTCAGTTTCAGAATCATGCACTCATGGCTCATATCAATGATGGTCCAACTCATATGCCATCTGAGGTAAAATACAACCTTTGTAGTGATAAATGTATTTCTGAACTGCAAGGTTATCGAGAGCATAATCATAAGTTGGCTGCTAAACTAAAAGAAGAAAAAATCAAGTCAGAGATGCTCAAAAGAGAAATTAAAGGCTTTCAAAATAAAAATCAAATCTCTCATCTCTGACATTGAAAAATTGCATGGTGAAAAGTACACTCTTGTAGCTGAGAATGAGCAACTGATTGAAAAGTTAGCTCAATCAAAAGTTGAGCAATCAGTTACTGAAATGAAACTTGAAAAGTTTCAAACATCTTCAGTCAAGCTGCAAGAGATGCTAGATTCATAAAAGGATCCCAAGGATATGACTGGGATTGGGTATAATCCTTGTCCTCCACCCTACAATGATAACTACACTGTCATGCTAGAATCTGTCACACTCAAACAGGAAAATGAACCTATCACTGTTGAACCAAAATCAATAGTAAAACAAGTCACTAATCCTCAAAATAAACCAGATGTGTATATTGAAACAAATAAGGAGAAAATTAAACTAGGTCACACAATTAAAATTAAGGAGTGTTCGGACAAGACAGTGAATGTTATCAAACCAACAAGCCCAATCAAAGCCATTGTCCCATTTGTGAAATTCATACCTGCAATTTCAAAAGAAAAGAAGAAAACCATGGCTTCAGTGAAACCTTCTGCTGAAAGCAGTTCTGATCATGAGATTAAATCTCCAAAAAATTCAAGCAAATCAGACTAAGTTTCACTAACAAAGAAAAACAAGATTTCTATGGTGTCAAAAACAAAAATCAATTCAGATCCCCAATCTTCAAAATCAAAACAGGGAGTTGGTTTTGACATTTGTAACAAAGACCATGTGAATCAATTAGAAACAGAAGTAAGAAGAAGGGTAAGGAAGCAAAAATAATCCTGAAAAGACAAACTTAGTAGTGTTGTGAAACAAACTACTAAAAGGGCTGATCTTGCTTCCACACCAAAGTCAAAGGTTGAGACTCAGTTGAAAACAAGTAAACCTACTGAGTCCTTAACATCAAGGTCAGTTTCAAGAGACAATCAATTGTATTGTGATGTGTGTAAAATGTCTAATCGCAGTACAGATAAGTGTTATTTCAATTAATACTGCTCTATCTGTGACATGAACAATCATTCCACCAAAAACTGCTATTTCAATAAATATTGTTCAGTCTGTGATATGACCAACCAGAATACATATGACTGTTTCTTCAAGCAAAAAGGGTTGAGAATTCCCCAAAACAAAACAATCTCACCAATATCATCTGTGAAACCCAAAATCAAAAGTCATTTTCATAATAATCAATGAAGGACTTCTAGTTCCGATAATGACTTGGGTAACATAACAGAGTTGAAGAAAATTCAAAGAAACAAATATCACAACATCAGGCAAACATCTGATCTTCATAAACCAAAAATGATGTTTGATAATCAAAAAAGGGTCAGATTTTTGTAAAGAAATAGGGACCAAAGGTTTCAATATTCTTCTGACTCTTCAGATGAAATTGATGAGATGAAACAAGCAAAATATCATCAGAGATCTCCCAGGACACCTTCCTCTAAGTCACAGTTTAGAGGAAAATATCAAGAAGTTAACATTATGGACAGGAACGGTAAACCCAAGACCATCATGGCTTGGGTTTCACGTTCAAATTAGTTCATTTGTGCTTGCAGGGTCATTCATACAAGTCCAACAGCTTATGGTATGTGGACAGTGGATGTTGTTGATACATATGTACCTAGTTTAGGAGCTTAATGTAAAATGTCTTTCATGTCTTACATATATGTAATGAATGAGTTGAATGAAATGAAATATGTGATTAATGATTATATTGTTTAATGTTTCATTGTTTATTGTATCATAACGCATATTGAACTAACTATATAGGTTTGTGGTTGTTTACATAGTTCTTAGTCAAGAATGATTGAGAAATGTGTTTAAACTTAATCGTATGAAGTCTTCATGCCAATGAACCATGCTAATGGACCATACGCATGAACACTTCATGCTAATGGACCAGTCGCACGACTGAACCAGGAGAATGGATCAGTCGCACGATTGAGACATAAGATTGGCTCAGTCGCACGACTGAACCTTCAGTCATGCGTTTGGACCAATAGTATGATTCAGTCGTACGACTGAACCATGCTAATGGTTCAGTCATACGATTGAAAACCCTAACCTGTAAATAACACTTAATTCGTGGAAAAACAAAACACTTGAAGAATTTCGACTTACATACGTACCCTAGCCGTCCAGAGACCCAAGAGAACCTGTTCCAACTTCATAGATCGCAGTTGATCGTGTTCTGATCATTCATAACGTTTCATTAATCTCTAGATTGATCGAAACTGTGTTCTCACTGATTGGATTGCCAATCAAATAGGATTTCACACTATTTGATTAGGTATACACGCATTATCAATTAGTACTCCGTAGGTACTCGGTCCTAACAAGTGGTATTACAGCTTTGGCTCCTGATTTTGCGTGTGATTCGATTGGTTTTGGTGTAAAAATCACGTTTTTCATTCAAAAACATTATCTTTTTGAGTAAAACAGTGTTTTCAGTGTCTCCAGATCTAAAAGTTTATGTTTTTGGGCATACGGCAGATTAGGGTTCTTGAAAACTCGTGTTTTTGAGTCATAATATCAAAAACTTTCAAATTTTCATAATCAAAAGCCTTCAGTCGCACAATTGGATCAATCGCACGACTGAACTCAATCGCACATCTCATACGCACGATTGAACTCAGTCTCCCCTCCATTCGTACAACTAAACCAACCCATTCGCATTGTCCATCTGCATTTGCCCAATCACACAGTTGTTCATCCGCATTAGTCCAATCGCACGATTGACCTATCCGCATTGGTTCAATCGCATGACTGGCCCATTCCCACCTCTCCATTCGCATGAGTGAATAAGTCTTAAGTTAAAATTTAAAGTTTATAGAAATGGAAGATCAGTATTCCGCGTTTACTGCCGGTAGAGACTCTCGAATCCAGAACCTTCTGCTTCTGGAGAATGAGGTTGGAAATCAAAATAAGCCCCCTAAACTTATAACGTCAGATGATTACCCAAAATGGAAGCAAAGGTTTGAGATTTATCTAAATGGAGTTGATCCCAATCTGTGGGAATCAATCGAGACAGGTTATAGCATGCCGGTTGGTGCTAATGGTGTTAAACTTACCTTGGGTGGCATGACTGATAGCTAGAAGGTGAAGTACAATGCTGAAAAGAAGGTGTATGCCCTGTTGACTCAGTTGATACCGAAAGATATATTCCATCAGTTTTCTGAGAACAAACAGGCAAAGAAGTTATGGGAAGCGTTGGAGAAAATGTATGATAGGAATGCATCGTTGAAAGATTTGAAGGCAAAGGCTCTGAAGAAGGAGTTTGACAACTTCTCTTCAATGGGAAAGAAAGCTTGGATGATGTTATCGACAGGTTCTACCATCTGATGAGTGAACTGCACACTCATGTGGTTACAATGCCTATGGAAGATAAGGTGTCTAGTTTTGCAGATGGTTTGCCAGAAAAATGGGACTCGTTTGTGTCTAATCTGAGACAGAACAATATTCTGTCAAGGTTGATATAAATGACTTCATATTGAAGTTGAGAGATGAGGAACTAAGGATGAAATATAAGTCTCAGAAAGGATCCTACGACCAAAATCCTTCACTTTATAACTCAACTCCCGATCCAACACGCTCAGGAGCACCTCTTCAAACTGCTTTCGTGTCTAGTTCAGCAGCTCCATCCCAATCCACTGCTTCAGGATCTGAAACGTCGGGGTCGTCTTGCACCCAATATATAGTGCCTGAAGCAAATGCTACTAAGTTGAAGACCGAGAATCTCGATAATATTACTGTGGAGGTTGCAAAGGAGCACATGGATCTTCTAGCTGTAGTTGTTCATTCCTATGATGGTCTAGTTGCAGGGAAGGTTGGAAATTGCCATCTGGCCGATAAAGACTACGAGCAGGTAGACGAGAATGAACTAGAAAGGATGGATATTATGTGGGCTCTTGCAAGTGCTTTCCGAAGGGCTAAGAAATTTGTGAAAAAGACAGGACAAAACTTGGTAGCCACAAAAGACACTACCTTTGGTTTCGATAAAACCAAAGTTACCTGTTTTAACTGTGGAGAAAAGGGGCATTTCAAACGTGAATGTGTGAAGCCCAAGAAAACAGGTAACGGGAATCCATTCTCGTCTTTCAACCTTCAAGACAAACCCACGAGTGGAGTTGCATCATCAAGCAAAGATACAAAGGCCTTGACTGCTCAAGATGACGAAGGACAATATTGGACCTTCAAGTTTGTGTCTCCGGGTGAATCGAACATTGCTAATGTCGAGGGTTTGGATTATGACACTGCAAGTGAAGGTGACATTGCAGTGGAACAAGTGATGTCAGAAAATAAAGATATTGCTAATGTGGTCAATCACCTGATTGAAGAAGATCTTAGAATGACAAGTTCAGAATCTCCAGCATCCGAGGAATCAAACTCTGCGCTGATGGCTGATTCAACCGAATCTTCAAAGGTAAGTACCAAAGACCAACTTTTTGAAAGTCATGCTTGTAATGAATGTAATAAGTTTAGAGAAAGCATTGATCTTAAATTTTCTAGGTTATTAGATCACAATGATAGCTTAGTAAATGACTTACAACTATGCAAAACAAAACGAGTGCAGTTACAAAGAGAAAATAGAACTTTTAAATAAACAATTAAGGGAAACCGAGGTTGTTGCTTTTAATCAAGCAAATGATATAAAGTTTTATTTAAACTCTTTGGAAGAAACAAAGAAACAAAAAGCAGTTTTAGAAGTCAAGTCAACTTATTAAAACAAAAACTGCACAGTTGGACCAATGGGGAAGGGTTGGGTTACAAAGTAGTTCCATCACCACATGAGATCTTGTTAAATGCTAAATGTAAACCAGTAAATAACAATCCTATTAAGGATCATGTGGTGTCCACTCCTCTAGTTAGTGGTCCAGATTCCACAAGTAAAGCGATGGAATCTGTCACTAAACAGAAGGAGGCGACTTTGAAGTCTAAAGGTAAGATTCCCATTGTGAATTTGGAAGAACAATTTGAAAAGGTTAGTGTAAAGTCAGGTTCAAACATGTCTTTTTCAGAATCCAAACTGACCAAACCAGTTAACCAAGCACGTGCTTCACGTTAAAGTCCAAATAAACAAAAGGCTAAAGATGTTAAAAACGTTCAAACAATAAATTTTGTTAAAGAAACAAAAACATCTAAACAAGAAGTGTCCAAACCCAACCAGACGAAAGTCACCCCTGCTTCACACACTTCCCCACATAGACAATTTTCCCAATATGTAGAAGGTAGATCATGCTACAATTATGGAAAGAGATGACACATCGCTTCTAATTATCCTCATTATAAGACACCAAGAAAGAAAATTGAACTTTATGATACTAAACCAATTTCTTCAAAAAGGAGTTCTATTACTCCACCAAAAAGAAGTAATGAACCTAAAGTTCAAACCATAAGTCAGTCGTCTGTTTATCACAAACATGCCTTACACAAAACTGGCTTATGGAAAGAAAAGTCAAGTTCAGTGTCTGATACTGAGAACCATAAGAAGCATGATATGCCCTCACTCTCAAATGGACAGTGGGTTGAGTTTATGATATGTGATTCCTCTGGGTCACCCAAGCCAGTTAAGGCTTGGGTCCCACACCTAAACTGATCATTTCCTTTTAATGTGCAGGGTGTCCGTTACAGTGCTATCACAAATACCTGGATTGTTGATAGTGGGGCGTCTAGGCACATGACTGGGAACTTGTCTCTCCTTTTCAATGTCAAACAAATTAAAGGGGGACATGTATCATTTGCTGGAAATAAAGGAGGATACATCACGGCTCAAGGCGAAATGGGAAACCAGAAAGTCAAGTTTGACAAGGTCAACTACGTTCAACAATTACAAAATAACTTGCTTTCTGTATCCCAGATTTGTGACAAAGGATTCAAGGTAGTCTTTGACAACAAGAAGTGTTATGTGTTGAAGAAGGAGTATGTAATCCTGGAGGACCAAGTCTTAATGTCAGCTTCAAGATATAATGATTTATATGTCTTGGACCTATCAAAGGTCTCCACAACCGATCATCAAGTTCAATGCTTCTTGTCAAAGGCAACAGAGAAAGACTCCATTTCCTGGCATAGGAGAATGGGACACATTAATCCACGGAAGATGTATCACTTGATCCAAAATGATCTAGTGCGTGGAGTAAATGTTAAGAACTTTTAATTACCAGATTTTTGTGTCACGTGTAAGAAAGGGAAACAGACAAAGAAGTCTCATAAGGAAAAGAAAGTTCACTCAATTGACCTACCTCTTGAGCTTCTTCACATGGATCTGTTTGGGCTAGTTGGTACAAAGAGCATTGCGTGCGATTTGTACTGCTATGTAATTACGAATGATTACTCAAGATTTTCTTGGGTGATGTTTCTGAAATCCAAGTCAGAGACATTTGAATCATTCAAGGAGCTGGTAACCTACATTGGAGTCACTCTACAAGCTGAAGGTAAGGCAAGTTCGCTCAGACCACGGCACCGAGTTCAAGAACTAGTGGATGGAGGCATTCTGCAAAGAGAAAGGAATTGTACACCAGTTCACATCTGCCTACACTCCACAAATGAACAGAGTAGCTGAGCGAAAGAACAGGAGCTTGATAGAGACAGCAAGAACGATGCTAGCTGACTCGAAACTGCTTATCCAATTTTGGAACAAGGTCGTAGCTAATGCATGTTACACCTTAAATCGAGTCCTGGTGGTCAAACGTCATGGTAAAACGTGTTATGAGTTGCTCCAACGACGTAAACCTAATATAGAGTACCTCGAACCGTTTGGCGCACCATGTACGCTGCTGAAGAAAAATCAGTCAGGGAAGTTCAGTGAAAAGGCTGAAGAAGGAATTTTTCTAGGATACAACATACCGAATTAGAGAGTTTACAACAACTCAACGAGTCATGTAGAAGTGTGGTGCAACGTCGACGTTCAGAGATACACCACCCCCTGCTGGAAAAGGACCCGCATTCTTCTTTGATTATGATGGATACTTTAAGTCCTTCAACATCCTTCTCTCCCTTTCTGATGATGAGTTAGCAACCAGAATGATGTATGATGTCTTAAGCACACCGTCCCTAGACTCGACAACAACAGTTCCACACGGTGATTCTTCTAGTACTTTAGGAGGAGCACTTGATGTAAGCGACTCCTCCTCTGACAATGAAGAAGTGGAGACTGAACAGGTGAACCAGGAGGAACAGGTTCCTGCTACAGCAAGTACACAAGCATCAAACCCTGATGCCTTTGACACTACGGAACCTCATACTCCAACAGCTTCAGATACTGAAGTTGTGGTTCACAATCTGGAAAATGAGATAGCTGGTCCCACCACTCCTAGATCACGACTAAATGTTTATCATCCTTTGGACAATGTCATTGGAGATGTTCGATCAGGAGTACAGACTAGAAATCAGCTATACTCAGCTGATTATGCCTCGGTAATAGAAAAGGGCTATCTTCACCATGGTGCATATCGATGTTTTGTATCTCAATTTGAGCCAAAATATGTTAGTGAAGCATTAAACGATGAGGCATGGGTAAGTGCGATGCAAGAAAAACTCCTACAGTTCAAGAAGCTAGGAGTATGGACCCTTGTGGACAGACCAAAAGGTGCTAAAGTCATTGGCACTAAATGGGTCTTGAAATGCAAGAAAGATGACCAAGGGGTCATAATCAGAAACAATGCTCGACTTGTGGTTCAAGGTTTTAGACAAGTCGAAGGAATCGATTATAATGAAGTGTTTGCCCCTGTGGCTAGAATGGAAGCAATTCGTATCTTCCAAGCCTATGCATCTTACATGAAGATTTATGTTTATCAACTAGATGTGAAGAGTGCATTCCTTCATGGTGAAATCCGGGAGACAGTGTATGTAAGTCAACCCGAAGGATTTGAGGATCCCTATCATCGGGACAGAGTTTACAAGCTTGATAAAGCTCTCTACGGGCTCCATCAAGCCCCGAGAGCATGGTATAAGAAGCTCTCCACTCATCTGGTTAAACACGGCTTTCGCAGAGGAGTTATTGATTGTACACTGTTCATCAAAGAAAAGGATGGTGACTTACTGCTGGTACAGATTTATGTTGATGACATAATCTTTGGTTCCAAAAACGAAGATCTATGTAAAGAATTTGAAGCAATAATGAAAGCCGAATTTGAGATGAGTGCCATGGGATAGATGAAGTTCTTTCTTGGGTTACAGGTGGATCAGACACCAAAGGGAATATTTCTACATCAGACCAAGTATGTAGGTGATATCCTAAGTCAGTTCGATATGGAGAATGCATCGGCAGCTGGGACTCCATTGGCTACAAACCATGACGTGGCACCCGACAAAAATGGTGATCTGGTGGATGCCACCATGTACCGAGGAATGATTGGATCCCTCATGTACCTCACAGCCTCACGACCTGATATCATGTACGTGACGTGTCTTTGTTCCAGATATCAGGCGAAACCGAAAGTCAACCATCTCATAGGAGTTAAAAGGATATTTTGTTATCTGAAGGGTACTCCAACACTCGGGTTGTGGTATCCTCATGAGGATGAATTTGAGCTTACAACGTGTAGCGATTCGGATTATGGCGGCTGCAAAATGAATTACAAGTCAACATCTGCAGGATGTCAATTTTTTGGGAGAAGATTAGTCACCTGGAAATGTAAGAAGCAGACCTCCGTTGCTCAGTCAACATGTGAAGCTGAATACGTTGTTGCTGCAAGTTGCTGTTCACAAATCGTCTGGATTCAACAGCAAATGCGCGACTACGGTTTCAAATTCTCTAACACTCCTATCTTTGTTGACAATTCTGCTGCTATAGCCGTAACTAAAAATCTTGTCCAACATCCTAAAACTAAACACATCGGAATTAAACACTTTATACGTGATTATTTTGAAAATAATTTAATCGTTGTGGTTAAAATTAATACGGATTTTCAACGCGCTCACCTTTACACAAAAGCCTTTGATAAACCGAGATTTTTATATCTGTTAGAGGTCAATGGGGTGAAAAAGAAAAGTGATGTGATCACAGAGGATGAAAATGCTTAGTCCGACAACGTTTTGTTTTTATTTTCTTTTATTTTTCTGATTTTAATTTCCTGTTTCTATAAAATCCAAAAACTCAAAAAATATTTTCGCTTTTAGAATTTTAGGGGGAGAATAGGTTATAGTAGTATTAAATTAGTTGTTTTATTTAATTACTTAAAAAAAAGAAAAAGGGGAGAAGGACAGCTTAGCTAAAAGGATTGAAATCAAATCTGTGATACTGATTCAATGCTTATGGAAAATGATAGTACATAGGAAACAGATTGTTTAGGACTTTAAAAGTTTTAAATGATTAAGATGCAAAATTCAAAGTATGATTCTGAGAAGTCTAAGCAAAATAAAAGGAAAAATGATAGTAAAACTAGTATGCTACTAAGGTAACATAGAGAAAGTAGACCTTGAGGTTGCAAGTTTATTATATGATGTGTCGGTAGATTCAACACAATAGATGAGTAGACCTCATTGGTGACTTAAATTCAAACTAAATTGTTCAACTTGTTGTGGGTTCCCATCTTATCCCTAGCTAACACAATCAACGTAGTTCCAATAAGGGGTGACGAGCAAATAAACGCCACAAATGTGTGCGGATGACCATAAAAAGAGCAAAGCACGAAAAAAAATGTGTAAGCGCTATCAAGCTGATAACAAATGTTGTTGGTGCGTTACGTGCAAAAAGAAAAGAAAAATGCTCTCACAAGAAGATAGGTTGTGTGCCTCTTTGCTGTGCGATGGCACTGACCTGAGGATAAGCATAACCTAAATATTCTAGAATTCATTGTTGTTTGCGCCTCTCTGCTGTGTGATGGCGCTAACCTGAGGCTTGGCATCTCTTTGAAAGCTCTTAGAATAGTTTCTTCTTGTCAAAATACCCGTAGACCGCTCACAAATCTCCCGAGGAACGTTGATTACCATATAAGCGTGGGATCCACAAATGCTTGTTGAAATAATTAAACCTTAATTCATCACCAATGTGTGTCAAAAATCAGTGGATGGATTTAAGAGGACAAGTATACTAACAATCATCGTGGCTACAATTCTTGAAAGTCCAAATCAGCGTGTGCATCTTATACTCTAGTATGATTTCCTAAACTTGCTAATGACTCTCGATAAGAACAAGAATCTAGCATCAAAAGGTTTTGGTAACATGTCCCAAATGATTCTGGTATACCTGTATGATTCCATAATGAATCGTACCAGAAATGATAAAATAGAATTGAAGTTGTGCTGTCCAGGAAGTAAAATAGGTTAGAAGTACTCTAATAGGTCTAGATCCACCTCAAAATCAAAAATACAAAAATATGTCTTGTTAAGTTTTTTTTTTCAAGTTGTTTTTCTATTTTTAGTCATTTGGTAGATAAAAGTCGGACTATACATTTGGATTCAACTCACTAAAATGGGTCACGTCTATGGTGACCAATCGGATTTTAAATTTTAAAAGGATCACGTCTGAGGTGATCACATAAGGTTTAAGTTAAAAGGATCACGTCTGAGGTGATCAAAGAGTTTTTCAAATTAAAAAGGTCATGTCTGAGATGATCATCATTCATAAAGGTTTATCTATAGTCAAAAGGCTAAGTGTTTGAAAAGTCATAAGGTCAAACTCATAAGTATGAGACATTCGCACGACTGGACCATAAGTATGGACCAGTCGCACGATTGGATCATACGTATGAGCCCAATCGCATGACTGAACCACACGTATGGACCAGAAGTACGATTGGACCATAAGCATGGGTCAATCCATGCGATTGGATCACCAGAATGAGCCAATCGCACGAATGGTGGTGACCGACTGAGTCAGTCATCCGACTGAACCCCAGTCGCACGAATGAAGCTGACCGAATGGGTCAGTCGCACGACTGAAACCTAGTCGCACGACTGAATGTGACCGACTGATCCAGTCACACGACTGAGACCCAGTCGCACGAATGAAGAGTGCGAATAGGTCCAGTCGCACGACTGAAGGAAACCCTAGTATAAATAGAGGGGGAGTCGGTCGCAGACACTCATCACCCCCAAATCGCACCTAAATCGCACGAAAGCAATATTACTCTGCCCAAATTTTATATCAGTGATTTAGCACCCTGTTTGTGATACTAACTGATTACGCATCGTTTCTAGAGGTAATGCGAGACTAGATTCGATCAAAATGCACAGATTAAGCTAGCCCTAACGTTCAAATCGGTTCAAAACAAAACCGAGACAAAGTCTTTTATATAAACCACTAATCAGTACTTAAACGTCAAATTATTTAGCACTAAGTGTTATTTTGATGGATTGCGAGTCAAAAGGGACTAACCTAAACGTTTAACATCAAGTATTGACCAAGAATCGATTCTACAGTACGGAATAGAGACGTTATGCGAATGGACACACTGATAAACTTCAATCGCACGATTGAAATGGGCAAATGACTCTATCGCACGAATGAACCATGCGTATGAACTCAGTCGCACGACTGATTCAACCGCATAGAACAGCATACGACTCAGTTGAGTCGCAGGATCATTCGCACGACTGAGCTCATTCGCACAGCTAAGACTCAGTCGGATTGTCCATTCGCATGACAAAACAAAATAATTCAAGTTCATTAAAATTCAAGTGTCATTCATTTACACAAACTCTAACGTTTACTTATCTTGTGTAACAGAAACATGGCAAGTCGATGGACTATGAGCACAAAGCATAACCTTTGTGCACATTTGGACGTCACCTCCCGGAATGCCGCTGATTTTGCTGGGATTATCGCCTTCGTACGGAGATCGAGGATCTTCAAGGCTATATCTACTCCGTGCACACCTTATCGATCGATTCAGCAGGCTTTCTGGGAAAGCGCGATAGTTGATAGGTCTGCTTAACCGAATCGTGTTAGGAGTACTATATTTGGTCAAGAGATAGAGATCAGTGAAGAAGACCTGTGGAGGGTGTTAGAGCTGGGAGATGATGGTGACTATCCCACTAGACTACATCCACTGACTGTCTGAAGTTGCTTTTGTTGGGTTTGTTGTACCAAAACAATGTCGTTTAACCATTTTAAACAAGAAAACGCAGCGGAATATGAACTTAATATCCTATTCAATAATCTGAAAATTAAAGTTCATAATATTATTTTAACAAACCCAAAGACATAGGATCATATGTATGTGAATAAACTAGTTATCAAGAAGCAAAAAACAACCAAAACAACATCAACAATCTACCTTTATAGGCTGTTGAAGAACCGATTTTAGAGCTGCTGGAAATCGTGATATTGTAGAAGAGGGGGGGAAATTTTGGATGGCCAAAACACCAAGGATAGGTGTCCTCAAGTGCTCATACCCACAAGCCTTCAAGAAACACCATTTTTGCTAGGGTTTGACACCAAAACGACCATGAAGATGCTGCTGGAACATCCTTCCAGCACCAAATCAAGCATGAAGATGCTGCCGGAACATGTTTCAGCCGAGAGTTTCTTCAAAAGGGAGAGAACCATTCTCTCCTTTGGTCATTCCATATGTGTGTGAGATGAGAGGATGAAGATGTGTGTGTGTTTTTCTCCAAAGAGACTCAAAAAACAAAGAAAAGAGTGGCTGGAACTAAAGGGGGCCAAACCCTTAGGGTTGCCCACTCCTTTTCTTTTATTTTTGCTTAAAAGTCCTTATACATTAACCCTTATTACAACTAAAGATTAACATAGATATATATATATACATAATTAACCTTTTAATTATATAATACACACACACTTTTATTATTTGATGTTGCTTAACTAATTTAAACAACATTACAAGTAATATCCATGAACAAAATATCCTCATAATTTGTTCTTTCTCACATACAATTTATTTAGAAAACCCATTTTCTAAATTGGTGTGATTATTTAATTGCATGATCATATCATCAATTAAATATTAATTGGTGTTTGCTAAGCTTGTTATTGGGTATGACCCGACTTGGATCGCAACGTACTAACCACATCAATGTTCTATGTGTCTTGGGCATACAGAATCCAACAATCTCCCACTTGCACAAGATACATAGAGGATTGATGTAAGCAGTAAATACCGCCTAACAACGGTTTACTACCCTTAATACGCGTGACTTAAAGCCATTCAATAACATCATCCCCTTCAAGTATCCAACTTGAAATGATTTAGGTGAATCAATCATCTATCCTTTTGTTACAGATGTCATGTTAAATCCAAGAACACAGAATGATCATTCCTTGTTGATTTAACTTAATCAGGCCTTAGACATCATGCTCTCAACGAATAAGAGGAACAAATTCCATCTTGACTACATACGTTTCTCACAATCACCTTATGTTGTACCCAAACATAGCCTTATGTACTGACCATTATTTCAGAGCAGCGAAGAACTAGCTCAAGGTATAACACTTGGTGAAT
This sequence comes from Flaveria ramosissima, assembly GCA_025215565.1. Classification (NCBI taxonomy): domain Eukaryota; kingdom Viridiplantae; phylum Streptophyta; class Magnoliopsida; order Asterales; family Asteraceae; genus Flaveria; species Flaveria ramosissima. The sequence goes on from CM046034.1 coordinate 17,021,399, forward strand.
ATCAAAACCCAATATGTATCTCAGGTCAGAGGATACCAAATGATATTCGCCTTTACTCAAATTTACTTATGATCAATCTAAAGATTCCATGTAGTAAAATTGAGACGCGGGTCAGTCCAATATTTGTATCCCACAAATATCTATGAACCTTGGTAGCAACCAATTGCTCTATATTCATACCATATAAATATCTACCAATCCATGTTCATAATAGTCTTACATTCATATCTGTTCCCACAAATATGACCGACTACGGACATTTAGAATAATAAACATATTCATGGATGTAAACATGCTAAAAGGGAACATGACTCAAAAGGTCAAAATTACAACTGTTCCATACATTAAATACTAAACAGATCAATTCCAATCACTAGAATATCGAAGTCCTAAGGCACAAGTATGACCCTCATACTTTGCCTTCGCAAGGAGCTTCGTGAGTGGATCCGTAATGTTTTGATCTTTTATGAACTTTATGAATACATATCTTTACCCTTTTCAACTCCATCCCTTATGATGTTGAATCTCCGCTCAAGGTGCTTAGTCTTTGATGAGTACGGGGTTCCTTGATTTGAGCAATCCCACCCACGTAATTACCAAAGATCTTTAGGGAGTCTTGAATGGTAGAGACCACCCCTAGATAAGCAATGGACAAGCTTATCCATGCAGCTTCCAAAGCTGCCAATGAAGCGGCTATGTATTCGGATTTTAGACTGAATAATGCTACCGTGTCCTGCTTTGAACACTTCAAGGATACCACACCTCCATTCATAATGGAAGTACACCTGATTATGATCGAGAGTTGTATCGATCTGTTTTGGAAGTCCTCATCTGTGCAACCCTTTACACAGATTTTCACTTCAACAGATCCGTATATTAGAAACATATCCTTAGTCTTACTAAGGTGCATCAACATACTTTTAACAACCATTCAATGGTTATTTCTATTGGTATCTACTTTGTCATACCTGATAAGCATGACTCGTCCGGTTTAGTGCATATCATGAGACAAATGACGGATCCTATAGCAGATGCGTATGGGATATCCTTCATTTGATTTTGCTCATCCTATGAGCTTGGACATTGAGACGTAGTCAACATGGTCTCTCTTTGAAAGGGTATCATACCTTTCTAAGAGATTTCCATCTTGAACCTTTTCAAGATTTTATATATGCACTTTGGTTTGACCCTATCAACCACCTCGATCTATCCTTATAGATCCTTATTCCAAAATATGTGTGATTTCAAAGAGATCCTTTTATGAAAAACATCTTCCAAGCAAGGTTTTAACACCTTCCAAGGTTGGAATATATTTTTCAAATAGCAGTGTGTCATCAGCATACAACACTGAGAGTATACTTCTGCTCCCACTAGCTTTCATATATACACACCCTTTTGATGCTTGTTTCAATCCATAGATCTATCACTTTAACTTGTATACTTTATTGGGATGTCACGGATCGACAAAACCTTCATGCTGAACTATGTGGACAGTCTCTACGAGATGTCCATTAAGGAAAGCGGTTTTGACATCCATTAGCCAAAACTCATATTCAAAATATGCAGTTATGGCACTTAACATCCTAATCGACCTTAGCATTGCCACGGGCGTAAGACTTTCATCATAATCAACCAATTGAGTTTGATGAAAACCTTATGCTATAAGTCTTGACTTATAAGTATTCAAGTCTCCATGTATATTTGTTTTCATCTAGAAAACCCACTTGTATCCAACCGATTTGGAGTTTAAGTGGAGGTTCAACCAATTGCCAAACTTGGTTGTTATACATGAATTGCATCCTTACGTTCATGGCCTCTAGCCATTTGTCCCAATCCAAATTGGACATAACATCTTGGTGTATGGTTAGCCTACAGGGTATAACCACATAGCATCCATTAATGAAATATCCTTATCTTTCAGATGGAATACTAACTCTACCAGATTTGTGAACGTTTTGTGTGTGTTGATCAACCTCTTGATCTTTATCAACAACCTCCTGCTGATTGCTAGTGTCAATCAAATGTGTATCGCCTTGTGGATTTTGATCCTTATCAAGTTCCACAGTTCTATACGTCATTCCTTCCATAAAGGACTTGGTTTCAAGAACCATAGACTTTGGAGCAATAAATACTTCTGATTCGTTGAGTCAAAGAAACGATATCTTATACAGTCTCTTTGGATTCTAAATGAATACACACTTTCTTTTTCCTGGTCATATTCATAATATGAGCCTTAGAGAGCGATGCTAAACCCAAAATGATAAAGGTGGTAAGTTCACAGCCATAATAAATTGAACCATATCCAAATAGGGTTCAGTTTCTCCTTTATCTGAATGAAGAGCATAGATAACTATGCGAAGTTGATTTTCTACTTCATTATTGAAAATTTTGAACATTTCAAAAGCTTCATACTTATGTGTCATCAAGTGCACACAATAATAGCGACTGCAATCGTCGGTAACATTAATGAAGTATCTTTCACCAGTCTTAGACATTGTCTTAAAAGGATCATATGCATCCAAATGCATCATTCCTAATTAGTCTTTGGTTCATACTTATCAAATGAAACATTTTCATTTGTTTCCAAAAGACCATTCTTTTGAAGTGTTTGAATCTAATTCTGGTTAATGTGACCAAGGCGACAATGTCAAAGATAGTAATAACTTAAACCCATTTTAAGTTTCTTTATGCTAAATGTGTATCAACGAGTTATAATAGGATGATCTATCATGAACCAATTCATGGATGTCATTAAAAGGCATATCCTTAAAATGATATACATCATTCAAAACTCAATACCATTATTTACAAATTTTGAATCATGATCATATTGTTTTAAAAGGAAACATTAATCATGTTCCTAGTCAAACTAGGTGCATACAAAAATGTTTTGAGAACAACTTCCAAACCATTTGAAGGTCTCAAAATAGAGTTTCCCTTCTTGAAGCGGACATTTCTTTTGAACCCTTTTGCAACAATTGCAAGTATGAGTCTCACATCCGGTATCTAATACCCATGTGATTGAAGAAATGGCTTTTAAAACAGCGTATGAATCATGGAATTGTATTTGAGGTTTGCCCAAAACCCTTCTTGTGTTTCAACTCCTTGAGATAGAAGGGATAATACCCTTTTTATAGTCCTATCTCTCCATACTCAAAGCATGGATCGTTCTCCGTTACCTTAGGCTTCATAAGCTTAGGTTTTGAGGTTTCGCTATAACCTTTGCTTTGACGTATTCCTTTCCTTTAGCAATAATTGCTTTAGGATCGGGATTGGCCACTTCTTATAGCCTCCGTTATTGATTGAGAGAATAGGTAGAACCTCTCTACTTATCCCCGCCTCGGTTGCTTTGAGCATTGCATGAGGTTCACCGATGCTCTTGTCCCATCCGTTCATATTACAGTTTATTATGAATGTCTCAAACCTTTAGTTAGGCAATCAAGGATCAAATCCTTGGCCAACTACTTTGAGACAGGACAGCAAAGCATCTTGAGGCTATCAATATGGCTTTTATCTTAAGGATATATAAGATGATATTGATTGGGTCTTTTCATGTGACATGTATAAAGTGCTTGAACCGTTTCAAAGCAATCTTACTAAAGTTTGTGGAAGGAACATTTCCCTTTTAGATTAACATGTCATGTGCCCCATGAGGCTCCAAACCCTTTTGGAGTCTGGGAATCATATTCCCAACATGAGATCGGATGCTTGCACAGAATCCTAAGTGTGCTTAACTCAATCGTCAAAAGGCCATAACATCAACAGCGTGGGTTGGTGAGGTATGGGATCGTCAAGGACATAGACCTTTACTCATTCTTGAGAACGATTCTCAAGTTTCAAAATGAGTCCATAAGATAATTATGGTTAGGACTATCCCTCTCGAGAATAGGTCTCAGTGATAGGGAAGGGACGATCGGGGTGGTAGCATTATAGTTAGAGGTCATTATTACAAAATTGACAAAGTTCATATTAGTATTTCTCATAAATTTATTTTAATCGTTAATACCCTTAAATGTCTCATAGACAATTAACAATTAAAATCTAGAATCCAACGTTACATTTAAATGATGGTTAGGTGACCTTTATCCTATTATTTAAATTAACAAGGTAGTCAACAGTTGACAATTGCAACCTATTGCAACTTCTAGTCTTATGGGATCGGTTAAACATCATATGTTTAGTCGGCATGTTTAATCCCATCAACACCATTGTACGCCATGCTTCGGTGACCCTAAGCACATGGTTTCCAATTCAAGTCGTCCTACTTACACACACGTGTGAGTTTTTACATATAAGCGGTTAGGTGACCTTTATCCCACAAGTATGTTAGACTCACCTCAAGGACACAAGTTCCCTACAAGTGGTTAGGTGACCTTTATCCCACAAGTAGTTCCCAAGTGATTCGAGTGTCGTGTAAAAGGATGGTGTTAGACTTGTTACCAAAGGGTTTTAAGTTTCCATTAATTTTAGACTTTGAAAACACTATGTACCTTGTAATTGCATGCTTTCAAATACATGGTACCCTATGGTTCTCTTTTAATAAAACCTCTTTTATTTTGAAATCATTAATCCTTTTAATAACCTTTTATTAATTACTTAATGATTTAGAACCATAAAATTCAGCTTGTTATCATAATTTATTTAGATCGTTAAGCATATTCATATATCAAACAATCAACATAAAACAAACAAGCATAATCATACAAACATATGTGCATAACCATAGCCACTAAGTTGACTACACTTGTTTGCCATCACAAGTGTTGTCATAAGGTCTTTTCCTAAGGGTTCAACACAACACAAATGATGAGATCTCCAAAGACCCCCACTTGAACTTGCATCCAAATGCTTCAAGTCCATCCTTTGTGTCTTCCTTTTGTGCTTCCTTCCCGAGCATCTTCTTTTACAAAATATATACATCCTAATACATATTTTCTAGTAAAGGAAAAAATGCTCCTAATCTATTTATTACATTGCCAAATGAATAAATAAATTACAAACCAAAAGGAAACACAAAAGAAATTACTACAACCCATAAAGAAAGAATACAATCAACATGACAATTCCATAATCAACCAAACCCAAAACAACCATGGTCAAGGCTATGTTATGCACTAAAATTATGTATCCATATACATCATACTAAGAACCAAAATGAACCCCATTGACCCTAAATTTTCAGCCAACATAAACCAAAAATCTAGGGTCTTTTGTCCAAACAAAACACAATCAACCAAATTGATATCTTTCCTTTCAAGGTTTAATCACTAGCATGTTTGATATAACCTTGAAAGATTGGGGTATCATCAAATCAATACAAAACAGCCCTAAAATTGGTTGTTAAACCTTATATAACCAATTATACAAGAACACATGAAACTAATCATCCACATAACCGGCTCTTGATGCCAATGTTGGGTTTGTTGTACCAAAACAATGTCGTTTAACCATTTTAAACAAGAAAACGCAGCGGAATATGAACTTAATATCCTATTCAATAATCTGAAAATTAAAGTTCATAATATTATTTTAACAAACCCAAAGACATAGGATCATATGTATGTGAATAAACTAGTTATCAAGAAGCAAAAAACAACCAAAACAACATCAACAATCTACCTTTATAGGCTGTTGAAGAACCGATTTTAGAGCTGCTGGAAATCGTGATATTGTAGAAGAGGGGGGGCAATTTTGGATGGCCAAAACACCAAGGATAGGTGTCCTCAAGTGCTCATACCCACAAGCCTTCAAGAAACACCATTTTTGCTAGGGTTTGACACCAAAACGACCATGAAGATGCTGCTGGAACATCCTTCCAGCACCAAATCAAGCATGAAGATGCTGCCGGAACATGTTTCAGCCGAGAGTTTCTTCAAAAGGGAGAGAACCATTCTCTCCTTTGGTCATTCCATATGTGTGTGAGATGAGAGGATGAAGATGTGTGTGTGTTTTTCTCCAAAGAGACTCAAAAAACAAAGAAAAGAGTGGCTGGAACTAAAGGGGGCCGAACCCTTAGGGTTGCCCACTCCTTTTCTTTTATTTTTGCTTAAAAGTCCTTATACATTAACCCTTATTACAACTAAAGATTAACATAGATATATATATATACATAATTAACCTTTTAATTATATAATACACACACACTTTTATTATTTGATGTTGCTTAACTAATTTAAACAACATTACAAATAATATCCATGAACAAAATATCCTCATAATTTGTTCTTTCTCACATACAATTTATTTAGAAAACCCATTTTCTAAATTGGTGTGATTATTTAATTGCATGATCATATCATCAATTAAATATTAATTGGTGTTTGCTAAGCTTGTTATTGGGTATGACCCGACTTGGATCGCAACGTACTAACCACATCAATGTTCTATGTGTCTTGGGCATACAGAATCCAACAGCTTTCTTCGGGCTAAGTACTCGGGGGATATAAACGCAGGTGTGCTCAACAAGAGCAACCTGTGCCCCCAACTCAAGTACTTAGCCCATGTGCTGCTAAAGTGCATTGCCTCGAGGAAGGGAGGATTTGATGAGGTGTCTGATCAGATCCAGAATGCCTATGTAGCTCTGGTAGTGAATCATCCATTCAGCTTCTCACGAATGATCTTCAACTACTGGGCCGAGAACCTAGAAGCCAAGGGCAAGGAGGGCTTATGTATGTACCCTCGGTTCCTCCAAATGATCATTGACCAAAAGCTGCCCTTGCTGCCCAAAGAGAGTGATGATGCAGTGACACTAGACGTCATGGACGACACCACACTCGGGAGGATGAAGGTTTACCGGGGCAAGCAGGTGAAGCCCCCGGTAATGAGGTTGTTTGGGCATCTGGCCCGGGATGACTATGTGGCGCCAGCTAGGAGAAAGTGGCGCCACGACGATAGTGTAAGGATTCCTATAAGTCTGATGCAGCCAAAACATCCAAAGTCTCTCTGCAAGCATACACTAAAGAACAGAAGTAGAAATGCTTTGGAAGTTTTACACCATGCACTAGAATGTTCTAAGTGTAAAATCTTCCGAAGCCAAGACCAACATCTTCCGAAGCCAAAAGTGAAGTCTTCCGAAGCTTCAAAGACAAAGTCTTCCGAAGCCAAAGAGTGAAGACAGATTTCTTCCGAAGACTTTTAGAGATATGCCTTTATGTGATGTACTTTACCATAAAGTTGCACCACCTTTTCGCTGCAACACTGTAAAGTCACCAACTTACATGAGTTGGTGAAAGGTCCATGCTTTTAGTAACTGTACATTGAGGTCTTGAGTCCATGCTTTCTACTTTATGTACTTTTATCCTTTTTGTAATATATTAGGATGTGAGCTATGGCATGTCATAGTCACAAGTCAAAAGGCAGATATGCCTTTTGATTCTACAATTGATTTTGTTTGTGTCTAGTCAATTGTATCCAGCTGGCTTTCAAAGTATAGCCGGCTGTAGGTTGTAGTATAAGTATTCCATGTTCTTGTATCTTTGTTTATGCTTTGTAACACTTGTAATAGAACTTGAGAAAGCAATATACTGCATCCTTGAAACCCCATCTCTTGTGTTCTATTGTTCTGTCTCTTACTTATTACTTGTGTTCTTAGTATCATTCTTGTGGTTAATCCAGTTTACTGTTTGATTAAAGTTTGGTTAATCTCCTCTTTGTGTTGTTGTGTTGTAAGTGACCACCCTTCACCGGTCCTGCAATTGGTATCAGAGCTTTTCAGGCTCTTGATATAATATATCACCATCTTAAGATCCCTCACACACACAAATACTAAACTTTTCAAATGGCAACCATTTCCAAGACTGATATGGAAACCGGAACCATGAACAAGTCCCCACTGATCACTCTTGATGACTTTGATACCTGGTGCATGAGAATGGAAGGTTTCATCAGGTCTCTAGACTCAAGAATGTGGGAGTCTGTTGAAAATGGAGCTTTCATACCCAGCACTCCTTCTGCTACTAGTGCTGGTATGATCCCCAAAGATGTGGCTAACTACTCTGATGAAGATAGGAAGAGAGTAGAGATTGACAGAAAAGCCATGACAGCTCTTCAAATTGCCCTTCCAAACTCTGTGTACAGAGGTTTCAAGAAGTACAAAACAGCTAAACAGCTGTAGGATGCACTAAAACTAATGTATGAAGGCTCCTCTGAAGCCAAGGAGGACAAGAAGGATCTCCTGAAGCAGCAGTTTGAAAACTTCACCTTCAAAACAGGTGAAACCATGACTCAGCAATACTTCGGGTATGTTGAGATAGTGGATACCCTTGTGGATGGAGGAGTTCCTCTTGAGAATAGAGACATTGTAAGGAAGTTCATGTCCTCACTTCCTAGGCAATGGACACACTATTATGTGGTAATCAAGAGGACTGAAAATCTCAAAACTCTTACTCTGACAGAGTTATATGGGATTCTCAGTGGCTACCAGATGGACATGAATATGCAAGGTTCATCTAGCAACTCCAACAATCAATTGGGTTCAGCCCTGCACGTGGTTGAAAGGGATAGCATAGAACCCCAACATCATCTCATATGCTACCCTGACAATTCACCAAAGGGTCCTTTCATCACCTTCCCAGAGACACCCAGGGAGAACTACACTCAAGGAAGCCCATTCCAAGAGACATGCTCTTCTCAAGCTTTTGTGTCTACTGATGAAAGTTGTGGCAACTCTCTTTTCACTCTTGAAGACCTGGATTGTATCCATCTAGATGATCTGGAATACATGGAAATAGTCCAGCAGATGGCTCTTCTCACTCACAGAGCCAAGAAGTTCTACAAGAGAACTAGAAGGAAGTTTCCAAGCAATGCAACCAGTGGAAAGTTTGGCTTGGACAAAAGCAAAGTCAAGTGTTACAACTGTAACCTGATGGGTCATTTTGCTAGAGAGTGTAAGGCACCTAAAACAAATGGTGGCCAAGCACAAACCAGACCAAACTACACTGAGAAAGCCCCCCAGAATGAGAAGCCAAAGCAACAAGCTACTGTTGCTGTTGAAGAATGAGGCTTTGACTGGAGCTTTTAGGTGGAAGATGCTTCTCCAAACCAAGCACTAATGGCATATCATGATGAAGCCAAGGTATTGGAACATCTCTGTACTCCTGAATGCATTGCTAAAGTTAATAGATACAGGTCCTATAACTTGGAGATGAGATATGATCTTGAGTCCTTAAACTTTTTAAAATCTGATTTTAGAAAGTCTGAAAATGATTATAAACTAAAGATAGAGGACTTAGAGAAAACCATTTCAGTTCTAAAACATGAGCATACAGAATTTAGGACTCAAATCAAAGATCTCATAAACAATATGACTGAGTACCAGGCTGAGCTTGTGATCAGCAAAGCCAGGGCAGAAAAGAGTGTTCTTGAAGAAGAGACCTTCAAGAAAATGATATCCTCATCCCTGCACAACAAGGTGTGTTATCAAAATAGACAGAGACTAGGATCCAATGAGATAGCTCCTCCACACACAATCTTGTCTGTAAGATCTCCTAGGTGTGGAACTTGTGAAGATGAGCTTCCTCTCATAGATTCTATAAGTGAAGAGGATGAAGAAGAGATAGTGAAGAATTCCTCTGAGATGAGTGAAGAGGAGGATTCTAAGAAGGGCCACTATCCTTCTGAGGAGAAGAAGATTACTGTGATGACCAAGTCAATGAGAAAGAACTTGATCAGGAAGAGCAAAAGAAAAGCAAGGAAGGCTCAAGAGATCAATGCTACTTTTGACTCTAAGCAGAAACAAGTTTTTATCTCTGCAGGGTTTGAAGTAGTAAAGACTGAAGACATCAACCAAAACACTTCAGCTAAGAGTTCTGGTTCTTGTTCAAATCATCTCAGTACCAGAAGAAGACTGATCTATTGTGTACCACTGCTGCACAGCCTGGACCATCAAACTCCAAGAACAGTTCTCAGCCCATAAGGACTGTCTCAGCATCTGCCAAGATGAAGGTGGAGAAGGGATGTGACCAAAGACAGTCTTGCTCTCATAAGAAAACTCTTGTGAAGAAGAAAATGGTGTGTGTCATGTGTGAAAGTACCTCTCACATTGCTAAGGATTGTCCATACAATCCTAAAAGTACTGTCCATATGACCAAGACAAAGACTTCAAAGAGTTCAAAGAAGATTCAAGCTTTGGAAGGAAAATCTATTTCCTTCGGAAGCTCCAAATCTAAGAAGAAGGCAATAGGAAAATTAGCTTCAGAAGAGAAGTTGGTCTAGGAAGAAAGGAATTCTTCCGAAGCACTGAAGTCTGCTGCAGTGACTGCAGAATCTTTTGAAGGTTCAGTCATCAAAACTTCCGAAGTCCCAAAAGCTTCTGAAGTTTTAAAGGTCAAGCCCAAGACTCCAAAGGTGGTGTGGAAGTCTAATAAAGACCAAGTGACTGAAAATTCTCCATCAACAACAGCTCAAGATCCTCCTAGCACAACCATAGGATCTATTACTGTTGCATTACCTTCTATATACTTAGTGAGCCCAAGACAAATAAGGCTTGGGTTTCCAAATGTAACTAATCATTTTCTTTGTGCAGGAACAGCTCAAGACAAACAAGAATGTCTGGATCATTGATAGTGGCTGTTCCAGGCACATGACAGGCAATAGGTAACTACTCCATAACTTTGAAAGGATTGATGGAGGACCAGTTGCTTTTGGAGGAGATGAAGGTGGTTACATTTCTGGAAGGGGCAAGGTCACAAATGGTAAGCTCAGCATTGAAAAGGTAAACTTTGTCAAGGAGCTTGGGTACAATCTTCTAAGTGTATCCCAATTTTGTGATCAGAGTCATAACATGCTCTTTACTGAGCATGAGTGCATTGTTCTCAAGCTTGGAGTGGTCGTTCCTCATGTGCACATCCTGCTTAGAGCCCCCAGAAAAGGGAACATGTACAAGATGGACTTGCAAGAAACATCTCCCTCTGGAGAAGTTTCATGCTTTCTGTCTAAAGCCAATAGTCATGAGTCTTTTCTATGGCATAAAAGAATGTGCCATGTAAACTTTAAGAACATGAATAAACTAATTAAACATGATTTGGTAACTGGAATGCCAAAGAAAGAGTTTACAAGTGATGATCATTGTGCTGCATGCCTGAAAGGGAAGCAACATAAGGTATCTCACAAGCCTAAGGAAAGGAACTCCATCACTACTCCCCCTACACTTATTACATATGGATCTCTTTGGCCCCACCAGTGTAATGAGTCTAGGAAGGACCTCTTATTGTTTTGTGATCACAGATGATTTTACAAGATTCACTTGGGTTTTCTTTCTCAGAACTAAGGATGAGACCCCTAAGATTCTAAAGAATTTCATCTTAAAAATTGAGAATCAAAGTGATCATAAGGTCAAAACCATAAGATGTGATCAAGGGACTGAATTCAAGAATCAAACCCTTGATACATTTTGTGATGAAAAAGGAATTACAAGACAATATAGTGCTCCCAGGACTCCTCAGCAAAATGGTGTTGTTCAGAGGAGAAACAGGACACTCATTGAAGCTGCAAGAACTATGTTGCCTGACTCTAAACTGCCCATCACCTTCTGCGCAGAGGCAGTAAACACTGCTTGCTATATGCAAAACAGAGTTTTAGTAGTTAAAACACATGGTAAGACTCCTTATGAACTTTGGCACAAGAGAAAACCTTTCATTGGTTTTCTCAGGTCATTTGGATATCCTTGCACCATCTTGAATACCAAAGATCAAATTGCCAAATTTGCTGAGAAATCAGATGATGGACACTTCATTGGATACTCTTCTCAGGCTAAGGCTTATAGAGTATACAATCTCAAAACTAGAATTGTTGAGGAGTCAGCCAATGTGACTTTCAATTAACACACACCCTGTATGGTTGGTTCTAGTCCTGATTGGCTATTTGATCTTGATTTAGTTACCAACTGTTTTAACAAGTCTTGTGAGAATGTTTCAGGATCTGCAGAAAATTTAAATACAGGTGATCCTGATCCAAGATTTGAGCTAGGAAGACCTTCAACTCATACATCTTCAGCTCCAGTTGGAACTACTTCAGCAAATGAGGTTTCTATCAACACTACAATGACAAACTCAGCTGATACATCTGGGGTGCCTTCAAATTCCAGCTCAAAGGCTCCATAACCAGATAAAGATACCTCAATTGTGAAAGACAACAATGGTGATGGTGAAAGTGATCAAGAATTCCTTGATGCTAATAACCACACCATAGATGACAACATCAATGATGTCACACACTCATTGGATCAAGTCAATCTTGATAAATGTGGTGATGTGGAGGGTGAATCATCTATGCCAGATCTAAATTTCTCAAATTTAGATCATTCTCAGCAACTTGCTGTGATCCCTCAGCTTAGGATCCACAAGTCTCGCCCCACCACAAACATCATTGGAGATGTTGTCACAGGGGTAAGAACAAGAGGACAAACCCATGAAGAAAATGTTTGTCTTCACTCTTGTTTCTTATCCCAGATAGAGCCAAAGAAAGTTGATGAGGCTCTAAAGGATGGAAGTTGGGTTGAAGCTATGCAACAAGAGTCGCTTCAATTCAAAAGGCAAAAAGTTTGGAACCTTTGTCCTCTTCCTCATGGGAAGACTACCATTGGAACCAAATGGGTGTTTAGGAATAAGAAGGATGATAGAGGCATTATCATCAAGAATAAGGCTAGACTAGTTGTTCAAGGATACACACAAGAAGAAGGGATTGACTACACTGATGTTTTTGCTCCTGTAGCAAGACTAGAAGCTGTTAGGATATTCCTGGCATTTGCTGCATCGAAGAACTTCAAGGTCTTTCAACTTGATGTGAAGTGTGCTTTTCTATATGGAGTGATTAGTGAAGAGGTGTATGTCAAACAGCCACCTGGTTTTGTAGACCCTGATCATCCTGATTATGTCTACAAGCTTGACAAAGCTCTTTATGGGCTGCATCAGGCACTCAGGAAGTGGTATGAGACATTGTCTGAGTATCTTTGCAAACATGGATACAGGAGAGGTACTATAGATGGAACTCTTTTCATCAAAGGACAGGGAAATGACATATTGCTAGTTCAAGTTTATGTGGATGACATCATCTTTGGTTCAACTAATCCAAAGCTCTTCAAAGACTTTGAGAAGCTGATGAAAGACAGATTTGAAATGAGTGCAATGGGAGAACTCAATTTCTTTCTGGGAATTCAAGTGAAGCAAGTTGAAGATGGTATCTTCATAAGTCAGTCAAAGTATGTTCAGGACATACTCAAGAGGTTCAACATGACTGATTGTAAGATTGCTAAGACACCTATAGCCAGAAACCACTCCCTTGGACCTGATCTTGAGGGGGAGTGTTTAGATGAACACTTATGCAAGGCTATGATTGGGTCTCTTATGTATCTTACTGCTAGCAGGCCTGATATCATGTTTGCTACATGTATTGGTGCAAGATATCAAGCCAACCCTAAGATGTCTCACCTCATCACTGTCAAAAGGATTCTAAGATACCTCAAAGGTGCTTCAACACTTGGTTTATGGTATCCAAAGAATCCTAACTTCAATCTGTATGCTTATACAGATAGTGATTATGGTGGTTGCAATATGACTGCAAAGTCTACATCTGGGGGATGTCAATTCCTTGGTGGAAGCGTTGTCTCATGGCAATGCAAGAAACAATCTTGTGTGTCTGCATCAACTGCTAAGGCTGAATACATTGCTGCTGCATGTTGCTGTGCTCAAGTGCTTTGGATTCAAAATCAGATGTTGTACTATGGATTTAACTTCAAGGAGACTCCCATTCACATAGACAACAATAGTGCTATCTCTATCACAGAGAACCCTGTGCAGCACTCAAGGACCAAACACATCAATATCAGGTATCATTTAATAAGAGATAACTATGAAAAGGGATTAATTAAACTAGTCAAAGTTCATACAGATGAACAATATGTTGATCTGTTTACAAAAGCTTTGATGAACAGAGATTTAAATATCTAATATCAGCTATTGGGATGATTAACTTTGAGTAGATCTTTTCTTAAAACTAATTCTACTTATTTCTTAAAATATGTGTGTCCTAAGTTGTCTAGTTCATCACTTTCATAAGCTCATGTTTTCTTTGGATAAAAAAAATCCTTTCTGAAGATTTTCCATAGATTCTTGAAAATTTTCTGATCCTTCGGAAGATATATATTTACCTTCGGAAGCAAATCATGTCTTTAAAATAAATAACTGTCTAAGAAATTTTACCTTCGGAAGAGGTTTTCAATCCATCTTCCGAAGCTTAAATACTTGTCTCAGACACTTATTTGTTTTCAGGGACCATTTTCTTCCGAAGCAAAACTAACTCTCGGAAGCTTTGTTGTTTTATATACAAAGCATTCAAGTTTTTATTTCTCTTCCGAAGCAAAATTTTCAAGATTCTCAAGAAATTCTTCCGAAGTCATTTTAGCTTCGGAAGCTTTTTCATTAAAACTTCCGAAGATAATTTACCTTCGGAAGCTTTTCGAATTCCAAGAAAACTACTTTTTGAGCAAAAGTAAACTACATTTTCAGAGGTGGGACCGACTTTCGGATTTCAAAGTTTATCCTCTTTTATTAACTTTGGTTCAAATCCTTTTCACATAAATACCCAACGGTTCCCCCTCTCCCTCACTATCTTCTTCAATTCTACTATTCCTCAAACCTAATTCCCAAACCGCCTTTGCTTTTCATCTTTCTTCATCTTTAAGCTTCTAAAATGGCCAACCTTAACCGCAGAAACAACCAAGATTTCTCCATGCAACTTCACAGGCAACACAACCATGTTGCTCTGTTAAGCTCTGAGAAAGATGATAGTTTCTCAGAGATTTGCCATTTCTTAGCTTTATCAAATTACTTCACCTCCCTAACCATTGATCCTACTCTCTATGAGGATCATCTGCTTGAATTTTGGAAGACCTGCCAAGAGGTCATCATGGATGGGGAGAAGGCACTGTCTGCCACAGTGCAAGGGAGGACAATCTTCATCACTCCGGCCATCATCAACACTCACTTGCAGCTGGATGATGAAGAAGGTGAGTTGTCCTTCCCAAAGGAAGCTGTCAATCATTCCTTTGAGCAGATAGGCTATGAGGGAGATTTCTCTGTAAAGACCTTCAAGAAAGGGAAGGTCTCATCCCAGTGGAAATACCTACTCCATGTGGTTATCCACAGCTTGTCAAACAAGCATGGAGGGTGGGACCAGATTCCTGAGGATCTCTCCTTCATGGTGCATGGAATGGTTCAAGGGGTCAAGTTCAGGTACTCTCAATTTGTCTATACAAATTTGCTTGCTAACTTGGACTTCTTAGAGTATTGTATCTTTCATAGATATGTTCAACACATTCTCATCTGTGAACTGGGCTCACAGTTGAGGGAAACAGATAATATTCTTAAATTGGGACAGATGAAGACCGGCATCTTTAAAATCATGAAGAAGCCAACTGTAGGCTTCTCAAGGGTAGAAACAGCTCTTGTCCCCAAAATGTTAGAGCTCATTGCTCAAGGTGACAACCTAGCAACACAAGCTAGTGTTGAACCCACACCTTCTACCTCTCTACCACCAAAAAGGCCTCAAGTCATCCTCACCTACCAAAGAAAAACCAAACAAACCCATGCTCAAGCTATTGAGTCTGTGCAGGTCCCCATATACTCACCAATACAGGAGGAAGTGGACACTAGAGCTCCCACTTCCTCTGAGGAGAAAACCACTCCCATCTCTTCAACAATCAGGGCTGAGGTTCCTCATGCTCACCCTGATGAGCTCACAAGCCCAACGGCCTTAAGCCTTCACTCTGAGTCTCAACACTCAAGTGAACAACCTTCAGGGGACAGTTACCATCCCCAGCCTTTAGATCTAAATCAACCCATTCCCAACCTTTCATTCTATACTGATGAAGACTTAGGTTTCAGTGAGGACCATGAGTCTCTCTTCTCTTCCCCTAGTCAAAGAGAGATGAGTACTCCTGAATCTCCTCAGTCTAGCCCACATCAGTCACCCACAATTAAGGTGGATACTTCTGAACCTATTCAGGATATCCATATGGAAGAGGCTCTCACTTTTGCAAGTGATTACATTATTAAGACCTCAACCTTGACAACTCAGCCCATTGACATCTCAACTGAGAATGTCAATGAGCAGAGGAAATCCAACAGCCAAGAACCTAAAGCTGGTGGTGAGAGAGAGGACT
Organism: Flaveria ramosissima; assembly: GCA_025215565.1. Taxonomy (NCBI): domain Eukaryota; kingdom Viridiplantae; phylum Streptophyta; class Magnoliopsida; order Asterales; family Asteraceae; genus Flaveria; species Flaveria ramosissima. The sequence goes on from CM046034.1 coordinate 17,037,555, forward strand.
TTGGTCCAATCATCTCATCCCCCAATGATTCTTCTGATGAAGAAGAGGGGAATCTGAGACTAAAGGTGCAAAAACTGTCAAAAACATGCTCCTATTTAGTCTCTTAGGTTAGTCACCTTGAATCTCAGGTGACTACCCTTCATAATAGGGTCAATGATCAGCAACTTGAGATATCTTATCTCAGGGAAAAACTAGCTGGGAGACCTTTAAGAAGAGTTCAACCAGGAACACAAGAACCTGTGAATGTGGTTGACCTAACCTCTAGCTCACCTATGCAAGAGGGTGATGCTACCAAAAAGGGGAAAAAAGTCATTACAGACACAGAACCTGGGAGTTCTTCAGAGAGTATGGACATTGAGGACTCACCATCCTCACTTGCGATTGTGTATACTCAGCAACTTCCTCAAGTTCACATTAATGTGGACTCTATAGACTCTATCATCAGGAGTCTCTTTGAGGAAGGTATACCAAAGGCAATGTCATCCCCACCTCAAGGAACTTCAAACTACATCATTGGGTGGAGGTATAATGCTGATAGAAGAGCCCTTATTCTTCACAGAGTTCAAGGGCAACAAGAAGTATTTGATTTTCAAACCTTGAACTACTAAGAAGGTCTTGATCTGGTCAACATGCCACTTGTCAATCCAAGCAAATCAAGACAAGCTGACAGATTAGCACTCAGAATTCAAGACAGAATTACTAAAGAGTTCAGCCTAAAAAGGAGACAAAGGCAATCAGGTAATGTCATTGGTCAACTGGATGCTGAGGCAGACCCTGAGATTAGCTTCAAAGGGAAAACCTTGGCTGAAGGCCCAGTGATAGAGCCTGAGAGCCCTGTCACATCAACAACTACTTCAGAAATTCATTCCCTCGATGAAACACCTGCTGGTGAAGGTGTCTCACAACCTCTCTCTGGCCAGAGCATGGATGCTACACCAAGCAATGAAGGCCAAACCTCTATCCACCCTGAGTCACAAAGGTCTGTGGGTGACAAAGGGAAAAGGATTTTGACTCCTGAGGAAATTGAGGAGGATGAGAGAGAGAGAGGAAGAGGAAGCTAAGGGGAGAAAGTTCCTCTGGTTCTTCAGGTTTTATGCAAGCTGCGATCAGGGCTGCCCCCAGACCAAACACTCAAGATGATGAATTGAGGGCAGTCAAGATTACTTACCTACAGACCAAGAACTGTGACATAGATGAGATTATATCTCTCCCCTTAGAGCAACTAAATGAACTGGCTGACATGGAAGTGTCAAAAGAGATGAAAGAAAAAGAGGATGCAAGGCTACTTCTTCAATTCAAAGAAGAGAAGAGACAGAAAAGACTATACAAGCCTGCTCCTACTCTCTCCCCAGTTCAAGAAAGCCCTGTGCAAGAGACTATGGCATCTACACAAGAACCTCAGGTAGACAAAGAAACAGACAGACAAAACATGATCAACTACCTGAGTGCCACAGGTCTCTACCAGGCATCTGCACTTCTTCACTTGTCCTTTGAGTACATTGAGTTTGAGTATCTCAAACAGCTTGAACTTCAAGTGCTCAAAGAACAAAAGGCAACAAAAAGAAAGATGAGGGAAGAGGCTACAAAGTCAAGAGCTATCATCCAAAAGAGTATGAAAAAGTCTGCTGACAGACAAAGGATGATGAACTTCTTGAAGCTGTATGGATTCTCCGGAAGGAGACTTGGCCCTATGTCTCTATCCACAATGGATGAGCATATCAGGGTAATCAAGCAGAAGATCAAGAGTGGAGAGCTGATTGACTTATACTCTCCTCCAAGTCAAATCCCACCTAAAGTGGAGGTTAAGGTTGAACAACCTGAGACAACACAACCCGGACCTCCTGCTAAGCCTCATCAAGCTTCATCTTCTGATCCACAGCAGGGTCAAACTCCCTCTCCTCCTGAACCAGTGAGGGATGAACACCCAACTGAGAAAGACAAGGATGATCAACAAGGTGCTGCAGACCAGTCTTCTCAGTTAAAGTCCTCTAAGAGGAAGAAGAGGATGGCTTCTAAACCAAAATCTAAGAAGAAGAAGCCTGAATCATCTACCTCTACACCTCAGGCTGAGTCAGATCAACCTGAGGAAGTGCATGAAGAGGCAGCCCAATAACCTCCAATTCAAGTGGCTCCTCTTGCAGCTGAGACACCCATCTTATCCTGGACCTTCACTACTAATTCAGAGAGATGGCATGTGATCAGAGATCAAGGTGTTGAGAATATCTATACATGGCAAGACATAATCAACTTACCTCTGCATGATCTCTTTGAGATGAGAAGATATTATGAGAGTCTGAATGATCCTGACCATCTAATAAAGAAGGGTATGGTCATCATTGTGCTGAAGACTACAAACATCTGAAGATCTTCTAAATGTTTTGGTAGCATCAGCCTAGGGGGAGTTTGTAAGGATTCCTATAAGTCTGATGCAGCCAAAACATCCAAAGTCTCTCTACAAGCATGCACTAAAGAACTGAAGTAGAAATGCTTCGGAAGTTTTACACCATGCACTAGAAATATTCTAAGTGTAAAATCTTCCGAAGCCAAGACCAATATCTTCCGAAGCCAAAAGTGAAGTCTTCCGAAGCTTCAAAGACAAAGTCTTCCGAAGCCACTTAGTGAAGACAGATTTCTTCCGAAGACTTTTAGAGATATGCCTTTATCTAATGTACTTTACCATAAAGCTGGACCACCTTTCCGCTGCAACTCTGTAAAGTCACCAACTTACATGAGTTGGTGAAAGCTCCATGCTTTTGGTAACTGTACATTGAGGTCTTGAGTCCATGCTTTCTACTTTATGTACTTTTATCCTTTTTGTAATATATTAGGATGTGAGCTATGACATGTCATAGTCACAAGTCAAAAGGCAGATATGCCTTTTGATTCTACAATTGAATTTGTTTGTGTCTAGACAATTGTATCCAGCTGGCTTTCAAAGTATAGCTGGCTATAGGTTGTAGTATAAGTATTCCATGTTCTTGTATCTTTCTTTATGCTTTGTAACACTTGTAATATAACTTGAGAAAGCAATATACTGCATCCTTGAAACCCAATCTCTTGTGTTCTCTTGTTCTGTCTCTTACTTATTACTTGTGTTCTTAGTATCATTCTTGTGGTTAATCCAGTTTACTGTTTGATTAAAGTTTGGTTAATCTCCTCTTTGTGTTGTTGTGTCGTAAGTGACCACCCTTCACCGGTCCTGCAAGAAGGATTATGACTTTGAGGAGGAAGTGCATGAAATAGCTGAGGAGGTAAGCTTGAGAAAGAAAGGAGATCAAAGAAGAAAGCTGATGTGGGAGAGACTGAGAGAAGGACTAAACAGAGACATTAATCTTTTAATGAGACCTCAAGGAGATAGGAGAGAGCCGGATTAGATGAGGATGTGATTAGAAACCTCAACACCTCTCTAGCCAATGAGTTAAGCATGATTAAGACAAAACTTACCAATCAATAGATGAGGGAAAGACAGAAGGATGAAGTGATTGATGGTATGACCAGAATGGTGATAGATCAGAATAAACTGATTAAGAGATTGTTTGAGGAGGTGAATGAACTAAAGGTTGCAGCCGGCCTGCACAATCAGCTAACTCAACCTGAGTTAGATGATTTGACTAATACTTTTAAGTACCCATTTCTAAATATGGGTACATCTTCCCGGGCAGGAGAGGGCACATCTGGTGCAGCAACTGAAGAAGTGGGAGGTTCTGGTGTGAGGAAGGAGACTGAAAATATGGAAAATGTTGAGGAGATATTTGAAGCTGGATTCGTTAACATGCAGTTTGATTTTGAAAAGGATTTGGTTGGTTAAGAGGTGATAATAGAGAAATATGTTAAAAAGGATGCTGAGAAAGGGAAGGGGCTAATTGATGAAGAAGAAGATGATGAGCAACTGGTTGATTATGATTCAGAACCAAAATACTATGAGGTTGATGAGAGGCCCCTAACCTATGTTGCCAAGAAGGGAGACAAGGATGGAGATGTGTTTGAAATGGCCAAAGATGAATGGTTTGTCAAGGAGAAAGAGCCTGAAGAGCTGACTCCCCTATTCCAAAACATGGAAGGGTTGAGCAAGAAGGAAGCAAACAAGAGGATTATTAGTTGGTGTTATAACCCCGGCCTCAAAATGTTTATGATCAAGAGGAAAGGGGGAAGTATAACTTATATGCACAAGAGGAAGGCTTTCAAAACGTTACCCAAATGGGATTTGAGGAGGTTGGCAGTGCTGCCATTACTAAACGCTCATCTAAGTGAAAGAGCCTCGTTGCTTGAGAAGGAGATAAAGAATGGACTGAATGACAACTTTGAGTCATTCGATTCATGAAGGCTGAGAGGAGAAGATCCAAGAAGGATAAAGATTGGGATATAGGAAAGGGAAAGATTGTGCTAAGGTGAAAGCCCCAAAGACAGTGAATAGGATTAGACTGGCAGATCGCCTCCCCCAGAAACTGCAAAACTTTGAGAAGTGGTTCTACGATAACAATACGGGGGAGGCGGTGATCAAGGTAAAGAATGGGAATAAGCTTAGAGTATTTGATCCTATGGAGCTGTTTAGTTTCTGTGATGAAGACCTGCTAGTTCTTTGCGAGAATCATATTAAAGCAGGTGCAGGTGATGAGATGAGAAAGGAAGCCAGTCTGTTTATGACCGTGGCCAATAAAGTAAGAGCAGTGAGAGCAGAAGTGTGAGAGATAGCTGAGAATGTAAGAGCTAAAGATGATTTAAACATGGATGTCCGGGATTTGGCTAGACAGTTTGAGCAAGCTAGTGCTCATCCCGAAGGAGCTAATGAAGCTGGAGGTGACCAGAGTGAATCATTTGTTGAAGCTCCTAAGGAGGTTGCTGCAGGAGCTGTAGAGGACACATCAGAGGCAGCGGGGGAGACTGGAGCTGACCAGGGAGAATCTATGTCTGAAGCCCCCAGGAAAGAAGCTGCAGGAATAGATATAGATACATCAGAAGCAACGTCAAATCAAGGCAATTGAAGGCGGTGAGATCCAACCTAGGGGGAGTATTGAAGATCAAGTATAGGTTGGACTCACCTTAGTTTAGTTTAGATTATGCTTATATTACTTTGTAATAGGTTTAATGTTAGTTACTTTTAAATGTAGTTCATTTTGTCTAGTTTTGTAGTCCAGCAAAACTATGAACGAAACTATAGTTTCGCTCATAGTCAGCTATTGTAGTTCACCCGGCGAAACTGTTGTTTCTGCCGGGCGAAACTATAGTTTCGGCAGTACAGTTTCGCTGCCAGCGAAACTGTCTGCGAAATTAAGACTGCTATATGTAGATTTTGATCATTTTCATTGTTGGGTAATCCTAGCAAAACCCTAATCGTTTATCATTGTTGCTAGTGACCTTTGTAAGCCGTATTATCACAGAAATACATTTGTGCTTTGTTATTATTTGTGTTGTTCATTATTGTTCTTATTTTGATACACTTGTGATTCTTCTCAATCTTCTTCATCTTAGTTGTCTATTGTTTGTATTTGATATTGAATGATTCAACAACTCATTTGTACTGCAAATCAATCAAATGGACCAACAAAGCATTTCCGAAGGTAATCTTCTTCCGAAGGCAATTTTACTTCCGAAGGTAAGATTCTTACTTCCGAGAGTGAAAATTGCTTACAGAATGGAGAATTTTATAAGCTTCGGTAGTAGATTTGATATGTAACCAATCGCTTCTTCCGAGACTAAAAACTCTTCCGAGAAGAAGATTATCCTGTGAAGAATTTTGCTTTGGAAGATATGTAAAACATCTTCCGAGGGTTAATTCCTCTTCGGAAGAATTTATACTTATTGAAATTTCAGAAAAGGACTTTTTGTAACAAGGCTTAGATTGTTTTGACATAAGACTTTACGCATTAAAAGGTTTTCAGAGGATATAGACTAATCAATGTTTATCATCCCAATAGCTGTAATGAGATACTTGAATCTTTGTTCATCAAAAGTTTTCGTGAACAAGTCAGCATATTGTTCATTTGAGTCAACTTTGATTAGTTTAATCAGATTTTTCTCATGAATATCTCTAATGAAATGATACCTGATATCAATATGCTTTGTCTTGGAGTGCTTCACTGGATTTTTAGTAATGGAGATAGCATTATTGTTGTCAATGTGGATAGGAGTACTCATGAAGTTGTAACCGTAGGCTATCATCTGGTTCTGAATCCACAGCAGCTGAGCACAGCAACTAGCAGCAGCAATGTACTCAGCTTCAGCAGTAGATGTTGAAACACAAGAATGCTTCTTGCATTGCAATGAGATGATCCTTCCACCAAGAAATTGACATCCACCTGATGTTGATTTCTTGTTGATATTACAGCCACCATAGTCACTGTCAGAGTAGCCGTAGAGATTGAAATTGATGTTCCTTGGATACCAGAGATCTAATTTAGGTGCTCCTTTGAGGTATCTGAGGATTCTCTTGGTAGCAACTAGGTGAGACACCTTTGGAGGAGAAGCCTGATATCTTGCACAAATGCAAGTTAAAAACATGATATCAGGTCTACTTGTTATGAGATACATCAGAGAACCAATAATTGCCCTATACTAATGTTGATCAGTATCATCCCCCTCAGAGTTAGGACAGAGATTATGGTTTCTGGGTATAGGTGTTTTTGTTGGCTTACAATCTTTCATATCAAATCTTTCTAAGATGTCATTGACATACTTAGATTGATTGATGAAAAACCCTTCCTTTATTTGCTTCACATGAATTCCAAGGAAAAGTCCATTTTTCCCATGGAACTCATCTCAAACTTCTTCTTCATAATGCTCTCAAAGTCTTACACATTTGGTCATTCGAGGAACCAAATATGATGTCATCAACATACACTTGAACGAGCAAGATGTCCTTTCCAGACTTCCTTATGAAAAAGGTCTTGTCAATGGTACCTCTAGTGTAACCATTCTTTAGGAGAAACTGAGACAATGTCTCATACCACAGCCTAGGTGCTTGGTGCAGCCCATATAGAGCTTTATCCGATTTGCACACATAGTTGGGGTGTTGTGGGTCTTCAAATCCAGGAGGCTGGCACACATAGACTTCCCTATCTATATCCCTATATAGAAAGGCACACTTGACATCAAGCTGGTAGACAGTAAAATTCTTGGATGCAGCATAAGCAAGGAAGATCCTAACTGCCTCAAGTCTTGCAACAGGTGCAAAGACATCACTATAATTGATTCCCTCCTCTTAAGTGTATCCTTGAACTATCAGTCTTGCCTTATTCTTGATTATCAAGCCTCTATCATCTCTCTTGTTTCTAAAAACCCATTTGGTGCCTATAGGTACTTGACCAGATGGTAGCGGACTTAGGTTCCAAACCTTTTGTCTCTTGAATTGAAGCATTCCCTCTTGCATTGAATCAACCCATCTATTATCTTTCAAGGCATCTTCTACCTTCTTGGGTTCCATCTAGGATAAAAAGCATGAGTACAAGCAGACATTCTTATTGTGAGTTTGTCCTCTTGTTCTCACTCCTTCAGAGACTTCCCCTATGATGTTCTCAGCTAGATGAGTGTTATGAATCCTAAGTCTAGGAATTACCTCCAATTGCAAAGATAGATCCAGATTGGACATATTTTGCTCAGGAGATTGAACACTTGGTCAAGCTGCTGTTTCAAACTCATTCAATGAGGACGATTGAATGAATGAGAAATATCATCATCGTTTGTTGGCTGTAAAGCAGCATTTACAGTTGCATGTTCCTTCAAGATGCTACTTCCATCGGCTTTGCTACTTCCATCGGCTTGGTGTTGTTCAGTGTCACCTGATGAGATTTGAAGGTCAACAGGTGGATCACTGGTTGAAACTCCACTATCCCTTGAGATAGTCATGCTATCAGATCTACCAATAGTGGGAGATTGGTTTGTTGCAGCTCTTGGAGAACTTGGAATAGGCCTAGGAAGCTCAAACAGTTGGTCTTCATCAGAGTCACTTTGAGTACTTGTTCCAGTTGAAACATTCTCACAAGAGGATTTAGAATAGTTTGGAAACAATTCTAGATCAAAGATATGATCAGGACCATTCCCCCTAACACAAGGAGTGTGCTCATTAACTACAATGTTGAAAGACTCCTCAAATTGTTTATTTTTGATGTTGTAAACTCTATAAGCTTTAGAGTTAGAAGAATATCCAACAAAGATAGCATCATCCGAATTTTCAGCAAATTTTGCCAAATCGTCTTCTGTGTTAAGTATGGTACACCTGCTTCCAAAGGACCTTAGAAAGCCAATGAATGGTGGCCTCTTGTTCCATAGCTCATAAGGGGTCTTTCGATGTGGCTTAACTACAAGAACCCAGTTCTGCACATAGCATGCAGTGCTGACTGCCTCTGCCCAGAATGTTAGAGGTAGCTTTGAATCAGCTAACATGGTCCAAGCAGCCTCAATAAGTGTACTGTTCCTCCTCTCAGCAACACCATTTTGTTGAGAAGTTCTAGGAGCACTATATAGTCTGGAAATCCCTTTTGGGTTACAGAATGAGTCAAGAACTTGATTCTTAAACTCAGTCCCTTGATCACTTTCTAATTATTTCAACCTTGTGATCAATTTTATTTTCTATTTTAAGAATAAAAGATTTTAAAGTTTTAGCAGTTTCATCTTTAGTTCTAAAAAAAATACCCATGTAAATCTTGTAAAATCATCAAACAATATGATTTCCTTCCAATGCTCATTATACTTGTGGGACCAAATAGATCATTGTGCAATAAGTGTAATGGAGTGGTGATAGAGTTAACAACTTTGGATTTATGAGATGTCCTGTGTTGCTTCCTTTTCAGGCATGCAACACAGTTATCTTTGCAGAAAAATTTTTTTTAGGAAAACCATGTACCAAGTTATTTTTAGCTAATTTACTCATTGTTTTAAAATTCACATGACACATTTGTTTATGCCATAGTGTTGACTCATCACCATCAGCTTTGGAAGGAAAGCATGACACTTTACCCATTGGGGAAGCATTTTTCATATCAAGCTTGTATATATCTCCTTTCTTGGACGATCTAAGAAGCACCAATTTCTAAGCAATTGTCATCCCGGGCTTGAGGATAATGCACTCATGTTCTGTGAAGAGCATTTGATGCTTTTGATCACAAAACTGAGAAACACTTAACAGGTTATGTTCAAGCTGTTTGACAAAGTAAACTTTGTCAACTTTTAATTTTCCGTTGGATATACTTCCTCTTCCAGAAATATATCCTCCGGCCTCACCTCCAAACTGGACAAGACCTCCATCAAAATGTTGGAATTGTTGAAGGAGAGATATGTTCCCTGTCATGTGCCTAGCGCATCCACTATCCACAATCCATACATTGTTATTCTTGTCATATGGATGTCCCTGCACATAAGATGAGATGATTAGTTTTGATTGGAAACCCAAGCCTTGTTGGTCTTGGGTTCTTCCAATGATAGTGACATAATTGAACCAAAGTTTATGCATGGGGGTTCAATGGATGTCTTTGAAGAAGAGGTTTGGGCTGCAGCATCTTCCTTGATCTTCCATTCCATCCCTTGGTTGATCATAGAGGATGAGCTTGTTGAAGCTTGTGCAGCTTGGCATTCTTTCGAAGCTTCTTTCTTTTTGGAAGAAACCTTCACCATCTTTTCTTCCGAAGTAGTCTTCTTCTGGGATGGTTTCAAGGGAACTCTTTTGTTCTTTTGAGTCTTGACATCTTTAACTTTTGAAGCCATTTTCCCTTCGGAAGAAGGACTTTCTTCCGAAAGTAACCTTGCTTCGGCAACAAACTTTCCCTTTTTCATCACTTGAACCATCTGATAAGGTCCAAATGAGAAACCTTTCCTGACTCCTTCTCTTTTAACATTGTTTGCATAATGTGTGCTAGCAGGATTGTAGTAACAATCTTTGGCCATGTGGTTTTGTAGACCACACATTATGCATGCAATGTTAATCTTCTGGGAACTTGAGGATTGTTGTTTCTTATTCTTCTTTTCTTCATCAGCAATCTTTCCCTTTAACTTCTGATCCTTTGGTAGGGCAGAAGTGCTGGTACTATACCCCTTTCCTGAATCAGAGTTACCTACCACCTGGAATCCAGCTAAGATGAATACACCCTTTTGCTTTGGGTCTATTTTCAGCTTTGACTCAGCAACTTTCTTGGCAGTTTTTCTGGCTGCCTTAGCTCTGATTCTTCTGGTTTTGGTGGTCAGGGGTTGATCATCATCGGCAGGAGTGGGTAAAATTACCTGGTTCTTCCCTGTGATGGTCTCCATAGTTGCATCACTCTTTGACTCATGAGAAGGTGGGTCAGCAGATCAAACCTCTTGCTCTTCAATACCACACCTTGGTTGTCTAATAGACTCATAAGAATATGATGGAGCAATTTCATTGGCTTGGATGATGCAAGAATGGCTTGGAAGTTTTGCTCAGAAATAGCATGCTTCCTGGCTTGAGCCTCAGCTGTGACAAGCTGGGCTTGAGCCTCAGACAATTTGGATATTAAATCCTTGATTTGAGTCTTATAGTTTGTATGTTCATGTTTTAATAAGGACACAGTTTTCTCTAACTCCTCAATTTTCTTTCGATAGTCAGATTCAGCCCTTTTAAAATCAGATTTTAAAACATTTAATGACTCAATATCGGATTTAATCTCTATATTATAGTCCTGATATAACTTAACCTTAGCAATACAAGGTGGAGTACAGAGATGTTCATATATCTTATTGTCATCTGTTCCAGCCATAAGTGCTTGAGGAGGAGTCACATCTTGTACCATAAAGCTCCAGTCAACTTCTTGAGCCATGGCAGCTGTCTCAGTTGACTTTCGAGTAGCCTTTGGTGTAGAGGGATGTGTGGAGGTCTGTGGGGTTCCCGGATTTGACTTGGGAGTGTAACGCCCGGAATAAAGTTGAAACGAGCCAATTAATAATAATGGGCTTACCCGGGATTATTTGAAGAAAATAAGCGAGGAATATGGTATGGACCGAGTAGACCTCGCGGGTTATTTGTTCGGCGAGGTTAAGGTCCCGGGAATGGCCGGTATATATAAGCGGATCAGCTTGAGCCACTCTCATTTGCAACTCAACACCCAACTTCTAGAGAGAGAGTGTAGAGAGAGAAAGTGGAGAGAAAGTGGTGATTCAAGGCTCGGTTGATCAAGAGATTGAAGATCGGTGTTCGTGGGCATCCAAACAACGAGAAAAGACCAAGAATCTAGGTAAGAAACATCGTTTAATCGTTCCTTTTGATGTAAACCCGGATTCTAGGGCTTGGGGTTTTTGAAAGTGGCAAAGAATTGCCCAAAACACACGTTTTTGTATAGAACACCCGCTTATCATCCTCAGACGGATGGTCAGTCAGAAAGGACTATTCAGACGCTTGAGGATATGCTTCGTGCATGCGTCATTGATTTTGGAGAAGTTGGGACGACCACTTACCGTTAGCTGAGTTCTCATATAACAATAGCTACCATGCTAGCATTGGCATGCCCCCTTATGAGATGTTATACGGTAGGAGGTGTACAACACCCGCTTGTTGGGGTGATATTGGCCATAAAGAGTTAGGGAGTGTCGAAGTGGTCGAGGCTACGACTGAGAAGCTGGAAAGGATCAAAGCCTTTATGAAGGCAGTTAAGAATAGGCAAAAGTCGTATGCCGACAAACGGTGTAGACTGATTGAGTTCCAGGTGGGTGACAAGGTTATGTTGAAAGTCTTACCTTGGAAAGGTATCATTCGGTTTAGAAAGCGGGGCAAGTTGAGCCCGAGATACATAGGGCCTTTCCGAATCATTGCTCGAGTAGGAGAGGTGGATTATAGATTGGAGTTGCCCAGTGAGTTAAGTGGAATTCATCCGACATTCCATGTATCTCACTTAAGAAAGTGCTTAGCTGAGAAGGATATGGTGTTGCCACTGGAGGATATTGAAGTGGATGAACGGCTCAATTATGTGGAGCAACCAGTGGCGATCATCGATCGCAAAGAGAATAGGCTAAGGAATAAGGTGGTTCCCTTGGTGCGTGTACAGTGGAAGCACATGAAGGGATCAGATACCACTTGGGAAGTTGAGGAGGAGATGAGGCAGCATTACCCTCAACTATTCAGTGACTAACAGGTTTCAAGGACGAAACCTAAATAAGGGGGTGGACTTGTAAGCCCGGAATAAAGTCGAAACGAGCCAATAAATAATAATGGGCTTAGCCGGGATTATTTGAAGAAAATAAGCGAGGAATGTGGTATAGACTGAGTAGACCTCGCGGGTTATGTGTTCCGCAAGGTTAAGGTCTCGGGAACGCTTGGTATATATAAGCGGATCAGCTTGAGCCACTCTCATTTGCAACTCAACACCCAACTTCTAGAGAGAGAGTGTAGAGAGAGAAAGTGGAGAGAAAGTGGTGATTCAAGGCTCGGTTGATCAACAGATTAAAGATCGGTGTTCGTGGGCATCCAAACAACGAGAAAAGACCAAGAATCTAGGTAAGAAACATCGTTTAATTGTTCCTTTTGATGTAAACCCAGATTCTAGGGCTTGGGGTTTTTGAAAGTGGAAAAAATCGCCCAAAACTCACGTTTTTATGTAAGAAAACATGTAAGAAGCTTAGATATAGCTTATTGGGTGATAAACGAAGGATTTGGGTGTAAAAGATTGAAGTTTTGGGTCAAAAATGGGTTAGTTCGTAATTTCAGCCCGTTCTGCGAAACTGGGTGTTCATCCAGTGAAATTATGTAGTCATCCAGTGAAACTATGGATCTTCCTGCGAAACTATAGTTTCGCAGGTAGTTTCGCAGACTTGGTTTTCCAAAGAAAGTTGGGCGAAATTGGTAGCGAAACTGGCATCGAAGATTCCAGCGAAACTGCCAGCGAAGCTGCTTGTGAAACTAGCAGCGAAACTGCTGATCTTGTAGTGAAATTAGCAGCGAAATTAGGTAGAAATTAACTCCTTTGAGTGTTAACCTATCTGCAGATTGTGTAGTGCGACCCTTGCTTAGAAAGCTTGATTGAGAAGCTACTCATCGAGTCCAGGTGAGTTCTAGATCCTCTATTTTAAAGGTTTTGAACTAGTTTGAGGCTGGAAATGCATACTAAATATACATTTCTAAATGACCAAGATTTTAAGAGGTTTTAACAAGAAGATCGATTTTTCTATAAGGAAATGTGCTATATAAAAGTGTTAAGAAAAAAATTTCCGCGCTGACCTGGCAGCCCGGCCCCAGCCAGGGGCGTTGTCCCTTGGACCCCACTAGGGGCTGCTGCCCCTAGGACCCTGCTATCAGGGGTTGCCGCCCCGAACCCACGCTGTCCCGCAGAGGGTTGGTTATGTTCTATGATGAATTGTACTTGTTGTGTATGTGTATGGAGTGAATGATGTGTGATGATTATATGATGTTGCATGATGATGTGTGATGATGATATGTATGTTCATGTTATGCCTTCTTTATGTTTCTTATTACGTATTATTCTGTGGCTTTACGTGGGATGGTAAGAAATGAATGTAAAGTATTAAGTAATGAAAGCGGAAGCTAATGATAATGAAAGAGGAATGTAAAAGATGAATGAATGCATGCATTAATGAAAGGATGAATGTAAAGTATTGCAAGCAAATGAAAGGAGGTGCACAACTCAAAAATGATGTTAGCTCAACTGTGTGTAGTTTAGCTAACCCGTAAGGATACACACAGGGGTCTAGTCTTTGTGACTGGCTAAACGTATGGGATCCTTGTCGCTTGCCTCGATACTAGTGCCAGGCTTTGTGCGTAATGAATAGGGGTCTATTTATAGACTTCGGCCCAGTACCCGCTTCGTGCCTACGTTTGGGGTGTAGCTTATGACATTGGTCCGAATGAGAAGTAAAGGTTAATGAATGAACGAATGATAACGAGTAACGTACGATGAAATATGATAATGAAAGATAATATTAAGATTATCTATGTGTACGTATGATGCATGATCGCGAACGAAAGTAATGAACGGTTGTAAAAGGATATAAAGCATTTTATTTATAAAACTAGAACTCACTCAGCAACGCTGACTTTTTATGTATTTTCCAATTGGCAGGTAATAATTGCTGAGGATGGCACGGGCGCAGCTACTTAGCAAGTTTTTGGATGGCATCCATTTTATGATAAATGACATTTTTGTGATGTAATGCACACAATGAGATTTGTGTAACAGTTAACAATGATTGTACTGTCTTGCAAAAGTGGTCATTAATATATGAAATGGTTTTAGGTATTTCCGCTGCAATGTATTTAGCAAATTTAAAGGTATGTTTTATGTTTATGTGTGATGATTGTCCAACTGTGAGCGTCCCGGGAACGGGGCCTTACAGGGAGCCTTGCATTCCCTGGCAAAGTGACCAAGTTGGTTACAGTTGTAACATTTGGCATTGGTTTTGTCAAACCCAAATTTATTGTTGGTTGGGTTCTAGGGAAATTGCCTTCCGGTTCTCTTGAAGAACTTCTTTGCTCTATATAGGTTAATAGAGCTATTTGTTGGACTATGTCCACATATTCCACATCATGTGGGTTGAAACACTCTAGATCATCAAAGCAGTACTGATAGTCACTAGAGTGTCCATTTCCTGAGACAAAGGCATAGTTGTCATGAAAAGAACTTTGCTGAGCCTGTTGAAACCTTGGAGTCTTAGGGAATGTAATGTATGGCCCAGAAGAACAGGATGGCTACTGGGTGTATGTCAGGTACTCTTGAGGTTGGGGGGTCCTGAGCTTTCAGCAACCATTAAAGCGTTGCTAGTAGGAAGACTCAATGGTCTACTTGTCTGATGGCCTCTCTTGCTCTCCATCTCTAAACGGTATCCATCAAGGATGCCATAAAGTTTAGTCATGGTGAGGGTGTTCAGATTTTCTGTCCTCTTGATAGAGACACAGTAGAACGTACACTCACTAGAGAGTGCACTCATGAACTTTCTTGTGAGATCTCTTAGTTCAAGGGCAATTCCTACAGATTGAAGGAAGGAAATAAGATCTATATACCTGAAGTATTGCTGGTTGAGGGTCTCTCCAGCAATATAAGTGAAGTTCTCAAACTGTTGCTTCAGGGAATCCTTCTTGGAGTCATTGGAGCTAGAGTACATCTGAGCAAGTGCATCAAACAGTTCTTTGGCTGACTTGCAATGCTCAAACCCCACCATAATGGAGTTGGGTATTGCAGTCAACCGTCATAGCATTGTTATCAATGTCCAGCTTCTTCCGGTCCTCATCAGAGTAGTCTTCAACAGCTTTCTCTATCATGGCACCGTTTCAGCCTGGTGCTGCCACCTTTGGTTTGTACGGGCCATTGACAATAGATTGTCACATTTTGCTATCTTGATACCTGATGAAGCCTTCCATGTGTCTGCTCCATGATCTGAAGTTTTCAGGGGTGATGATGGGTGCTTTAGACATCGTCCCCATCTCTACTTTAGACTTTTGGTTGAGGGCCATTTTGAGTGTGGTGTAAGGAGGAGTGAAAAACAGGTTGATTTGATTGGTAAGATCTCACAATCAAAAGCCTAAAAAGCTCTGATATCAATTGTAGGATCGGTTTTTGTCACTTTAACACTTTTCTCTCAAACTCACTTGTAACACACATGGATCAGATGATGATGAAGAATCCCTTCTAAGAGTTGATAATAATATACTAAGTAGCAAAGAACACAAAGAAATAATTTTCAAGGTACTTGTATATATTACTTCTCAACTCAAAGTATTACAAGACTCTTACAAGCAAATTACAAGAGTTACAATGAGAAACTATATATACTAGATCCTACAGCCGGATATACTTAGATACCAGCTGGAAACCTACAACTAAAGCATATACTACAATGCTAAAGTTAAGGTATCTTAGATAAAATATTATCTAAGATATGGTAGTCATGACATGTCCATGACTTACCTTTTGTCACCAACTAAAGTTGGCAACTGTACTAACTGATAAAGGTGAACAGTGGAATAAAGTATGGTCAACTACATGGCTTTTGAGAAAACGCCATGCAGTATATCAGAGGTCTGCAGCGGAGTGTCAGAGAGACCATACTTATGTCCACTGGTTCATAGTAGTGTCTTCCGAAGGTTAGTTGGCTACAAGTTCTTACGAGGCCACTTATACTTCGGAAGAGGCTACTTCTTCCGAGGCTTGAGGACTTCCTCAAATCTTCACACTTTGGAAGTTGACCTCATGATTTCTTCTAAGTTTTGAACTTTGGAAGAGAATACTTTGTCTTCGGAAGTTGGAGTTTTCCTTCGGAAGATGATCTTGCACTTTGTCTTCGGAAGAACTCCATTTCCTTCGGAAGTTCCATACTTAGCTTCGGAAGTCCTTTATTAGTTGCACCAAAATAATCTAAGTGAATTGGTTTTGGTTGCACCAGCCTTTCTAGATCCAACAGTTATGTTTTCTTTATGTTTCTTAATATGTATATTTCCATGGCTTTACGTGGTATGATTATGAAAATGAAAGTGCAGTATTATGTAACGTAAAGCGAAAGTTAATGTTAATGAAAGGAGGAACGTAAAGAATGAATGAATGCATGGATTAATGAAAGAATGAATGTAAGAAAGTCTTGCAAGAAAATGTAAGGAGGTTCACACCCAATGAAGGGTGTTAGCTCAACAGTGTGCGGGTTAGCTACCCCGGAAAGATGCACACTGGGGTCCAATCTTTGTGATTGACCATATGTATGGGACAATTGCCGCTTGCCCTAGGTACTGGAGTCAGCTTCGTGCATAATGTTCGGGGTCTATTGATAGACCTCAGGCCCAGTAACCAGCTTTGTGCATAATGTTCGAGGTATAGCACATGGCATTGGCCCGGAATGAGAAGTGAAAGATTGTGATGAATGTACTTGCCCTAGGCCCAGTAGCTAGCTTCGTGCATAATGTTCGAGGTATAGTACATGTCATTGGAAGTTAATGAGGAACGTACAAAATGTAAGAAATGTATGATAAGTATGAGAACGAATGAATGATAACGAGTAACGTACGATGAAGAATGACGATGAAAGATAATAATAAGATTATCTATTTGTAAGTATGATGCATGTTCGCGAACGAAAGTAAAGAACGATTTTAAACGAATGTAAAGTATTTATTTATAAAACTAGAACTCACTCGGCAACGCTGACTTTTATGTATTTTCCAGTTGGCAGGTGATTGTTGCGGAGAATGGCACGGGGCAGCTACTTGGCCATTTTGGATGGCATTCCTTTGTATAACTATGACGTTTTTGTGATGTAATGCAAACGATGATATTTTGTAGCAGTTAACTATGTTGTATTGTTTTGCAAAAGCAGTCATTAATATATGAAATGGTTTTAAGTTATTTCGTTGTGATGTTTTAATAAATTTAAATGTATATTTTATGTTTTATGTGCGATGAATGACCAACTATGAGCGTTCCGGGAAAGGGCCTTACAATACATGCATACATACATATATGCATACATACATGCATGCATACATACATGCATGCATACATACATGCATGCATACATACATACATACATACATACATACATACATACATACATACATGCATGCATGCATGCATGCATGCATGCATGCAAGCATGTATACATACGTACATACATACGTACATACGTACGTACGTACATACGTACGTACGTACATACGTACGTACATACGTACATACATACATACATACATACTTACGTACGTACGTACGTACGTACATACGTACGTACGTACATACGTACATACATACATACATACATACATACTTACGTACGTACGTACGTACATACGTACATACGTACATACATACATACTTACGTACGTACGTACGTACATACATACATACATACTAACAGGTTTTGTTAAAAATTATATATATATATATATATATATATATATATATATATATATATATATATATATATATGTGTGTGTGTGTATATATATATATATATATATATATATATGTGTGTGTGTGTGTATGTGTGTGTGTGTGTGTTATTAATATTATATAATGTGTGTGATAAAGATTATCAAATATATATAATTAAATAATGTATTATAATTTTTTTTCAAAATTTATTTGAAGATAATCCTTTAGCGGTTAGGATATCTCATCTAAATAGTTTAATAAAACAACAAAATTTAGAAATTTTTATTTAATTTTCTTACAAAAAAAAGAATCTCTCTAGAAAAGAAAATTAAGAAAATTAATTTGTATATGAAATATATAAAAATCAATATGGCAAAAGTAAAAAATGACAAACTCTAAGAGGTTGTTGCTACCCCTACTATCTAATCTCTTTTGTAAGTAAAAACAATTTTAGGTAAAATCTTAGAGAAAGAATCATCTTGATTTTGTCAAGATTCATGTCACAATAAGCTTTAGATCTTTTAGATAGTAAAGAATATTGCCTAGTAAAAATACATAAATATCCCCTAGTGTGCAACTCACATGTTTAATTTATATTTTACATTAAATATATATCAAATGTTAAGGTCTTTGACCATAAAAGAAAAAGAAATTAAATACTAGAAATCATATCCAAAAAATTTAAAGATTAAGGATCAAATCTCAAAATGGACTAATTATAAAATTTACTTTAATTTTTTGTACATTTGGGATTATGATGATATGACATGGTTTTTAAAAGTTGGTCATACCACCTAATAGATTTCTTATTTAAGAAGGGTTTTCAAAATAAAATCCTCGATAATGTGTTACTCAAACATATAAAATGTGTAATTAAAAACCAAAAGACTCTAGATAAAATGCAACAAACAATTATATCTTATAAGAAACAAATACAACTAGAATAACAAAAGAAAGTCACCAAGCCCTTTCTAGTGAATTGCTCAAAAAATGAAACCAACTAAAAGTCAAGATCAACTTCCAAAGAATGATATCATAAGTCGCTATTTCAAAAAAAGGGGGGGTTTTAATAAAATATCTTAATCAACAAAGAGCGTAGGATGTATCCGTAACAAGATCATCATATACTGGAGAAGATGATAAAAGATATTCTTCTAAGAGAATGACATGAACATGAATTCAATGATTTAGATCTAGGAGATGAATTTGAATTAATACTTGATAGTATCAAGAACAATGTCACTGATATTAAAGGAGGAGATCTCAGGGGAAAGATGTCAGTAATAATTGACATTAAGGGGTGTCAAAAATAAACAAAGACGTAATAATAAAAGTCTATTGTATTGTCTCTGCGAAATTTTCTCGTGCAGACCCTATAGGGGCAAATCAAATTATTATGTATCACTCTGAAGTAATTTTCCCTCTATAATCTAACAAGAACACTTGTGGGTATGTTATACTCATAACAAGGTGTTAATACGGAGATCGAAATACGACAACCCTTTTTTATCGGTTAAATGTGGAAGGCGTTACAAGGGTGTGGCTTGTACATATCCTGTATTAAACCTTAATACACGACTATGTAAATGATCAAAATCTATGTTTTCTTGGTTTTACACTATTAGGTTGGGAGAAAGAAATAATGATATTACAGCCTATGAAATGGTATATTTAATATATCTATGCTAGATTATAATACATGTAAGAACGAGGAGATTTTCTTTTTACATTAATTTCTAAGAGTTTAAGGGGGCAATATTTTCTTTTATAAATTTGACTACTTTAATTATCTTTTACGTACCAATTATGTGACTACAATTTTCAACTTTTAACCAACTCTCTTACTTTTTCTAAATGGTTATAAATTTTTCAAACTTTGATATTTTCTTAAAAATTACATACGAGTGTTTTATTCTCTTTAGGTTTTGTATGATATTGCTTTTGTTTTTTTAGTTTAATAACCTTTTAAATGTTGTGTTCCTTACTGTGTCACACGGACATCCTCTATAATATTAATATGTTTTATATATTAAAAAATAAAACAAATAATAATGAACAAACTTAATTTGGATTAGTGATGGTTCATAGGTTTAATTAAACAATTCGCGTGGGTTTGATTTGGTTGCTAGTCGCTGTTGTTATTTTGTGTGTTGAATAAACTTTTAGTATAAGTCTTCATAGCCCAAAATACAACTCCTTAAAACTACTATCTATTTAATATTTAAATTAATTCTTAACATATTTTATTTTCTTTTATAACTATATAATCTTACAAAATTACAAATATATCTTTACCACATGCTTATTTTCAGAAGAAAATATATGTAACAACCAAATTCAAACCTCCACATACAGTATTCACAAGCTTTAGAATCCATTTATATATAAGATATGCATAGTTTTTATTTTTGTATGTATTTTATTTATTACTAAATTAATTTCTTCGTAAATTTTACGATCAGATGTGAGCGAGGATCATATGACTGAAGGTTTGATCTTCAAAATAATTATAAATATGGAAAAAAATACAAATGTATGTCAACAACGTAGTTTCCAAAACTTGAGTTGAATAGATTCATGACATCCTGTTGGTTCATGGGAGATTTGACTCTCAACCACAATGATTAAAGTAACAAGTAAAATATTGATTATGGCCTCATGGGAAATTTGATTCTTAACCAGAAAGGTTGAAGCAACATGTGACTTTTGATTTTGTCATGTGAACAAACAGACTTAACCAATTAAAATCTCATTTACAACAAATTAATAAGAATAAAAATGATAGTAATATTAGAAATATATATGGGTTAAACTTGAGCCCTTTAAATACATCAAAGAAAATTATAATTTGAGTAACAATGATGATACATTCACGACTTTAAATACATAGCATATAACGTATTAACAAAAAAGAATCATTCATGGAACATTCCTACTTAATGTTAGTAACTAGGATTTTTTGCCCGTCCACTACAAGTTTAGAAAAATGCATTTTTTGTCAGCAATGTAATATGAAACTTTGATTAATGGTCACGTTTGTTCACTTCAATTTTGTCCAAAAATATGTGGGCTGAAAATTTTAGATATACTGATGACGATAATAAAAGGCTACAAAGATTTTATCAATGAAGTGCTACATATCTGACTCCCAAACAGCTAGTAAAGGTTGTGGTGCTTTTGGCTTGTATCTTCAACTATAGATCATCATTTCTTCCACATGTTCATGAATTCATTAACTTTTGACTTCAAATTTCCCCATAATGAAGCTTTCTCTCTCAACTCATTGTCTTTTTCTCCCTCCGACCTACAATACATCCAGTTAAACTTCACACACACACACACACACACACACACATATATATATATATATATATATATATATATATATATATATATATATATATATATATATATATATATATATATATATATATATATATAGAGAGAGAGAGAGAGAGAGTATATATATATATATATATAGAGAGAGAGAGAGAGAGAGAGGGATTATAAATGAAAAATGAACACCATCTTAGCATATTTTTATGCAAAACCCTTTTGAATCGATTTTATTCAAAAAGTTGAATTATTATGGAAAAAATCAACTTTTGTGATCATATTTCTGATTACAAGAACACTACTGTGTTTTAAGCAAAGGATGTGGCATACTTCAAATTTAGCTATCAATATATCAAACCTGTAACGTTTATACTGCTAACTACAAAATTTGGTAAGAAATTACAAGTATGTGCATCGTTTGGTTAAAAGGAAGCATGAAATTATTAGGTTGCCAAGAATGGTAGAGGGTCAAAGCATACGGTACAATACAAGGATATTAGATATAAAGTGTTTCAATTCATCCCAACATGACCTGATTTGACATTTTGACCCATTATCCAACACACCTGACTAAGCCATTTTACCACCAACTAAATATATACACATTTTATCTGCAGAATCACATAAACTAACACAGATTATTTTTTCAAACTTCAAGCAGAATCTAAGTGCAATTTCCAGCACTAAAACAAACATACTGTAAAATTTTAAAAGTTATTTTTGTAGTTTCCTAGTACTCCTTTAAAGTATAGTTGAAGAACGGGGGCACATGTAAAAAAAAAATATTCGATTTATATATTCAAACTAGCTGAAACATTAGTAAAATAAAATAAAAATATCATCTGTGAGAGAATCTAACTTGGCATATGCTTAAACTATCTTACAAGCAATTTCCTTCCAATGCATGAGCTAGTTGTCATAAATTGAAACTTGATATATTTAAGATCTTAGAAATATTGATGATTTGGGTTAACTTGTTTATATGTTAAAGATTAAACCTCACTAAATCAGCATGCATATGTTTTTTTGGACCAGAAGTTAGTAAAAAATCTACCAATTTGGCTTTTCCTGTAGAAGTTATTTTTACTTTTGTTACAAATAGAAATAATTTGACCATACAAATTCTTAGATTACGTAACATGACGAGTGTCTCAACTTCAGATTTAGCCATCTTAATAAGCGAATACTTCGACCATGAAGATGGATACTTTAAAAGAAATGAAGCTTTTTATTCCTAAGATCACATGGACTTAATACTTCACATCTAAACACCAACCTCATAAACATGTGAAGAATTGCATGTGTAAAGGTTAACAAAATAAAATTACTGATGATGATATATGGTACAATACAAGGATATCCACATATAATCCTATTTAAGCGGTGTCTGAATTTATCAATGTTTATATGTGTTATCGATGGTGATCCCCCAGCCACATAAATGTTATATACAAACAGAAACACGCAGACAGATAGATAGATAACATACACATAACACATTTATAATGGCATTCATCTTTAATATGCTTATAAACCATAAGAATTTTAAAACCCATTCATAAAAGAAAGCATATCAACTCTTGAGTTAGCATAAAAGAAGGTTACCTCATTATGTTTCTTATCTGGTCAGGTTGTTTTTCAACTTCTGACTCAGAATTCTTAAAGGCACAGTTATCATTTCTTGGATCCTGCTCCGGCTTCTCATCGCTTTTAGTTTCACTGTTATGAGTATCACCCTACAAACACAAGTATTAAATACAAACACGCTGGTGGCATATGCAAATAAGCAAGCAATGCAGGGGTTGAGATTCAATAACAAAAGCTTAGATATAAATAATTATATTTATTTTCAGTTGATAGTTCAGAAAATTTCTAGAACATTAGATTTCTATGAAGCATGCTTACAATATTTACCAAATGCAGTCTTGTTATGAAAACAACACTGCCACTTGCATATGTAACAGACAGTTTCTTCTACAAGTTACTTTCAAATTTCAGTGCAGCCTCATCAAAATAAGCTCTTACTTGTGAATGGGTTGACTATTTCACTTTTGATAAAAATAAGTTAGCTAAAACAAGAATGGTCCAAATGGGCCTAACAGTTTGAAGGTCACCAAAAGCCTATTCCACATGTAAATAGACTCCTCCGTCGCACTATTAATAATATATTTTGTAATCATGATTATCATGTTGATTATTTGTAAGAACTTTAACAACAATCATCAAGTTGATTATTGTAAATAGCCTTTACTGCCCGTTTCAACCCTTACACCATACAAAAAATAACCTGTTGGGCCGTTTTAACCCAACTCATTTTGGATGTTACCTAGCCTACCCGACCCAACCATCTTGCCACCCCTCATTCATAGCATAAAAGCTTGCAGAAGATGTTTACTCTTGAAATATTGTTGTCTCCGGTGTCATTTTTTTTGTACACATTGCTTCCAGATTCTAGCAGAGGATCTTCACAAAAAGCTTGGTCAATGGTTATTTGACTGTTTGACTTCTCTTGACTTCCAGATGATTTCATGGCTACTTCCTGGCTTAGAGCATCATCACCTTTAATCTGTGTTTTGTTCTCCTTGGCAGGGCCTTTCTCCACAGAAGACATTTTAGAATTATATTCCATCTCCTGAAGCATTTTCTTGATTAAATAGTAACTACCACCGACTTCTTTTTGTGCACTTGTTGGGGAAGGGAACTTTCCTAGATTCATAGCTCTGTACCTAAAAAAAATTTAAAACAATTAAATTCCAATAATGACCCTAATGCTAGCTCTTATATAGTTTTTGGGAGGATCATCTATGTCACTTCGCATGCTAGAAGTTAAAGAACACAAATGACAAAAGCTTAATAAAGTCAATGGTAGCCGTTTGAAAATATTTGTGAGAAACAAATAACTAAACTAAAACTGCGATTAAGGATTTTGTTATAGGGGTGCTAAACAGGTAATGTTCGCAGGTTGGCAGGGTCCAACCCGATCCGAGCCTGAACATTATGTCAGGCATGTCAACCCGTACACAACACAAATATTCATAGGTTAACATGAAAACGACCAATTTGACCCGAACTTTTAATTTTTTATATTTTTTTCCGCAGATTAGTACTTTCAAATTAGAGTTAATTATATGAAAGGTCCCTATAGTTAGGCCTGTTTACACTTTTGGTCCCCAGGTTTGAAAAATTATAAGATCGGTCCAATGGTTTGCCAAAACGTAACACAAATTGTCCCCAACTTAGATGGGTCGTTAACTTTTCCGTTAACTGCGTGTAAAATGACCAAATTACTCCTAACTATAAAAAAAATAAATTAATATTTATATTTAAGACTTATAATAATAATAAATGGGACCCACAATTCATCCTCAACCTCTAGCCCTAACTTAAACTAACCACCACCATTCTCACCACCACCATTCTATCATGCCAACACCAAACCAGCCCTCACCACCACTACCGGTGCACCGACGACCACCACTGTCCTGAACCCCTTCTCCTTCACGAAAAACCCCTCACCTGAAAACCCTTAGATCTCATTTGAAAACAATGCTTGTGATGGTGATATGGATTGTGCAGTTGCTTTTTCTTTAGATGGTTGGACGACGACTTCATAGCGGTTGAGGAAGACGACGACTTTGGTTGCAATGGTTGTCGTGGTTGCAATGGTTGTCGTGGTTGCGATGGTTTCGGTGATTGTTGTGGTTGAGGTATCATCAAGGATAACAGTGGAGATGGCGTTGGTAACAAGCGTCGGCGGTAACGGGGGACGACGGCGGTGGTACGGGGCGGCGGCGGTAATGTGCAGTGGTGGTGGTCTGCGATTTGGGTGGTTTGCAATTTGGGGAAGAAGAAGAAATGGTTTATGTGTGGTAGTGGCCCCCCATCTAATCATCATTTTGTGTTTATTTAATTACAAATAACTTTAATTTTATTTTTATATATTAATGTAAGGGTATTTTTGTCATTTAAAAAAATAAAAAAGTTAACGGTCCATCCAAGTTGGGGACAATTTCTGTTACGTTTTAGCAAACCATTAAACCGACCTTGTAAGTTTTCAAACTCGGGGACTAAAAGTGAAACAGACCTAACCACAGGGACCTTTCATGAAATAAACTCTTCAAATTACTATGGGGACCATTTGTGTTACGTTTTAGCAAACCATTAAACCGACCTTGTAATTTTTCAAACCCAGGGACTAAAAGTGAAAACAGACCTAGCCCGAGGGACCTTTCATGTAATAAACTCTTCAAATTACTATCTTACAACAAAAAATAAGAATGAATATAAAACAAATATATTTTAGTTATATAATCTCATGTCAATTTATATCTTTAGCTCTAAATTTTGAGGTAAAACGCACAAGAAATTATTTGACATAAAAATATATGTACAAAAATATAAACTAAAAAGATAGGTTACAAAAGGTCAATCCATGAACCCATCGGGTTAAACCCCGAGTCCTGGACACGAATAGTCTAGGTAAACAGGTTTGCTGGTTCGACCGAAAAATATAACCCAAACCCCTTTATAGTAAACCCAAACCCGCTAAAATCGTGTTAGGTTTGTGTCGTGTTAGAAACTCACGCCCTTAATTTTTTATTAGTCTGATCCTTAACATATTCTCCAAATGAATCAACTTGATCTAGGACCGTTAAGCTTACCAAGGTCTGTTTTCTAGTATCGGGTTTTTTTGGCCAAGTTCTAATCAGGGCTTAACCGTCTTGTGCAACCCTATCTATGTTCATGTATATAATAGAGCTATACGTAAAAAGGGTAATAGTGTTCAAATGCTCCTCTTAGTGGTAGAAGTAAAGTTTCAAATACAAAAATCAGACTCTAGACTTGTATCTAGGCAGTCAAAGGCACATAAGCGCAACACGGACAAAAAAACCGCATTCAACGTAAAGGTAAAAAAGAATATATGACCCATATAGAAAATTAACTATACTCCACAAGTATAATAAAACACCGAATATAACTAGGCTATTGACAATTAGATCATTTTATTGACATATAAAATAATACTACTTCCCATATATAATAAAAAACTAATATAATTAGCAATGAAAATCACCCCATTAATATCAAAATTCTAAAACCTTTTAAACTACTTATATGTAAAAAAAATATGATATGATAAATGATGAATTTGTGTTGGATTAACCTGATCTATGAGCAAAATTCAAACTAGAAAATAGAAAGCACAAACAAAAGAATAAATCCAGACAAAAAGAAAAAAGAAAACCCAAATAAGAGAAAAAAGAAAGCCCAAGACTAAGTTCATATGGCATCAACGTAGAAATGAAGAAAGAAGAAAGGAGAAGATGAGCGTTGTCGACTTTGAATACTAGGTGACCTCACCTGCTCCTGGTGAAAGAGAGGTGCCTTGAGTATGTTCAAGGTCTATGTTAGATTATAATTTCCTTATCCATATGGTTTAAAGTTAATGGGTCAAATAGGTAAATAGCCTAAAGTATGTTGTGTGTGCATTATGTATATATGTAAAGTCAATGGGCCAAGTGTGTATATGTTCTAAGATAGAAACTACCAAAACATGTATATATATGTGTGTATGTAAACAAATTGAAAAAAGTCGATCATATTGTGTTATCAAATTGAAATTCAAGTGTATTAAATATAGTGATTCAATTGTGTTCATTAAGATCTTGGGCAACAATTGGTATCAGAGCCTGGGGCTCTAATCGTTTCAAGTTTTCAATCCGTGTTTGATTGGATTTTCATCACAGTTCCGGTCGCGGGGCTTCACAGGCTGTTTGAAATCGAAAAACAGAAACATAATCGAGGATTATCATTGTATGTTGTTCATCGCAAGAAACCAAAGCCGGGGGTGTTCGGACGTAAGAGATCAGTCGCAAAAATCAGGGACTTTGGGTTGTTCATTGTTTGTTAACAGAAAACAAAATCAATATTTGTTGTCTACGTTGAAGAAGCCGATCACAGTGGGTTGATCGTTGCTACTTGCTTTAATCTTAGACATCAAAAGTTCGAATTGGTGTTAGTGTGGACTGCACAATTCAAGAAAAACAAAAAAAAAAGTGTTGATTGTTGTTCTCTTGTTTGTTGCTGAAATCCGAAACGAGAGGCGTGTTCGGTTGTGCTGTGCAGATTAGTCACGAATCAAAAGTGATTTGTGAGGCTGTTTTAATCGAATAGAAAACAGAAACAATTTCGGTATATTGTTATCTGTTCGTATATTATATTCAAAACCAACCGGGTATTGGTTTTGTTGTTTTTCAGTCGCAAATCAAGAGGGTTTGAGGCTGTTTTGTTCGCGTTTAATATAAACACAAACAAAGTGGATTGTGGTTTTTTTTTTTTTTTTGTGCGAGCAAAAGAGACAAAGGCAAAGTGCTGCTATTTGTGTGAAAACAAGAGGAAACGTGACTGACTTTTGTTTGTTTTGTTTGTCAAAAACAAAAGAAGGAAAGTCAATTATAGTGGATATTTTGACTTTTGGTTATCAAGGTTTTGTTGTGCAAGAAGTGTGCAATAAGAAATAGAATTAAAGTTTAGTTTAATTATTCTATACCTATAGAGAGGTAAGAATTGAAATTGTTATTGATTTCTTTGGAAAGTTAGATTGAACTTTCGGAATCACGTTTGGTTTTTAAAAGGAAAAACCAATTAGAAATTGTTCCTATTTGAAACTTCGCATTTTTGAAGAAAATCTAAGTTAAGATGGCAGAAGAGTCGTCATCAGGAAACGATAAAAATGCAATTGTAATACATAAAGAGGTTTGTTCATTCTCCCGATTCAAGTGTCCTATGTTGAAAACCACAAATTATCTTGTATGATCGATTCATATGAAAACCATACTTAAGGCAAATGGACTATGGGAAGTGATAGAATCTAGTGTTAATACGCAGCCTGAGGAAAAGAAAGATATGGCGGCGATTCCGTATTTATTTCAAGGACTACCTGAAGAGATGATATTACAAGTTGCAAATTGTGAAAGTTCAAAGGAGATTTGGGATGCACTTAAAACAAGGCATGTCGGTGTGGATCGAGTGTAGAAAGCACATCTTCAAGCACTCAAAACTGAGTTTGAGATGTTGAAAATGAATGAGGAAGACATTATCGATTCATTCACCGCAAAGCTCAATAGTATTGTCACAAGGGCAAGTGGTCTTGGATCAACGTTTGATCAACCAACCTTAGTACAGAAACTTTTAAGTTCTGTACCGAAAAGGTTTATTCAAATCGTTGCAACTATTGAACAGTTTGTTGATCTTGAAATGACATCTCTAGATGAGATAATTGGAAGATTGAAACCTTTGAAGAAAAGATCAATCTAATGAATGAAGGCCTGATGAACAATCAAGAAAAACTTTTGTTCACACGTCATGACAAGTCGAGTCATGGAAATCATTTTGAAAGTCGTGGACAAAGAAAATCTGATACATCACAAGGCAATTGGCGTGATAGAAAGTTTTGTCAAGAAAAAGAAGAAAAAGTTCCTTCATATGAGCAAAAGAAGAAAGATTACCCTAAAAGTCAAAGTCGACTGAAAAAGGATATTAGGGAAGTTGAATGTTATAATTGTCATGAGTTTGGACATTATGCAAGAGACGGTCCTCGAGAAAAACAAGCACAATAAGAGTCAAACTTGGTGCATGAAGACGAGGAACCAACTCTCTTGATGGCAGTTAATGAGGAAACGTCCTTTATGAAAAGGAAAACATTTTTAGGTTAAAATGGGCTATTCTATTGCTTTTCCTATGGCCCATCATTAAAAAGAAAGCCCAATTGCTGTAAAAAACCACAGTTGTAAAAACATCGGGGTTTTACTTTAACCCTAAATCAAAATCTTTTGACCCTCCCACTCTCCAGCTCCAATTCGCGACCACCAAAGACTACCGCGACCACCGCTGTTAAGGACCACCGCGACCACCCTCCGGCTTGATTACAGGTGCGAACCCCCCTCCCCCCCGCGGCCCCTCGCGGCCTGTTAAGGGCCTGCTCGAGTGCTCGGCTAGTAGGCTACAATTTTTATTATGATATGTGTTGTTACAGTCGGCTGTCCCGAATTTTATATTTTTATGATACATTTTTTTTGATCTTCTTTACTCGAATTATGATATGTTTGTTGTTAGTTACTTAGTTGTTACTTGTTACTTGTGTTGACTTGTTATGATATGTTTGTTGTTAGTTACTTAGAATTATGATATGTTTGTTACTTAGTTAGTTAGTTACTTAGAATTATGATACATTTCATTCTAATCTACTCATCTTTGGTTTTATAATTTTGATTTACATGTTGTGTGACTTGTGTTGTGTCCCATTCACTATACTTTTGTTGAATTGTTGTTAGATTGTTAGTTTATACTTTCTTTAGATTGTTAGTTATGTTCACTTGTTTATTCTTTTTTCATTTGTTAGATACTTGTTTGGATTGTCTTCTGTGTTTTTGACTTTTCGTTTGAGTTTTGACTTTGTTGAACTAGTTTAGTAGTTTAGTTAATTAGTTTACAATTCAGTGCTGTAAAAATCGGACTAGTCGGCCGATTAATCGGCGACTAGTCGGCAATCGGTGGCTCACCGATTGGATTTCCCCTAATCGGAGGGGATAATCGCTAGTCGGTGAAATTGGTCCAAATCGGGAAAAAATCGGCCATAATCGGACCTAGTCGGCTCTTAATCGGCCTTTATTCTGCATTTTTGCAGAATCCGACGAGATTCCGGCGAAGTTCAAAATTTCCGGCGAAAATTTAGAAATTCCGGCCAGATTTGTTTATATATATATAACACTAAACATATTTATAAAAATTACATATAAAAATATGTATTTATATATATAAAAATGAAAATTATATATAAAAATTCCAAACCGATTAATCTCGATTAATCCAAAGTTAATCCCGATTAATCCCTAGTCCCCACCTCGCCGCCCGACTAGCGCCTAGCGATTTTTACAACACTGTTACAGTTTACTTTGATATTAAATGTATTAAGTTTTTTTTTTCAATTCAAGTTAAATGGACGCCGATGGAGGTGAAGCGGGTGTCGATACTACAAATGCAACTTTTACCGGTGACCCGAGTAGATAATATGGAACGGTTGACCCCATAAACAAATATCGATGGACGTGCAACCTTTGTGGAAAACCAACAACCGAAGGGGTATACCGGTTAAAGCAACACTTAATTGGAGGATTTAGAAATGTCCTTAGATGTCTCAAGTGTCCCGAACATGTGCGTGAAGAGATGAAAAATTATATGTTAAAAAAGGCCAAAAATAAACAAGCAACGGACCCTACAGCTGATGATTTTGATTTGGGCGACGAGGGGGGGGAGGATGAGGAGTGTGTGGTAATGAAGGTTAAGAGAGCAGGTGATTCAAGTCAAGCATGTTCATCTAAAAAGGCAAGCAAAAAGGGCTTATCAATATGTTTTTCGCTCTTAAGCCAACAAACGATCAATGAAGTTTGTAAAAAAGAATTGAGAGGCAAGGCTTGTAGGGAGATAGGTAGATGGTTCTATGATGCCGGCATTCCTTTCCATGCCGCCACTTATGATAGCTTTAAGATTTGTTGGAAGCGGGCGTCCAATTTGGTCCGGGATTCCAAGCACCATCTATGCATGAATTGAGGGTACCATTACTTACAAAAGAAGTGGATGATACCAAGATGGAGATGGATGATCACAAAAAAGAATGGGCTATCAAAGGATGTTCTATTTTATCTGATGGTTGGCGTGATTCCACTGTTCAGAAAGATATTACAAACTTTTTGGTCAATTCTCCAAAGGGCTCAATGTTTGTGAAGTCAATAGATGCATCAGAGATTACAAAGGATGTTCATGCATTGCTTAAAATGATTGAAGAAATGGTTGATGAAACAGGAGAGGAGAATGTGGTGCAAGTGGTGATAGATATTGCATCAAATTACAAGAAGGCGGGTAAGTAACTTATTAAGCATATGATAAAATTTAGTATGTTATACTAGTATGATGTTAATTTTCTAGTTGTTCTATATAGGTAGATGCTTGGAAGCTTCAAGACGTCATTTATATTGGATGCCATGTGCTGCTCATTGTATTGATCTCATGTTAGAAAACATAGGCAAGATTCCAAAGATCAAGGAATGTTTGAAAAGTGCGATGTTTGCGAATGCCTATATATATAACCACGTTGGTCTTGTGAACATGATGAGAAGGTTCACAAATCAAAGAAATTTACATAGACCCGCGGTGACTCGTTTCGCAACATCATTCATCACTCTAGCACAAATGCACAAACAAAAAAACAATTTGAGAAAGATGATGAAAGATAGCAAGTGGGCAAATCAAGCGGGTGGGAAGAAAGTAGCATGTACTTTTCTTCAAGAAAGATTTTGGAGGAATATTGTATATGCTCTCAAGTTGAGTGAACCACTTGTTAAAGTTCTTAAAATTGTTGATGGAGATAAAAAGCCCGCCATGGGATATATATATGAATGAAAAGGGCTAAGGATGCTATTGTAACTAGTTTTTTGAATAAAAAAAAGGAGTATGCAAAAGCAATTCAAATTATTGACAAAAGGTGGGAATGTCAGCTTCATAGGCCTTTGCATGTTGCGGGTTTCTTTTTAAATCCTGAAATGTATTATGACAATGAAGAGAGAGCACACACTGGAGATATTACGGGGGTCGGGGGGTTTGATTGATTGCATTGGAAGATTAGTTCCCGATGAAAATACGCAAGACATAATCAGAAGGCAATTGGATTTATATAAAAATTTGGGAATCCAATGGCCATAAGACAAAGGAAGAAAAGATCTCCAGGTAAAAATAAATTCTAATTTCTAAGATTAGTGATAATACCAAACTATTATACTTTTTGCATTTATTTTTTGTTGTTTATTTGTTAATAGCGGATTGGTGGTCTAGCTTTGGAGGCGATGCTCCGGAGTTACAAAAGTTTGCCATTCGAATTCTTAGTCTCTCGTGTAGCGCAACGGGTTGTGAGAGAAATTGGAGTGTCTTCCAACAAGTAAGTTGTCAATTAAAAGATCCTACTAAGTACTAATAATCTTACTTTTAGTTTATTATTTAACTAAAATTAATGAATTTAACAGCTTCATACGAAGAGAAGAAACCGATTAGCCTAGAAAAGATTAAATAACCCGGTGTACAAGTAAGAGGCAACAAAACGTACCAATAACCCCTTAAAAGTACATATACAATCCCCGAAAAAAGTACATACACCAAGACAACGCTAAGGCAACTAAGGCTAAGGCAAACACAAGTATAGGAAAAAGTACTAATCTCCTATGACAAATCTAACAAGTCTACACACTCCTTTAAATGTCCATAACCTAAATCCGATGTTTCTAAGAACTCATATCCTCGCTCATGTCCTCTAAGAGGTGCAAGTCCAGCAAATCTTACCTAACCCGCTCATCGCATATTTGTTTTGGTCCGCCTTTACGACTGCTCCTTTCATTTCGAGGGTTTCCATAATCCATAGCAGAGTCAATCATTTGTTTCTTGTTCACATGTTGGAACCATCTAAACCTCCCCTCCTCTATCTTATCCAAGATACATGTCACCCCCAATTGCTCCCAAAAAGCTACGTTTCTTATCCAGGCCATCCTTTGGTAGCCACACATCCACCTCGACATCATCATCGTTACTACCTACAACACATCCATCTCAACATCATCATCGTTACTACCTACAACACATCCACCTCAACATCATCATCATTACTACCTATTCCTTTTGTGCATATGTCATCTTGAAGGTCCAACAATCGGTTCCATATATGTAGTCGGTTAAATTGTAACTCATATAAATCCTGTTTAATCTTGTTATGAACCTCTTGTCACAAAACTCCTGTGGATACTCTCAATTTGCACCAACCAGAGTGAACATGATAGGTTACATCACTGTCTCCGTGTCACCCTTGACAAATAATCCTAAATACTTAAACTTGGTTGTCTACGATACGTCAATACCACTAGGCCTCAATATTAATTTGGGTATCCTCCTTTGTGCTAATGAAGTTACGATAAAGCTACTCGGTTTTAGAGCAAGTAATTATTAAACCTTTATGTTGTAAAGCTTCCCGCCATTCCTTTATCCTCTCATTAAGGCTCAATTTACTCTCCCTTACTAACATATATAATTTGCGAAAAGCAGCACCACAGGAATGCCCTAGATTGAATAGGACAACTCATTCAAGACTACTGCAAAAAGGAATGAGCTCAACACGGATTTTCACAGAGAAGAAGTTAGCATCCCCCACACACGCGGGAACGTTTGTTTTAGCCATATCATTAGTTTCCAATTGTTTTTACAACTTCTTATAAGCTATGTCAGCTGCTACCCTCTTAGCTCCCGCTTTGCCTCTTTTGTACCTCTCCCTCAATCTCCTTTGTTCCTCCTCATCACTACACCCGGTTAAAATGTTCCTGAGACAGTATTTAGACTTTAACTTGGATATTATTGGCTGGGTGTTTATTAGTGTTCCTTTGTGTCCTTTTATGTTCATTTATGTTGTTTTGGGAATATTAACAAACGAACATAAATGAGTATGAACATGTTCCTCTTCTTAATGAATGAACACGAACAAGGAAGTCCATTCTTTCAACTGTTTTGCTTATTAAGTTTAATGAATATCATTGGTAAAGAAACATTAAATTCTTTCACAAGAACTATATGTGAGTCCCTTTGCAAGCTTTTCACTAAAGAAAATAAAATTTTCATCATATTTAGCATTTCTTTGTAGCAAAGTACATAACAAATAGAAGGTACTATTTCTTTATTGAATTCGATATTGCAGAAGCTAATTATCTCAATGTTCATTGAAAACTACAAAACAGATAGAGCATTAATAATCAATGTTTGATTTGAGCTTTTGAGGAAGGGTTGACTAATAACCAAGTGGAAATAGTAAATAGATTAATTCACCCAAGTCTAAAGATCAACATTATCATTTACAATGTCAATCTCTTGAGCAAAATAGAAGATTGTCATTGAATTATAAGGTAGTCAAAAGATACATACTTGTTAACAAATGATTCTAGCATCTCTCTTCGAACAGCACTATTTACCCTTTTCCTGATTGGTCTGTTGGAACTGATGGGAGCAACAGAAGACGTTCCAGACTGCTCAACATTTGATCCAGACACCAAATTGGATATCTCAGTAACAACTGGCATGTGGCAGCATTCAAACATCACAAATTTTACAAAATGCAAAACACAGAAAAAAAAAAAGAAAAGAACGATCATTCTACTATAACAAGAAAGCGCCATGAAGACAGCTGTTGTTTCAATAATGACATATAATCATCCAAAAATCTTGAAAGAAATTATACAGAAATACAACCAACATAACATGGGAATTCCTTAGATTTGTTAAAATTAAGGGTGATCAACTAAACAGCTATTAGCAAAAACAATTAAGATGATAAATATAATGAATACTATTTTCAATATCCTGCCACTTGGTGTCAAGAAAATATGTGGAATGGCAGTCTGTTGCTCTAGTGTATTCAAATGGCACGTTTCAACTTAAAACCATCTTTATGTGAAAGTCTTTAGAGCAAGCTCAAGATGACAGTGCATGATCAAAATACTAATGTTATGCTGGGCATCAACATTTAAAAGAACGCTGTAATAGCAGAAGAACCCAAAAACAGTATACATGGAAAGTTGTATCAATTGTAAGCATCTTTACCTGGTTTGAGCTTTAATAAAATATAAGTGTAGTGGTAAAAACATTCCTTTTTCCAAAGTAAATTGTCCTCTCAAGATTTCTACAACTAAAGCCACGTATAACGATTTTTAAATGTTTTTGATTTGTTCTTAAATAAATTGCACAAAACAAATAATAAATAAGCTTATACTTATAAAGATCCAAACTTGTGCCACACTTGAAGTAGATTGCCTAGAAACCAAACCCTATATGTTTCACACCTCAAATCGTTTTGCTAACAATCAACGTTTCTTTAACAAAGAAAATAATATTTCAAACTTGTATAGAGCTTACAAATTAATCATATTCCTATGAATCCCAAATCCAATAACCACATGCTAAACTCAAATTGATGAGCACGAAAACATACAACATGTTGAAAGGTGTGATCGAGGAGGTCAAGAGTCACCGATAACAGAAGCTTTAGAATCAAAATCATAAAAGTTTGACGAAAAATGAGAAGCAAACCTTGTCTGGAGGAAACGGTGTGTGAATGAAAGCGTCGGAGCCCTTTAAAAATCGGCATCAAGATGAAACCCTAAAAAAACAGATTCTGAAAATCAACAGCATTGCACGTATCGAAACATGTAGGAGACAATAGTAGTTGCATCTACTTCATGTATGTAAGATGCAGATGGTGAAAGAGGGCCGAGGTTTATGGTTTTGAATTTTGGGGGTTTTGCGGACGCTGTTTTGATCACCAACATATTTTCTATTTTATTTTTTTTTATACCTATTACAAAATAGTAACCCAAATTTTAAATTTTATATCTATCTATAACATCTAATAAAACAGGTTTTTTTTGTTACTTGTTTTTTTCTTAACCCATGTTTTTGTCATTTGTTTTTTTCTAGTAATTTAAATACTCATACAAATTTTTCTCTCTTATTAAAAATAAATTTTATTAATTGTTATGTTTTCTCTCTTATCTAATTTTTTTTAAATCAAACTATCTTTTTTTAAATAGATTTTATGAAGGAAATTAGAAATCATATCTTTTAATTAAAATCTAAATAACAGAATAACTAAAGTTTTATATAATATGAAATTTTCTAAAACACTAAGTTTTTTTAAACAAAATATTATAAATCGTTTGTTTTTTTTTAAATTATAAATTGGTGAAAATTTTAAAATAGTCTTATTAAAACAACCAGAATAATTAAAACTATATTATTTTAAAAACAAGATTTTTATTAAAAAAATATTTTTTAAAAAAAATCTTAAAACGAATGTTTAAAAATGAATTATTTACATAAGAAAGTTAAATAATGGTGTAATTGTTTTATTTTTTGAACTATTACGTATATATAACTTTATTTATATATTATATTACAACATTATGCTATAACTATTCATGTTTATTTCACATATATAGTTTACATTAAAATTTAATCCATGTATCTCTTCTCAAGAGTCACTCCTACTGACTGAAGAGATGCGATTAAGTCCATATACCTGAAGTATTGCTGGCTCATGGTTTCTCTAGTAATATGAGTGAAGTTTTCGAACTGTTGTTTCAAGGTATCTTTCTTGGGCTCTTTTGACTTGAAGGAATCAGAATACATCAACGTCAAAGCGTTTAAAGAGTTCTTTGGCAGTTTGATAGTCTTCAAAGCCCACCATTGTGGAGTTTGGTATGGTTGTGAGCAGAACTGTCATGGCTTTGTTATCGATGTCCATCTTCTTAAAGTCTTCATCTGAGTAATCTTTGATAGTTTTCTCTATCATAGCACCATTACCAGCTGGTGTTGCCACCTTTGGTTTGTATGGTCCATGAGTGATAGATCTCCACATTCTGTCATCTTGATACTTGATGAAACCTTCAATATGTTTACGCCAAAATCTGAAGTTATCAGGAGTGATGATAGGAGCTTTAGTCACGTTCCCATTTCAGATTCAGATGATTTCTGTTTGAGGGTCATTTTGAGTGAGGTGAGTGTATGAGTGAAAAGACAACGTGATTTGGGATGGTAAGATCGCACAATCAAGAGCCTGAAATGCTCTGATACCAATTGTAGGATCGATTATGGTCACTCAACACAAGTATTCTCTCTTGAACTCACTAAGTCACACTAGAATGATGAAGCAGAATCCTTTAAGAGTTGATAATAATATACTAAGTAAGCAAGACACAAGAAATGGTTTTCAAGATACTTGTATATATTAGTTCTCAACTCAAAGTCTACAAGACTCTTACAAGCATACTCAATGAGTTTACAATGAGAACTATATATACTACTATCTATAGCCGGTTATACTTAGATTACCAGCTGGAAATTACTACTAATCAAATACTACATTAGTAGTAGTAAGGTATCTAAGATGAAATACTATCCTATATAAGGTAGTCATGACAGGTCCATGACTTACCTTTTGTTACCAACTAAAGTTTAACTGATAAATAATTAACAGTAAATAAAGTATGGTCAACTACATGGGTGTGGGAAAACACCATGCAATATATCAGAGGTTGCAGTGGGTTGTCAGAAGAACCATAATAATATCCACTGGTTTATAGTAGGTTCTTCCGAAGGTTAACTGGCTTCAGAAGAACAAGTTCTTCCGAAGCCACATACACTTCAGAAGAGTCTACTTCTTCCGAGACTTATGCTAATCTTCAAGTCTTTATACTTCGGAAGTTATTGTCTTGAAGTTTTCCAAGTGTTTGTTTTAGAAAGATGAATTCACTTTGTCTTTGGAAGACAGAGTTTCTTTTTCGGAATTTCTACTACTTTAACCTTCGGAAGTGCAGCTTTGCCTTCGGAAGTCTTTATCAGTTGTGCCAAAAATTATTCTAAGTGTTGTTTTGGTTGCACCAGCCTTATCTATCCTAACACTTATTTTTGAGTAAACAAAGTTACTGATGTCAATTAAATGTTTATCGCGTAAAACAAAATTGTTGATGACAAATTAATTGTTTATTGAGTAAAACAAAATAATTATTGTCGATTAAATGTTTATTGAGTAAAACAAAATCATTAATGCCAATTAAATAATTGAGAAACAATCAACGTTTCATGTCACTGTTATGTAAGCATTCACTATTTTTAATTAATTTTAGGTAAAAACATAAGGGTCTGTTTGGTATGGGGTAATGGAATGCACGAAGGAATGGAATGAACGAGGGAATGGAATGGATGAGAGAATGAAATGAATCATTACATTCCATTGTCCTGTTTGGTTACCCTTTAAAAATAAATAAATCATTACTTTGTGTTGTTTGTTAACAGTATGAAAAAACGTATCAATGAAATGTAAAAGTGGTTATGATGGTGATTGTTTCCGGCGACGGTGGTTTTCGGAGGCGGCAGTGGCTGGCGGTGGTTTCCGGTGGCGGCGGCGGACGGCGGCTGACGGCGGTGGTTTCCGGCGGGGGCGGCAGACGACGGTGGTTTCCGGAGGCGGCGGCGGACGGCGGTGGTTTCCGGAGGCGCCGGTGGACGGAGGTGGTGGTTTCCGGCGCGCGGCGGCGGACGGCGGTGGTATCCGGAGGCGGCGGCGGACGGCGGTGGTTTCCGGAGGCGGCGGCGGACGGCGGTGGTTTCCGGAGGCGGCGGCGGACGGCGGTGGTTTCCGGAGGCGGCGGCGGACGGCGGTGGTTTCCGGAGGCGGCGGCGGACGGCGGTGGTTTCCGGAGGCGGCGGCGGACGGCGGTGGTTTCCGGCGGCAGCGGTGGCCGGCGGTGGTTTCCGGCGGCGGAGGTGGCCGGCGGTAGTTTCCGGTGGCCATAGTTTCCGATGGCGGAAGTGGCCAGCGGTGGTTCCCGGTGGCGGCAATGGCTTTCAGTGGTTTCCGGCGGCGGAAGTGGCCAGCGGTGGTTCGCGGTGGCAGCGATGGCTTTCGGTGGTTTCTGGCGGCGGCGGTGGCCGGCGGTAGTTTCCGGTGGCCATGGTTTCCGGCGGCGGCGGTGGCC
The DNA here is from genome assembly GCA_025215565.1 of Flaveria ramosissima. NCBI lineage: Eukaryota > Viridiplantae > Streptophyta > Magnoliopsida > Asterales > Asteraceae > Flaveria > Flaveria ramosissima. The sequence goes on from CM046034.1 coordinate 17,076,313, forward strand.
GGCGGTAGTTTCCGGTGGCCATGGTTTCCGGCGGCGGCGGTGGCCGGCGGTAGTTTCCGGTGGCCATGGTTTCCGGCGGCGGAAGTGGCCAGCGGTGGTTCCCGGTGGCGGCGATGGCTTTCGGTGGTTTCTGGCGGCGGAGGTGGACGACGGTGGTTTCATGCGGCGGCGGTGGCTGGCGGTGGTTTCCGGCGGCGGCGGCGGCGGACGGCGGTGGTTTCTGGCGGTGGCCGGCGGTGGTTTCCAGTGGCCATGGTTTCCGGCGATGGTTCCCGGTGGCGGCGATGGCTTTCGGTTGTTTCCGGCGGTGGCGGCGGGCTCCGGCGGTGGTGTTCCCGGTTGCGACGGTGGTGGTTGTTGTGGTGGGTGAGTGAGTGGTGTGGTGACTAATGATGGAAAAAGGGATGAAATGAAAAAAAAGAAGGGGGAGTGGATGAATGAATTGGAGGTAATGAAATCAACTATGTAATGGTTCATTCCATTAACTTCAACAACCAAACATGTTTTGTTCACTCATCCTTAATGGTTCATTCCATTCCGCCCCTCATTCCTGCATACCAAACGCTACCTAATAGATTTGTATTTTAATTAGTAGGCAATCATAACTTACGATGCTTCTAATTTTAATTCATATTTAGAATGTTCATGGAAAGAATATGACTTTTTTCTTGATTCTGTTTTGGTTTTTTTATTTAGTTTATTATTTTATTTTTGTTGAAGTTTTATTAATTGAATTTAACATCATCATCTAATTCATTGTTATTTTTTGTTCTATAAGATGGATGAGGTTGGAAATAGCTCTTTAACACCAAGGTTGGAGTTTATGGCTCAATCACCCGTACTTGAGTACGTAAATTATTTTCATTGTCTATGAATTGATATTGTGTGAACCTTAATTATCGTACATAAAGTACTAAGTTTAAAAAGAATATTTTTACAGGCCAGTATCGTCTAAGTATAAGCTAAAACGAAAGTATGGAGGCTATTTTTGGTTAGTTAAGAATTCATTTAGGAAACGATATTGCGTTGGCTTTAAAAAAAAGTATTAACATCGACAAATTTTCATACAAATTGGAGGATTTACTTGAAGATGTTACAAAACATTATCCGCCGGATAGGGATCTTATTTTCTCAACATGTTTTCTTGACAAACACGCCTTGGAGCAAACATTTATAGAGCTTGATTCTAATGAGAATTTCCACTTGATGCTTAGTATGTATGATATGGAGATAGAGTTAACTATTTATGTGATGACAAATAAAAATGATGACATTAATTATCATCAACATAGGTATAAACATTTCAATTTGGATGTGAATTCAATATCTTGCACATAGCCATTATAGTATTGATAATGAAATCCAATCACGGAATTACGAAGAGGATACCCGTTCACATATAAAGTAAAGTCCAACCATGAAATTAAACTCTAAATTTTAAAATGTGATGGAGTTTAAAAGTGCGCTTAATCATTACGCACTTGTAAATGAATTCGAATACTTAATCGAGAAAAGTGACCTACAACAATTCATAGCAAGGTGAGCACACCTTGAGTGCAATTGGAGAATTTATGCTTCTATCACACAAGATGGTGTCACATTCCAAATAAGTTTATAGTTTAACAAAGATTATTTTCTAATAGTCTATGTTAACAATTGTATGTGATATAAATTTTGTGTAGGTTAAGATATTCGTAGAAGCGCATTCTTGCACCCGAAGCAACAAGGGTGATAATACGCTTGAAACTCAAGGGTGGATTGCTAGTGTAGTTATTGAAAAGCTAAAATTAAATGGGGATGTCTTTGTTACATCTCAGGAAGCGGATTATGAAAACTAAAACATTGATGTATCATATCTTAAAGTTTTTAGGGGGAAAGAACAAGCTTATAGTGATATGTATGGCAAGTGGGAAGACTCATACCTGAGGATATATGATTTCAAAGAGGAACTACTAATTAGAGATCCAGGAAATATTGTTGATATTAACAATGAGACGAATGGCAACAAGAAACTATTTTTTCGTTTTTTATTTCACTAATAGCTTGCTCCAAGGGGTTTCTTGATGGTTGTTTCCCTTACATTGCTCTTGATGTTTGTCAACTAAAAGCAAAGTTCAACGGGGTACTAGTCGTCGCTACAAGTGTTGATGGTAATAATTATATTTTTCCAGTAGCCTATGGTGTACTTGAATCAGAGAATAAAAGTTCATGCATATGACTTCTTGAATTACTTAAGAGAGCAATCGATATGCCTAATGGTCTTGTTATCTTATCAGATATGCAAAAAGGTTTAGAACATTCGATCACACAAGTTTATCCTAGTGCCGAACATAGAGAGTGCATTAGGCACTTATATAGCAATTTCAAAAAAACCATTATCGTGATGAGTTTTTAAGCAAAATTTATGATGAGCTGCAAGGACCTATAGTCTTGTCGAGCATGAAAGATTATTAAATAAATTTCTGAAGTATGTAAAGATGCATTTATGTATCTTAGTGAACATCATAATAAGATATGGAGTCGTTGCAAGTTTGAAACAACATCCAAATATTATTACATTACTAATAATATTTCAGAATTATTCAATTCTTGGATGGATGAGGTGTGTTATCAACCGGTACTTGATCTTCTTGATTCTATTAGAGAAAAAAATTATGATACGATTTGAAAAAAAGAGGATTCTATAAAAATGAAAGGGCACGTAGACACCTATTACTAAAAGTTATCTTAACAAAATTTCTAAAGAAAGTATAATTTTTTTGCATACTTTAAAATTTTAACTAAATGCTAATATTTTGTTGTGTGTGGAATTTGGGGGGATATGAAGTTTTTGGAAGTGGTGAAAATCGAGCTGAAGTTAAAAAATGAGAAAACATTGGGAGTGTTATGAAATATCATGAATTATTGGATGTGATTTTTTAGAGCTTAAAGAGTAAAATTATTTACTAGTTGACTCTAAATAGTTATCTGCCAAAGAGTACATGTATTTGTAGTATAAATACTAACTCCAGGTGAATGAGAAAGATGCACCATCTTAAATAAATTCAAAAGTTATATATTTCTTATCATCTCTGTGAATCCAAGGATCGCAATCAGGAATTATCGGTGCTAATAGGAAATCAAGTTGATGTTTGCGGAATCAACATTAACCTTGTTTAATTGTTTAATAAATAAAATTCAAATATAATTAATAATGATTATGACGAACACAATGAAAAAAACACAATTAATAAGCAAACAGGATTTGATTCAAAAGTATTTCATTAAAATTGATTAATAGTTACAGATGAATAAATAATAAAAGATGTAAACAATAAATGCTTCGAACGTGTTGATGTTGATGTGACGACTGCTAAGGCTTATGTTTGTGTGAATTGATGTGACGTTTAGGTTTGCCGTTTTGTTGCTCGTGTGTTCGTCTGTGTTGTGCTTGATGTGAAACCTAGGATCCATATTTATAGGCACACGTGTTTCTGTTAAGAAAACACCGGATCTCTTGGGATTTGCACAACTGTCTTGTTGACTTGTTGACTTGTAACACTTGTATTATTTAAATACAAGTGTTTGAACTCTACAGCTTAACAGGTCTTCCGAAGGTACTTAGTTTTCCGTAGATGTTTGATCTTCAGTAGGTGCTTTATTCTTCCGAAGCTTTCATGTTCTTCCGAAGGTACTTGATCTTCCGAAGGCATTTTGTTCATCCGAAAGAGTCTTCACTTAACTCTAGAGCTGATTGTTCATCCACAGAGGATCTTCGGATGTATGTTACTTGTAAGAAGCATATCCACGGAAGAACATTTTGTTCATTTGTAGATGTTTCTTACACTTAGTCAATTTCAGTAATTGACCAAGTATTATGTTTGTACCTGCAATCATGCACAAATCAACACACATATGGGTTAACCTATATACACAATGCATACGTCAAAATAATGAATTATAATCATTCATTACAAGTATTGATTAAAGTTCTAAGCCTATACAAAATGATCTAGATCTATTGTTCCTAGATCTAACAATACTCCCCCTTAGGCTTAGACACTTCTAATCAGTTTTTCAACACTAAAAGCTCCTTCAATCTTCACACCATCTTCTTGTTGAAACAAGATACTGCATCCTTTTGATCATCGTATTTGTACTTGATCTCCATTCTGCATATCTTTTGAAGAGTCTCAAAGCTTAATCCCAAGATGTCTTCTTCAGTTGTCAGAGTTTCTACAATACTTTGATTGTGAACAATTTCAAGCTCATCTTCCTCAGTGATTATTAGTTCTGATACTTCTTCAATGTTAACTCCTTTCAAAAGCCCAGCATCATATCTTCTTCTCTTGTATGCTTTTGCATGCAGTTTATCCACCACTTGTATCATGTGCACATATAAGCATAGATCATTCTGTGCTCTTTCATCTGACAGCTTTGGGAAGAATTTGTCATGCAAGTATGATGTGTAGCTGGGGTGGAGCAGTTTGATCTCTACTGGGTCAAAAATTCTTATCTTTTCACCTTTCTTCCCTTCAGCATTCCTCAGTAGCACCATTTCTTTTGTTTTCTCAACATATCCCCACTCAGTTATGGGAATAGCGTATCGATTTCCTGCTATGACTTTGTGTAGCTGGTGTTTGATATTCTTTCCTTTTGAAGTCTTTTCTTATGTTCAACATCTTCTCTCTTCGCCTCCTTCAGCACATCATCTATAAACCTTGTTTTCATCTTACCGACTGACACAGAAAAGTCTCTCCCCCTTGGATGGATTGGATAGTTGAAGATGATTAGGCTTTGCAAGTCTTTAATGTCTCTCTCAGGAAGTCTCAGTAATGCTTCTACATCATGGAAGTATTCAATTCTTCTAGATGTCATCTTGATGATTGCACAATCCAAGTCTGGATCATATTTCCAGGCCATAATCCTGTTTTCTTCCACAGAACTGGGAGTTTGTGATATGGTCATATAGCTCTATCAGGGTAGATTTTTGTTTAGTGATTTCCCTGACTGTTGTTCCTAGAGGCCATACTTTGCCAGGGATAACTGCTCGTGGCTCTCTGATTAGTTTTTCTTTCCCTTTGTGTTGATCTTTAGATTCAATAGTTATAGGATCAGCAGGGAATTTGCTTTGGTGATGGAGGGTGAATTGGAGAGATTAGTTGAGTGTTTTGACTGGCTGGTGATTGTGGTTGGGGAGATTGATGATGTTGGTGAATGGATGATTGATAAGGTGAAGGTGAGGCTTCCACAGAGTTAGTAGGTGAACTTCCTTATGGTTCTTTCCATATTAATTCTTGGGAAATGTTGGCATTGGGGTCAGCTACATGCGCAAACATAGGCATGTCTTCTCCTTCATACCTTCCACTTATCTTATTCAGTACAGATCTCCCTAGGTGTGCTTGAACAAACACACCACCATCTCTAGCAATACCAGGTAGATCAGCATTGATGTTAATTGTAAGAACCTTGGAAACATATACATCTTGTTGGCCTTTTGCACCCTAATTTGGTCACACAAACAATTGAAAATATACTTTGAGTAATTGTATGTCCTTCCCTAAAAAATGCCAATAATTCCAGATGAAATGTGCCTTGAGAATCTGTCAAGCCCAGACTTCCTGTTGGAGATGCACTTTAGATAGGTATGACATAAGAATCTATATGCCTTGCATAATCTCCCTTTCTTTATCTCACCCTTGTCAAAATCACCATCATACCCCATCAGGTCTATCTATTCATTCTCGAATACATCAGGGTGACCAACTTCTTGCTCTCCCAACTCTAGTACCCTTCTTATGGTCGGCTCATCTATCCTCAGTCTTTCATTCTTAATCTCAGCCACAATCACTTCAATTCTCCATCTTCCTCAATTTGCGCTGAGTTCCAAAAATCGACTATATGATCTTGATGAATCACAGGCTCTGCTGTTAAAGCATAGAAGAGCCTGGATCGTCGTAAGTATCTTATGATGTCTCTGCATCCTTCCGACACATGGTCGTCTGGATTTAAGAACACACACACATTGTGCTCCCTTGAAAATCGATTAGCCATCTGTTCATAAGAATGAAGACGATTATGTTAGAACTAAGTCATCATATTTACGAATACAAAGAGTTTAAACGAAAACGATGAATCAATTAGTTCATTACTGATGTTTATGATATGTTTTACCTTGAGATTAAGACTTGAAACCAGTTTTAAGCTTTGTTTAATGTTTAGGATTTGAGTAATTTTGAAATCAGTTAAGGGAGGGATGAGGTTTTGACTAATGAACTTCTAGGTCAAAAAGTTTCTGTAAACGTGAATAATGAATTCCAAGTCAAAAACATCATTTATACTCCCTCGGACACATTTATTTCATTTATTTAATGGAGTGGGTCCCACTTTTCTTATTACTCATCCGGGGAATTTATATTATTACTCATCCAGGGAATTTATTTGTTCCGCAGATTTCAGTTCATCCGTAGGACATCTGCGGATGCCTAACTTAAAACTGAAATTTAAAGTTTGAATTGAAGTATAACTTGATTTTCTATAGGTTACCAATCTATAGAAATGAATTATACTTGTAAGATATTAACTCATTTGTAGGTTACCAATCTACGAATATTCATATTTTACTCCCCCTTAAGTTTCGCACTGTAGCTTCTGCTGATGTTAAGCATGTACCGTAGCTTCTGCTGATGTTTAAAATGCCACGATTGAAACTTATTCTGTTGTATGGTTCTAATCAACTGATAGAACCATTTATTGCTATTGGACCTTGTAGTTTGTATTCATGACAATTGTGCACAAGAAGGTTTATATTTAAAAAACAATTCATGTATCCAAAAGCCAAGTTAGTGCTCAGGTTCCAATTCTTTCATATTGACAATTCATTTGACAATTTTGTTGTTAACTTATTTTCATGATTCTACTCCTCCTAAATTTTTGATTAATGATGAATGAAGGTATTTATCATAAATTTCTAAGAAGAATATCATGAAAGACACATGTCTGTCCAAACAGAAAGAAATTAAACTAAACAAAATTGAAATGAGTACTATGTACAAGCATGTATACACATAGAATAGGATCATACTTTTTTTAACACTATGCATCTTCCTGATTAATTTGTTTGATGAATTGATACCTGATTTTAGTTCTGATTGCAAGTATGTTTGTCCACTTAAATCCATACAAGAGTATTGTGTCAACTAGGCATGCTGTTTACCATGTTATCATGTTTATTAGGAGGTAAATTTTATGGGCTTCACATTTAATTCACTTAGAGTTTGTCATCCCTTTGTGAGTCAAATCATTACCTATTCACACTTACAAACTATGTACTTTAAGTTATAAGTTCTATCTTGAGATGCATTTGGCATCTCATTAATGCATTGATGTAAAAGCTCTAAATTTAATATACAGTTGATCACAGAGGATTCTATTGAGAGCTTAGATATGATCATCATCAGGTCACCAGGTCTTTACTTTCGTAAAACAGAGGTGCCTTTAACCCAGGTCTTTGTTTACACAAAACAGAGGGATGATGAGGATCATGATCTTTTCACCAATTGGTTACAAATGTATACCATGGTGATCATACACCCAGGTCTTTATTTACACAAAATAGAGGGAATATGATTTGCAAAGATAGATATTATAAAGTGTTGGTACATAGTGTGCTTTGATAAATGATTTGGTCACATTAGAATAAGACTCACTTGCTGTATCCTCAAAATGAAGTTTCCCACAAACAGTCACTTTTCATTATGTTTGGCATGCTCTTAGTGTAGTTTCTACTCAAGATGAACCTACTCACATATCAAGAAAACTGATCAGATTTAAATGATATTTAAAAATTCAGGAATAAGCAAATGTATAGTGTACTATCATTTCCCAAACATATGTCATACTGAATTAAAAGACACCAAAAGAAAGATTATATATATTTTTTATCCTAAGCTTCGGAAGATGGTTCAGAAGTTTCTTCCGAAGGTAAATTGCTTTCGAAAGAAAAATTATTCTAAGACATAAGTTTCTTCCGAAGGTAATTATAAATCTTCTGAATTTTTTTATTATTATTATTTATTATTACTATTTACAAGGACAGACACATGTTTTTCTTTATTGTTCATAATGATAAATCTAAGTTGATCATGCCCAGAGACTCAATTAGAAAATTAAATCTAACTGAATCAAAGGCTTTAGTGAATAAATCAGCAAGCTGATTTGTTGTATCCACTTTGACTAACTTGATCAAACCTTTTTCTGAGCAATCTCTCAAAAAATTGTATCTTATTTCAATATGTTTTGTATTACTATGTTGCACTGGATTAGCAGTGATAAACATAGCTGCTGAATTGTCAATATAAATTGGAGTCCGAAGGAAATTGTAACCATAATAAAGCAATTGGTTTTGCTACCAAAGGACTTGAGAGCAACCAGCTGAAACAGCTATGTACTCAGCCTCAGCTGTGGATACAAATACATTTGTTTGCTTCTTGCACTGCCATGAAACTAGTCTTGATCCTATGAATTGACATCCACCAGTTGTGGATTTTCTGTTGTTGTTGCATCCTCCAAAGTCAATATCTGAATATGAGTAGAGAGTGAAGTCACCATCCTTTGGATACCAAGTCCAAAGGCTGGTTTTCCTTTGAGATATCTGAAAATTCTCTTCACAGCATTCAGATGAGACTTTTTTGGATCTGATTGGTACCTAGCACAAACACACACAACAAACATAATGTCAGGTCTACTGGCAGTTAAATACATAAGTGATCCTATCATTGATCTATATAATTTTCGATCAATAGTTTTTCCTGTAGGATCAGGTACAATCTTTTCAATTTTTGAGGCTGGTGTTTTGCATGAAGATGTATCAGCAAGGTTGTACTTCTTCAATATTTGATGTATGTATTTCTCTTGATTAATGAAAATACCATTTGTCTTCTGATGAACTTGTAGACCAAGAAAGAAAGTTAATTCTCCCATTGAACTCATCTGAAACTCAGATTTCATCAACTCTTCAAAGCTTACACATAATCTCTTGTTAGTTGAGCCAAATATAATGCCATCAACATAAATTTGAACAACTAAGAGATCTTGATGTTCTTGTTTGAGAAAGAGATTCTGATCAATGGTTCCCCTTTTGTATCCATGCTTAAGCAAGAAATATGATAATGTTTCATACCACTTTCTTCGTGCTTGATGAAGACCATACAAAGCTTTGTCAAGCTTGTATACCTTGTGTGGGTAATGAGGATCTTCAAATCCAGGAGGTTGTGCTACATAGACTTCTTCATCAATTTTCTCATATAAGAAAGCATATTTGACATCCATTTGATAGACAGTGAACTTCTTATACGATGCATATGCTAGGAATACTCTTATGGCTTCAATTCTTGCAACTGGTGCAAAAACTTCATCATATTCTATCCCTTCTTCTTTTGTGTAACCTTGTGCAATCAACCTTTCTTTGTTTCTCACAATTATACCTTTGTCATCTAGTTTATTTTTGAAGAGCCATCTTGTTCCAATTGGATGTTGGCCTTCAGGTAAATCCACTAGATTCCAGACTTTCTACTTTCTTGTAACACCCCGAAAAGTCAAACCGAGTTATCAAGGATAATGGGCTTGATTATTGGGTATTTAATAAAGGAAGAAAGTGGGTTATGGGCTAAATTAGGCTTATAGGCAAGAGCCTAAGTGATTTAGGGCCCGTTAACCCACCTAATCATCCTTCATCTTCGTCATTTGGAACCCTAGCCACAAAAATTCATAGAGAGAGAAATTAGAGAGAGAGAGTGAAGAAAACTCAAGATTTGGAGCTTTAAAGGTTAAGGGATTGAAGATCTGAACTATTGAGCATCAAACCACAAGAAAGGAGCAACAAATCCAGGTAAGAATCGGCCTCTAAACCCTTCTTTAGATCAAACCCGGATTCTAGAGTTTTTGGGTTTTGAAAAGTTGCAAAGAATCGCATAAAGGTCACATTTTTACGTATGAAAACATGTATAAAGCTTAGATATAGCCTCATGGTTGATAAACTAAGAGATTGCACCTAAAAAGTTACGATTTTGGGTTAAAAACGGACTGCTTCGTAATTTTTATTCGATCTGCGAAACTGTCTGTGCTCCAGCGAAATTGCTTATTCAAGTTGCGAAACTATGAGTCTTCTACGAAACTATAGTTTCGCAGGTAATTTCGTAGCCATGGAATTCCAACAAAAGTTGGGTGAAACTGCCATGCGAATGTCAGCGAAACTGCTTTTCTGGCAGCGAAATTAGCAGCGAATTTAGGCAGAAATTAACCCTTTAAGTGTTAACTTATCTGCAGGCTGTGTAGTGTGATCCTAGCCTAGAAGGCTTAGTTTAGAAGTTAGTCACGGTATCCAGGTGAGTTCTAGATCCCCTTATTTATAAGTTTTTTCATGTTTTGGGGTTCTTATGCATACTAAATATATGTTTTAAATGACCAAGATTTTAAGAGGTTTTAACAGGAAGATCGATTTTTCTATAAGGAAATGTGTTATATAAATACTTAAAAATAAAAATTTTTCGCGCTGACCTAGCAGCCCGGCCCAAGCCAGGGGTGTTGCCCCTTGGACTCCACTAGGGGCTGCTACCCCTAGGACCCCGCTGTCAGGGGCTGCCGCCCCCGAACCCATGCTGTCCCGCGAAGGGTCGATTATGTGTTATGATGACTAGTACTTGGTATGTTGTGTACTTAATAAGTTAAGTATTATATATTAAAGTGGAAGATGATATTAATGAAAAGTGAAACTTAATGAATGTTACCCCCGGACCCATTTGATGATGAAAAGTCTTGCAAGCACAATGATCAACTTCACTTAGGTTAGTATGATGTATGGTGATTGATCCGTATTCATGAGCGGGCTATGTGCCTTGTAGTGTGGATCAACTGTCGGGGGTTAGCTACCATGAAGATGTGTACCGACAGGGATCGACATTCGTTGTTGTTCAACATGGAGCTCTTGCTTTGTGCAATCTCATTTATGATGAAGCGAAAGATAATGAAAGAATGAAAGATAAATAACATGCTTATTAAGACGCAAATGTTATGTATTATGATGTATGCATGGTCATTATATGAAGGACAAAATTTATATTTTCTTATTTATCTAAAACTAGAACTCACTCAGCAAAGCTGACTTTTATGCATAATAATTGGCAGGTAAATGAATGGCACAAGGTGGGAAGCTATTTGGATGGTAGTGAATGGCATTTCTGTTTATAAAATCTTTTATTATAATTTAGGAACAAATTCTATGTTTTATTTACAATTGAAGGACAAATGTATGAGTACAATATGGTTTCCAAGTTTTAAATGAATGTCTATTTAATTTTGCTGCAATGTTTTGGTTATTAAAAATGGTTTTATGCTATGATTAACCATCTGTGAGGTTTCCCGGAAACGGGGCCTTACATTTCTGAATTGTTGAAGCTCTTCTTGCATAGCTTCTGTAAGGATTCCTGAAGTCTGATGCAACCCAAAACAGCCTAAGTGTCTCAGCAACATGCACTAAGTACTGAAGTGAAGAATGCTTCGGAAGTTTTACACAAAGCATTAGAAAATACTCTAAGTGTAAAATCTTCCGAAGCCAAGACCAATATCTTCCGAAGCCAAACATGAAGTCTTCCGAAGCTTCAGAGACAAAGTCTTCCGAAGCTTCAACCTATGAAGACAGATTTCTTCCGAAGACTTTTAGTATACATGCTTTATCTGATGTACTGTTCCATAAAGCACCTTTTCCGCTGCATCTCTGTAAAGTCACCAACTTACATGAGTTGGTGAAAAGGGCCTTGCTTTTGGTAACTGTATTGAGGTCTTGAGTCTTCAACTTTCCACTTTATGTACTTTATCCTTTTTTGTATTGTATAAGGATGTGAGCTATGATATGTCATAGTCACAAGGTCAAAAGGCAGATATGCCTTTTGATCCTACAATTGATTTTGTTAGTGTCTAGTCAATTGTATCGAGCTGGCTTTCAAAGTATAGCCGGCTGTAGGTTGTAGTATAAGTATTTCAAGTTCTTGTATCTTTTCTTTATGCTTTGTAACACTTGTAAAAGAACTTGAGAAAGCAATATACTGCCTCCTTGAAACCCATATTCTCTTGTTCTGTCTCTTGCTTTACTTGTGTTCTTTGTATCATCTTTGGTTACCCAGTTCACTGTTTGATTAGAGCTTAGTTAATCTCCTCATTGTGTTGTTGTGTTGTAATTGTGCTTAAGCCCTTAAACGGTCCTGCAATTGGTATCAGAGCTTTCCAGGCTCTTGATATAAGATCTAACCATCTTAAGATCCCTCACACACACAAAAGCTAAACTCTTCAAATGGCTGCCATCTCTAAGACTGATATGGAGACTGGCAGGGGACAGCCTTCACTCTGAGTCTCAACACTCAAGTGAACAACCTTCAGGGGACAACCTTCACTCTGAGTCTCAACACTCAAGTGAACAACCTTCAAGGGACAGCTACCATCCCCAGCCTTTGGATCTCAACCAACCAATTCCCAACCTATCCTTTTACACTGATGAAGACTTAGGATTCAGTGAGTACCATGAGTCTCTCTTCTCCTCCCCTACTCAAAGAGAGATGAGTACCTCTGACTCTCCTCAGTCTATCCCCCATCAGTCACCTATTACTGAGGTGGACACTTCTGAACCTGTTCAGGATGTCCATATGGAAGAGGCTCTCACTTTTGAAAGTGATTACATCATTAAGACCTCAACCATGGCAACTCAGCCCATTGGCATCTCAACTGAGGCTGCCAGTGAGCAGAGGAAAACCAGCAGCCAAGAAACTCAAGCTGGTGGTGAGAGAGAGGACTTTGGTCCAATCATCTCATCCCCCAATGAATCTTCTGATGAAGATGAAGGGAATTTGAGACTAAAGGTGCAAAAACTGTCAAAAACATGCACCTACCTAGTCTCTAAGGTTAGTCACTTGGAATCTCAGGTGACTATCCTGCAAAACAGGGTCAATGATCAGCAACTCCAGATTTCATATCTGCAGGAAAAACTAGCTGGGAGACCTTTAAGGAGAGCTCAACCAGGAACACAAGAACCTGTGGAAGTGATTGACTTATCCTCCAGCTCACCTATGCAAGTGGGTGATGCTACCAAAAAGGGGGAGAAAGTTGGTACAACCACAGAACCTGGGAGTTCTTCAGAGAGAATGGACATAGAGGACTCACCATCCTCACTTGCTGTTGTGCATTCTCAGCAACTTCCTCAAGTTCACATTAATGTGGACTCTATAGACTCTCTCATCAGGAGTCTCTTTGAGGAAGGTATACCAAGGGCTGTCTCATCTCCACCACTAGGAACTGGCAATCACATCATAAGGTGGAGGTATGATGATGACAGGAGAGCCCTCATACTTCAAAGAGTTCAAGGCCAACAAGAAGTTTTTCAATTCCAAAGCCTGAGCTTTTATGAAAGACTGGATTTAGTCAACTTGCCACTTGTCAATCCAAGCAATTCAAGACAAGCTGACAGGCTGGCTCAAAGAATCCAAGACAGGATCCTTGCAGAGTTCTCTCTAAGAAGGAGACTTAGGCAATCAGGCAATGTCATCGGTCAACTGGATGTTGAGGTGGACCCTAAGATTAGTTTCATAGGGGAAACCTTGACTGAAGGCCCAGTGACAGAACCTGAGACCCCTGTCTCATCATTAACAACTGCTGCTGAGGTCCAAACTCCATCTGAGACACCTGCTGGTGAAGGTGTTTCTCAGCCTCTCTCTGGCCAGAGCATGGAAGCTACTCCAAGCAATGAAGGCCAAGCTTCAATCCACCCTGAGTCACAAAGGTCTGTTGGTGACAAAGGGAAAAGGATAATGACTCCTGAGGAAATTGAGGAGGAACAGAGAGAGAGGAAAAGGAGACTAAGGGGAGAAAGTTCCACTGGGTCATCTAGCTTCATGCAAGCTGCAATCAGGGCTGCTCCCAGACCAAATACTCAAGATGATGAGTTAAGGGCAGTCAGGATTACCTACTTACAGACCAGGAACTATGACATTGATGAGATCATCTCCCTCCCCTTAGAAGAACTAAATGAACTGGCTGACAGAGAAGTGTCAAGAGAGTTGAAGGAGAAAGAGGATGCAATGATACTTCTCCAACTCAAAGAGGAGAAGAGACAGAAAAGACTTTACAAGCATGCTCCTACTCTCTCACCAGTTCAAGAAAGTCCTGCACAGGAAGATGTGGCTCCACAAGAACCTCAGGTAGATAAAGAGGAAGATAGGATCAAGATGATCAACTACCTGAGTGCCACAGGCTTCTATCAGGCAGATGCACTTCTCCCTTTGTCCTATGACTTCATTGAGTTCGAGTATTTAAAGCAACTTGAGCTTGAGTTAGTCAAGGAAAGAAAGACAACCAAAAGGAAACTAAGGGAAGAAGCTGCAAAGTCAAGGGCCATCATTCAAAAGAATGCAAAGAAGTCTGCTGACAGACAAAGAATGGTGAGCTTCTTGAAGCTGTATGGATTCTCCGGAAGGAGACTTGGCCCCATGTCTCTATCCACCATGGATGAGCATATTAGGGTGATCAAGCAGAAGATTAAAAGTGGAGAACTCATTGACTTGCACTCTCTTCCAAGTCAAGTCCCACCTGAAGTGGAGGTCAAGTTTGAACAACCAGAGACACCTCAACCAGCACCTCCAGCTGAGCCTCAGCAAGCTTCATCTTCTGATCCTAGGCAGGGTCAAACTCCCTCTCCTTCTGAACCTGTGAGGGAGGAACACCCAACTGAGAAAGACACTGATGATCAACATGGTGCTGCAGACCAGTCTTCTCAGTTAAAGACATCCAAGAGGAAGAAGAGGATGGCTTCTAAACCAAATACTAAGAAGAAGAAGCCAAAGTCATCTACCTCTGCACCTCAGGCTGAATCAGATCAACCTGAGGAAGTGCATGATGAGGCAGCCCAATCAACTCCTATTCAAGTGGCTCCTCTAACTAGTGAGACACCCATCTTGTCCTGGACTTACTCTACCAATCCAGAGAGATGGACTGTTATCAGAGATCAAGGTGTTGAGAATGTCTACTCATGGCAAGACATAATCAACTTACCTCTGCATGATCTCTTTGAGATGAGAAGATACTATGAAAGTCTTGATGATCCTGACCATATCATGAAGAAAGGAATGGTCCTGATTGTACTGAAGACTACCAACATTTGAAGATCTTCCAAGTGTTTTGGTAGCATCAGCCTAGGGGGAGTTTGTAAGGATTCCTGAAGTCTGATGCAACCCAAAACAGCCTAAGTGTCTCAGCAACATGCACTAAGTACTGAAGTGAAGAATGCTTCGGAAGTTTTACACAAAGCATTAGAAAATACTCTAAGTGTAAAATCTTCCGAAGCCAAGACCAATATCTTCCGAAGCCAAACATGAAGTCTTCCGAAGCTTCAGAGACAAAGTCTTCCGAAGCTTCAGAGACAAAGTCTTCCGAAGCTTCAACCTATGAAGACAGATTTCTTCCGAAGACTTTTAGTATACATGCTTTATCTGATGTACTGTTCCATAAAGCACCTTTTCCGCTGCATCTCTGTAAAGTCACCAACTTACATGAGTTGGTGAAAAGGGCCTTGCTTTTGGTAACTGTACATTGAGGTCTTGAGTCTTTTCAACTTTCCACTTTATGTACTTTATCCTTTTTTGTATTGTATAAGGATGTGAGCTATGGCATGTCATAGTCACAAGGTCAAAAGGCAGATATGCCTTTTGATCCTACAATTGATTTTGTTAGTGTCTAGTCAATTGTATCCAGCTGGCTTTCAAAGTATAGCCGGCTGTAGGTTGTAGTATAAGTATTTCAAGTTCTTGTATCTTTTCTTTATGCTTTGTAACACTTGTAAAAGAACTTGAGAAAGCAATATACTGCCTCCTTGAAACCCATATTCTCTTGTTCTGTCTCTTGCTTTACTTGTGTTCTTTGTATCATCTTTGGTTACCCAGTTCACTGTTTGATTAGAGCTTAGTTAATCTCCTCATTGTGTTGTTGTGTTGTAATTGTGCTTAAGCCCTTAAACGGTCCTGCAGCTTCAATCCAGCTATTGTCCTTTAGAGCAGCTGTGATGTTTGGAGGAACCACTTGTGAAAGAAAACAAGTGAAAAGACAGATGTTTGCAGCTCCACCTTGGCTTCTTGTTGTTCTTTTATCAAGATCACCAATAATGTTGTTTACTGGATGAGTCTTATGAATTCTTGTTGTTGGAGTTGATTCAACTGGAATAGATGATTCCAAGTTAGTAATATTCATTGATGCAGATGGATCCAATCCAGCTCAGGAATTTAGGAAGTAATCAAAGTGTTCCTCCTATTCATCATTGGGTATGGAGGGATCTTTCTGAGTTTGAACATCAGGTGCATTATTAATATCTTTCGCAAGAACTTCTCCGGAAGCATTTTGTTCTTCCGTAGGAGTTACAGGAACATCTACGGATGGTATATGTGGACTTGCTGAATCATCTCCAATGTTTGTTGTATCTTCTTGAGAGCATGGAACAGCTGCTGAGACATTATTCATATCTCCGGATGCATAATGCACATCTGCGGATGCAGAGTCAGTAGCTGCTGATGAAGTGTTTCCATCTAAGGATGTGCATCCATTTTGCTGGACTTGTGCAACATCATTGTTATTAGTTGTTGTTCCTTGTTCCAAGATACTTGATGTGTGTATTCTTGGAGGATCAGCAGACAATGACACGTCATTCATATTTGGGGGAACAAATGGATAACATTTATCATCAGATCCTGCATTATTCAAATAACTAGAGTTAAATGAGTCAGTTAGTGCATCTATATCAAACAACCATGATGATCCTTTAACTAATTTAGGAAATAAGTATTCATCAAATGATACATTAGGAGTTTCTTCCACAATGTTATGTTGTGGAATGTAGATCCTAAAAGATTTAGATGTTGAAGAATATCCAACAAAGAAACCATCATAGGCTTTTTCTGAAAATTTTCCCAATTGTTCTTTTGTGTTTAAAACAGATACATGACATCCAAAAGCTCTAAGATATCCTATGTAAGGTTTTCTTTTAAATAAAAGCTCATAAGGTGTTTTATTATGTTCTTTGACAATCAATGTTCGATTTTGAACATTGCATGCTGTATTCACTACTTCAGCCCAAAAGGTGATTGGTAATTATGAATCAGCTAACATTGTTCTTGCTGCTTCAATAAGTGTTCTGTTTCTTCTTTCAGCAACTCCATTCTGTTGTGGAGTTCTTGCTGCACTGAATTGTCTTGCAATACCTTTATTCCTGCAAAAGGAATCTAAGTCAGTATTAACAAATTCAATCCCATTGTCACTCCTGAAAATTTTAACTTTTAAATCAAGTTGATTCTCAATCTTGATGACAAAGTCCATTAATGTTTTTGATGTTTCACTCTTTTGTTTTAAGAAGAAGACCCATGTGAATCTAGTGAAATCATCCACTATCACCAAACAGTATTGCCTCTTTCCAATGCTCATCACATTGGTTGGACCAAACATATCCATGTGAAGCAATTTGAGTGGTGTAGTGTTTGTATTGATAATTTTGGATTTATGAGACACTCTATGTTGTTTTCCTTTATAACATGAAGGACAATGATTTGAAGAATAAAACTCTTTCTTTGGCAATCCAATGACTAGGTCATTTTTCACCAATTTGTTCATGCTATTCATGTTAGAATGAACAAGCCTTCTATGCCACAATTAAGATTCATCTTTTGATGACTTAGATAGGAGGCATGTTTCATGTCTTGTGAGTGAAGTTATAAGGCCCCGTTCCCGGAGACCTCACATGTAACACCTCTGAAATCTAGCCCAATTAGAAAACTTAATGTATTATAGGACCCAATAAAGGTCCGGATTGAATTGGGCTTACCAAAGAAAACTTGGAAAAGAAACTAGCCTTTTTAGGCCCAATAGGCCCAATAGGCCCAATAAGGGCCCAAACTTATAAACAAGGCCCATTTAAGGCCCAATACCCATTTACCATCTAATTAAATAAGTGATCATAAGATAATAAATTAATTTGTGATTCGAAGCAACTACGATAAGAATCCAAACCAAAAACATATTCAAAACCTATACCGTGTAAAGTCCGGTAATCTAACGCGTACTAACGTCTAATTTACATCTGAACATACTTATAATGGTTTATACTCTTTTAAAATCATTGTTAATCATGATGCATACTGTAAACAGTACTTGCTAAAAGATCCTAACCAAACGTGTATAATCAGCTATGATACGTCGGAAAAACGCGAATACCGGATACACCGGCATTTAACGGACATCTGATGCGACAACCGAGCCCTATAACGTCACAAATAATTATCTTATTATTATACCTATTATAACATTCTAGATTAGAGAGTGAGACGGTTATCCAGGAGCAATGTGGTTCGAGATGCGACTGAAGCGTGGACCGGCCTGAGAATAGGTCAAACCCGAGAGTTTGACCATAAAAATACCGAATTGTTTTATTTCATGCTAAAGTAATTAGATAAATCTATTATAGGTTTTCTAACGAGGTTTTATCCAAAAGACCGTTCAATACGCGATAACGAAGTTTCGGACGTATACACGATTTTTAAATCAAGCCCACTCAAAAACCCTAGGTATAAAAGCAAACTATTCTCTCATTTTTCACTTGCAAACCCTAAAAAAACACTGAAAATGCTCTCAAGAGGTGCTGCAGCCGACTTCGCCGGAGCAGGAGGCTCCACGGCGGCGGCACGGCGGTTTCCGGCCAGGTCCTGGCCTACCCCCCTAATCTCGACCTCCTGATCACGATGGTGGTGGCAGTTTCTTCTAATTCGCAACGGTGTGGAAGATATGAAAGAGAGAAGGCAGCGGCGGCTAGGGTTCCGGCGAGATTTTAGGCCGCCGGCGCCGGCGACTGGAGGCGAGTGGCGGCGAGTGCCGCCCATGCTCTTCTTCGTCTCGACGAGATCTTTCCAACGGTGGTAGCGGCATTGTCTAACTCTTACCGGTTTGAAAGTTATGGGCATTTGAAGATGACGGCAGAAGGGTTTTGGAGTTTTTGGTGGCTGTTGGCCGTGGCTGTACAGGCCAGCGGTGGTCGTGGTGGTTGCTGCTGTTTGAGGAGAAGTAGAGCCGTTTGATGCTGTATTGGTGGCTGCATGTTGAATCCAAAGCACGATCTTCGAGACTTAGTGGTTTGGAGTCGATCTTCGGCGAGTTATACGGCGGCTTTAGGGCTGCCGGTGGTGCCCCGTGGCTATCCATGGTTGATCTTGGCTGCAAGTGATGGACTACGGTGGTAGAAGCCTCAACCGAGGTGTTTGGTAACAAATAGTGTGGTTATGGTTGTGTTTGGTTGCTAGATAACAAAATAATAGTGATGTATGTAATCTTGGTGTGGTTTTGGTTATGTTTAACTTTGGTCAAAGCTGGTCAAACTGGTCAATGGACAGTCAACGCGATGCGGGTCGGATCAAGTGAATTCTAGGACGCGATGCGGGAGCGTTAGGTATAATCGTGCGTTAGACATCCATATACGTGAATATAATGGTCATATATATATTATCTTGTGTGGGTTGAGCTTGAAAAATGTATAAAATGTTAACTAGTTATAAACCATCATGTATGGATGCGAAAATTTAAAATAACGTGAGCAAAAGCATAATGAAAAACAACATTGGAAAAGTATTCATATGAACAAAGATATTAGAAATATATATATGAAGTTATCTAATCCCGTGACATATAAAATGCTTACAAGACGTATAGATGATTAATATATATATAAAATGAAATTGTACATACCTATGTTTATATATATATATATATACAATGGATAATTTAGGTTAACCGATGTTCACTCATAATTATTTAAGACTTATAATTCTATACTAATCCATCGTCTTATTATTATTAATAATCGATAATCTTGTTATTATTGGAATAAATATTAATTGTATCACCCTTTTTATTCAATATAACGACAACTATTATTGATATCCAAATTATTCTAACATTATATTAACTACATTATTGGTAGAAATATATCTATATAATTATGGAATATGGATGATCTTTGAAGATGTACTTACACTTATTGTTAAAAATATAATTTTGGTTTGCATTAAACGAGTTAAGCGGAATATAAGCATATCTATCCTTGAACCACCTAAGTATCATATAATTTATAAGCTAAGCATTTTAACAGTCTAAGTTAGGCGATCTTAAAAAGTATATATGCTATGCATGTGAAAATAACATAACATCATGACATAAGAGTTTAATTCACAATATTTGATGCATTTTAGATTACTATTACTACCAAACAGTTAGAGGTTTGACTACATGCATACCTATGCAAGTATCACACACTTAAAGAATCTGCATAAACGATATATATATTATTAGAACATCCAATACAATAATTGGAACATTAAAGATTTCTAATATCATCAATAATAATTATCTATAAAGATTGGAATCCCTATTATCAACCGATTATTGTTACAATCATTGTACAAAGAATCATTATTCGAATAAAGGCACTTATTAACCTAATAAGCGCGAATTAGTACATAACAAATGATAATTTCACAAGAGCTAATGTACATCAATGATACTAATCGTTAACTTTAAGTTAACTAAAGAACTCAACCGCACGCATGTAATGACATCGTGCTAATTCTAAACCTGAATCTCATATGTTCTAATTAGGATTGCTTTGTTTATGACCTTCAGTTTTCTTTACTGAGCTCAGAATTCATATAAGGATACCAGGTGAGTTCTAGTGATTCCCCTTTTTACTACTGTTTTGGGATGAAGCATGCTCTGTTATTTTTGAACTATAATTGTGCTTTACTTGATGATTGTATGTGGGATTTATGGAATACCTGCTGATACTTATGTCATGATCATTAATTCTTTCGTGAACCGCTTGTTTTATACGAATAGATCTATTTGGGGAATCCCCCACACACAGTGGCTTCCGTTCCAGGAAGGGTACCCCACTGAGATCTTAAGGGGTCGTTTGTGGCATGTAACAGGTTTTGTTAAGAAACTATGGTGAACCATCCGGGCAGGTAGGGTTCACTGGTTTGGGGCTCAGTTCTTCCTTCGGGAATATCCGGTTAAACACAACTTTAGAAGAGGCCAACCGGGACTGAGTGCAGGGTTGATTATGATTTTTCTCCCACGATGTTGAAACTATGATTCATTCATTTTTATCAAATGAGGATTTGTTAAATTCTTTTTGTTTTTAAACTTTAAGCACTTGAACTCACCAACTTTATGTTGACACAAAATCTTTTGAGCATGTCTTTCAGGTACAGCTAGGTAGATTAGCCGAGCTATAGAAGATATCCAAATCCGAAGCAAGAAGTGAGGGTAGGTGTTGAAGGAAAAAGGTCGAGCCTAGAAGCCTTAGTTACTGAAGCCTCAAGACATATTGACAAAGAGATAGGTCATGATACCCATGGATTGTAGATTGAGGCACCTTGTAAACTGAAACTAAACCCATATCCTAATGTAAATATTGTGAGATGCATTATATTAAACCATTTAGTTTCCGCTGCATTTTGGTTGTTGTTTACCAACCGTTACGTCCCGCCTCTCTGGGCCCGGGGTGTGACAGATTGGTATCAGAGCCAAAGGTTGTAGAGAAGTAGGTCTGCTTCGCGAGACCTAAACTACAACCATATGAACCCTATAGGACCACCTTTGTAAGAAGACTTTTTCGAGTTTAGTTAAGCCAAGGTTATAGGAAAGTGGGTTTACTTCGAGACACCTAAGCTACAACCATATATAGGACCAGCCTGGTAGGTTGTTTCCATGAATTAGTGATCTAAAGCTTACAACAGAATAGATTCCATTAAGGACACTCGTCTTTAATCTGTATACCTCATGGGATAGATACTATTAAGAATTCCCTACCCTATAAGAAACCTTGTTGCATTAGGGTACTACCTATGATAGGTGCACCCGAGTAAAACTAAGAATATTTGGAATCTTCTGGAGTTGACTACTAGGACCCCTGAGCACTGGGACTAGGTATATTATGAATCAAAGATGTGCAGGTATATTAAGACTTAAATTCTTGGGAGATACTTATCTGATTGCACAACTGACTTTTGACACTATATGAAACAACAGCTATTATTTTTATACTTGATACGACTTGTGTCGTTACATGAGACAACTGCTTTAGTGATACTTGTTTATATGCTTCATTCATATGATAATACTTGTTGGAATACAGTGATAGGATAGCAACCATGATGCCTTTTTGTTTGATCTCTCCCTATTATAGCTTGTACCTGATTGCTCGTTACCTGGTTTGTTGAACTGTACTTTGAAAATGGTTGGGTCAGCAAGAATGTTAGCATAACTAGAATCTAAATGTGCTTAATTGCAGATGATGACCAAATGAAAAATTTTAACTCCAGAACCTAATTACACAAAAACTTGAAACTTATGATGGGAACAACTAGAATGATAGTGTAAGGTAAATTGACGATTACGGGTGCACACGTAATGGTGAATTTACAGGTACCCTTGAATTCTGGTGGGCCCTGTCAAGTAAACTAATGTCAAGGTATAACACTCAAGGAACTAGGACATTCAAGATTAAACACCAATATCCAATATATATTCAACAATTACAGATTTAAAACTTCCACGCTGAGAGAAACCATTTAACTCTTGAAGAGCTACCAAGGACGATATTGTAGTAATTATCCCTTTTCTTTCTCTCTCTTTCTTTGTTCTGCTCTCCTATCGGAAGTATAATGATACAACTATCCAACCCAGGAGATCATCAAATGTTGTTTCAAACCCATCCAGTTTGGTGCCGAAAGTATGGCACTTCACCTAAGTTGTCTGTGTACTTTAGCCGCGCTATTTTTCGCGATGTTTGAAAATTTCTTCCTACCTAGCATAGGACTCGACAAAACTTCCTTAACATAGTAAGGGACCCTCTAACATAATGGTTGCAGCCGAGAATATACCGGAGTAACAGATTTACGAGAAGCACCTATTGTGATCAATGGCATAGAGGACTTGTCACTTCCTTTTTCCCTAGTAGCTCACACTTCATAGGACATTCTGGAGTCTAGAATACCTCTGATCTTTTTCTTAAAGTCCTTGATGAATATAACTTCTCTACATCTATTCATGGTAATAGAACCCCTTAACCCAAGCACTATTCTTAATATCAGCTTCGATAGTAATTAACCATCGTTTTTCATACTACTATGTTTGTGAAATCCTTCATCATCCTCAACCGTTAGTCACCCGGTGACAAACTTCGATTGAAACATAAGTTGAACTATTTTGACCATGCTTTTAACTGGCCGTGTTCTTGGTAACCTTTCGAGTGCCAGAATAAGTAGGAAATGAAACCTCATCCTATAGCCCGATTTCCGCAAAGATAAATGTTAGGACCAGGTATTTGAACGAAATACCGAGTGATTAGCGTGTAAACCAGATCAAATAGTGCGGAATCCTATTTGATTGGCGATCCAATCAGTGAGAACACACGAAGAATCAATCAAGAATTGAATCTAACGTTGGAAGTCGATTGAGAATCGATCTAATGTGTTCTGTGAACTTGGAGAACGAATTGGGAGGCTTCTGGACGGCTAGGGTGCGTCTGGAGTCGAAATAGAATGAATGCTTTTGTTTTTCACGAATTGGGTTGTATTTATAGGTTAGTATTGTTCATTCGGGCGACTGGACCATAAGTATGGTTCAGTCATGCGATTGAACCATGCGATTGATTCATCCGCACGACTGAGTGTTCAGTCGTGCGACTGAGCCAATCTTTTGTCTTAGTCATACGACTGATTCAGTCTCCTAGTTCAGTCGTGCGACTGAGTCAATCGTATGAAGTTATTCATGCGTGTGGTCCATTCGCATGGGCCATTCGCATGAGAACTTCATTATGTTAAGTTTGAATGTATTAATTAATATAACATTAAGTGTAACCATTCAAACAATCACAAACCTAATTAACCAATTCAATATCGACTCATTAATGAACTATTAGACATTACAAATCACAAACAATCAATATCATTTCATTAATCATTACAAATTACATCAGAATCAGATAAACAAGATCTATTACATTTCATATCCTGATCTAGGGACATACATGTATCAACAAACTCCCCCTTGGACCTAGATCTCTCTATTGTCTTGCTTTCTGCATCACCTCCTTGTATTTCTTGTACTTCTCCTCTTTTGTGACTCCCGCGTGAATCTCAAACGCGAAGCAGAGTCGTATAACGTTCTGGAACTGGAGGGCTTGTACAATATCCTGCGTATCATAGAACAGTGGCCACTTGTATAGCGTGTAGACATCATTTGCCGACAAGTTGGTAAGCCACATTGGGTCGAATACCCTGATCGTATCCATTTGGCCCTCTTTGCTTAGGACTATGACCGCTTCAGCTGTTCTCCAATCATAGTACCACCACTTAAAGTGTGGAGTGAAGTCCTGTGGCATTTCCCTGAGTGGGATTCTTGACATTGTGCGCGGAGGACTCCACTTCAACACTATCTTGGGCTTGCCAGTAATGGCATCAACCTCAGACCTTCTTATATACCTAGTAGGCTGTTGTGGTCTGAAGTTAACCCATCTGGTGTGGTACTCCTTCTTTAGGGCAGCCTCGAACCAGCCTGACATCTTCCTCGGGTCAGCATACAAAAGCTTTAGCTTGGCCAGCTGGTTGAGCTCAAAACCTGGTAGAGTCTTCAGATCATGTGGGAATCTGAAGTACTCTATGCCCTGTTCCCTCTTAACTGCATATACGTTAAGATCCTCAAAATGCGCCCATGCTATGATCCTGCCAGACACCTTGTGATGTTTCTTGACTCTGTAGAGTTTGGTGTAGGCATCTTGTTTCGGTGCAGCACGTTGGGCTCTAACTTCTTCAAAACACGCAGCCCACTCAGCCTTTCCAATGTCGACATCATCATTTGAGGCTTGGGCCGTTCCTTCTGCTTTCTCTGTTTCTTGCTCCATCTTGTCTAACACCTCAAAGGTATCGCTGACGAGGGATTCACCCAGATTGGGGACCACATTTCCCTCATTGTCAACATACTGAGGGTAGTGCTCGGCAGTGACATCTTCAATCTCGACTTCATCAACATCGTTGAGCTCTTCGTCACTGGTCGAGTCGCATGTCGGAGCATCTGTCACTATCTCATCTGGATTGAGCTTGAAGATCTCTGCGAGTTGCTCGTTTGATAGGTCGTGAATTATTTCCCCTTCTTCAGGGGTATAACTCACTGACCTCCTTACGTTCCCTTGCAGATCAAGAATCATTGTTAGTTGAGTGTTGACCTGCTGAAGGGGAGCAACATCAAACTCATCCCTTTGGTAACTTGATCTGTTCGATTTACACATTCAACATATCAACCATTAGTAATTAATCAAACAAAAATGCATTAACTTAATATAAACATTAAATACAAAGTTTTCAATACATGATTCAAATACAAAAGTAAATAAATACATAAACATCTAATCTTTACTTTTGTCCTGAATCATCGTCTCGTCACTTGGAGGAGCAGAGGAAGAAGCTGGTTGGTCTTGTCTGTTCTTGGACCTCCTCTCTTAACCTGAAGCAGAGGCCGATGCAGCTGCATCCCCTCCTTCTGCTTCATCATCATCATCCTTCTCCTCTGTCCTTTCTCCTT
This sequence comes from Flaveria ramosissima, assembly GCA_025215565.1. NCBI lineage: Eukaryota > Viridiplantae > Streptophyta > Magnoliopsida > Asterales > Asteraceae > Flaveria > Flaveria ramosissima. The sequence continues at coordinate 17,102,002 of CM046034.1, forward strand.
CAGTTTCCTCCTCCTCCTCTGTCTCATCCTCATCATCCTCATCATCATCTTCATCATCATCATCACCATCATCTCCGTCCCCCTCCTTGATCTTCAAGGGCTCCTCCTTAGATCCCTTGAGCTTTAACATGATCGTCTTCTTCACCTCCTCCAACTCCTCTATCCTTTTGGTAGATGTGGCACTATGTGCTTGGAGTTGGGCTATCTCATGGCTTTGAGTAGCCATCTGTTGGGCCTGCTCCTCAATAACTCGAGCCTGCTCTGCAATTTGGTGAGATTGTGCAGCAGTCAGGTCAGCAAGCTGGCGGATCTGAGCCGCCTTCTCCTCATCTGCAGCCAATAGGCGCATCACCATCCGGTTAAGCGCTGACAGCTGTTCCTCTACCCCGATTGGAGGTAGAGGTGATCCATAAGTATGAGAGGGATGGGCTGAGGGTCCAGCTTGGTGGGTAGTGGTGGTGGTGGTGGCTGTAGTGAAGATGGGTCTGTGAAATGGTGGAGGTGATGTGGGAGTGAAAGGTATGGTGGTAGATGGAATCTGTACAGTGGTGGGAGGTATGGTGGTGGTAGTAGTAGCTGTGGTGGCTGTGGTGGCTGTGGTGGTGGATGGTATGGCTGTGGAAGTGGTAGTGGTGGTGGTAGCAGTAGAGGCTGTGGTGGTAACGAAGGTCAAACGTCGCTTCTTCTTCTTCTGACCATGGGGCTGAGCCATCCTCTTCCTCCTCGTCCCCGTTGAGGTGGATGCTCCCCCTACAACCCTGCTAGCTGACTCCGGTGCATAACTCGAATCAGTAGCTGTCTCTCCGAGTCTCTCGGGCGTTCACCAACCGCCCTTAGCCCATATTCTGTGGGAACAACTTTGCTTCCCACAGTTCGCGTTAGGGGCTCCTCATCCGACTCCTCCTCCTCCTCCGCATCAGGAACAAAATCCTGATGAAATCCAGCTGACTCGGCTACGTCTCCAGCTGGGGCGGACACTGGAGGTACAACATCAGAAACTGTGCCTCTCGGTGGAGCAGGCATATCATTCCCAGCGTCCCCACTGTCGTCATCGTCAGAATCATGCTCTGGGAGCAGTAGCCTCTCATCGTCAGAATCACTGTCATCATGATGCCATTTGCGTCTCCCCGGCGCCACATATCTCTCGTTGGCCAAGTGGCCAATCAACCTCTTCACCTGGGGCTTCACCTGCTTGCCCATATACACTCTCATCCGACCTAAAGTCGTGTCATCCATGATCTCCAAAGCAACTGCATCATGACTCTCCTTGGGAAGATGTGGCAGCTTCTCGTTGAAGATCAGCTGTAGGAAACTTGGGTACATACAAAATCCTTCCTTCCCCTTTGCCTCTAGGTTCTCCACCAAATAAGAGAAGATCATACTCAAAAAGCTGAAAGGGTGGTTCAGCACCAGTGCCACGTAGGCATTCTGAATCTGGTCTGATAAGTCATCGAACCCACCTCTCCTCGAAGCAATGCACTTAAGGATCACATGTGCCAAGTACTTGTACTGGGGGCACAGGTTGCTCTTGTTGAGCACACCCGAGTTTATGTCCCCAGCGTACTTGATCCTGAGGAACCAGCCTCGCACAGTCAGTGGATGTAATCTGGTGGGGTAATCCGTGTCATCCCCAAGCTCAAGAACTCTCTGGATGTCTGCAGCAGTAACCTCGATATCATGACCCAGAATAGAGCTCCGTATACTGTACGGCTCACGAGAGCGATCAACTGATCTGTAGGGCGTGCACGGTGTAGATATAGCCTTATGGATCCGGGAACGTCTAAGGAAAGCTGTAATCTCGGTGAACTCGGCCCCGTTCCGAGTGGTATGATCCAAGTGAGCACATATGTTGTGCTTTGGATTAATGGACCATCTATCCGCCATTTTTCTGAAACACAAGACACAGAACCATTAGTACATAATACATCTAAATTCAGTTCTAAGTGTAATGTTTAAATTCATTCTGATTCATTCGTGCGAATGAATCATGCGACTGAAGTCAGTCGGTTGTTCTTTTATGCGACTGAGCTCATTCGGTTGAAGGTGACATGCGACTGGGTTCAATCTGCTGACTGAGTCTGCGATTGATTCAGTCGGCCGACTGAGCTCATTCGCATGGTTCATTCGGCCGATTGACCCAATCGCAAGATTCAATCGTGCGATTGGAGTTCATCCGGACGACCAGTCGCCTGTCCCACTGTTCAGTCGCCTGTGTTTCGAATCTTGATCAAAACAAGTGATTTAACATGGTTTACCGGTTCAATAGACTCGCAATCTTGTTACTAATAACCTATTAAACTTAATTTTAACATTTTGCATAGTTTAGGTAGGTTATTAGGTCACTTATAGTCCGTGTTCTTGTTTTCATTCGAATAACACCAAATTAGGGTTCCCTCGTTCAGATTTCGGTGAGATAAATCTTCAAACTACCTGTATAGACACCAGCGAACGTCAGAGAATCAATATCAAGATGAAAACAAGGTCTAATGAAATTTTGGCAGAGTAACGGTATAGAGTGCGATTTGGGAGCGATTGGGAGTGATGAGTGAAATGCGATCGACTGTGCCCTTTAAATACTGAATCTGAGTTCAATCGGCAGACTGGCCTTATTCGCTCAGTTCATTCGGGCGACTGAGGCTCAATCGTGCGATTGGCCCAGTCAGTCGCATGCGGTTGACCGACTGAGGTTCAGTCGGTCGACTGACTCAATCGTACCCTTTCATTCGCATGTTCAGTTGACCGAATGAGTCTCAGTCGGTCGACTGACTCATTCGCCTCCTTTCATTCGGTCGAATGGGTCATTCTGATAAGCCATTCAGGTGAATGGCTCAATCTCATGTCCAATCGTGCGAATGGGAGCCATTCGCATGGTTGGTCCATACTCATGGTCCAATCGTGCGAATGGGTCATACTTAGTACATTTTCTGCCATTTTGAACATTTTACCTTTAAAACCCTTTTAACTTTTGAAATTAACATTATGAGCTTTTGATCATCTCAGACATGATCATTTTAACGTGAAAACTTTTTGATCACCTCAGACGTGATCCTTTTAAATGATTTAGTCACCTCAGACGTGACTGTTTTAAACTTTTAAAACACATGTGGTCATCACAGACATGACCCTTTTTAGTGAGTTGATTCCTTACTGATTTTCATGATGTAGTACGACGAACAAAACAAACTAAAATGACTAACTAAATTAGAAGATTAAACTAAAGTACAAAAATAAAACTTGTTTTTGGCTTTTTGTGAGAGTTAAATCCTAAGATAGAAATCTACGGGATTTGGTTCCGGAATAGGCAGCTTCAACTTAGATTGACCATACCTGGACCAATTCAATTTTGGAATCATACAGGCAAGTCAAATCATTTGGGACTTGTTATCAAAATCTTTTGATGCTCAGTTCTTGGTTTTCATCCAGAGTTTTTAGCAACTTTAGGAAATCATACTGGAACTCTTAGATTACCACATTGATTTGAACTTTCAAGAATTGCAGCCACAATGATTGTCAATATGTTTGTCCACTTAAATCCATACACAGATTTTTGACACAGACTGGTGATAGTTTTAGGTTTAATTATTTCAACTAACATTTGTGTATCCCACACTTATATGGTAATCAACATTCCTCAGGAGCTTTTGAGCGGTCTACGGGTATTATTACAAGAAGAGACTATTCTTAGAGCTTTCAAAGAGAAGCCAGTCCTCAGGTCAGTGCCATCGCACAACAGAGAGGCGGCAAACAACAATGAATTCTAGAATATCTAGGTTATGCTTATCCTCAGGTCAGTGCCATCGCACAGCAGAGAGGCACACAACCTATCTCCTTGTTAGAGCAGCTTAATTTTATTTTGCACAAAATGCACCAACAACATAAGTCATTAGCTTTATAGCATTTGTCTTTCAATTTTTTCTTGCTTTGCTCTATTTATGGTCATCCGCACACGTTTGTGGCGTTTACATGCTCATTACCCCTTATTGGAATATTGTTGATTGTGTTAACCAGTGATAAGATGGAAGCCCACAGTCAGTTGAACAACTTAGTTTTATCTTGTGATCACCAGTCAGGTCTAATCATCTATTGTGTTGAATCTACCGACATATCATTTGTGGTCTAGCAACCTCTAGGTCTACTCTCGTTGTGTTACCTTAGGAGTTACCAGTTTTTCTATCATTTTCCCTTTTATATTGCTTAGACTACACAGACTTATACTTTGAATTTTTGCATCTTTTCTAAATTAAATTTTAAAGTCCCTCTTGATTTGTTCCTGTGTACTATCATTTTCCAAAGGGTTTGAATCGGTATCAAAGATACGATCTACCTTAGATCAGCTATCCACTCCTTCTCCCTCGTTTTTTTAAATGTTACTTGCTGACTTATTCTCCCCCTAAAATACTAAAATCATAACTGGTTTAATTATTTAAGGATTTTAATAAACAGCAAAATAACATGAGTTTAATTTAAACAGACTAAAATAAACAAATAAAATAAAATAAAAAAAAAAAAAATTAACTAAACTACATCGGACTACACATGATCATCATCAGGAATAACATCACTTTTCTTTTTAACGCCGTTGACCTCTAACAAATATTGAAAACGTGGTTTATCAAAGGCTTTAGTATAGAGGTCAGCGCGTTGAAAATCAGTATTAATTTTTACCACATCAATTAAGTTCTTTTCAAAACAATCTCTTATGAAATGGTATTTAATACCGATGTGTTTGGTCTTTGGATGTTGGACCGGATTTTTAGTTACTGCAATTGCAGCAGAGTTATCAACAAAAATAGGAGTAGAAGAGAACTTTAAACCGTAATCCCGCATTTGCTGTTGAATCCAGATGATTTGTGAACAGCAACTTGCAGCAGCAACATATTCGGCTTCACAGGTTGACAATGCAACCGATGTCTGCTTCTTACACTGCCAGGTAACTAATCTTCTCCCAAAGAATTGACACCTTGCTGATGTAGACTTGTAGTTCATCTTGCAGCCCCCGTAATCCGAGTCACTATACGCCGTGAGCTCAAAGTCATCATCATGAGGATACCACAACCCAAGTGTGGGTGTACCCTTCAGATAACGAAAAATCCTCTTGACCCCGATCAGATGGTTGACCTTAGGCTTGGCCTGATATCTAGAACATAAACATGTAGCATACATGATATCAGGTCTTGAGGCAGTGAGATACATGAGGGATCCAATCATTCCTCGGTACATTGTGGCGTCCACTAGATCCCCATTTTCATCAGGTGCTATATCGTGATTGGTAGCAAGTGGAGTCCCAGCAGCAGAAGCATTCTCCATGTCAAAACGACTGAGAATGTCTCCCACATACTTGGTAGGATGTAGAAATATCCCATTTGGAGTCTGATCCACCTGTAACCCGAGAAAGAACTTCATCTCCCCCATAGCACTCATCTCAAACTCTTTCTTCATAACTGCTTCAAACTCTTTGCATAACTCTTCGTTCTTTGAACCGAAGATTATGTCATCGACATAGATCTGTACGAGCAGTAGGTCGCCATCTTTTTCTTTGATGAACAGCGTGCAGTCAATGACTCCCCTGCGAAAGCCGTGTTTCACAAGATGAGTCGAGAGTTTCTCATACCAGGCTCTTGGAGCTTGATGAAGCCCGTATAAAGCCTTGTCGAGTTTGTAAACTCTATCCCGATGATAAGGATCTTCAAATCCCTCGGGTTGACTGACGTAGACTGTTTCTCTGATTTCTCCATGAAGGAATGCACTCTTCACATCTAATTGGTAGACTTTAATCTTCATGTACGATGCATAGGCAAGGAAGATACGAATGGCTTCCATCCTTGCCACGGGTGCAAACACCTCATTGTAGTCAATTCCCTCGACTTGGCGAAAACCCTGAACCACCAATCGAGCTTTGTTCCTGATAATGACCCCTTGGTCATCCTTCTTGCATTTCAAGACCCATTTGGTGCCAATGACCTTAGCACCTTTAGGTCTATCTACCAGAGTCCATACACCTAACTTCTTGAACTGAAGAAGTTCTTCTTGCATGGCACTCACCCACGCCTCATCATTTAGTGCATCACTGACGTATTTTGGCTCAAACTGCGAGACAAAACACCGATAAGCACCATCATGAATGTAACCCTTCTCCATAACCGAGGCGTAATCAGCTGAGTATAGCTGATTTCGGGTTTGTACTCCTGATCTGACATCCCCAATGACATTGTCTAGGGGATGATAGACGTTTAGTCGTGATCCTGGAGTAGTAGGAACAGCTACCTCAGAGCCAAGATTATGAACATTTGGTTCTGCATCTGAGGTAGTTGGAGTTTGAGGTTCCGAAGTCGAAGGTGCATCACTGGTAGATGCTTGTGGACTTTCAGGAACTGGAACCTGTTCCTCCTGACTGTTCTGGTCATCTTCTTCAGCTTCATCTTCAGAGGAGGAGTCACTGTCATCGACTACTCCCCCTGACTGAGTAGATGATTCTCCCTGTGAGCTAGATGGTGTATTCAAGATATCATACATCATCCGAGTAGCTAACTCATCATCCGAAGGAGAGAGAGGGATGTTGAAGGACTTGAAGAATCCATCATAGTCGAAAAAGTAGGCGGGTCCTTTGCCAGTAGGTGGTGTGGTATATCTCTGAACGTCAACATTACACCACACTTCTACTAGACCCGTTGAGTTGTTGTAAACCCTCTTGTTCGGTATGTTGTATCCTAGAAAGATTCCTTCATCCGCCTTCTCGCTGAATTTACCTTTTGTGTCTTCTTCAGAAGTGTGCACGGCGCGCCAAATGGTTCAAGATACTCCAAATTCGGTTTGCGTCTTTGTAGTAGCTCGTAACATGTCTTTCCGTGGCGCTTGACAATCAGAACTCGATTCAGTGTATAACATGCATTCGCCACTGCCTCATTCCAGAATTGGATAGGCAGTTTCGAGTCTGCCAGCATAGTCCGTGCTGTCTCTATCAAGCTTCTGTTCTTTCTCTCAGCAACGCCATTCATCTGAGGCGTGTAGCAGAAGTGAATTGATGCACAATTCCTTTTCCTTGCAGTAAGCCTCCATCCACTGGTTCTTGAATTCCGTCCCGTTGTCTGAGCGTACTTGTCTAACCTTCAGCTTGTAGAGAGATTCCAGTGTGGTTACTAACTCCTTGAATGACTCAAATGTTTCTGATTTGGACTTCAGAAACATTACCCAAGAGAACCTTGAGTAGTCATCAGTAACCACAAAACAGTACAAGTCGCCTGCAATGCTCTTTGTACTGACTGGACCAAACAGATCCATGTGAAGAAGTTCAAGAGGAAGTTCTATTGAATGAACTTTCTTTTCCTTATGAGACTTCTTCATCTGTTTGCCTTTCTTGCAAGCTACACAAAAGTCAGGAAGCTGGAAATTCTTGACATTAACTCCTCTCACAAGATCCTTCTGAATCAAGTGATTCATCTTCCTTTGACTAATGTGTCCCATTCTCCTATGCCAGGAGATGGAATCCTTCTCAGTAGCTTTAGATAGAAAACACTGAACCTCATGATCCGTTGTAGCAGCTGTTGACAGATCCAAAACATAAAGGTCTTTATATCTTGAAGCAGTCATCAGAACTTGGTCCTCTGGGATCACGTAGTTTTTCTTTAGCACGTAACACTTCTTGTTGTCGAAGATGACTTTAAACCCCTTATCACAGATTTGGGAAACAGAAAGTAAGTTATTTTGAAGTTGTTGAACATAGTTCACCTTATCAAACTTAACTTTCTGATTCCCCACTTCTCCCTGAGCTGTGATATAGCCTCCCTTGTTTCCAGCAAATGAAACATGCCCTCCTTTTATTTGCTTGACGTTTGATAAAAGAGCCCTGTTTCCTGTCATGTGCCTGGATGCTCCGCTGTCTACAATCCACGTGTTAGTCTCAGCACTATAGTGAACACCCTGCACATACAATGTAAAGGTTTAGTTTAGGTTAGGAACCCAAGCCTTTACTGGCTTGGGTTTCCCAGAGGCATCACACATCATAAATTCCACCCATTGACCCTTAGAGGATGAGGGTAGCTCAGGTTCCTTCTTGTCATCATTATCAGACACAGAGGATGACTTCTCTTTCCATAAGCCAGATTTGTGCAAGGCCTGTTTGTGATAAACAGTCGACTGGCTTACAGGTTGAACTTTAGGTTCACTAGTTCTTCTAGGTGGTGTTAAAGAACTCCTCTTAGAAGACCTAGGTTTTGAGTCCTGAAGTTCAATCTTCTTCCTAGGTGTCTGATAGTAAGGACAAAAGGAAGCAATGTGTCCACATTCTCCACAGTTGTAGCACGACCTGCTATCAACTTTATGATTAAATTTTCTTTGTGGAGATGTGTGTGACACTCTAGTAACATCACTCAATTTAGGTTTTGACTCTGGTTCTTTTGATTTTTTCTCTTGTTTAACAAAGTTAACTGTTTTAACATGTTTAACATCTTTTTCTTTTAGGTTAACTGGTTTTTGACTTGAAACATGTGAAAGATTAACATTAGGAGTCTTTTTAGGTTCTGATTTGACTCTGTTTGACCCTGACTTTAAGTTAACCTTTTCAAATTCCTTTTCCAGATTAACACAAGGCAATTTACCCTTTGCCTTTGAAGTGGCCTCCTTTTGTTTGTTTCTAGATTCGATAGATGAACATGAGGAATCTGGATCACTAACAAGAGGAGTAGACACCACGTGATCCTTGATGGGGTTATTATTAATTGGTCTAGTCTTAGTGTTCATCAAGGTCTCAGGTGGTGGTGGAACCACTTTATAACCCAATCCCTCCCCGTTGTTTCTTTCTCTCACTAAGTGTTGGACTATGTGTGATGAACTTGTCCAACTGTGCAGTTTCTGTTTTAATGAGTTTACCTCTACTTCTAGAACTGCCTTTTGTTTCTTAGTGTCTTCTAGGGAGTTTAGATAGTACCTAATGTCATTAGCTTGGTTAAATGCAACTACTTCGGTTTCCCTAAGCTGTTTAGTCAAAAGGTCTATCTTTTCTTTGTAACTATGCTCATTTTGTTTTAATACTCTATTAGCCTCAGTGCACAGTTGTAAATCTTTCACTAATTTATCATTATGATCTAATAACCTAGCAAATTTCTCATCTATGCTATTTCTAAAAGTATCACAATCAGAACAAGCATGATTATCAAACATTTGGTCAGTGGTACTTACCTGAGTTGGTTCAGAAGAATTAGCCATCAACGCAGCATCAGATGTCTCTGGTTCTGGTGATTCTGTCTTTTCTGTCTTTGACGTGGTAGTCTCCTCTTTAGGCTTGTAACTGACCTCAGTTGCAGTTGTCTCTTCAATATTTGACATCGCTATCTTAACTGCTAGATCTCCTTCACTCGCGGAATCATCGTCAATGTCTTCTACACTTGCAATGTTTGATTCCCCATGCGAGACAAACCTGAAACTCCAATCCTGTCCTTCATCATCATGAGCAGTCAAGGCTTTTGGATCCTTGCTTGATGAAGTAGAACTGGTAGCTTGCTTGTCTTGGCGAGAGAAGGACGAGAAAGGGTTCCCGTTACCTGTCTTCTTTGGCTTGACACATTCTCTCTTGAAGTGCCCCTTCTCTTCACAGTTAAAACAGATCACTTTGCTTTTGTCAAAGCCAAATGTGGTATCCTTAGTAGCTACCAAGTTCTGTTCGGTCTTTTTAACAAACTTCTTCGCCCTCCGGACAGCACTAGCTAAGGCCCACATTATGTCCATCCTCTCAAGCTCCATTTCGTCCACCTGTTCATAGTCCTCGTCTGCCAGATGGCAGTTTCCAATCTTCCCGGCAACAAGTCCATCATAAGAATGAACCACAGCAGCCAAAAGATCCATATGCTCTCGAGCTACTTCCACAGTCACATTACCGAGGTTCTCGGTCTTCAGTCTAGTAGCGTTTGCTTCAGATCCAATGTAGTGGGTACTAGAAGACCCCGACGTGTATGATCCTGAAGGAGAAGCATGTGAAGGACCCGATGAGCTAGACACAAATGCAGTCTGGAGAGGTGCTCCAGATGTCTTAGCTTGAGGCGTGGCATTGTACAAAGCTGGATTTTGAGTGTACGAAGACTTCTGAGCTCTGTACTTCATCCTAAGTGCTTCTTCTCGCAACTTTAGAATAAAGTCATTAATATCCAGCTTTGCTAGCATTCCATTCTGTCTCAGGTTAGACACGAATGAAGCCCACTTTTCAGGCAATCTGTCTGCAAAGTTAGTAACTTTTTCTTCCATGGTAGTAGTCACCCCATGTGTATGCAGTTCGCTCATCAGATGGTAGAATCTATCTATAACATCGTCCAAACTCTCGTTTCCCATCGATGAGAAGTTATCGAATTCCTTCTTTAACTCCTTAGCCTTGATTGCCTTCAACGAAGCATTCCCGTCGTACCTCTTTTCCAGCTCATCCCATAGTTTCTTGGACTGCTTATTTTCTGAATACTGGTGGAAAATGTCATTAGGGATAGACTGTGTAATCAATGCATAAACTCTCTTCTCTGCATTGTATTTAACTTTCTGCGCGTCAGTCATCCCTCCTAACGTTAGCTTAACTCCATCAGCTCCCACCGGTATACTATACCCAATCTCGATGGCTTCCCACAGATTCGGATCCACTCCATTGAGGTAGATCTCAAAACGTTGTTTCTAGTGGGGAAACTCATCTAACGTTAAGAGCTTTGGTGGTTTATTGTGATTACCCACCTCACTCTCAAGCAACAGCAGGTTCTGGATCCTAGAGTCCTTTCCAGCAGTAAAGGCTGACATTTGATCTTCCATGTCGAATAACTTTAAGTCTACTAAAACAAACTGTCAACTGGTGCGACTGAAGGATGCGATTGGTCTATCCGTGCATATGAACTATGCGACTGGTTCAATCGTGCGGCTGAACTAAGCGATTGGTTCAGTCGTGCGAATGAAGATGGTGCGTATGAACACTGCGAACGAATGGTTCAATCGTACGAATGAAGATGCGACTAGGTCCAATCGTGCGTATGGGCAATGCGAATGGAGTCCAGTCGTGCGAATGGCTCACTCGTGCGACTGAAGCTGCTGTTTTGCGAAAATTTCTAGGTTAAATGTGTTTTAGCCGTAAAAATTCGAAATTTCACAAGGTCTAATCGCCTAAGTCCGTAGAAACCAAACTTTGATGAGCAGGGAACGTCCAAGATCACTTTTTGACACCAAAGATTGTGTTTTTAGTGCAAAAACACAAACTTTTTATCAATCTTGATTGAATCACACGTAATCAAGAGCCAATGCTCTGATACCACTTGTTAGGACCAGGTATTTGAACGAAATACTGAGTGATTAGCGTGTAAACCAGATCAAATAGTGCGGAATCCTATTTGATTGGCGATCCAATCAGTGAGAACACACGAAGAATCAATCAAGAATTGAATCTAACGTTAGAAGTCGATTGAGAATCGATCTAATGTGTTCTGTGAACTTGGAGAACGAATTGGGAGGCTTCTGGACGGCTAGGGTACGTCTGGAGTCGAAATAGAATGAATGCTTTTGTTTTTCACGAATTGGGTTGTATTTATAGGTTAGTATTGTTCATTCGGGCGACTGGACCATAAGTATGGTTCAGTCTTGCGATTGATTCATCCGCACGACTGAGTGTTCAGTCGTGCGACTGAGCCAATCTTATGTCTTAGTCATACGACTGATTCAGTCTCCTGGTTCAGTCATGCGACTGAGTCAATCGTATGAAGTTATTCATGCGTGTGGTCCATTCGCATGGGCCATTCGCATGAGAACTTCATTATGTTAAGTTTGAATGTATTAATTAATATAACATTAAGTGTAACCATTCAAACAATCACAAACCTAATTAACCAATTCAATATCGACTCATTAATGAACTATTAGACATTACAAATCACAAACAATCAATATCATTTCATTAATCATTTCAAATTACATCAGAATCAGATAAACAAGATCTATTACATTTCATATCCTGGTCTAGGGACATACATGTATCAACAATAAATAGCCCGAGTGCCAAAGTTATTCGCCGAGAAAATTTGATCTTCGAGCTTTCGAAGCAAAAATCTGAGTCTACAATGTTGGTGAATTCCCTGTTTTCACACATTTTGTTCCAGACTTATTCTTTATTAAACTCTTGGACTAATGAATGGTGATGAATCCGTGAGTCATCTCTACCTCAAGAGTTCTACTAATTGGGTGATGAATTCGTGAAGCGAGAGCAAAGAATCACAAAGTTTGATTACAATCCTGATGTTATATAAGGGGTTAATAGAGTGGTAGATAGTTCCCTCTCTACTAATAAGCACCTTAACGAAGTTTTAGAACCCTATCAAGTCAAGATGCCGGTGATAACAAATAATTCATGCGGGAAGACTCTCAGTTGGAGCTGAGAGGAATGTGTTGCTCCAAAAGATGTATTAAGAAGCATAGAAGATCAGCTACAAGAAATCTCATGTGTTAAATCACTTGAGGTCCAACTACGATGTAGTAATGAACATGCAGAAGAGAGTAGGCGAGAAAGACTAGCACAACAATCAACAGTCGTAAGCATTAAATATTTTCCCCTCTAAATTTCTAAACCTTTTATAGAGCAATTCACCAATAGCATACCCTAGTAAACTCCGTACGTTGAAATCCGAGCCAGAAGGCTTACTATCATATTTCAGTGGAACAATTGATAGGCCTATAAGTAACTAGGTTTTAGATGAGGTTACTTGTTGCACGAATAGACCCCCTACAGGATACGGTTACTTTGGAGAAAGGGGAGCGAGAAAGAAGTCATCTAGAAGGTTGACCTCGATTGGGAAGCACTATAAGGGAATTAGTGGAAGCATATACAATGATTCTGTAGATAAGATGACAGCTGGAGTTGCCCTAAAGGAAAGTGAATCGGAGAGAAGCAGTGATGTATGGTGGTACGAAATTCAAAGTATGTTAAGAAGCTCGTAGAAGGAAGAGAGATCCGACGACTGTTAGATAAACGGTTCATAAGACATAGTGTGTCACCTTGAAGAACCCTAATACACTTGGTAGGAAGTGGAATGGAATGCTCTTAATATGGACAAACTATCAAGAGTTGAATACAGTTACCTAGAAGAAGTGATAACCCCTTTCCAGAATTGTTAACCTGTTTAATCAGTTGTAAGATACTGACTACACTTCTAATGCTATCAGCCGGGTATATAAGTGGAAAAAGACGTTACCAAGGATTGCATTTAAAATACATTAGAGTCAATAGGAAAATCACATTCAAGCTTGTTTGGGCTGGCTCACACACCCACGGTATTCATGAGCCTGATGAATGGGATTCAGTAAGTCATACTTAGGCATGCTTGTTATCTCGACATTGCTAATAAGCATGAAATTCGAGAGAGTTCGCTAAAATTTGGGGCTATCTAAGTCCGAGAAGTAGTAAAAACTCATTGAGTTATGTCAACGATTAGGGTTAAGCGAAAATTTTAGGAGGATCAATAAAAGCTTCACTCGTGCAGCTATACAACTGGCATCGTAATCCCAGGAATATGCCAAATCCGTTTGGACACGGATTAGAAGGCTTCAGATGTGTGTTGGTGCAATGATACAAGACAAGCTTCTAGCCGCCCGACAATTTAAGAACCACGTGAAGAGTTACATTATACAGAAACTGGAACTATGGGGCGCGACTTTTACAAAATAAAATATGCATTCGGATACATTAGCTGTACTACTCTCCCAACTACCCATTAGGATACTAGTTCCAACTCAATAGGGTGTTCAGCAACCGGTAATACCAACTACATTGACAAGTACGAATAGGAGGCCATCATCCGCATTTGTCCTAAAATGCCCGCATTTCTAAATGTGAAAGAGCAAGTCTTGGCCGCGCTTGTCACTACTTACCCGCATTGATGGATGCGGATAGCCTGCAATTAGGCTTTTCTTCTACTGACTTCACCCGTATCACATCGTGAACTTGCGAATTCTTCCAACGTCAGTTCACAAGAGCTTATGGCACATCCTGTATGGGAAAACTCTCGACATATGTAAGTTAAGATAGGTGGAACTACTCGAAGACTAGGATTATCGCATGCAGTATCGTTTCGGAGTAGGAAGGTTGGAAAAGTAGTGACCTTTTGTGTGACCTAACCTCTTCGTTCCTATTAATCATGAAAATTTCTTAGTTTTAGCTTTATGGGAATAATCATGCGGTTCCTAAATGTTAATCTATACTCCTTGGGGAACCCACATCCTCCTTGATCTGAAGACTTTAATCTATAACATCTTATGACCTATTACCATATGGTTCTAGGGAGTTAATAGTGACGTGTAGCCGACTTGAGTATTACGTCTAAGTGAAGGCGTTCACACCAACATCTGCTACTTCGCAACCTTTCGTAAGACTACCCGTGAGGACGTTGATATTGCCAGGATTTTTAGTATTTGTTTCCTTGCTAGATCTACCTAGTAGGATTGTGCATTGAACCTCAGAGGAGAATCTCTTCTTGTTAATTTTGTTCAAATGTTAAATGACCTGATTGTGAAGCCAAAAATCTATTCATGAAACGACTCACTGATCTTGTCAAACCTGTTCTAACGTTGGGATAATTACTTGAATCTAAACCAAACCCGGTTGTTTGATGCATAATCGACAACTTTCGTCCTGGAATGCTCAGCTAAATAACTTTAAAATCCTCAAGACTCATACTACGAGTGCAACACACTCGGAAACAATATTAACGATACTAAAATTTCGAGGACGAAATTTTTTTAAGGAGGGGAGAATGTAACACCTCTGAAATCTAGCCCAATTAGAAAACTTAATGTATTATAGGACCCAATAAAGGTCCGGATTGAATTGGGCTTACCAAAGAAAACTTGGAAAAGAAACTAGCCTTTTTAGGCCCAATAGGCCCAATAAGGGCCCAAACTTATAAACAAGGCCCATTTAAGGCCCAATACCCATTTACCATCTAATTAAATAAGTGATCATAAGATAATAAATTAAATTGTGATTCGAAGCAACTACGATAAGAATCCAAACCAAAAACAGATTCAAAACCTATACCGTGTAAAGTCCGGTAATCTAACGCGTACTAACGTCTAATTTACATCTGAACATACTTATAATGGTTTATACTCTTTTAAAATCATTGTTAATCATGATGCATACTGTAAACAGTACTTGCTAAAAGATCCTAACCAAACGTGTATAATCAGCTATGATACGTCGGAAAAACGCGAATACCGGATACACCGGCATTTAACGGACATCTGATGCGACAACCGAGCCCTATAACGTCACAAATATTTATCTTATTATTATACCTATTATAACATTCTAGATTAGAGAGTGAGACGGTTATCCAGGAGCAATGTGGTTCGAGACGCGACTGAAGCGTGGACCGGCCTGAGAATAGGTCAAACCCGAGAGTTTGACCATAAAAATACCGAATTGTTTTATTTCATGCTAAAGTAATTAGATAAATCTATTATAGGTTTTCTAACGAGGTTTTATCCAAAAGACCGTTCAATACGCGATAACGAAGTTTCGGGACGTATACGCGATTTTTAAATCAAGCCCACTCAAAAACCCTAGGTATAAAAGCAAACTATTCTCTCATTTTTCACTTGCAAACCCTAAAAAAACACTGAAAATGCTCTCAAGAGCTGCTGCAGCCGACTTCGCCGGAGCAGGATGCTCCACGGCGGCGGCACGGCGGCGCGGCGGTTTCTGGCCAGGTCTTGGCCTACCCCCCTAATCTCGACCTCCTGATCACGATGGTGGTGGCGGTTTCTTCTAATTCGCAACGGTGTGGAAGATATGGAAGAGAGAAGGCAGCGATGGCTAGGGTTCCGGCGAGATTTCAGGCCGCCGGCGCCGGCGACTGGCGGCGAGTGGCGGCGAGTGCCACCCATGCTCTTCTTCGTCTCAACGAGATCTTTCCAACGGTGGTAGCGGCGTTGTCTAACTCTTAACGGTTTGAAAGTTATGGGCATTTGAAGATGACGGCAGAAGGGTTTTGGAGTTTTTGGTGGCTGTTGGCCGTGGCTGTACAGGCCGGAGGAAGGGGCCAGCGGTGGTCGTGGTGGTTGCTGCTGTTTGAGGAGAAGTAGAGCCGTTTGATGCTGTATTGGTGGCTGCATGTTGAATCCAAAGCAAGATCTTCGAGACTTAGTGGTTTGGAGTCGATCTTCGGCGAGTTATACAGCGGCTTTAGGGCTGCCGGTGGTGCCCCGTGGCTATCCATGGTTGATCTTGGCTGCAAGTGATGGACTACGGTGGTAGAAGCCTCAACCGAGGTGTTTGGTAACAAATAGTGTGGTTATGGTTGTGTTTGGTTGTTAGATAACAAAATAATAGTGATGTATGTAATCTTGGTGTGGTTTTGGTTAGGTTTAACTTTGGTCAAAGCTGGTCAAACTGGTCAGTGGACAGTCAACGCGATGCGGGTTGGATCAAGCGAATTCTAGGACGCGATGCGGGAGCGTTAGGTATAATCGTGCGTTAGACATCCATATACGTGAATATAATGGTTTATATATATATATATATTATCTTGTGTGGGTTGAGCTTGAAAAATGTATAAAATGTTAACTAGTTATAAACCATCATGTATGGATGCGAAAATTTAAAATAACGTGAGCAAAAGCATAATGAAAAACAACATTGGAAAAGTATTCATATGAACAAAGATATTAGAAATATATATATGAAGTTATCTAATCCCGTGACATATAAAATGCTTACAAGACGTATAGATGATTAATATATATATAAAATGAAATTGTACATACCTATGTATATATATATATATATATATATATATATATATATATATATATATATATATATATATATATATATATATATATAATGGATAATTTAGGTTAACCGATGTTCACTCATAATTATTTAAGACTTATAATTCTATACTAATCCATCGTCTTATTATTATTAATAATCGATAATCTTGTTATTATTGGAATAAATATTAATTGTATCACCCTTTTTATTCAATATAACGACAACTATTATTGATATCCAAATTATTCTAACATTATATTAACTACATTATTGGTAGAAATATATCTATATAATTATGGAATATGGATGATCTTTGAAGATGTACTTACACTTATTGTTAAAAATATAATTTTGGTTTGCATTAAACGAGTTAAGCGGAATATAAGCATATCTATCCTTGAACCACCTAAGTATCATATAATTTATAAGCTAAGCATTTTAACAGTCTAAGTTAGGCGATCTTAAAAAGTATATATATGCTATGCATGTGAAAATAACATAACATCATGACATAAGAGTTTAATTCACAATATTTGATGCATTTTAGATTACTATTACTACCAAACAGTTAGAGGTTTGACTACATGCATACCTATGCAAGTATCACACACTTAAAGAATCTGCATAAACGATATAAATATTATTAGAACATCCAATACAATAATTGGAACATTAAAGATTTCTAATATCATCAATAATAATTATCTATAAAGATTGGAATCCCTATTATCAACCGATTATTGTTACAATCATTGTACAAAGAATCATTATTCGAATAAAGGCACTTATTAACCTAATAAGCGCGAATTAGTACATAACAAATGATAATTTCACAAGAGCTAATGTACATCAATGATACTAATCGTTAACTTTAAGTTAACTAAAGAGCTCAACCGCACGCATGTAATGACATCGTGCTAATTCTAAACCTGAATCTCATATGTTCTAATTAGGATTGCTTTGTTGATGACCTTCACTTTTCTTTACTGAGCTCAAAATTCATATAAGGATACCAGGTGAGTTCTAGTGATTCCCCTTTTTACTACTGTTTTGGGGTGAAGCATGCTCTGTTATTTTTGAACTATAATTGTGCTTTACTTGATGATTGTATGTGGGATTTATGGAATACCTGCTAATACTTATGTCATGATCATTAATTCTTTCGTGAACCGCTTGTTTTATACGAATAGATCTATTTGGGGAATCCCCCACACACAGTGGCTTCCGTTCCAGGAAGGGTACCCCACTGAGATCCTAAGGGGTCGTTTGTGGCATGTAACAGGTTTTGTTAAGAAACTATGATGAACCATCCGGGCAGGTAGGGTTCACTGGTTTGGGGCTCAGTTCTTCCTTCGGGAATATCCGGTTAAACACAACTTTAGAAGAGGCCAACCGGGACTGAGTGCAGGGTTGATTATGATTTTTCTCCCACGATGTTGAAACTATGATTCATTCATTTTTATCAAATGAGAATTTGTTAAATTCTTTTTGTTTTTAAACTTTAAGCACTTGAACTCACCAACTTTATGTTGACACAAAATCTTTTGAGCATGTATTTCAGGTACAGCTAGGTAGATTAGCCGAGCTATAGAAGATATCCAAATCCGAAGCAAGAAGTGAGGGTAGGTGATGAAGGAAAAAGGTCGAGCCTAGAAGCCTTAGTTACTGAAGCCTCAAGAAATATTGACAAAGAGATAGGTCATGATACCCATGGATTGTAGATTGAGGCACCTTGTAAACTGAAACTAAACCCATATCCTAATGTAAATATTGTGAGATGCATTATATTAAACCATTTAGTTTCCGCTGCATTTTGGTTGTTGTTTACCAACCGTTACGTCCCGCCTCTCTGGGCCCGGGGTGTGACATCACAGATGGTCATTCACAACATTAAATACATTTAACATTATAAATTTACATTTGCCTTAGGAAAATATTGCAGCGGAAACATTCAAAAATGACATCTCATTTCATTATAAACACTTTTGCCAAATAATACATCATTATCCGATTACAAAATACATGTTTGCATTACATCACAAAAGCCCTAGATAAATGGATGCCATTCCAAAAGAACCGAGTAGCCTTGCAATGCCATCCTTAGCAATCATTACCTGCCAACTGGAAAACATGTAGAAAGTCAGCGTTGCTGAGTGAGTTCTAGTTTTATAATAAAACATACTTTACTTTCATAAAAAATCATTCCTTTTCTCATACGATCATTCTTCATACGTATACACAGATAACAACATTATTATCTTCCATTACATTCGTTATCTTTCGTTCATTTCATACGTTCATTCTTCCGAGTCTGTTGCGACGACAGAGTCGCTCACCTCAATAGCAATCTCAACAATTGCACACTATCCGAGTCTGTTGCAACCGTAGGGTTACTCACCTCATTGCCAATCTCAACGATAGCACGCTATCCGAGTCTCTTGCAACAACAAGGTTGCTCACCTCATGGCAACATCAACGATAGCTCGCTATTCGAGTCTCTTGCAACAACAAGGTTGCTCACCTCATGGGCAATCTCACTGATTGCACGCTATCCGAGTCTCTTGCAACACAGAGTTGCTCACCTCATATATGTGCTTGCAAGCCTTTCCTTCGTTCATCCATCATTCATTAATGCATGCATTCTTACTTCATGTTCCTCTTTCATTATCTTTCGCTTTACGTTACATAATACTTCATTCATTCATTCATTCATTCATTCGACACGTAAAGCCACAAGAAAGATAAACATACATCATAATAAGGAACATATCACACACAGACATCATCATCATACAGGGAAACATCATACATACATAACATGCAACATCATCATCATCATGCCCAACATACTTTCTAAGGTCATAACAGTCATCTTACACGTTCTTACGGAAACCTTTACGTCAAAACTTACATCTGCACTTTCCCCCGAAAGTCAGAAGTCGAACTACACTTCCCTTCGAGTGCAACAGCCCTATTAGGGCGTATGGACACCCTTCAGTCGCATGGCCTCCATGCGACTGAACATCATGCGATTGGACTCATGCGGATGAACATCTATGCGAATGAACACCCAGTCGTGCGTATGGACCTCATGCGGATGGAACTAATGCGAATGAGCACCTATGCGACTGACCTCATGCTAATGGACTCATGCGACTAAGAACCTATGCGACTGGACCCTCAGTCGTATGACTCCCCATGCGACTGGACTCCCAATCGTGCGAATGAAACCTTAGTCGCCTCTCAATCGGCCGTATGGCCTCCATTCGGTCGCATAGCCCTAGCTGATGCAGAATGAAGTTCATCCCGAACCCAATCTGCCATTTTCGGCCTCCAAGCTCATCCAAACCCATTCTAAGCCTAAATCAACCATCTTAGACCTCAGGAATGCATACCACAACACCATACAAGCACACACAAGCCCGGAAGCATACTCTACATGCATCACACACAACACACCCAAACGGGTCAAACACATACACATACAAAAACGGGTTTTTGATGCTTTCCAGCCCCAAAATCAGTTGAAAACAAGTAAAAGTGGGGTCCTAGAACTCACACAAACGAGCACAACGACAAGGGCTTCGATTTGGCTTGCTACATGACGATTTTGGCCACTCGAACCGACCCGAACCGGCACTTTTTTCCTCTTTTCTTCCTTTCTCTCTTCTCCTCTCTTTGATGGCTGATTTGTGAGTGTGGGGGAGAGGGTAAGGGCTGCCCTCTCCCTTATATACTCCCACTCGCCCGACTTTCTTTCGTTGGCGAGTTTGATCCCTCAACTTTGGACTTTATTTCTTCTTCTTCCTTCGTCAACTTCAAAATAATAAATAACCGTGTGTTACAAGTCCACCCCCTTAAATAGGTTTCGTCCCCGAAACCTGTTATTCTTCAAACAAACATGGATTATGTTGTCTCATTTCTTCCTCAGTCTCCCACGTTGACTCGTATCCCTTCCTGTGCTTCCACTGTACACGCACAAGAGGAACCACTTTATTTCTTAGTCTTTTCTCTTTTCTATCGATGATTGCCACTGGTTGCTCCACGTAATTGAACCTTTCGTCTACTTCGATATCTTCCAATGGAACAATCATATCTTCATCAGCCAAGCACTTCCTTAGATGAGATACATGAAATGTCGGGTGAATTCCACTTAACTTATCCGGTAACTCCAGTCTATAGGCCACCTCTCCTACTCGAGCGATGATTCGGAAAGGGCCTATATACCTTGGGCTCAACTTACCCCGCTTTCGAAAGCGGATGATACCCTTCCAAGGTGAGACCTTCAACATAACCCGGTCACCCACCTGGAACTCAATCGACCTGCGTCGTTTATCAGCATACGACTTCTGTCTGTCTTTGGCTGCCTTCATGAAGGCTTTAATCTTCTCAACCTTCACAGTCGTAGCCTCGATTACCTCGACGCTCCCCAATTCCTTCTGACCAATATCACCCCAACAAACGGGTGTTCTGCATCTCCTCCCGTATAGCATCTCATATGGAGGCATACCAATGCTGGCATGATAACTGTTATTGTATGAGAATTCGGCTAACGGTAGGTGGTCATCCCAACTTCCACCAAAATCAATCACACATGCCCGAAGCATGTCCTCCAGTGTCTGAATGGTCCTTTTTGACTGACCATCAGTCTGGGGATGATAAGCCGTGCTAATATGTAACCTCGTCCCCATAGCGTCGTGGAATTTCTTCCAAAATTTAGATGTAAACCGGGTGTCACAGTCAGACACAATAGACACCGGCACACCATGACGAGTTACAATTTCCTTGATGAACAGATCAGCCAACCTCTCAAATGAATATGTCTCGCGGATCGGTAGGAAGTGGGCACTCTTCGTCAAACGGTCAACTATCACCCATATGGCATCGTACCCTTTCGGGGTACGCGGCAGCTTCGTAATGAAATCCATGGTGATGTGCTCCCACTTCCATTCCGGTATATCCAAAGGTTGGATCTTCCCATATGGCTTCTGATGCTCGACCTTCACCTGTAAGCAAGTAAGGCACTTACTCACATACTCCACCACATCGCGCTTCATACCCGGCCACCAATAATCCTTCTTCATATCTTGGTACATTTTAGTGGCACCTGGATGAATGGAGTATCGAGTCTTGTGAGCTTCATCCATTATCTTCACGTGTAAATCACCAAAACGAGGAATCCACACACGACCGAATCGGGTTCTAACACCGAGTGTGTTTTCACCCAATTCCCCAACCAGACCTCTCATTCTTTCAGAGTTAAGATGATCTTCTTTCAGTGCCTCATCTTGAAACTCTTTGACATGCTTCATTACATCAGAGGTCATTATCAGTTGATATGCTTTCACCAGAATCGGCTCGGGCCTCTCTTTCCGGCTAAGGGCATCAGCCACCACATTGGCCTTGCCCGGATGGTAGTGGATCTCACAATCATAATCCTTTATAAGTTCCAACCATCGTCTCTGCCTCATGTTCAGATCCTTCTGTTCAAAGAAGTACTTCAGAATCTTGTGGTCAGTGAAAATGGTGCACTTCGTCCCGTAAAGATAGTGCCTCCAAATCTTTAACGCAAAGACCACGGCTGCCAGCTCCAAGTCATGAGTGGGGTAATTGACCTCATGAACCTTCAACTGTCGGGATGCATAGGCTATGACCTTTCCTCTCTGCATTAACACACACCCCAACCCCGAGTAGGAAACATCAGAATAAACCACCAGATCTTCACTTCCATCGGGTAATGACAGAACTGGAGCTTGAGTCAACCTCGCCTTCAGTTCCTCGAACGCCTTCTCTTGAGCTTGACCCCATACGAACTTCACATCTTTTCGGGTCAACTTAGTTAGTGGAGAAGCAATCTTAGAGAAGTCTTGGATAAATCTTCTATAGTAGCCCGCCAAACCCAAGAAACTACAAATCTCGGATGGTGTCTTTGGTGACTTCCATTGCATAACCGCCTCCACTTTTTCCGGGTCCACCATAATCCCGTCGGGATTCACCATATGACCCAAGAACTGAACTTCGCGCAGCCAAAATGCGCACTTGGAGAATTTTGCATACAATTTCTCCCTCCTCAGCGTCTCCAGAACCTCCTGAATGTGACCGGCATGCTCAATCTCACTCCTCGAATAAATCAGGATATCATCAATAAACACAATCACTGATTTATCCAGCATCGGCCGACACACACGGTTCATCAAATCCATAAAAGCAGCTGGCGCGTTGGTCAAACCAAAAGACATGACAAGAAACTCGTAGTGACCATAGCGCGTACGGAAAGCTGTTTTAGGAATATCTTGCTCCTTTACCTTCAACTGATGGTAACCAGATCGAAGATCTATCCTTGAAAACCAACTGGCACCCTGAAGCTGATCGAACAAATCATCTATCCTCGGTAAGGGGTATTGGTTCTTTACCGTCAACTTGTTCAGCTCACGGTAGTCAATACACATTCTCATACTACCGTCTTTCTTCTTCACAAATAGGACCGGAGCACCCCAAAGAGAGATACTCGGTCTAATGAACCCCTTATTAAGCAACTCTTGCAACTGCTCCATCAACTCTTTCAACTCTGTCGGAGCCAACCGATACGGTGCCTTGGCAACAGGTTGGGCACCCGGTATCAGATCAATCTGAAACTCGATATCTCTGTCAGGTGGCACTCCTGATAAGTCCTCTGGGAACACATCTGGAAAGTCACACACAACCGGTACATCGGCTAGTTGTGGTGTTGGCGTATCCACATCCTTTACATAGGCCAAATAAGCGCTACATCCACGTCTCATGCACTTTCCCGCCACCGCTATCGAGATCACCTTCGGAATCGTAGTAACCCGATCACCATAAACCGTTACTGAACTACCGTCAGGCGCTGTCAAACGAATCATCTTCTTGCGACACACAATGTTCGCCTCGAAGTCCGCCAACCAATCCATCCCAAGAACCAAATCAAAACCACCTAAGGTCATCACGAACGGTCTAACAGGAAACTTATGACCCTCAAGCTCCACATCACAGTTCTCTATCATCTCAGAAATCCTGGTAGACTTACCTATGGCAATTTCTACATCAAAGGGCGCATCAACACGTCTACTACTAACAGGCAGCTTAGCACAGAAAGTAGCAGAAATAAACTTTTATTGGCACCAGAATCAAATAACACATAAGCTAAAGTTTGGTTCACCAGAAACGTACCGGACACGACATCAGGGTCCGTCCTAGCTTCCTCCTGTGTCATGGTGAATGCCCTGGCCCTCGCCCTCGGTCCTTCACCTCCTGTCTTCTTCGCCCCGGAGCTCTCGGCCCTCGACCTCTTACAATCCTTGCTCATATGACCCTCTTCACCACAGTTATAGCATCGGACTATACGACAATCCTTTGCCATGTGCCCCGCCTTTCCACACTTTAAGCACAAGTTCGACCCAAACCTGCACTCCCCACTATGCTCCCTTCCACACTTGCCACACCTTCTCGACCCCGCACTCGACGTGACCACACGGCGGTCATCCACCCGTGCCTTCTTATTACCCGTCGAGGCGTCACCCCGACCAAACCTCTTCCTCTGCCAGTTTCGATCACCACCGCTCTTCTTGCCACCTTCAGTCACCACCACCGTTCTCTCATCATACAGTCTCCCCGCCAAATCCACTGCCGACCTAAACGTGCTCGGCCGGGCAACGATCATGTGCCTGCGAATATCCGCTGGCAAACCCTGAATATACCTCTTGATCTTTCGGGACAGAGGTGTCACCTGATCCGGCACCAGACGTGCCATCTCGTTGAATTTTGTGGTGTACTGTTGGTGTGTCATAGTTCCCGCCTCCAGTTGCAAGAACTCCCTTTCGACCTTGTCCATTTCCCGATGAGGACAAAACTCCTCAATCACCAACTTTTTCAACTCAGACCATCTCATCCTCCCAATGGCCCTGCTACCCTTGGCTTGGACAATGTTGTCCCACCAACACAGAGCCGAATCCACAAAAGAGTGGGTAGCGAACTTCACCTTCTGGTCTTCACGGCATTCGCTGATATCAAGAACAGCCTCCATTTCCCTCACCCACTGGTGAGCAGCAGCAGCAGTGCCGTTTCCATCAAAAGTTGGGGGCTTGCATCTCATAAACGCCCCATAATTACAGCCTCGTACCACCTCTTGCACGGGCTCATCTTCTTCCTCTTCCTCATTATCGGAGAAAATCGTTTCAGGCTCCGGTTGCTCCCGCTCCCCCGAGGCCCTATTTCTCTCCTTTCTTTCTCTCTCTTTCACAGCCTTGATGACTTCGGTCACCACAGATGGTAAGATTGTCTGCATGACCTGATGTACTTCTTCAACAACAGCCTCCTTTACCGAGGCCCTCAAGTTTGCACTCTTATCCCCAGCCTCCGGATGAGGGGTCTCAGGTTCTTCAGGAACCACCTTCTCCACTCTAGGCCTTCCTCTTTTAGGTCGCAGATCAGCATCAGGCCCACCGCGACCTCCACCCCTAGAAGCTTTAGAGGATCTACCACCAGCCATTCTCTATCACACTGAAAGATTCAAACATCAACACGGTCATTCAAGGAAACAGCTCAGTTTATGTCAAGTATAGTAAGTCCCTAATTACAGTGGCCAGTTGTGATTAGCCACTTACTTTACTCTCCATACCCCAAGCATTACCTGTCCTGACTACATCAGTATTTAAATCTACATACAACACATAACCACATAACATGCGCACATAAAACCGGTTAACTTTACGAAGATACCTGATGGCACGCAGCTACTCAGATTGGCATCCCATTCCCTTTTCATCCCATTTTTAGTTTAAGTTAAGGTTTATTTGAAAATTTATCCGTTTCACTTAAACTTTGGCTCTGATACCAACTTGTAAGGTCCCGTTCCCGGAGACCTCACAGTTGGTCATTCACAGCATTAAATACATTAAACATTATAAATTTACATTTGCCTTAGGAAAATATTGCAGCGGAAACATTCAAAAATGACATCTCATTTCATTATAAACACTTTTGCCAAATAATACATCATTATCCGATTACAAAATACATGTTTGCATTACATCACAAAAGCCCTATATAAATGGATGCCATTCCAAAAGAGCCGAGTAGCCTTGCAGTGCCATCCTCAGCAATCATTACCTGCCAACTGGAAAACATGTAGAAAGTCAGCGTTGCTGAGTGAGTTCTAGTTTTATAATAAAACATACTTTACTTTCATAAAAACCATTCCTTTTCTCATGCGATCATTCATCATACGTATACACAGATAACAACATTATTATCTTCCATTACATTTGTTATCTTTGGTTCATTTCATACGTTCATTCTTCCTAGTCTGTTGCGACGACAGAGTAGCTCACCTCAATAGCAATCTCAACGATTCACACTATCCGAGTCTGTTGCAACCATAGGGTTGCTCACCTCATTGCCAATCCCAACGATAGCACGCTATCCGAGTCTCTTGCAACAACAAGGTTGCTCACCTCATGGCAACATCAACGATAGCTCGCTATTCGAGTCTCTTGCAACAACAAGGTTGCTCACCTCATGGGCAATCTCACCGATTGCACGCTATCCGAGTCTCTTGCAACACAAAGTTGCTCACCTCATATATGTGCTTGCAAGCCTTTCCTTCGTTCATTCATCATTCTTCAATGCAAGCATTCTTACTTCATGTTCCTCTTTCATTATCTTTCGCTTTACGTTACATAATACTTCATTCATTCATTCATTCGACACGTAAAGCCACAAGAAAGATAAACATACATCATAATAAGGAACATATCATACACAGACATCATCATCATACAGGGCAACATCATACATACATGATGTGACAACCGGCCTCTAGGTTGTTATTCTAACCCTAATTTACTTGCATCATTATCCGTCTTATGAGTACTAATAATTGAAACAATCCAACCCTATCATGAATTTAGAAACATTTCTTGCTATTTGATTCAATTTATGATTTCATATGATTTTATTGACTTTTAGTTAGTTTTGGTTTTACCTTTTTAAAAATTAGTGTTCCGGGAATGTTAAATAGTCACCCTTACAAAATTTAATCTCAAGTGAAACAATTAAAATGTGAGCATACACTCACACTTATATATATTTTCGGTTCATGCATGCATGGACATGCACAAGATACTACAATTAACATCATCCACTAAATAATATATTCTACCCAATACTACAAAACTACACTACCTAATAAATCATTTACGATTAAAAATTAAATAAAAACCATCCACACTAGATGCCAAGCTTCGGCCACCCCCTCTTCCCCACTCCCCTCTCTTCTACACCACCACCACATCCACCACTCTCCTCACATGCACTCCTTACACCTTTCACCCTCAACTCTCTCCCTCTTCTCTCTTATTCGAATTCTCAGCAGAATTCACTCCCTCTCCCTTGCAAACTCTCTCAAAATTCTCTCTACTTCAGCTCCAAAAATCGCAAAGAACAACATCACAAGCATCGGCCAACCTAAAACCCGCAAGAAGGTGGCCATATCCGCGAGTTTGGACACACCTCTACCCATTGTTCGACTCTTTCAGCTTTGTTAGAAGATTCTCCAGCCTTGTCCAAGGAGTTTCGAGCTATCCAATACCATCTACACTCTCCAAAACGTGAACAACACCAAGTGTAAGCTTCATGTCACCCGAAAATGGTCTTTTCATGTGTTTCTTTCACTTCTCTTTTAAAAACACCTCCTCTCTTTGTTGTAGCAGAAACCCGACACCACTACCTTGTTCTTGAGGATCTTTCAACTTCACAAGAGGTATCTCACTCGTTATACTTGTCATTCCTAAGGTGGAAACCGATTTCCACCATGAAAACCCTATTTTGGGACTTTTTGCACCATCTAACTTGTAGATCTTGTAACCTTGAAAGCAAAACTTATAACCTGCTTGTTAAAGGTTTAATGAACTCCTAATAACCTGTTTTAAAAGTTATAAAAGAAGATACACCGTGGATATATGGTTTTAGAACAAGTTACACCTTAAAAACCTTCTTTTTACAAGATATATTGCAAGCTAAGCACTTGTTTGAAAACCCTCTTAACCAAGGCTTACAACCTGCTCATGTACGACTTTTTAACACCCTAATAATCTGGTTTTAAAGTTTAATGGGGTTTTGGTAAGGTTTAACTACAAGTTTGCAATGATTTACACATGTGTTATGGTCGGTTATGGCTAAATCACTAAGTTGATGGTTCATTGTTGTGATGGGTAACCTAGCCGTGAGTTTGGACATAATTTCAGAATGTTTTGATGAATATTAAGTGTGTGACAAGTGGTTAATATCTGGAAATTAAGGACATGTTAAGATTAGACCCATTTTGGTTAATTTCGGGACTCGAAACATGGTAAAACGACCTTAAAAATAGTAAAAACATGGTTTTAACCATTTTGAAAAGTATTCCAGGCTTAAGAATGATAAAAAAAGTGTTCTGGAGTCAATGGGTAATTTAAATGGTCAAAAGAACAATTAAATGGCGTTTCAACTAAAAACGGGTACCAACCGGGCATCGTTTTTGAGAAAAATCCATGAAAAAGGAGTTTAAAGCTAAGATTTATAAAAATCATGTAATTTCAGTAAGTTAAGTAATTAAAGACCAAAAGGATTTGAAAAATTGGTCAAACAAGCTTTAAATGGTCAAATACGGTCAAAACCGCGTTTTAACGGGTCAAACGTAAAACGAGACTTTCAACTATTAGAGGCAAAATTTCACAATTTAAGGACTTAAAATTTATAAAAATATCTTTTATATGATACCTACTGGTCCAAGACTCAAATTTATGAAAACCCTAAATTAACTGTTAAAACTCTCCTGTTTTTACCGCAACCGAGAGCGTTAAACGCATAGTTTTTAAACCGGACCCGTAAACTGAAATTTTGGAACACTTACTCTGTAATAAGTAAAATTTTACTCTAAGAACCTGATTTTTGGTCTTAAGTGTCATAAAGGACAAGAAACCAAACTTGAGGGTAGAAACTGTCAATTTTGAAACTTGAGGGACTAAACTGTAAAATTTTACCAAACTTTATAACCGACTCCTATGAAACTAATAATCACTTGAACAACAAAATTTCCTTATATCCTTAACCTAATGATGTAAAAATCCCAAATTACATGAAGAAACCATGACCTGCCATAAAAGGAAACTTTTTATACAAACCTTCGCGAAATCAAAGCCTTTCCCAGTAACTAAATTCTTGACACTCTTGTTGCACCTTAAATGAGTTTAGAGCAGTAGCTTATCACTTAATATGTACATGTTAGGGTGCTAGACTTGAGACACTCCCGACACACCAAGAGATATTTTGACTTGAAACCTAAGGTGAGTTCTAGTGACTTCCCCTTTTTTACTACTGTTTTGGGGTGAAACATGCTCTATTATTTATGAACTATATTTGTGCTTTACTTGATGATTGTATGTGGTATTTATGGTTACCTGCTGATACTTATATCATGATCATTAATTCTTTCGTGAACCGCTTGTTTTATATGGATAGATCTATTTGGGGAATCCCCCACACACAGTGGCTTCCGTTCCAGGAAGGGTACCCCACTGACATTCTAAGGGGTCGTTTGTGGCATGTAACAGGTTTTGTTAAGAAACTATGGTGAACCATCCGGGCAGGTATGGTTCACTAGCTTTGGGGCTCAGTTCTTCCTTCGGGAATATCCGGTTAAACACAACTTTAGAAGAGGCCAACCGGGACTGAGTGCAGGGTTGATTATGATTTTTCCCACGATGTTGAAACAATGATTATTTGCTTTTTATCAAAAAAGGATTTGTTAAGTCCTTTTGTTTTTAAACTTTAAGCACTTGAATTCACCAACTTTTTAGTTGACACAAATTTCTTTTTGAGCATGTTTCAGGTAATCTATGAAGAGATCCTAGCTGTTGTGAAGACCTAGACTTATCCCCGCGACCATGGCATTGGCATATTTTCCTTAATGAATCATTTGAACAATTTTATATTTGTGTTGAACAAGTACAATTTATTTTTATGGTTGGTTGTAAAACTCATTTGGGGGCTTGATTTGTTTCTAGCCCCGGTACTTTTTAAAAACATTTAATGCCTTGTGATATTCTCTCCTTTGATCTCTTGTAATGGTTTGTTTCCGCTGCCATATGTTGTTGCTAGTCTGTGACGTCCCACCCTACCTGGGCCCGGGGTGTGACAGATTGGTATCAGAGCCAAAGGTTGTAGAGAAGTCGGGAATACCATAGTAGACCCTAGGCTACAACCCTGATACCCTAGGACTGTCCTTGTGAGAAGTGTTGGGATGATCGGGTTGGGTAAATTGATGATCACACTTGATCAACGTAATCATGAATTTACCGGACGCGTAATTTCCATCACGGATCTTTAGGTTATGGTTGGACTTTTTCTGATTTATGTTGATGATTTTGAAACTAATTTCAAAAAGGGGATTTAAATGATTTATATGATGAGCTATGTTATCCGATACTATTTGAAGAGACTATTGATTTGGGCAACACGGACAATTATATGTTGGAATAACAGATACTATTGCCATCACTACTATTACTAGTACTATTATTATAATCATGAGCTATGAGAAACCAAATTACTCATGATGTATTTCTTACAGGACGCAATGATTATGGCTGATAAAGGTAAGGCACCTGCTCACCCCGACACTGAGACCACTCCTACCGGAACCTTGAGAAGGGCGAAGCCTCAGACTGAGTATGAAGCGTACCTCCGGAGATGCGGACATCCAGGGTGGATATCTGTCACGTCAGATGACACTGAAGCTTCTGAGGACTCTTCCTCCACATCACCTTCCCGAAGCCGAACGCGTTCCCACTCTCCTCAAGTAGCTGCTCCTACCCTCTCACCCATCCCACCTATTGGGAATAGGGGTGCGCGTACTGTCACCCGACCTCGCAAAAGTGTTAGGCCAGGATCCTCCGTATCCTTTAGGATGCCTCCTCCTCCTCCCCCTCCTGTTAGGATTCCGACTCCAATACCTCCGCTGTTTGACCCACGTGATGAGCACCTGATGCCGCCGAGGCATAGTATGTATGACGGCCCTAGCGTACTGGCTGGTGATAGGTACTCCCAGTCGAGTCGCCAGGCAAGTGACGTAGGACCCTCTGATGCGACACTGGATGAAATCTTGCAGATCGTTCGTCGTCATGAGTTGACTGTTCAGCACGCCACTCGAACCTCCCAGTCTGCTCAATTCCAGGCTATGATGGCTACGCAAGGAGTGCAGCGTTTGGAGCAGGAGCAGAGAAAGAAGAGTTCAGGATGGTTTGGATGGCTGAAGAAAAAGTGGATGTGAGAGTAGGGGTACGCAACAGGATTATCTGTCTCTAGACAGTAGAAGGAAACTATTTGAATTATTATTCGATACTATTATTATTATTAACATGGGGGTGATGGCACCTTCCAATTTGTAAGAGCTTGACTCTGATTCAACTTTGCTGGATGATACTACTATCTCTGTTTATCTATGAACTGTTTGTTTGGATGCTAGATTTATTGGACTATTTGTATTGAATTTCAATATGTTGTGTTGTGCCTTGAAATTGGTCCGTGCTCTTTTCTAAATGGTTGTCTAACTGTTATGTCATGTTTTGATTTGGACTTTGTAAGATTTTCTTAGTGGGTTGTAAATACATATGTGCGCGCCATGATCCCTCTTCCCGAGGCATGGTGTAATAGGGTAATGATGCATAAGCTATTCGAAACAAATTTTGAGATGCTAAACGAATCTATTTGTGATACTATCAGAATGCCGACTCGCAGAGGAACACGATTTGGACGGCGAGGTGCCACTAGGGGCCGCCGTGAGGAAGCCAGACAGACTGGAAACCAACCTACTCCACCAGGAACTCCCCACAGGGAAAATGCTAATCAAGAAAGCGACGAAAGAATTGCTAACCTCGTAGCTCAACAACTGGCTAACGCCATCCCGACCATTATCGCCCAGATAAATGCTGATCGGGATAATGCTAATGGTAATGAACGGCCAGCAAACGACGAGGGCCACGACGAGGAAGCCGAGGCGTTAAAGAATGGATGCTCCTATAAGACCTTCATGGCATGTAAGCCTAAGGACTTCTATGGCACCGAGGGTGCTATAGAGACTTACAGATGGATTGACGAAATGGACGATGTCTTGGACATTAGCGAGTGCAAGATGGATCATATGGTGAGGTTCGCATCACAATCCCTCAAGGGATCAGCTCTTGAATGGTGGAAGTCAATTACTCAAACCCGTGGAAGAAATGTGGCTAATCGAATGAGTTGGACCGAATTCAGAGAGCTAATGACCAGCAAGTATTGCCCCATCAATCAACTCGAGAAGCTGGAGACAGAATTCCTAAGTTTGGAAATGAAAGGTCCCAACTACACGGAATATATCAATCGTTTCTTAGCCATATCCCGACTTGTTCCCCATCTAGTGATGCCTGAAGCTAAAGGCGTAGCACGATTCATCTAGGGGCTACACCCAAGAGTTAGGGGAATGGTCCGTTCCTCCCAGCCTTCAACCCTACAAGCTGCTGTTGACCTTATCAGCAGTTTGACTGACGACTTAATTAGGGCTGGATGGACTGAATAAGCAAGGGCTGATGAGAAGAGGAAGTTTGTTGGTGAGAAAAGAAAATGGTTTGAAGTGAAGAGAGCGGTTGGAAGTAGTAGCGGGTCAGGTAGAAAGAGTTCTGAAGGTGCTAGGCGCGATGATCAGGGAAGCAAGACCCGGAGATTGTATTCGGGGACAAGCCCATTTTGCAACAAGTACAAGTTACATCATCAAGGGGAATGTAACCCGATGCCTTGTTTTAGGTGCAAGAGAACAGGCCATCTAATCAAAGACTGCACTTACGCACCAGAAAAACAATGCTATGAATGCGGAGATCCAGGGCACATGAGAAACAAGTGTCCTAAGCTGGGTAGAGACAAGGATGCCAAGCACAACAAGCCTAAGGGAAGAGCTTTTGTTATGGACCCAGCTGGAGCTCGTAGGGAACCTGACGTGGTTAACGATACGTTCCTTGTAAACAATCATCCTGCTACTGTTCTATTCGATACTGGAGCGACTGCTAGTTTTGTCTCTAGTACTTTTAGGCCTTTGATTGACTTAGACGCGTGTGCCTTGACCGATACGTTTACCGTAGAATTAGCTGACGGTAACATTTTAGAAACTAATGAAGTCATCAGGGATTGCTCGCTGAATCTAAAGGGGAGTACGTTTAGGATAAACCTGATGCCCATTAAGTTAGGAGGATTTGATGTGGTTGTTGGTATGGACTGGCTAGCTAAGCATAGAGCGAAATCGTATGTGATGAGCGTCTACTCAAGATACCGTTGAGCGACAAAGAAGTGTTAGTGGTAGAAGGCGAAAGGAGTAACACCCTATACCCCATAGTATCCCACTTAAAGGCTACCAAGAGCTTAATGAAGGGATGTCCAGCTTTTATAGTTTATATGATGAAATCCCAAACGGAGAAGAGGATTGAAGATATTCCCGTGGTTTCTGAATACCCAGAAGTGTTTCCGGAAGACCTACCAGGACTTCCCCCGAACCGACAAGTCGAATTTCAGATAGATTTGCTGCCTGGTGTTGCACCAGTAGCCAAGGCACCGTACCGACTCGCCCCACCTGAGATGAAGGAGCTAATGGCGCAAATTCAAGAACTACTGGACAAGGGATTTATACGTCCGTGTGTCTCTCCATGGGGTGCCCCGGTACTGTTTGTGAAAAAGAATGACGGAACCCTGCGAATGTGCATCGATTATAGAGAATTGAACAAACTGACCATAAAGAACCGTTACCCTCTTCCGAGAATAGATGACCTATTCGATCAACTGCAAGGAGCAAGTTATTTCTCCAAAATAGATTTGAGGTCAGGATACCACCAACTGAAGATAAGAGAAGAGGACATACCCAAAACGACCTTCCGAACTAGGTATGGACACTAAGAGTATTTGGTCATGCCCTTTGGACTGACTAATGCTCCAGCAGCATTCATGGACCTCATGAACCGCGTTTGCCGCCCTTACCTCGACAAGTTTGTGATCGTGTTCATCGGCGACATACTGATCTACTCCCATAGTAAAGACGAGCATGAGAAGCATCTCAGGCTAATTCTTGAATTACTCAAGAATGAGCAACTATATGCCAAGTTCTCTAAATGTGAATTCTGGATGCGTAAGATCCAATTCTTAGGGCATGTGGTGAATGAGAATGGGATTCAAGTCGACCCTTCCAAGATTGAGGCCATAAAGAATTGGAAGATTCCTGAAACTCCCACGGAGATAAGGCAATTCTTAGGACTGGCTGGTTACTACCAACGATTTATAAAAGACTTCTCGCGCATAGTGCAACCTTTGACCGTACTAACCAAGAAGAACACAACCTTTGTGTGGGAGCGAGAGCAGAACAAGGCGTTTGAAACGCTTAAGGAGAAGTTATGCAGTGCGCCTATCCTTGCTCTTCTAGAAGGAGTAGAAGACTTCATAGTCTATTGTGACGCTTCGCGTCAAGGATTAGGATGTGTATTGATGCAACGCAACAAGGTGATTGCTTATGCATCTAGACTGCTGAATGATCATGAGAAGAACTACACGACGCACGATCTGGAATTGGGTGCCGTGGTGTTTGCTCTCAAAATGTGGAGGCACTACCTCTATGGCACGAAGTGCATCATCTACACTGACCATAGAAGTTTGCAACACATTCTTGACCAAAAGATGCTCAACATGCGTCAGAGAAGATGGGTCGAGCTGTTAAATGACTACGAGTGCGAAATTCGCTACCATCCCGGTAAGGCCAATGTCGTGGCGGATGCGTTGAGCCGAAAGGAGAGAGAAAAGCCTCTTCGTGTACGAGCCTTAAGGATGAGTGTGTATACCAACCTTATCGCAAAACTGAAAGAAGCTCAAAACGAAGCATTAAAGGAAGAAAGGTTAAAAGAAGAAAGGTTAATCGGAATGGAAAAGCGATTTGAGACAGGGGACTATGGTACATACAGGTACGAAGGGAGGACCTGGGTGCCGAAGCACGGAGGAATTCGAGAAGTAATCCTCGACGAAGCACACAAGTCTAGGTATTCGATTCACCCTAGAAGTGATAAGATGTACCAGGATCTAAAGGCACTTTTCTGGTGGCTTGGAATTAAGAAATCAATCGCTATTTATGTTAGGAAATGTCTAACCTGTGCCATGGTAAAAGCTGAAAATCAAAAACCGTCAGGAACATTACAACAACCCGAAATCCCAGAATGGAAGTGGGATAACGTCACGATGGATTTTGTTACTAAGTTACCCAGAACGTTTGAAGGCCACGATGCTATTTGGGTGATAGTAGATAGGCTAACGAAGTCAGCTCACTTTTTGCCAATTAGAGAAGACTATGACATGACGAAATTGGCCCAACTATATGTCGACGAGATAGTAACGAGGCATGGAGTGCCTTTGTCAATCATCTCCGACCGTGATAGGCGTTTCACTTCTCGTTTCTGGAAATCATTCCAGCAAGCTTTAGGAACCCGTTTGGATCTAAGCACCGCATACCATCCTCAAACCGACGGTCAGAGCGAAAGGACTATTCAGACGTTGGAAGATATGCTAAGAGCTTGCGTGATTGACTTTGGCGGAAACTGGGACAACCATCTCCCTTTGGTGGAATTTGCCTACAATAATAGTTACCACGCGAGTATTAAAGCCGCTCCGTATGAGGCTCTATATGGCAGGAAATGCCGATCACCATTGAGCTGGAATGAGATTGGTGATAGCCAAGTGATGGGACCCGACATCGTGTTGGAGACCATTGACAAGATCTTTAAAATAAAGGAGCGACTAAAAGCAGCCAGAGATCGGCAGAAGAAGTACGCTGATAGGAGACGGAAACCTTTAGAGTTCCAAGTGGGCGACAGGGTAATACTAAAGGTAGCACCATGGAAGGGAACCGTGAGGTTCGGAAAGAGAGGAAAGTTAAGCCCGAGATACATTGGACCATTCGAAATACTGGCAAGAATTGGCCCTGTGGCTTACAAGTTGAAACTACCCCAAGGATTGAGCCACATACACGACACCTTTCATGTGTCGAACTTGAAGAAGAGTCTGGTAGACAAATCCCTAGAGCTACCATTGAAAGAAGCAAGAATAAATGACAAGCTGAATTTTGTGGAAGAACCCGTGGAGATCACGGACCGCTTGGTCAAGCAACTCCGGCGGAGCCGCATACCCAAGGTCAAGGTTAGATGGAACTCCAAGCGAGGACCTGAATTTACTTGGGAGCGTGAAGATGAGATGAGGAAGAATTATCCACACCTCTTCAAACCCACCCGTTCAGACTCTAATCGAAGCTAAAATTTCGGGACGAAATTTCCTAAACGGTGGGAGAATGTGACAACCGGCCTCTAGGTTGTTATCCTAACCCTAATTTACTTGCATCATTATCCGTCTTATGAGTACTAATAATTGAAACAATCCAACCCTATCATGAATTTAGAAACATTTCTTGCTATTTGATTCAATTTATGATTTCATATGATTTTATTGACTTTTAGTTAGTTTAGGTTTTACCTTTTTAAACATTAGTGTTCCGGGAATGTTAAATAGTCACCCTTACAAAATTTAATCTCAAGTGAAACAATTAAAATGTGAGCATACACTCACACTTATATATATTTTCGGTTCATGCATGCATGGACATGCACAAGATACTACAATTAACATCATCCACTAAACAATATATTCTACCCAATACTACAAAACTACACTACCTAATAAATCATTTACCATTAAAAATTAAATAAAAACCATCCACACTAGATGCCAAGCTTCGGCCGCCCCCTCTTCCCCACTCCCCTCTCTTCTACACCACCACCACATCCACCACTCTCCTCACATGCACTCCTTACACCTTTCACCCTCAACTCTCTCCCTCTTCTCTCTTATTCGAATTCTCAGCAGAATTCACTCCCTCTCCCTTGCAAACTCTCTCAAAATTCTCTCTACTTCAGCTCCAAAAATCGCAAACAACAACATCACAAGCATCGGCCAACCTAAAACCCGCAAGAAGGTGGCCATATCCGCGAGTTTGGACACACCTCTACCCATTGTTCGACTCTTTCAGCTTTGTTAGAAGATTCTCCAGCCTTGTCCAAGGAGTTTCGAGCTATCCAATACCATCTACACTCTCCAAAACGTGAACAACACCAAGTGTAAGCTTCATGTCACCCGAAAATGGTCTTTTCATGTGTTTCTTTCACTTCTCTTTTAAAAACACCTCCTCTCTTTGTTGTAGCAGAAACCCGACACCACTACCTTGTTCTTGAGGAGCTTTCAACTTCACAAGAGGTATCTCACTCGTTATACTTGTCATTCCTAAGGTGGAAACCGATTTCCACCATGAAAACCCTATTTTGGGACTTTTTGCACCATCTAACTTGTAGATCTTGTAACCTTGAAAGCAAAAATTATAACCTGCTTGTTAAAGGTTTAACGAACTTCTAATAACCTGTTTTAAAAGTTATAAAAGAAGATACACCATGGATATATGGTTTTAGCACAAGTTACACCTTAAAAACCTTCTTTTTACAAGATATATTGCAAGCTAAGCACTTGTTTGAAAACCCTCTTAACCAAGGCTTACAACCTGCTCATTAACGACTTTGTAACACCCTAATAATCTGGTTTTAAAGTAAATTGGGGTTTTGGTAAGGTTTAACTACAAGTTTGCAATGATTTACACATGTGTTATGGTCGATTATGGCTAAATCACTAAGTTGATGGTTCATTGTTGTGATGGGTAACCTAGCCGTGAGTTTGGACATAATTTCAGAATGTTTTGATGAATATTAAGTGTGTGACAAGTGGTTAATCTCTGGAAATTAAGAACATGTTAAGATTAGACCCATTTTGGTTAATTTCGGGACCCGAAACATGGTAAAACGACCTTAAAAATAGTAAAAACATGGTTTTAATCATTTTGAAAAGTATTCCAGGCTTAAGAATGATAAACAAAGTGTTCTGGAGTCAATGGGTAAATTAAATGGTCAAAAGAACAATTAAATGGCGTTTCAACTAAAAAAGGGTACCAACCGGGCATCTTTTTTGAGAAAAATCCATGAAAAAAGGAGTTTAAAGCTAAGATTTATAAAAATCATGTAATTTCAGTAAGTTAAGTAATAAAAGACCAAAAGGATTTGAAAAATTGGTCAAACAAGCTTTAAATGGTCAAATACGGTTAAAACCGCGTTTTAACGGGTCAAACGTAAAAACGAGACTTTCAACTATTAGAGGCAAAATTTCACAATTTAAGGACTTAAAATTTATAAAAATATCTTTTAGATGATACCTACTGGTCCAAGACTCAAATTTATGAAAACCCTAAATTAACTGTTAAAACTCTCCGGTTTTTACCGCAACCGAGAGCGTTAAACGCATAGTTTTTAAACCGTACCCGTAAACTGAAATTTTGGAACAGTTACTCTGTAATAAGTAAAATTTTACTCTAAGAACCTGATTTTTGGTCTTAAGTGTCATAAAGGACAAGAAACCAAACTTGAGGGTAGAAACTGTCAATTTTGAAACTTGAGGGACTAAACTGTAAAATTTTACCAAACTTTATAATCGACTCCTATGAAACTAATAATCACTTGAACAACAAAATTTCCTTATATCCTTAACCTAATGATGTAAAAATCCCAAATTACATGAAGAAACCATGACCTGCCATAAAAGGAAACTTTTTATACAAACCTTCGCGAAATCAAAGCCTTACCCAATAACTAAATTCTTGACACTCTTGTTGCACCTTAAATGAGTTTAGAGCAGTAGCTTATCACTTAATATGTACATGTTAGGGTGCTAGACTTGAGACACTCCCGGCACACCAAGAGATATTTTGACTTGAAACCTAAGGTGAGTTCTAGTGACTTCCCCTTTTTTACTACTGTTTTGGGGTGAAACATGCTCTGTTATTTATGAACTATATTTGTGCTTTACTTGATGATTGTATATGGGATTTATGGTTACCTGCTGATACTTATATCATGATCATTAATTCTTTCGTGAACCGCTTGTTTTATATGGATAGATCTATTTGGGGAATCCCCCACACACAGTGGCTTCTGTTCCAGGAAGGGTACCCCACTGAGATCCTAAGGGGTCGTTTGTGGCATGTAACAGGTTTTGTTAAGAAACTATGGTGAACCATCCGGGCAGGTATGGTTCACTGCTTTGGGGCTCAGTTCTTCCTTTGGGAATATCCGATTAAACACAACTTTAGAAGAGGCCAACCGGGACTGAGTGCAGGGTTGATTATGATTTTTCCCACGATGTTGAAACAATGATTATTTCCTTTTTATCAAAGAAGGATTTGTTAAGTCCTTTTGTTTTTAAACTTTAAGCACTTGAATTCACCAACTTTTTAGTTGACACAAATTTCTTTTTGAGCATGTTTCAGGTAATCTATGAAGAGATCCTAGCTGTTGTGAAGACCTAGACTTATCCCCGCGACCATGGCATTGGCATATTTTCCTTAATGAATCATTTGAACAATTTTATATTTGTGTTAAACAAGTACAATTTATTTTTATGGTTGGTTGTAAAAGTCATTTGGGGGCTTGATACGTTTCTAGCCCCGGTACTTTTTAAAAACATTTAATGCCATGTGATATTCTCTCCTTTGAGCTCTTGTAGTGGTTTGTTTCCGCTGCCATATGTTGTTGCTAGTCTGTGATGTCCCACCCTACCTGGGCCCGGGGTGTGACACATGACATGCATAAACATGCAACATCATCATCATCATGCCCAACATACTTTCTAAGGTCATAACAGTCATCTTACACGTTCTTACGGAAACCTTTACGTCAAAACTTACATCTGCACTTTCCCCCGAAAGTCAGAAGTCGAACTACACTTCCCTTCGAGTGCAACAACGCTATTCGGGCGTATGGACACCCTTCAGTCCCATGGCCTCCATGCAACTGAATATCATGCGATTGGACTCATGCGGATGAACATCTATGCGAATGAACACCCAGTCGTGCGTATGGACCTCATGCGGATGAAACTAATGCGAATGAGCACCTATGCGACTGACCTCATGCGAATGGACTCATGCGACTAAGCACCTATGCGACTGGACCCTCAGTCGTATGACTCCCCATGCGGCTGGACTCCCAATCATGCGAATGAAACCTTAGTCGCCTCTCAATCGGCCGTATGGCCTCCATTCGGTCGCATAGCCCTAGCTGATGCAGAATGAAGTTCATCCCGAACCCAATCTGCCATTTTCGGCCTCCAAGCTCATCCAAACCCATTCTAAGCCTAAATCAACCATCTTAGACCTTAGGAATGCATACCACAACACCATACAAGCACACACAAGCCCGGAAGCATACTCTACATGCATCACACGCAACACACCCAAACGGGTCAAACACATACACATACAAAAACGGGTTTTTGATGCTTTCCAGCCCCAAAATCGGTTGAAAACAAGTAAAAGTGGGGTCCTAGAACTCACACAAACGAGCACAACGACAAGGGCTTCGATTTGGCTTGCTACATGACGATTTTGGCCACTCGAACCGACCCGAACCGGCACTTTCTTCCTTTCTCTCTTCTCCTCTCTTTGATGGCTGATTTGTGAGTGTGGGGGAGAGGGTAAGGGCTGCCCTCTCCCTTATATACTCCCACTCGCCCGACTTCCTTTCGTTGGCGAGTTTGGTTCCTCGACTTTGGACTTTATTTCTTTTTCTTCCTTGGTCGGCTTCAAAATAATAAATAACCGGGTGTTACAGAAGTGTTGTTCATATCCAAAACATATGTGTTTTCTTTTCTTGATGCTTTAAGAAGGATCCAATCTTCTGGAACTGAAAAACCTGGCTTAAGAATGTAACAGTTAGTGTTATCAAATAATGTGGTATAATTTTGATAACAAATTTGAGACACACTCAGTAAATTATATTGTAAATTTTCACAATAGTTTACTTTCTCAAATTTGAGCACACCATTAATTACCATTCCTTCACCAACTATTTTACCTCCCTTCTTATCCCCACCAAATGCCACATATGAGGTATTTTTATGCTTGAAGTCATGGAGAAGTAAACAGTTTCCTGTCATATGCCTGGAACGACCACTGTTAACATACCACTTGTTGTCAGCTCTCCAAGATTGTTCCTGCATACAAGAAAAAAATCAGTTAGAATTGACAACCCAAGCCTTAATGATCTTGGGTTTGCCAGCATTGTCTAAAATTGTTACTCCTTCATGAATAAGTCTGGAGTTTCAGTATTAATTTTAGTTTTAATTGATTCATTCTGAGTTGTTTTAGGTGAGGATGATTCTGTTGAAGATGAGGTTGTTGAACTAGGTCCTGGTTTCTCAGTCTCTTCTTCATTCACCTTGTTTTTGTTGGTTTAATGCTTTGGTTTTGATAATGAATCTTGATTGTTGAAAGTTTCATTATCTTTTAATTTTGAATGAGGTACATGACTTCCCTTTTCAAAATTATCAAAGAAAGCATCATCAGCATTTGTTTCTTTTTCAGTAAACTCCACCCTATTGTGAGGTGTTTTTTTATTACTGAAATGTTGTTCTTTTCTTCAAAGGTTGAACATCAGTGGATGTTTTCTCATTTGGTTTTGGATTTTGTTTTTGTTGTTGCTTTTT
The DNA here is from genome assembly GCA_025215565.1 of Flaveria ramosissima. NCBI lineage: Eukaryota > Viridiplantae > Streptophyta > Magnoliopsida > Asterales > Asteraceae > Flaveria > Flaveria ramosissima. Next base: position 17,143,463 of record CM046034.1, read on the forward strand.
ATTTTTTGAATCTTTTTCACAATCAGTAGATTGAGTTTCTGATTCAACTTTATCAGATTGTTTTTTCTTTGTACTCTTTGTCTTGTTCTTTTTGTTGAAATAACATTCCTAAGTTGAATGGTTATTTTTGTTACAAATAGCATAATGTTTGTTGAAGTAGCAGTCAGATGTCATGTGATTTTTCATATTGCAAATAGAATAATAACTACTGAAGTAACAATCTTCACTATTGTGGTTTTTCATATCACACCATTTGCAATACATCTTTGATTCTTTATGAGAATCAGTTACTTTCTTCTTCTTCGTCAACTTTTGAGGCTTTGCATCCTTCTCCAATTTTGTAGTTGATTTATCCTCTTTCAGCTTTTGAGTCTTTGATTTGTTTGCTGCTGATTTTGCCTTCCGCAGATCATCTACTGAATCAGTAGATTTGATTTTCCGCAGATCTCCTACTATAGAAGGTTTTTTCTTCTGCCGAAGATCTGCTGATTGTTTCTTCTTTCCTTTTTCTACGGAAAATGTGTGTACTTCCTTAGTAGATACACATTTTTCAATTTCTTCATTTGAAGGTTTTTATTGCTGATGAAGTTCTTGAAGACCTTCATTTTGCTGAGCTATTCTTTTGCAAATAGTCTTCAGCATGTTTCTTTGTTTTGGAGGATATGGCAACTTTGTTTCTTCAAGAATTTTGGGAATGATTGTTTCTTCAAGGACTTTTGGAATGATTGTTTCAAAAGCAACATTCTTACCAATGTTCAGTAGATCATCATCATGTTCATCAGAATCATCCAAGTCATCACACTCATCAAAGTCGAATTCTGAGTCATTTTGTTTAATATTTTCTGATTCAGAAGGCTCAGTTTCATTCACCTTAGTTTCATTATGATTAACTTGTTGATTAGAGTTTGTTTCAAACTTGGTGCTTGGCACAAAATAATTTGACAAGTTATTTGTCATTGATTCAGGTAAAGGTGAGTAATTATTGTTTATAGGAGGTGCCACAACATTATATCCCAACCCATACCTATTCTTTGCTTCAATATGAGAATTTAATAATTTCTCATACTGCTAAGATGAAAGTTGAAACTTCTAAAGTTTCACTTCAATTGATGCATGACCAGCCATGGATTTAGTTAAGGAAGTGGTCAGATGCTCAACTAGTGCTTTTAAACTATAATTTTCTGAAACAAGTTTATCTAAATCCTTTTGTAAAGAGTTAATTTTGATTTGATATAATTTATGTTCTCTTACATGAGATTCATTCAAAATCATTGTTTCTTTAACTTTATCGGCCAGTTGTTGAGCATGGACTCTATATCTTTCAACTTCCTCAACACATATTGATGATAATAACCTATCTCTTACCTCTCTAGCCATAGGTGGAACTTTGTTTTCCATGTGAGCCATTAAAGCTTGATTTTCTTCCAAGACTTCCTTCTCATACATACTCCAGTCACAAGTTCCAACTTGAAGTATGACCAGCCCTTGTTCCTGCTGATGTATTTGTGGCTGGTGGGGATGAGTTAGTAAGTTGTGGTTGTCTGAAAGATCTTTGAGATAATGATGGTTGGTGAGACTGGTGTTGCTGATGTTGTGTTAAGTCAGGATTTGATTGTTGATTACATTTTCTAGTGAAATGTCCATAGAGATTGTTGGAGCTGTAAAAGATAGTCTATATTATCAACACAGTGAAAGTCAACAAAAGTCAACGTCACGGTCAAAGTCAACAAAAGTCAAACCCGACATGTTCGAGACGAGGAATCGAGACGAGACGTTGAACATTTAGATGACTAGGAGTTTTATTGTAATAAATATATTTTGTGGGAACAAAATATATTTTATCTTGTTTTTAGTCATTTTTATGCTTAAGATGTAATTTTGTATTAATTAGCCTAAGTCTAGGGGGTTAAGTGCAATTAGTGAATATTAGTCTAGACTATAAATAGATTAATTGTCATTAGTGTTGGTTAATGGTTGCATGACCAATTGATTGAGGGATTTATTTGTAAACAATATTATTAGCAATCAATAGAGATCAAAGGGTTTTATTGTGATTATCATATTTTGATCTAATTCTTCATGATTTGATTCAAGTTTGTTTATCCTGGAGTTACAATTTGGTATCAGAGCCTTATTGGATCAAATGCATTGAAGAATTGAAGAATTTGTTGCTGATTTTTGAAGATGTTCATCAATATTTAGAGAGAGAAAGTTGGGGTTTTAGAGAGAGAAACTAGATCTGAAAATTAAAAGGTTTTAAATCTTTATCAAAATCATCAGATCTACAAAGTTTTACAAGGAATTTGAAGATTTACAAGTTAGAAATTAAATCTACTCCTAAATCTATACAAGATTCAACAAAAAAAATTGCAGATCCGGAGATTTTCTCTCACACACAGTAGTGTGTGTGTTCTTGGTGTTCTTGAGGATCTTCAAATCTTCAAAACATCAAGCTGCGAATTTAGCATTATCTTGAACGAAAGTTCACATTTTCTAGCGAAAATTCCAGCGAAATTGCTGCCAAAATCATCAACGAACCTGCGAAATTAATAAAAAAATTTCAGCGAATAAAAAAAATCTGCGAATTTGAAGATTATTTTTGCGAAATTATAAAAGACAAAATTAATCTGCGAAATTAATTTTCTGCGAATTTATATCTTCAAACTGCGAATTTATATTTTCAAACTGCGAATTTAACCAAAAATCAGCGAAATTAAAAAAGAAAAAAAGAGAGGAGACTTTCGCAGCATAAACCTTCTTCCATTTCCTTCAATTTTTTTAATTACTGAAAACAACTAACAACCGAATCTCATTGATCCCACCATTTTTACAAGAGTATCATGTGTTCACCAATAAACATCAGCAAGCTAATTTGAAGAAACTATAATCAGAAAGAAAATCTGATAACAACTTTAAACCTTATTATCAAATCGAGTTCCAGTAAACACAACGATCAAAGCAATTCGAATCAATCTTCATCAAACCACCAAATTCCAACATTCAAAACATCAAATCATTCAAATGCACGATCAATCATCGTCTACAAGTTTCACCACGCTTACGAAAACCACGACATAGTCCACACACCGGAACCCTAGGCGACGGAGGTTCTGTCGCCGGTGACGCTCCGCCGTTTCTGGATCGATTCCGGCGAACGGTGTTGACAGATCTGATCTTCGTGTTCGAGCAATCGGATTGATTGTCTCCGGCGGTCGGAATATGATCTCCGGCCGATTGTGGCGGTTTGGAGTCAGAAAAACGTCGCAATTCGCCAGAGAAGATGTTGTCGTCCCAAATTAGAGCTGATGAACCTTGTCGTCTGAATGATATCGATGATCTCTGTAGCCCTGCCATTGATGTATGTGTGTTTCTCTGTGATCTGATGTTTTAGCCCTAGAAATTAGAGATTAGTGATGATCGTGAGGGCTAAAGGTTGTTGCATCTTGAGGTTGTAGCTTCATTTTTTCCGACCGCCGGAGGGCTCGCCGGAGGGCTCGCCGGAAAGGCGGCTCGCCGGAGAACCCGCCGGAACCCTAGCGGTTCACTGCTATCATCCGCCTCTCTCTCTTTTTTTTAAGTGTTTTGTGTGGTGAACATGATATGAAAGGGATATTAGTGTTAGGGTTAGGTTTATTTTTGTTAATGGGCTAAATTTGGATCAATATATTTGGGCTAACAATTGGGCTGGGTTTTAAAAACTTGGTAAATGGGTTATTTTTATTGGGCTGGGTTTGGTAGCAAATTGTGGGCTAACAATTTGGTAACAATTTGGGCTAGTTAAAGTTAATACTTGGGCTCTCAAATAACAAATTGATATTGGGTTTCTAATTGGGCTGATTATTATTTTTTTTTTAAAAAAAATAATAATAACAAAATTGGCTCATTCAGAATCAAATAAAATTGACTAATTGGGATTAGTTGAGTTTAAACCGATAAAGAAATATTCAACGATTTTGCAAGATTTATAAAAAAAACAAACTGACCTGGCAGCTTGACCCCAGTTGCTAAGATTGTCTAGCGTGACATTTAAAAATAATATTTTTCCCGGGGGAGAATTATTTTACAATTTTTGGGAAAAATATTTTTGGGGCGTTTAATTGTTTAAACAAAATAAAAATAAAAATGGCTTTTGCAGAATTGATTAAATCCTTCAAATCAGATGATCTCACAATTGCACAATGTCGGTTTGATAATTTTGCAGCTTTAAAGAATGAAAAGATGTCCGATTTTGTTGATCGTTTTCTGTTGGTGGGAAGTAATCTGAAGAAGTTTGATGCCCAATTGGGAAATCATGAACAAGTTCTGAGATTGCTTGATTCCCTCCCATCAGAATGGAGCTCACACGGCAAGTCGATTCAACGAGATAGAGGCTTTCGAGATTACAAACTTATGGAGGTGATCAACAAACTGAAAGAGATTGAGTTGGATATCAAACGTCGTGAGTACTATGAAGCGACATATCTAACTCCAAAGATCACTTCAAACTCCAAAGAGAAACCAGAAGAGAGATCAGATTCTGGCACCAATTCTGACGGTTTACCGAAACCTGGAACTAAAGAGGTACAAGAGGAGCTTAAGTAGACATCAATGGGTAAAGGTGGAGCTGAGTTGAATGCTGAAGTTTGTGATGCTGAGAAGGAAGAGGAATGGAAGCGGAATACCAGAGTTTGCAACTGCGAGAAGGCTCTTACTGCTGAAAGAGTCATCCTGGATCTTCCTTATGAGACAGTTCAGGATATGTGTTCTATAGCTTGCAAAATTCATTTATTTGGTGTGTATAAAGCTAATAGGTTACTTTTAGATAACCAAAAGGAGTTAACCACCATAAACGCAGAACTTAAAAAGAATGAAGCCAAGTATTTCACAAAATTAAATGAAGCTTTAAAAGAAAATGATCATTTAAAACGAATTCTTCTTGAAAGAAATGTTGAAATTAATCTTTTAAATGAAAGAGTTACATTGGCTGAATTTGAAACAAGCAAGCTTAAAACAAAGCTTGATAGATGGACCATATCCGGAATGAAACAGGAAGAGCTATTGTGTAAACAGAGGGGAGCTAGGATTAAAACGGGAGTGGGTTGTGGTGAAAATCCATACATCTATCCTCCTCCTAGCACCCATTGTTACTCTCCTATGCTTCAACCTCATCCATCTAATGATTTGATTGAAGCTGCAGAAACTAATAGTTTAAATGCAGGTTTAAGCAACGTTAATCTTAAAGAGGTTAGAGATGTGCAGGATTCTCTTGTAGGTCTAGGATTTCTCAGGCAGGGGTCTGATAAGAAGATTAATGACGATTCTACCTCTGATGCATCAAAATCAATATCAGCTGCTTCTCCAACCTTCTTCAACAAATTCAAAACAGGAAACATTCCTTCGTTTGTTCCTGTCAGGTTTGTCAAAGAAGGAACAGTTGTTGAATCGTCAGGCAATCAAAATCCTATAACCGAAGCCGACACAATAGGAGGTGTCAATCAAGATCCTTTGGAAGCAGATCTGTGTATACGAGACTGGATAAGCTCAGATGATGAATTAAACACAGAGGAGCGTGTTGGTTCCTCACAGATCAAGATATCTCCTGACATTGTCAAGTCTCAAAAGCTTCCAAAAGCTGAATTAAGACCAATACGGATCTCGTCTCCAACTACAAAACAACCCACTCAATCAGTGAAGATCTCATTCCCTGTTCAGCATAGCAAATGCCAAAACAAGCAAGAATCTGCTACAAGCTCAAAGCAATCCTCATCCCCACCTGCATCACACGGTTCAGTCAAGCATCAAAAGCCATTCAAGGCTTGTTTTGAGTGTGGAAAAGAAGGTCATGTGGTAAAGAAATGTCCTCAAAGACTTGTTTCGAATGGTAAAGGCAAACCGAATTGCTTCTCCGGATCACAGTCAACAAAGAATGTTCCAGTTGGTAAAGACAACACGGGTTGCTTCTCTGGTTCAAAAGGTAAAAAGCAAACATCTTTGAATGGTTGGATGAAAAACCCTCCATCCAAACCTTTTCATGTGAAGCCGGTTTTATATGATACAAAGATGAAAATGACCAAAGGTTCAAAACCAAATTCTTTTCCTTCCGGTCTTAAACAGAAATTGATTTCCAAATTTAATTCATTCAAATCCAAATTAATTGAACCGAAACAAATTTGGCAAATTAAAAAGAAGGATACAGCAACCCCCGATTGTTTAAACGGTTGTGTGCCGAAGCAGGTTTCTTATATTGATGAAAAAGGAACTTCCAGGACTACGATGGCCTGGGTTCCCCTTTCTAACTAATTTGTTAATGAGTGCAGGAACAATTCAGGAGGACTGTTAGTAATCCGGTTTACTGACAGGGATTGTTCCTAATTCAAATTTGAGGCGAAACAAACAGGTTAAGGTCATGGTATTATATCCACAATCTGGATTTTTATCTGCATTATCACAGTTCTCACTTCATAGTCACTGCATATTTCTTGATAATTCATTTCTTATCTTGATAATCAGTGTAGTTTGGAAGACCTTCTTTGATAATTTTTTATTTTTGTACAGTTTTATAAAAAATAATAAAAAAATATAAAAAAAATATAAAAAAATAATAAAAAAATAATAATAAATAATAATAAATAAAAAAAATAAAAAAAGAAAAGTTTGCAAAAATAAAAATTTAGGGAGAGAGTATAAGTAAATAAAAATGAAAAGAGAACTGAGAACTTGATTCGAGATGATTGAGAAATGATTGTATATCTTCTTGAAATGCTTGTTTTTGCATGACTTGCGTTTGAAAAATGAGAAATGATAGTAACTGATGCTGTTATCTGACTTACATCTTATTTTTAAGTGCAAATAATAGAAAAACAAACAGATTCTTTATTGATATGCTTGGTAGACTCAGCCTGAAAAATAAAATAGACAGCAACATCATGATTTAAATTAAAATATATGCTTAAGGACGTCTGGATTTACACAATCAGTTTTGGCCTGCATAAAAACTGAGTCCCGACAAAAATTGGATTGAGAATTGATCTTTCACCCACCATGATACAAATCATATAAGACATATCTTTGAGCCATGATTGGTGTATTTATGTGTCTTGTGTTTGTGCTAATCTCCTCTGTTGTACGGAAGTACTGACCTGGAGTGATGATCTCCTCTGCTGTACGATAGTACTGACCTGGAGCTCTCATCGGCACATGATTAAATGGTTATCTCCTTTGTTATACGTGAGTATAGACCTGGAGCTCTCACCATTTTGATCTAAGTTGTCAAATCATCTAACGATGAATTCATCACAGAATATAATATTCTGATGATAATCACTTGCACACTAATGTACACGCCTTGCTCTATAAAGATCATAACAAAATTCAAGAAATCCTGAGGTTGGGTTGGGGTCCTAACATTCTAAAGCATCTAATCGAACCTTAACAAATCATTTGCTGCTTCTTGAAAAAGATAGGGCATGAGTTTAAGTGGAAAAATATATCAGCAATCGTTATTGATCTGTTTAAGAATTTTAAAATCATTCAAAGACTGTGATTAGATTCAGTTATCAGTGTGATCTCATTGCTTGTCGATGATTAAATTCATCTTTGTGCTAAGTATATCTTGAGAATGTGATCTCATGATCGATTCAGTTCTTGGTTTTTGATTGTTAAAAAAAACAAAAAAAAAAAACAAAAAAAAACAAAAAAAAAATAATAGATAAAAAAATGTTATAATAAATGTATATAATATAAAAAAAATTATAATAAAATTTCATTTTAATTTCTCTTAGGTCTTCCATATTATGTTGTTTCAATTTTATCATTTTTCATGCATTTCACGGAAATTGCGCACAAACAAACACGGGTTCGCTTGTTTTTCACTCACAGATAAACACGGGTTTATTTTGTTAAAATGAAATGATCTAATTAGAAATGTGGAGATTGTGTTTGTGAATGTGTTTCAGATTTTTGCTTTAAGTGATGGCCGATCATCAGTTGAGCAGTGTACCTGATCAGAGAACCTGTTCCTCAAGTTTGCAGAAGATACCGAGCTAGGAATCCTCCTCCTACATCGTCTGAAGCACTCAAGATTAGAGATTTGGGAAACCTGTTCCAATATCTTTGTAAAGCTTGCACTCGAAAAGGGGGAGCATATAAATAGGGGGAGCTTATGAGATGAAAAATCTTTCTCATCAGATTCAGAAAGATTCAAATTGAAGATCTTTCTACTGTTGACTTCTCGATGCTGATTTCGTTTGAAGACGTTGATAATGATAGACTAAGGGGGAGTATTGTTGGAGCTGTAAAAGATAGTCTATATTATCAACACAGTGAAAGTCAACAAAAGTCAACGTCACGGTCAAAGTCAACAAAAGTCAAACCCGACACGTTCAAGACGAGGAATCGAGACGAGACGTTGAAGATTTAGATGACTAGGAGTTTTATTGTAATAAATATATTTTGTGGGAACAAAATATATTTTATCTTGTTTTTAGTCATTTTTATGCTTAAGATGTAATTTTGTATTAATTAGCCTAAGTCTAGGGGGTTAAGTGCAATTAGTGAATATTAGTCTAGACTATAAATAGGTTATTTGTCATTAGTGTTGGTTAATGGTTGCATGACCAATTGATTGAGAGATTTATTTGTAAACAATATTATTAGCAATCAATAGAGATCAAAGGGGTTTTATTGTGATTATCATATTTTGATCTAATTCTTCATGATTTGATTCAAGTTTGTTTATCCTGGAGTTACAGAGATTGCATTTGAAACATCTTACCTTTGACTTATCCACACCAATCTTTGATGATTTACTTGCTGCAGCCAAATTTTTATTTCTCCTAAGATATTGTTTGGCTGTATAAGCAATCATTGCCATTTGCCATTGATGTAGTTCTTCCAAGTCTTACTGGCAAATGTTGGCAGATGTTAAAGAGCTTCCCAGGTAAGCTTGAAAACTTGAACTGGCAAAGGCTGCTTTTTGTTCTTCAGAGTCCAGAATGACAGTGATGGGCTCTGTTTGGTTGTTATTTGATGAAGATTTTGCTGATGATGTTGATGTATCTCTTCTATCATCAGTTCTTCCTTTTTCTTTTCTTGACTTACTTTGAGAAGATTTCTTTGAAGGCTTTGAGGCATAGAAACTTACTTCCTTTTCATCTTCACTCAAAGTACAAGAGTTATCACTATCATTGTTGGAAATAAAGGCACTTCTAGCACTTTTTGTTTCTTTAAAGTGATAGGGTGAGACATGTGTTTTCACGCTCTTGTTTCTAGATTCTTCATCCAATTCAAGAGCCTCAACTTTAGCTACCAATGTATCTAAACCAGTTGCTTTGAGGTCAATAGTGTTCTTGAATGTAACACCCCGAAAAGTCGAAACGAGTCATTAAGGATAATGGGCTTAAATAATGGGTATTTAATAAAAGAAGGAAATGGGTTATGGGCCAAATTGGGTTTATGGACAAGAGCCTAAGTGATTAAGGCCCATAATCAGCCCTTAACCTACCCAAATCAGCCTCCATCTCCATCATTACAACCCTAGCCACCAAAATTCATAGAGAGAGAAAGTAGAGAGAGAAAGTGGAGAAAACTCAAGATTTGAAGCTTCCAAGGTTAAGAGATTGAAGATCTGGGTGTTAGAGCATCAATATCTAAGAAAGAAGCAACAAATCCAGGTAAGAATCGACCTCTAAACCCTTCTGTAGATCAAACCCGGATTCTAGGGTTTTGGGTTTTGAAAAGTTGCAAAGAATCGCATAAAGGTTACATTTTTACGTATGAAAACATGTATAAAAGTTTAGATTTAGCCTCATGGATGATAAACTAAGAGATTGGACGTAAAAAGTTATGATTTTGGGTTAAAAACGGACTGGTTCGTAATTTTTATGCGATCTGCGAAACTGTATGTTCATCCAGCGAATTTGCATATTCAATCAGCGAAACTATGAGGACTTTCTGCGAAATCATAGTTTCGCAGGTAGTTTCGCAGACATGTTTTTCCAACAAAAGTTGGGCGAAACTGGCAGCAAACTGGCAGTGAAGATGCCAGCGAAACTGCCAGCGAATGTGCTAGCGAAACTAGCAGCGAAACTGCTGGTGAAACTAGCAGCGAAAGTGTTGGCGAATCTAGCTGCGAAATTGCTGATCTTGCAACGAAATTAGCAGCGAATTTAGGCAGAAAATTAACCCCTTAGAGTGTTAACTCGTCTGCAGGTTGTGTAGTGGGATCCTAGCCTAGAAAGCTTAGTCTAGAGGTTATTCGTGGTATCCAAGTGAGTTCTAGATCCCCTATTTATAAGTTTTTCCATGTTTTGGGGCTATTATGCATACTAAATTTACGTTTTTAAATGACCAAGATTTTAAGGGATTTTAACAGGAAGAACGATTTTTCTATAAGTAAATGTGCTATATAAATGTTTAAATATAAAAATTTTTCGCGCTGACTTGGCAGCCCGGCCCCAGCCAGGGGCGTTGCCCCTTGGACCCTACTAGGGGCTGCTGCCCCTAGGACCCCGCTGTCAGGGGCTGCCGCCCCCGAACCCCCGCTGTCCCGCGGCGGGTCGGTTATGTTTTATGATGATTAGTACTTGGCATGTTGTGTACTTAATAAATTAAGTATTATATATTAAAGTGGAAGATGATATTAATGAAAAGCGAAACTTAATGAATGTTACCCCCGGGCCCGTTTGATGATGTAAAGTCTTGCAAGCACTATGATAGACTTCACTTATGTGAGTCTGATATATGATGATGGATCTGTAGAGCGGGCTATGTGCCTTGCAGTGTGGATCAACTGTCGGGGGTTAGCTACCGTATTCATGTGTACCGACAGGGATTGACATTTGTTGTCGATCAACATGGAGCTCTTGCTTTGTGCAATCTCATTTATGATGAAAGTGAAAGATAATGAAGGAATGAAAGATAATGAACATGCTTATTATGATGCAAGTAATGTTATGTACTATGTTGTATGCATGGTCATTATATGAAGGATAAAGTTTATATTTTCTTATATTATTTAAAACTAGAACTCACTCAGCGAAGCTGACTTTTATGCATAATAGTTGGCAGGTAAACGCTGAGGCTGAGGATGGCACACGGAGCTACTTGGGGAGCTATGGATGGCATTATTATTTATGAAATCTTTATTGTAATTTAAGAACAAGTAACATGTTTTGTTTGAAATTAAAGGACAAATGTATGAGTACAATATGGTTTCTAAGTTTTAAATGAATGTCTAATTATTTCCGCTGCAATGTTTTATTATTAAACTGATTTTATGCTATGATTAACCAACTGTGAGGCTTCCCGGGCACGGGGTCTTACAAGTTGGTATCAGAGCCAAAGTTTAAGAGAAATGGGTAAACTGTTTTCAAAACCTAAACTTAAACTGAAAATAGGACCGAATGAAGGATGCCAATCCAAGTAGCTACGTGCCATCAGGTAAAAGTTTCAAGTAAAACCGGAATTATGTGCGTGTGCTATTTGTTTTATGTGCTTGTAGATTTGAATACTGATATGTGTTAGGATAGTGATTGCTTGGGACAGGAGGGTAAGGTAAGTGGTTAATCACACTTGGCCACTGTAATTAAGGACTTACCATACTTATAATGATCTGAGCAATTATCTTGAATAACCATTTTGGTGTTTGAATCTTATAGGAATTAGTTATGGCTGGTAGAAAATCTGGAAAGACAACCCGAGGAGGTGCTCGTGGCGGGCGTACTACTGAGCCACGTGTCACCCAAAGCAAAGCTAAGGCTCCCGAGACTGTTCATGAGGAGTCAGACCTCCATAGTCACCCGGAGGGGGAGGGATCAGCCACCCTCAAAACCACTGTGAAGGAGGCTATCGCTGATGAGGTCTACAATGTCATGCAAAATGTCTTACCCTCGGTGGTAACCGAGGTGATCAAAGTAGTCAAGGATGGAGAGAAAGCTGAGAGGAAGGGGAAGGAAAGTGAGAAGAATTCAGGAAAGTCCACTGGGAGGACTGAGGAATCTGAAGAGGAGCCATCAAACCCTAAGGTGGTAGTCCATGATGATGACAGTGATGAGGAGTCCGAGAGAGAGACTACTAGAGGGTGCAACTATAGGGCATTTCAAAGGTGCAAGCCCCCAACCTTTGACGGTAACGGCACTGCTACTGCCGCTCATCGTTGGGTCAGAGAGATGGAAGCGGTACTGGAAATTAGTGAGTGCCGAGAGGATCAAAAAGTTAAGTTTGCCACTCATTCCTTCGTTGACTCAGCGTTATGCTGGTGGGACAATATTGTCCAGGCTGAGGGGAAGCGATCGATAGCCAAGATGAAGTGGTCTGAGTTGAAGGAGTTAGTGTTGGAGGAGTATTGTCCCCATCGGGAATTAGACAAGATTGAAAAGGAGTTCTTGTATTTGAAGGCTGGGAACATGGCTCATCAAGAGTATACCTCCAAGTTCAATGAACTTGCAAGACTTGTGCCAGACATGGTGACACCTGCGTCCAGGAACATCAAAAGATGCATACAGGGTTTGCCTGTGGACATCAGGAGGCACATGATTGCAGCCAGACCTGGTACGTTTAGGTCTGTGGTGGATTTAGCTGGGAGGTTGTACGATGAGAGAGACCCAGTGCTTGTACAGAAAAAGGTGGAGAAATGGAATGGGAACAAGAATGGAAATGGGAAGAGGTTCGGAGGTGATAATTTCCGGAGTGGAGAGAAGAGGATGAGGGTTGAGGATCAGTCTGGGAGACAGGGAAATACTGGGGAAGGAGGTGCTTGTAGAAAATGTGGAAAAGGTCATTCAGGGGAGTGCAGAGTTGGGACGGGAAAATGTTTCAAATATGGAGGCGAGGGCCACTATGCTAGGGATTGCAAGGTGGGGAAGTGTTACCTGTGTGGCGAGATGGGTCACGCGGGAAGAGACTGTAAGAAAGGAAAACCAGAAGGATCAGGAACGGTTAAAGCTGGAGATAAGGGAAGGGGTGACGGTTCAAAGTCGAAGGCGAGGGCATTCAACATAACTCGCGAGGAGGCCAGGGCAGACCCAGAAGTAGTTTCAGGTATGTTTCTGGTAGACCATGAATATGCTTCTGTGCTCTTTGATTCTGGTGCTAGTAGGAGTTTTGTGTCTGCTGCCTTTTGTCGTTTGTTGCGTGATAAGAGTAGAAAGTTAGATGAACCTTTCTATGTAGAAATAGCCATTGGTAAGTCCACTAAGGTAACTGAGGTGGTTGAGGATTGCCTGATTGAGTTAGAAGATTGTAAGTTCCCTGCTAGGTTGCATGTTATGGCCTTAGGAGGTTTCGATGTGGTGTTAGGCATGGATTGGTTAGCTACCTATGAAGCCAATATTGTATGTAGTAAGAAGATAATTCGTCTAACAGCGCCGGACGGTAGTTCTGTTACGGTTCGTGGAGATAAGGTGTGCTGTGTACCGAAGGTCGTGTCGGTGATCACAGCTGAAAAGTACTTGAGACGTGGGTGCAGTGCTTACTTGGCCTATGTAAAAGATGTGGATGCACCAGAGCCACAATTATCAGACGTGCCGGTAGTGTGCGAGTTTCCTGACGTCTTTCCTGAAGACCTGACCGGTGTGCCGCCTAACCGCGAAATCGAATTCCAGATTGATTTGCTACCGGGAGCTCAACCTGTCGCTAAAGCACCGTATCGATTAGCTCCTTCGGAGATGGTAGAACTGAGGGACCAGTTGCAAGATTTATTGGATAAAGGCTTCATCTGACCGAGTATCTCTCCATGGGGTGCTCCGGTTTTATTCGTCAAGAAGAAAGATGGTAGCATGCGGATGTGCATTGACTATCGCGAGCTCAATAAGCTGACCGTAAAGAATCGGTATCCGTTACCAAGGATCGACGACCTGTTCGATCAACTTCAGGGTGCCAGCTGGTTTTCAAGGATAGACCTGCGGTCTGGTTATCACCAACTGAAGGTGAAAGAACAAGACATTCCTAAGACAGCATTCCGTACGCGTTATGGACACTATGAATTTCTCGTCATGTCCTTTGGTTTAACCAACGCGCCAGCTGCTTTCATGGACCTCATGAATAGGGTATGTCGGCCGATGTTGGATAAATCGGTGATAGTGTTCATTGATGACATCTTGATTTATTCAAAAAGCGAAGAGGAACATGCCGATCATATCCGAGAAGTATTGGAGGCACTCAGAAATGAGAAGTTATATGCTAAGTTCTCTAAATGCGCATTTTGGCTTCGAGAAGTTCAATTTCTGGGTCATGTGGTTAATCCCGAGGGGATCAGGGTGGACCCTGCGAAGGTTGAAGCGGTAATGCAATGGGAACCTCCAAAGGCGCCATCCGAGATTCGTAGTTTCTTGGGCCTGGCAGGATACTATAGGAGGTTTATCCAGGATTTCTCCAAGATAGCTTCTCCTTTGACTAAGCTGACCCGGAAGGACGTAAAGTATGAATGGGGTACTGATTAGGAGAACGCCTTCCTAGAACTAAAGATGAGATTAACTCAAGCCCCTGTCTTGACGTTACCTGAAGGGAACGAGGATCTGGTGGTTTACTCGGATGCCTCATATGCAGGATTGGGTTGCGTGTTGATGCAACGAGGGAAGGTGATAGCCTATGCTTCTAGACAATTAAAGGTCCACGAGGCCAATTATCCCACCCATGATTTGGAGTTGGCTGCGGTGGTGTTTGCATTGAAGATTTGGAGGCACTACCTGTATGGGGTGAAGTGCACCATCTTCACTGATCATAAAAGTCTGAAGTATTTCTTTGAACAAAAGGAACTCAATATGAGGCAGAGGAGGTGGTTGGAACTGATCAAGGATTATGACTGTGAAATTCACTATCATCCAGGCAAAGCCAATGTGGTTGCTGACGCCCTTAGCCGAAAAGGACGACCCGAACCAATTCGGGTGAGGGCTTGCCAGATAATCATGACGCCTGATGTTATGAAAAGAGTGAGGGAGTTCCAGGATGAGGCATTAAGAGAGGACAGAGTCAACTCTGAAAGGATGAAAGGACAAGTTTCAGATTTGGGGGAAAACACCTTGGGAGTTAGAACCCGATCTGGGCGAATGTGGATCCCTCTCTATGGAGATTTGAGGGAGAAAATCATGGATGAGGCTCACAAAACTCGATATTCCATACACCCCGGTGCCACGAAAATGTATCAGGATCTGAAGAAAGATTACTGGTGGCCGGGAATGAAGCGAGACGTGGCTAAGTACGTGAGCAAGTGCCTGACTTGTCTGCAAGTGAAGGCAGAGCACCAAAAGCCATATGGGAAGATCCAGCCTTTGGATATCCCTGAATGGAAATGGGAACACATCACAATGGACTTCATCACGAAGCTACCTCGCACGGCGAGGGGAAGCGACGCAATCTGGGTGATTGTTGACCGTCTAACAAAGAGCGCTTATTTCCTACCAATTCGTGAGACGTATTCCTCTGAGAGGTTGGCAGAGCTATTTATCAAGGAAATCGTGGCTCGTCACGGCGTGCCAGTGTCTATCGTTTCGGATAGGGACACGCGGTTTACGTCCAAGTTCTGGAAGAGGTTTCATGACTCAATGGGGACTAGACTGCATATTAGTACGGCTTACCATCCCCAGATAGGTGGTCAGTCCGAAAGGACGATCCAGACTTTAGAAGACATGCTACGACCCTGTGTAATCGACTTTGGAGGAAGCTGGGATGAGCACTTACCGTTGGCGGAATTCTCATATAATAATAGTTACCATGCCAACATTGGTATGCCACCTTACGAAATGTTGTACGGTAGGAAGTGCAGAACGCTTGTGTGTTGGGGTGACATCGGGCAGAAGGAATTGGGGAGTCTTGAAGTGATTGAGGTCACAACTGAGAAGTTAGATAAGATTAAGGCGTTCATGAAAGCTGCAAAGGACCGCCAGAAGTCTTATGCTGATAAGAGGCGTAGGCCGATAGAATTTGAGGTTGGTGACAAGGTTATGCTCAAGGTATCGCCTTGGAAAGGGATCATCAGGTTTCGAAAAAGGGGAAAGTTGAGCCCAAGATTTATAGGGCCATTCCGTATTATCGCAAAGGTAGGAGAAGTGGCCTACAGATTAGAACTACCTGATGAGTTGAGTGGAATTCACCCTACGTTCCACGTATCTCATCTCAGGAAATGTCTGGCAGACAATGATGCATTTGTACCATTAGAAGACATTGAAGTCGATGAACGGCTAAATTATGTAGAGCAGCCGGTGGCCATCCTTGATTGGAAAGAGAAGCACTTACGGAATAAAGTGGTTCCACTAGTACGGGTACAGTGGAGACACAGAAAAGGGTCAGAATCTACGTGGGAGACCGAGGAGGAGATGAGAAAATTTTATCCTCAGTTGTTTGATGACTGACAGGTTTCGAGGACGAAACCTAAATAAGTGGGGGAGCCTTGTAACACCCCGAAAAGTCGAAACGAGTCATTAAGGATAATGGGCTTAAATAATGGGTATTTAATAAAAGAAGGAAATGGGTTATGGGCCAAATTGGGTTTATGGACAAGAGCCTAAGTGATTAAGGCCCATAATCAGCCCTTAACCTACCCAAATCAGCCTCCATCTCCATCATTACAACCCTAGCCACCAAAATTCGTAGAGAGAGAAAGTAGAGAAAACTCAAGATTTGAAGCTTCCAAGGTTAAGAGATTGAAGATCTGGGTGTTAGAGCATCAATATCTAAGAAAGAAGCAACAAATCCAGGTAAGAATCGACCTCTAAACCCTTCTGTAGATCAAACCCGGATTCTAGGGTTTTGGGTTTTGAAAAGTTGCAAAGAATCGCATAAAGGTTACATTTTTACGTATGAAAACATGTATAAAGCTTAGATTTAGCCTCATGGATGATAAACTAAGAGATTGGACGTAAAAAGTTATGATTTTGGGTTAAAAACAGACTGGTTCGTAATTTTTATGCGATCTGCGAAACTGTATGTTCATCCAGCGAATTTGCATATTCAATCAGCGAAACTATGAGGACTTTCTGCGAAACTATAGTTTCGCAGGTAGTTTCGCAGACATGTTTTTCCAACGAAAGTTGGGCGAAACTGGCAGCAAAACTGGCAGCGAAGATGCCAGCGAAACTGCCAGCGAATGTGCTAGCGAAACTAGCAGCGAAACTGCTGGTGAAACTAGCAGCGAAAGTGTTGGCGAATCTAGCTGCAAAATTGCTGATCTTGCAACGAAATTAGCAGCGAATTTAGGCAGAAAATTAACCCCTTAGAGTGTTAACTTGTCTGCAGGTTGTGTAGTGGGATCCTAGCCTAGAAAGCTTAGTCTAGAGGTTATTCGTGGTATCCAAGTGAGTTCTAGATCCCCTATTTATAAGTTTTTCCATGTTTTGGGGCTATTATGCATACTAAATTTACGTTTTTAAATGACCAAGATTTTAAGGGATTTTAACAGGAAGAACGATTTTTCTATAAGTAAATGTGCTATATAAATAAAATATAAAAATTTTTCGCGCTGACTTGGCAGCCCGGCCCCAGCCAGGGGCGTTGCCCCTTGGACCCTACTAGGGGCTGCTGCCCCTAGGACCCCGCTGTCAGGGGCTGCCGCCCCCGAAACCCCGCTGTCCCGCGGCGGGTCGGTTATGTTTTATGATGATTAGTACTTGGCATGTTGTGTACTTAATAAATTAAGTATTATATATTAAAGTGGAAGATGATATTAATGAAAAGCAAAACTTAATGAATGTTACCCCCGGGCCCGTTTGATGATGTAAAGTCTTGCAAGCACTATGATAGACTTCACTTATGTGAGTCTGATATATGATGATGGATCTGTATTCATGAGCGGGCTATGTGCCTTGCAGTGTGGATCAACTGTCGGGGGTTAGCTACCGTATTCATGTGTACCGACAGGGATTGACATTTGTTGTCGATCAACATGGAGCTCTTGCTTTGTGCAATCTCATTTATGATGAAAGTGAAAGATAATGAAGGAATGAAAGATAATGAACATGCTTATTATGATGCAAGTAATGTTATGTACTATGTTGTATGCATGGTCATTATATGAAGGATAAAGTTTATATTTTCTTATATTATTTAAAACTAGAACTCACTCAGCGAAGCTGACTTTTATGCATAATAGTTGGCAGGTAAACGCTGAGGCTGAGGATGGCACACGGAGCTACTTGGGGAGCTATGGATGGCATTATTATTTATGAAATCTTTATTGTAATTTAAGAACAAGTAACATGTTTTGTTTGAAATTAAAGGACAAATGTATGAGTACAATATGGTTTCTAAGTTTTAAATGAATGTCTAATTATTTCCGCTGCAATGTTTTATTATTAAACTGATTTTATGCTATGATTAACCAACTGTGAGGCTTCCCGGGCACGGGGTCTTACATTGAACATGGACACAGTTTGCTTCCAACTTTCAGGCAAAGTATAGACCATCTTTTGTTTAATTCCTCATTTGTATATTTTAACTCCCAAGATATTCATCTCTGTTACAAGTTGCATAAATCTATGGAGTTGTTGAGGAATTGATTCACCCTCAATATGATGAAAGGTTTCATATTATGAATGAAGGGTGTCCTTCCTAATGCTTCTGATTTTATCACTCCCTTCACAGAGTGTATGAAGAATCTTCCACAAGAAATTTGCTATTTTATAATTCTCACATCTGATTAATATTTCTTCAGGTAAAGCCATACTAAGCAAGTTGTATGCCTTAATATCAATTTTAACCTTCTTAATATCATCAAGTGATAGATACTTTGTACTTATGGGTTGATTTTTTTCATTATAATCCGGCCCAAGAGTGGGTGGAATATAAGGACCTTCAGTTATTGACACCCATAAGTCAGAATCTTTAAATTCACATGATTCCTGAACTTAATTTTCCAGGATTTAAAATATGCTTTTTTTTCAACTTTGGAGGTTGGTATGATGATCCACCAAAGTTACTCATGTTTAGTAAAAAATCTACGATTTAACTATTCCGGAGTATCTTTTAAGTAATGAACTAATTAGTGACAAAACTTAATCAACAAAAACCAAGGCATTATGGTCACAAATTAGTCAATCTTATCAAATCAAAGATTTTGTTAATGTGTTTGTTCAAATAAACTTGCGGAATCAATTAATTGTTTAATAAATAAAATTCAAATATAATTAATAATGCTTATGCGGAATCAATTAAGTGTTATTAGGGAATCAAGTTAATGTTTGCGAAATCAACATTAACCTTGTTTAATTGTTTAATAAATAAAATTCAAATATAATTAATAATGATTATGATGAACACAATGAAAAGAACACAATTAATAAGCAAATAAGATTTGATTCAAAAGTATTTCATTAAAATTGATTAATGATTACAGATGAATAAATAATGAAAGATGTAAACAATAAATGCTTCGAACGTGTTGATGTTGATGTGACGACTGCTAGGGTTTATGTTTGTGTGAATTGATGTGATGTTTAGGTTTGTCGTTTTGTTGCTCGTCTGTTCGTCTGTGTTGTGCTTGATGTGAAACCTAGGATCCATAGTTATAGGCACACGTGTTTCAGTTAAGGAAACACCGGATCTCTTGGATTGCACAACTGTCTTGTTGACTTGTTGACTTGTAACACTTGTATTATTTAAATACAAGTGTTTGAACTCTACAGCTTAACAGGTCTTCCGAAGGTACTTAGTTTTCCGTAGATGTTTGATCTTCCGTAGGTACTTTGTTCTTCCGAAGCTTTTATGTTCTTCCGAAGGTTCTTGATCTTCTGAAGGCATTTTGTTCATCCGAAGGAGTCTTCACTTAACTCTAGAGCTGATTGTTCATCCGCAGAGGATCTTCGGATGTATGTTACTTGTAAGAAACATATCCACGGAAGATTGTTCATCCGTAGATGTTTCTTACACTTAGTCAATTTCAGTAATTGACCAAGTATTATTTGTACCTGCAATCATGCACAAATCAACACATATATGGGTTAACCTATATACACAATGCATACATCAAAATAATGAATTATAATCATTCATTACAAGTATTGATTAAAGTTCTAAGCCTATACAAAATGATCTAGATCTATTGTGTCACACCCCAACCTTGACGGCGGAATCGTCGAGATGTGAGGGTTAAGATTGTTCACAACCACATAACGCTATCTTTAGATGAAAATATTATTATCATAAGTTTCTAATATATGCAAGTTACAACCAAGAGTCTCAAACAGAAAATAACATAACATAAGATAAATCCAAGACAATTTATTTATTAATCTAGGTTTAATCCTAGATGTGAGCAAACTTCAAAAGATGTCATCAAACTTGAGTGTTTCCTGAAACATGTTAAAAATAATGGTCAACTATGAAAGTTGGTGAATTTCCAAGGGTTTAATATACATAAATATATCAAAAAGTTACAAGTAGTAATCCATGTCAAAGGTTATGAGTTATGCAAGTTTATAGAACACATATAGCTACAATCAAACCTCGACCAAGATTAAGATTACAAGTTTATAACGATTGGCTAAGTGTACTTGGTTCCCATGATGAACAAGTCATACGTCATCAGGAGCCGGCAATACATCGGCTTTAGCACCAAATAGGCTTGTCAAGGCCATAGATCTATGACGTTGTCAGGCTAGGAATAGTTAATGATTGTCAACATATAATGTATCTCATATAAAGCTCACAATAACACAAATAACCATGACAAAAATATAAGTATGAATTGGAAGTACGTTACAAGTATAAAGCGTTTACAAGTGTAAGTTGATAAGTTTAACATGTTTCACCCCAAAATGGTGTGAAATAATATAAAAAGGGGCAAGGAAACTCACATGATCAATAAGTATATAAATGATGATTATTAAGCATAATAAACGCCGTTCCAAACGTAAACCTTCACAAGGTACCTATATACATATATTTACAAGATTTAACGTCTAAATATAGGTTTAACGAATTAATTGAAGTCTAGGGTTCAATTTGGTATTTAGGGTATTCTTGTAAGTGCATCAAATAATAAAATCAAATAATATACTATTTATGTATTTTAAAGAAAATAACATTGAATCATTTATAATAAATAATAAAGTTTAAGTATAAAATTTGAATAATTATTCAAAATAATCATGATTTAAACGATTTTAATTTAAAAGAATTGTTTGGACCAATAATTTATAAATTTATTATTTAAAATTCTCTTTTATTTATAAAGAACAAACTAAGAATAACCTTTGAATTATTTTATTAAAGAGATATTTAACTATTTAATTTTAGAAAAATTACAGAAAAACATTTGGTGTCTTTAAAAATATTTGAAGTTTATAAAAATTATTTTTATATTTAATTAAAAAAAATTTATAATTAAATTAAGGCTGAAAAGACCTTAAAAAATGTTGGAGGGTGCCCGGGTTCGAACCTGGGACCTCCAAGTATGGATGTGAGTGAGTAACAAGTGAACCAAAGGCCTTAGCCGTGGTTTATCTCTGTTTCTAATCTTTAAAAATATAATCAAAGTAAAACCCCCAAACCTTATGAACCCTAGAACGATTAGAGCCAAATTGAACCCCAATTTGATTATGTAAATGGAATTAACCTTGGGGCTTTTAATCCCCAAGTAAAACCGAGCATGTGTGTGTGTTCAATTACCCGAAAGATGCTTGAAATCGATGTTTTAAGTTGAAGAACAGTCGCGACCAAGGTTGGGTAGAGTTCGAGATGCAAATGTTGATATTACCCAAATTCGTTGCACAGAAAGCTTCCACGAGACTCGATGATTGAAAGCCCCCTATCAATTTTAGAATTTGAGGTCCAGATGATGGTGTTTGAATAGTTGCAGGTCGCGATGAAAGTGGGTGATCGGATATGGGATTTGTGTGTGTTCCAGGTGTAATTGGAAGCAGTGTTTGATTAGGAATAGTTAGATGATTGTTTAGGTTTGTTTAATTGGTTTATTATTAGAGATTTAATGCTCGAATGGCGATGGAAATAAAGGTATCAGTTATTCGATCGTTTGAGGTTTGTAACCGGTGTTTTAACACAATTTAAGTGGGTAATCAAGTTCGAAACGTGTTCTAGAACGATTTGGAAAGGTTTGGGGTTAAGGAATCGATTTGTTTCGGACATTTTGAGGTTGCCGGAGCTCGGCCGGAGTATGGCCGGCTCCCGGCCGGAAATACGGGGAGGAGATTGGGTTGGGTTTGTAAGTGAATGTTACACTTTGGTCCCTCGACTTTGATTTTTTATTACTTTATGCATAAAACTCTCATTTAAAGTTTATAAAATGACAACTTACCCCCCCCCCCCCTAACATTCTAAATTTAAGTTTTTAACATTTCTAAGCTTAATTACTTTATAAATTGTTATAAATATTACATTCATTATTAGTATTATTATTAGTATTATTACTATTATTTTAGTTATTATTATTAGTATATTATTATTATTATTATAACTTGTTATTATTATTACTATTATTATTAATAATAATATTATCATAATTATTATGATTGTACAATTTAATATTCTTAATTGTTAACACTCATACATTAAATTTAATAACAACTAAGAAATAAACATAAATAAGCCATAAGTTACAAGATTGACAACTTTGATCCTTACAAGGATAAACGATGCTAACTTTTAATTAACGGAAAAAATACAGGATGTTACATATTGTTCCTAGATCTAACAATCTCTCTCTATAACTTTATTTAAACTCCTTTAGTTATTTGAATATCCTTGTTATAATTATAGTTAAATTATAACATATTATCCGCACCAGAGCTATTATACTTTAATCAAGAATATCAATAAAGCACAAAATCATCAATTGAGCAAGGTAAGCACTTCATTAGTAATAATCTATAATATAATATATTGAGAAGATAACTAAAATAAATAAATTAAACATAAAGGATATATTATTATGGACATCTTGATAATCATGAACTAACTTCTATTTGGCATCTAACTTTTGATTATGCAACTAACATTTTCTTTTATGTCTACTAACTTTTACTTATGCATTTAACTTATTATTTATACATCTAACTTTCAGTTATGCAACTAACATTTATTTTTGATTATAGAACTAACATTTTTATTTACGTCAACAAACTTTTTTGCAACTAACATTTTAATTATGTTATTAACGTTTATTCGTACTAAAATCTTATTATTATCCTAACTTTTTATTATCATTCTCTCTTGCTTTTATAAACTAAATTCATGTTGAATAACATGATCTTAAAATTATCCATTTTATTAAAATTACTCTGGATATATACACACGCATACAACGGTTATATAGCTGTTATACACGATTATATAACCGTTGTAAACGATTAAATAACCATTGTAAACAATTATAATTTAAATTATAAATTGACCACCATTAATCTATGTTCGTTTATATTAAACAAATTACCTCTTTTCTCAAGTTTATCCGAAATAATTTTCAAAGATGATCCACTCAGTTTTTTTGCTGACAATTACAATAATCATTTTAAATCTTATCCTCAATGCTAAAATTCTATCTGAAGAATTTAGACTTTTTTTATTTTTGTGTATGTTTATAGCTCTCTATAATATCGCAATGTTTGTTGATATATATGGATTCTAATAATTATCTTATTATTTGCTTAATTCTTGTTTAGCAAACAAAATGTCAAGCATTGCGAAAATTGAATTTTCGGCTCTCAATATCAGTTGAGAAAACTATATGTCATGGACGGCTCATGTAAAAAGACATATTAAATTCAAGGGTGTCTTAGAAACTATACAAGAGGGGAAAGCTTGCTCGGAACAAGACAAAGCGAAAGCTGGTGTCTTTTTTCACAAACACATTGATGAAATGTTATAGTTTGAATACTCAAATTATGATGATTTATATAATCTATGGAACGAATTACAAAGCAGATTTGATTATCAAAAGTAAGTTTTACTTCCGGCTGCTAGAGATGAATGGAACAAACTAATGTTCCAAGATTTTAGAGAAGTAAATGAGTACGTCTCTTCTGTATTCGAAATATGCTCAACGCTTCGATTTTATGGGTATAGAATTACTAAGGAAGATATGTTGGAAAAAAATTTGTCCACATTTCATGCATCACATATGAGTTTGCAAAACCAATACTAATTGCTAAACGTTAAGAAATATTCTAATCTAACTTCATATCTCCTTGTAGCGGAAAAAACAAGCTATTAATGAAAAATCATCAAGCTCGTCCCACAAGTTCACTAGCGATTCCAGAAGTCAATGCTATTAATAGTAATGATAACAAAAAATCTGGACGTAAATGAGAACAAGGTCGTGGGCGAGTCTGTGGTCATGGCCATTTTGATGAACTCCATTTTAATAGTCGTAATCATCCTTACAAATGAAACAATAATTACTGAGGTAATTCTCATGATCATGGTCGCGGCCGTGGTTGTGGTCATGGACAAAGAACTACCAATTTCAAGCACCAAAAGAAGTTTAAAAATGAAACTGGTACTTATCAAAATTATGACAGTTCATGTTTTAGATATGGAAGTACAAACCATTGGTCAAAAGTTTGTCGTACTGCTCTAGATCTCTGTGGACTATACCAAGCACCCTTAAAGGGAAAGAGAGAAATGAACCATGTGGATAGCTTTGATGACATCAATATTAAGCTAAATACCTTAGATTTTATCGGCGACTTGAAACTCTGAAAGATATGTTGCTAGATTATAATAATTGTATGCAACAATTATGCAATTCTCTTATTTTAAGTGCCTTTAATTATGTTTAATTATCTTTCTTTTCATGTATAGTGTTAACTATATGAATGAACCTTCTTGTTGAAAATACTTATTATACACTTATTATTTTTCTTTTTGAAAGATATAAAAAAATAACCCTCACAGGATCACAAGGCCAAACAAATGAAGATAATATATGTATAGCAGATAGTAGAGCTACACACACTATACTTAGATTCAAGAAATATATTCATGAAATGAAACTAACAAAAGGAACCATTAATGAAATATCAAGTCATAAACTTGATAGAATGAGTTAGAAAGGCTAATTAATTAGTATTGCCAAATGGTACAAAGCTTTTTAATAGAAAATGCTTTATTTTCCCTAAGATCAACGAGAAGTTTATTAATTTTTAAAACATATATCATAATGGATATAATACTAGGTCAATGACCGTTGAAAATGAAAAATATTTGCATATCATGAGCAAAAGTCACATATTAGAGAAACTACCAATGCTTCATTTTGGTTTGCATTACACACATATTAATATGCCATAAGCACATATGGCAGTTAAAGAGAACTTTTATGATCTTGAGATATTTAAGTTATAGCATGATAGATTAGGCCATCCAGGATCTACAATGATGAAAAAGATAACTAAAAGTACACATGGACATTCATTTAAAGATCAAAAGTTTTCACAATCACATAAAATACCTCTATATACATCTTGCTCTCTTAGAAAGCTAACTACTAGACCTTCACTATTAAAAGTTGAAAAGAAATTACATATGTTTTCTCGAAAGAATTCAAGGTGATATATGTGTACCAATCCATCCATCATATGGACCATTTAGATACTTTATGGTTTTAGTAGATCTATCAAACAGATGGGCTCATGTCTCTTTATTATCAACTTGTAATGTAACATTTGCTAAATTTCTTGCTCAAATTATTAAGTTATGAGCACAGTTCCCTAATTATACAGTTAAAAGAGTGAGACTTAATAATGCAGGTAATTTTACATCAAATGCTTTTAATGATTATTGCATGTATGTAGGAATTGTTGTTGAACATCTTGTTGCTCATGTACATACACAAAATGATTTAGCTGAGTCATTAATCAAACGTCTGCAATAAATAGCTAGACCATTAATAATGAGAACAAGACTCACTACGTCTATTTGGGGTCATGTAGTTTTACATTCCAGATCACTAATTCATATGAGAACAAGTGCAAATCATAAGTACTCTCCTTTACAACTTGCTTCTAGCCTTGAGCCAAACATGTGCCACCTTAGAATTTTTTGATGTGCGGTGTATATTCCTATTGCACCACCGTAATGCAAAAAATGGGTGCTCAAAGAAGGTTGGGAATATATATTAGATATGAAACAACTTTCATTATAAGATATCTTGAACCTTCAACGGGTAATGTCTTTACGTTATGTTTTGCTGATTGCCACATTAATGAGTCAATTTTACCAGCATTATGGGGAGAAGAGAAAAAAATAACAAAATGATGTCTCATAGTGTGAGCATTCTATGTTACGTCTTGATCTAAGGACAAAACAACGTGAGACATAATTCCAAAAATTAATACATTTGCAAGAAATTACAATTCAATTGCCTAATGCATTTATCGGTACAAAAGGAGTAACTAAATCTTATATACCAGCTGTAAATGCTCCGGCTCGAGTTGAAATTCCAAATAAAAAAATAGATAAAAATATGACTCATGAATCCTAGAAATGTTTGAAACGTGTAAGACCGATTTGATCAAAGGATAAAAATCATCGAAAAAGAAAAATACCTGAAAAAGATATTGATCTTAAAGAAATAATACTAATAAAATACTAAGTGTCCAAACTTGCTCTGAGAAAGAAGTGAAAACAGAGATGTCAATAAACTATGGTCATATACATACATTATGGAACCGAGATGAAATGGAAAATATTGATGAGATACTCTCTTATTGTAAGGCTTAATGAAAGGTTGTGCACCCAAAACAGACCAAGTCTTTCCTGCATGCATGCACTCAGTGCAAAGTTGAAGTTGCTTCGGAAGTTTTATACCCTACATCAGAAATATTCTAAGTGTAAAATCTTCTGAAGCCAAGACCAATATCTTCTGAAGCCAAAAGTGAAGTCTTCCGAAGCTTCAAAGACAAAGTCTTCCAAAGCCAATAGAGTGAAGATAGATTTCCTCCGAAGATTTTGAAGAACATGCTTTCTCTGATGTACTTTTCATAAAGCTGACCAACTTTCCGCTGCAACTCTGAAGACTCATAAACTTATACAAGTTGGTGAATGGTCCATGCATTTTGTAACTGTACATTGAGGTCTTGAGTCTGTAACTTTCTACTTTATGTACTTTTATCCTTTTTGTAATATATTAGGATGTGAGCTATGGCATGTCATAGTCACTAGTCAAAAGGCAGGTCTGCCTTTTGACTCTACATTGATTTTGTTGTCTAGATCAATGTTTCCAGCTGGCCTTCAAAGTATGGCTGGCTATAGGATGTAGTATAAAGGGTCTCAAATCCTTGTAACTTATTTCTTATGCTTTGTAACACTTGTAATAGAACTTGAGAAGCAATATACTGCAATCTTGAAAACCAAAACATTATTGTTCTTAAGTTTCTGTCTCTTGCTTACTTGTGTTCATAGTATCACAACCAAAGTCTTGGTTCCCTATTTGATCTTTTAAGTGTTCTAAATACTCTCCTTATTGTGAGACTAAGTGTATTGACCATCTCTTCATCGGTCCTGCAATTGCACTTATTCTATAGCGAGGGATTTTATGAGCGGAGATGATGCTCCTGAACCAATATCTGTCAATGATTGTCAAAATTAACATGACTGGGATAAATAGAAAGATGCCATGCAAGCTGAACTAAATTCACATAACAAATGAAAGGTTTTTGGACTCATTGTTATAACACCTACGGATGTAAAGCCTGTTGGGTATAAATGGGTTTTTGTGCGAAACCAAAATGAGAAAAATGAAGTTACAATATATAAAGCTAGACTAGCAGCTCAAGGTTTTTCTCAAAGACTGAGAATTGACTATGAGGAAACGTATTCTCCAATTATGAATGCAATAACCTTTAGATATTTAATCAGCTTAGTAGTATCTAAAAATTTAGATATGCGTCTTGTGGATGTCGTTACAGCTTACTTGTATGGATCACTTCATAATGACATTTATATGAAAATTCCTCAAGGATTTAAAATCCTTGAAGCATGTTCAAAACCTATAGAAATATATTCAATCAAATTATAAAGGTCCTTATATGGGTTGAAACAATCTACAAGGATGTAGTACAATCATCTGAGTGATTATTTGACAAGTAAAGGATACATAAATAACTTTATTTGTCCATGTGTTTTTATTAAGAAGACAATATCATGATATGTGATCATACCTGTATATGTTGATAACCTAAATATAACTGGAACGCAAAAGGAAATTCATGAAACGATTATTCATTTAAAGAATGAATTTGAAATGAAAGACCTTGGAAAAAACAAATATTATCTTGGTTAACAAATTGAGCATATGCATAATGGAATACTGGCGCATCAATTTTTAATATGGACAAGGCAAATTCCTTAAGCACCCTAATGATCATTGGATCACTTAATATTGATAATGACCCATTTCGACCCTATGAAGACAATGAAGAAGTTCTTGGTTAGAGGTACTCTTAATGCAATTGGAGGTCTTATGTATCTTACTAACTGTACAAGGCCAGACATTTCCTTTGTAGTTATTTTGTTGGCAAGGTTTAGTTCATCTCCCACAAAAAGTCATTGGAATGAAATCAAACATATTTTTTGATATCTACGAAGAACTGTTGATTTAGGCTTGCTTTATCCTGATGATTCAAAAGAAGGTTTAGTTGGTTATACAGATGCAGGTTATTTATCTGATCCTCATGGAGATCTAAAAAACAAACACTTGTTGCAATTTACTCAAATCATGCTGAAGTCATTGCAGTACATGAAGCTTCTAGAGAATGTGTATGTCAAGGTTTATGATACAACTTATATTAACTTCTTGTGTACCGGAGAAATATAGAATTTCAACACTAATCTATGAAGATAATGTAGCTTGTGTCTTATAAATGAAAGAAGGGTATATGAAAAGTGATAGAACAAAACATATACCTCCAAGATTCTTTTTATACACTCAAGACCTCATCATGTTCCTAGTTTATATTCTTAATGTAAAAGTCTTTCATTTCTTACACATATGTAATATGAATTCTAATGAAATATGATATGCTTCTTGATGTTTATCTGACTTTAAATATTTCATATTATTATTGTACTTAGTAGAATTCATATGTATGAACATCATATATAGGTTTGAGGTTGTTGTACATAGTTCTAAGTCAATAATGATTGAGAAATGTGTTCAACTTAGTCGGATGATTATTCATGCTAATGGACCATACTTATGGACCATACGCATGAATGAATCATACTTATGGACCAGTCGCACGACTGAACCAGGAGACTGGATCAATCGTATGACTGAGACATAAGATTGATTTAGTCGCACGACTGAACCTTCAGTCGTGCGTATGAATCAACCGCATGAGTCAGTCGCACGACTGAACCATGCTAATGGTTCAGTCGTACGAATGAAAACTACAAACCTATAAATACCACATAATTCGTGGAAAAATGAGACTTGAGAGAGACTTCAAAGATTTACAAACCCTAGCCGTCCAGAGCGTCCTAAACAGCCTATCCAACTTCATAGTTTGTTCCTGATCGATTTCTAATCAATTCTTAACATTTGTTTCATTGTTAGATCGATCAGGTTGTCGTTCTCACTAATTGGATCGCCAATTAAATAGGATTCCACACTATTTGATCTGGTCTCACGCAGAATCCGTTAGTACTCCGTACGAAAACGGTCCTGACAAGTGGTATCAGAGCTTTGGCTCGTGATTTTGCATGGATTCAATTGGTTTTGGTGTTAAAAACCTACGTTTTCAATAAAAAGAGTCACCTTTTTGCTTCAAAAAGTGTTTTTGACGTTTGCATGTGTTAAAGTTTTGATTGTTCATCAAACTGCAGATTAGAGTTTCTGGAAAATTCGTATTTTGTGTCAAAATGTTCAAAATATTCGATTTTTCAAACACAACAGCCTTCAGTCGCACGATTGGACCATTCGTACGACTGAACCCATTCATATACTCTAATTTGTACGACTGAACTTAGTCGCATCACTCATTCTCATGGTTAAGCAACTCCAGTCGGTTGACTACAATCGCCCTGCTCATTCGCACGACTGAATCCAATCGCCCGATTGAATTCATTCGTATCTTTCATTCGCACGAGTGACCCATTCGCATAGCTGATTCGCACGAGTGAATCTTTGCTGTTCTAAGTTTACCAAGTCTATAGAAATGGAAGACTAGTTTGATGCATTCACTGTTGGAAAGGACTCGCGTATCCAGAACCTTCTACTTATGGAGAATGAGATTGGAAACCACAACAAACCGCCAAAGCTGTTATCTTTGGATGAATACCCACAGTGGAAACAGCGGTTTGAAATATACTTGAATGGAGTTGACCCAAACCTTTGGACATCCATTGAGACTGGTTACACGGTGCCAGTCAGTGCAAATGGAGTTAAATTTACTTTGGGAGGAATGAGTGAATCTCAGAAGACTCTGCATAATGCTGAAAAGAAAGCATATACCTTGTTGACTCAGTCTATACCTAAGAACATATTTCATCAGTTCTCTGAGAACAAGCAGTCTAAGAAATTATGGGATGCCTTGGAAAATAGATACGAAGGTAATACAGCTCCGAAAACACTGAAGGCAAAAGCTCTTAAGAAGGAATTTGACAATTTCTCTCCGATTGGGAATGAGAGCTTGGATGATATCATTGATCGATTCTATCATCTGATGAGTGAGTTGCACACTCATGGCGTGACCACATCCATGGAAGATACAGTCTCTAGTTTTGTTGATGGTCTGCTAGACAAATGGGATCCGTTTGTGTCTAATCTGAGACACTCTTGCTACTTTAGACATAAATGATTACATTTTGAAGTTAAGGGAGGAAGAACTACCCGTATCAAATACAAGTCAAAGAAAGGATCCTATGTTCAAAATCCTGCACTATACAACTCAGTTCCAACTTCGGCTGCTTCAGGTGCACCACTACAAACGGCGTTTATGTCTAGCTCTTCTGCTCCTTCCCAAAGCAGTGCATCAGGAACCGTAACGTTAGGGTCATCTAGAACCCAATACATAGTTCCTGAGGCAAATACTACAAAGTTGAAGACCGAGAATCTCAGAAATGTCACCGTGGAAGTTGCTAAAGAGCACATGGACCTTCTAGCTGCTATTGTTCAATCTTATGATGGATTAGTTGCTGGTAAGACTGGAAACTGTCATCTTGCTGACGAGGACTACGAGCAAGTTGATGAAACTGAGCTAGAACACATGGATATTATGTGGGCCTTGGCTAGTGCTGTTAGAAGGGCCAAGAAGTTTGTTAAAAAGACGGGGCAAAATTTGGTTGCCACTAAAAATACGACATTTGGATTTGACAAAACCAAGGTCACGTGTTTCAATTGTGGTGAAAAGGGGCACTTCAAACGTGAGTGCGTAAAGCCAAAGAAGACTGGAAATGGAAATCCTTTTCCTACATTCAACCGACAAGACAAGGATAAGACTGGAGCTTCATCTTCAAATCAAGAGTCTAAAGCTTTGGTTGCTCAAGGTGATGAAGGACAAGACTGGTCCTTCTGATTCGTCTCTCAGGGTGAATCAAACATTACTTTAGTTGATAAATTGGATGATGGATCTGCAAGTGAAGGAGACATCATAGCTGAGCATTCACTTTCAGATATCGAAGAAGCTATGAATGTCATTGATCATTTGGTTGAAGAAAAGCTAAGTGCTACAAACTCAGAATCTCCAGTCACTGAAGAGTCTGACACTGCGTTGATGGTTGATTCGTCTAGTTCTACACAGGTATGTTCTAAAGATGAATTATTTAAAAAATATGCATGTACTGAATGTGATAAATTTAGGGAAAGCATTGATTTAAAATTTGCTAGGTTATTAGAACATAATGATAATCTAGTAAATGATTTACAACTCTGCACTGAAGCAAATCGTGTTTTAAAACAAAATGAGTGCAGCTTCAAAGAAAAGATAGAACTGTTGGGGAAACAACTAAGGGAAACCGAGGTTGTTGCCTTAAATCAATCAAATGACATCAAGTTCTATTTAAATTCTTTGGAGGAAACTAAGAAGGGAAAATCAGTTTTGCAAGTCGAAGTTGATTCATTAAAACAAAAACTGCATAGTTTGGCAAGTTCTTCTCATATTATTCAGAACCTAGTGAAAGAACGGAATGTAGGGGTAGGTCTGGGTTATAAGGTAGTACCTCCACCACATGAAATCCTTTTGAACACTAAATGTAGACCAATTAATAATAACCCAGTAAAGGATCATGTGGTGTCTACTCCTCTGGTCAGTGATCCAGATTCTATGGGTAAACCTGTGAAATCTGTCACTAAACAGAAGGATTCTACTTTGGGATCGAAAGATAAGATACCTGTTGAGGATTTGTGTAATAAAATTGAAAAGGTTAAATTAGAGTCAGGTTCACAAATGTCTATTTCAGAACCTAAAAGGTATAATCCAATGAACCTTCAACGTGTTAATCATCAACATCCTAATAAAATGAAAATGAAAGATGTTCAAAATGTCAAAACAATTAAGTTTGTTAAAGAATGTGAAACATCTAAAAAGGAAGAGTCTTCATCAAAACCCCGACCAAACTCAACCCCACATCAACACTTTCCTCAAACTATCGAAGGAAGATCCTGCTACAGTTGTGGAAAACGAGGACATATCTCTCGAAATTGTCCTTATTATCAGACACCTAAAAAGAAAATTGAACTTTTTGATGAAAAACCAAGATTTTCTGAAATTAGATCTAATGTGTCACCTAAGGTTACACCTAGGATTATTAGTGAACCTAAAGTTCAAACCATAAGCCAGTCATGTGTTTACCACAAATAGGCCTTACACAAAACTGGTTTATGGAAGATCAAAACTGTTGATACATATGTACCTAGATGTGGATCTTAATGTAATATGTCTTGAATGTCTTATACTTATGTAATGCTTGGGTTATTAATGAAATGAGAATGTTTGGTTGTGATCTATAATGTTTAATATTTCATTAATGAGTTGACATTGACTTGATTATATAGGTTTGTGATTGTTTGAATTGATACACATAATGTTATATTAATGAATTCATTCAAACTTGGTTAAGTGAAGTTCACATGCGTCCGACTGGACCATGCGCCCCAACAGTGGTCATGCGTCCGAATGGCCATGCGACTGAGTGTCCATGCGCCTAAACAGTCCATACGCCTGAACAACTTCATGCGACTGACTCAGCCGCACGACTGAACACTCAGTCGTGCGAATGGATCAACCGCAGGGCTCAATCGCACGAATGAACCATGCTAATGGTTCAGTCGCACGAATGAGCAACCCTAACCTATAAATATCACCTAATTCGTGGAAAAACGTAACACTTGATATTACTTCGACTCCAGACGTACCCTAGCCGTCCAGAAACCTCCAAGAACCTGTTCCAAGTTCACAGATCGTATTAGATCGATTCTAGATCGTTCTTAACGTTTAGATTCAATTGATAATTGATTCGACGTGCGTTCTCACTGATTGGATCGCCAATCAAATAGGATTCCGCACTATTTGAGTTGGTATACACGTTAATCAGTTAGTATTTCGTGCAATACACGATCCTAACAAGTGGTATCAGAGCTTTGGCTCTTGATTACGTGTGATTCAATCGTTTTTGATACAAAAGTTGTGTTTTTTTCACTAAAAGTGTCAAACGGTGTCTTGGACGTCCCCTGCTCATAAAGTTTTGGGTTTTCCGGCATTCGGCGATTAGAGTTGGTGAAAATTCGGGTTTTTACGGCCAAAACACCTTAAACCTAGAAATTTTCGAAATCTAGCAGCTTCAGTCGCACGATTGACTCAATCGCACGACTGGACTCATTCGCATCCTTCAGATGTA
This sequence comes from Flaveria ramosissima, assembly GCA_025215565.1. Taxonomy (NCBI): domain Eukaryota; kingdom Viridiplantae; phylum Streptophyta; class Magnoliopsida; order Asterales; family Asteraceae; genus Flaveria; species Flaveria ramosissima. The sequence goes on from CM046034.1 coordinate 17,177,225, forward strand.
CGATTGGTCTCATTCGTACCTTCATTCGTACGACTAAGCAGACCATTCGCATTGTTCAACCGCATCAGTTCATTCGCACGACTGGACCAATCCATTAGTTCAGCCGCACGATTGAACCATTCGCATTGTTCAATCGCACGGGTAGCCCAATCGCACAGCTCCATTCGCACTAGTAAAACAGGTTGTTTAAGAGACTAAAGTTAATCGAAATGGAGGACCAGTATTCAGCGTTTACAGCCGGGAAGGACTCACGTATCAGAACTTACTGCTACTGAGAGTGAAGTGGGGAATCACAATAAACCCCTAAGCTTATAACATTAGATGAATTCCCACACTGGAAACAACGTTTTGAGATCTACTTAAATGGAGTAGATCCTAATATGTGGGAAGCCATTGAGACGGGGTACAGTATGCCGGTAGGTGCTGATGGGGTGAAACTTACATTAGGAGGCATGACTGATGCACAGAAAGTCAAATATAATGCTGAAAAGAGAGTGTATGCGTTGCTTACTCAGTCTATTCCTAAGGATATTTTCCATCAATTCTCTGAGAATAAGCAAGCCAAGAAGTTATGGGATGAGCTGGAGAAAAGGTATGACGGGAATGCGTCATTGAAGGCTATTAAAGCTAAAGAGTTGAAGAAAGAGTTTGACAACTTCTCATCGATGGGTAATGAGAGTTTAGATGATGTCATTGATAGATTCTACCATTTGATGAGCGAGCTGCACACGCATGGTGTTACAACGACCATGGAAGACAAAGTGTCGAATTTTGCAGACGGGTTGCCAGAAAGTTGGGCTTCTTTTGCTTCAAATCTGAGACAGAATGGATTGCTAGCGAGGTTGGACATCAATGATTTCATTCTAAAGCTGCGAGAAGAAGCCCTAAGGATGAAGTACCGAGCTCAAAAGTCTTCGTATACTCAGAATCCAGCTCTGTACAATGCTACTCCACAAGTCAAGACATCTGGAGCACCACTTCAGACCGCCTTTGTGTCAAGCTCATCTGGTCCTTCACAAGCCTCTACTTCAGGATCAGAAACGTCAGGGTCTTCTAGTACCCAATACATTGCATCTGAAGCAAATGCTACAAGACTGAAGACCGAGAATCTCGGAAATGTGACGGTAGAAGTAGCAAGAGAGCACATGGATCTCTTAGCAGCAGTAGTCCACTCCTATGGACTTGTTGCTGAGAAAATTGGAAACTGCCATCTGACAGACGAGGACTACGAGCAGGTAGATGAGACAGAGCTGGAGAGGATGGATATCATGTGGGCCTTAGCAAGTGCTGTCCGGAGAGCTAAGAAGTTTGTCAAGAAGACCGGACAAAACTTGGTTGCTACTAAGGACACTACTTTTGGTTTTGATAAGAGCAAGGTGACATGTTTCAACTGTGGAGAAAAGGGGCATTTCAAACGAGAGTGTGTGAAGCCGAAGAAGACTGGAAACGGGAATCCATTCTCGTCCTTCACTCGTCAAGATAAGCCAACTAGCAGTCCTTCTTCATCAAGCAAGGATCCAAAAGCCTTGACTGCTCATGATGATGAAGGACAGGACTGGAGTTTTCGGTTTGTCTCTCCGGGAGAATCAAATATTGCTAGTGTGGAAGACTTAGATGATGATTTTGCAAGTGAAGGAGATATTGCAGTGGAACTCGCGATGTCAAACATTGAAGAGACTGCAACTGAGGTCAACTACAAGCCTGAAGAAGGGAAAACTACAACAAAGACAGAATCACCAGAACCAGAAACATCAGATGCTGCGTTGATGGCTGATTCATCAGAACCTCCTCAGGTAAGTACTACTGACCAACTTTTCAAAAATCATGCTTGTTCTGATTGTAATAAATTTAGGGAAAGCATAGATCTGAAATTTGCTAGGTTATTAGATCATAACGATAGCTTAGTAAAGGATTTGCAACTGTGCACTGAGGCAAATAGAGTTTTAAAACAAAATAAGCATAATTACAAAGAAAAGATAGACCTTTTGAATAAACAGCTTAAGGAAACAGAAGTAGTAGCCTTTAACCAACCAAATGACATTAGGTACTATCTTAAATCCCTAGAAGACACTAAGAAACAAAAAGCAGTTTTAGAAGTAGAAGTAAATTCATTAAAGCAAAAACTGCACAGTAGGACAAGTTCATCTCATATTGTCCAACACTTAGTAAGAGAGCGTAACAATGGGGAGGGTTTGGGATATAAAGTGGTTCCACCACCACCTGAGACCTTGATGAACACTAAGAGTAAACCAATAAATAACAATCCAATCAAGGATCATGTGGTGTCTACTCCTCTTGTAAGTGATCTAGATTCCTCATGTACTTCAAATGAATCTGGAACAAAACAAAAGGAGGCCACTTCAAAGGCAAAGGGTAAAATGCCTTGTGTTAATCTGGAAAAAGATTTTGAAAAGGTTAATATAAAGTCAGGGTCAAACAAAGTCAAATCTGAACCTAAAAAGACTGTTAATGTTAACCTATCACGAGTTTCATGTCAAAGTCCGGTTAACCAAAATGGAAAAGATGTTAAGAATGTTAAAACAATTAAATTTGTTAAACAAGAGAAAACATCAAAAGAAGTAGAGTCAAAACCCAAACATAACAATGTCACTAGAGTGTCACACACATCTTCACATAGACAATTCAATCATAAAGTAGATAGCAGGTCATGCTACAACTGTGGAGAGTGTGGACACATTGTTTCTTACTGTCCTTACTATCAGACACCTAGGAAGAAAGTTGAACTTCAGGAATCAAAACCTAGGTCTTCTAAGAGGAACTCATTGACTCCACCTAGAAGAACTAGTGAACCCAAAGTTCAACCCATTAGCCAGTCGTCTGTTTATCACAAACAGCCCTTACACAAATCTGGCTTATGGAAAGAAAAATCAGCCTCTGTGTCTGATAATGAGGACAAGAAGTCACCTGAGCTACCCTCACCTTCTAAGGGTCAATGGGTTGAATTCATGATGTGTGATGCCTCTGGGAAACCTAAGCCAGTAAAGGCTTGGGTTCCTAACCTGAACTAATGTTTTAAATTGAATGTGCAGGGTGTTCGCTACAGTGCTAAAACCAACACGTGGATTGTAGACAGTGGAGCATCCAGGCACATGACAGGAAACAGGGCACTCTTATCAAACGTCAAACAAATAAAAGGAGGGCATATTTCTTTTGCTGGTAACAAAGGAGGTTATATCACAGCTCAAGGGGAAGTTGGAAATCAGAAAGTTAAGTTTGATAAAGTGAACTACGTTCAACAACATCAAAACAACTTACTTTCTGTTTCCCAAATATGTGACAAAGGATTTAAGGTTATATTTGACAACAAGAAGTGTTATGTCCTGAAGAAGGACTGTGTGATTCCGGAGGACCAAGTTTTGATGACAGCTTCAAGATATAAAGATCTTTATGTTTTGGATCTCTCAACGGCTTCTACAACGGATCATGAAGTTCAGTGCTTCTTATCAAAGGCTACTGAGAAGGACTCCATTTCCTGGCATAGGAGAATGGGACACATAAATCAACGGAAGATGAATCACTTGATCCAGAATGATCTAGTGAGAGGAGTTAACGTCAAAAATTTCCAACTTCCGGATTTCAGAGTAGCATGCAAGAAAGGCAAACAGACGAAGAAGTCTCATAAGGAAAAGAAAGTTCATTCTATCGAGCTTCCTCTTGAACTTCTTCACATGGATCTGTTTGGTCCAGTCAATACAAAAAGCATTGCAGGTGACTTGTACTGCTATGTGGTTACTGATGACTACTCAAGATTCTCTTGGGTAATGTTTCTGAAATCCAAATCAGAAACATTTGAGTATTTCAAGGAATTAGTAACTACACTGGAATCTCTCTACAAGCTGAAGGTAAAACAGGTACGCTCAGACAACGGGACCGAGTTCAAGAATCAGTTGATGGAGGCTTACTGCAAGGAAAAAGGAATTGTACACCAGTTCACTTCTGCCTACACGCCTCAGATGAATGGTGTTGCTGAGAGAAAGAATCACAGTTTGATAGAGACAGCACGGACAATGCTAGCAGACTCGAAACTGCCTATCCAATTCTGGAATTAGGCAGCGGCAAATGCTTGTTACACATTAAATCGAGTTCTGGTAGTCAAACGCCATGGCTAGACATGTTACGAGTTACTACAACGACGTAATATCTCGAACCATTTGGCGCACCGTGCACATTACTGAAGAAGACTCAAGAAGGAAAATTCAGCGAGAAGGCTGATGAAGGTATCTTCCTAGGATACAACATACCGAACAAGAGAGTTTACAACAACTCAACGGGTTTAGTAGAAGTGTGGTGTAATGTTGATGTTCAAAGATACACCACACCACCTACTGGAAAAGGACCCGCTTACTTTTTTTACTATGATGGATTCTTCAAGTCCTTCAACATACCTATCTCCACTTCTGACGAAGAGTTAGCTACAAGGATGATGTATGATATCTTGAACTCACCGTCACTAGATTCAGCATCATCGGGTTCACAAGGTGACTCATCTCACCACTCAGGGGGAGCACTCGAAGCAAGTGACTCCTCCTCAGAAGATGAAGTTGAAGAAAATGACCAGAACAATCAGGAGGGACAGGTTCCAATTCCTGCAAGTCCACAAGCATCTAACAGTGATGCCTCTTCGACTTCAGAACCTCAAACTCCTACTACCTCAGATACAGAACCAAATGTTCATAATCTTGACTCTGAGGTAGTTGTTCCCACCACTCCAGGATCATGTCTAAATGTCTATCATCCCCTAGACAATGTCATTGGGGATGTCAGATCAGGAGTGCAGACCAGAAATCAGCTGTACTCAGCTGATTATGCCTCGGTAATGGAAAAAGGATACATTCACGACGGTGCTTATCGTTGTTTTGTCTCGCAGGTTGAGCCAAAATACGTTAGTGAAGCACTGAATGATGAGGCATGGGTGAGTGCCATGCAAGAAGAACTTCTTCAGTTCAAGAAGTTAGGTGTATGGACTCTGGTAGATAGACCTAAAGGTGCTAAGGTCATTGGCACCAAATGGGTCTTGAAATGCAAGAAGGATTACCAAGGCGTCATTATCAGGAACAAGGCTCGACTTGTAGTTCAAGGGTTTCGACAAGCCGAGGGCATTGATTACAATGAAGTGTTTGCATCCGTGGCAAGGATGGAAGCCATCCGCATCTTCCTTGCCTATGCATCGTATATGAAGATTAAAGTTTATCAACTGGATGTGAAGAGTGCATTCCTTCATGGTGAAATCCGAGAGACAGTGTACATCAGTCAACCCGAGGGATTTGAAGATCCATATCATCGCGACAGAGTTTACAAACTCGACAAGGCTTTATACGGGCTTCATCAAGCTCCAAGAGACTGGTATGAGAAACTCTCAACTCACCTTGTGAAACATGGATTTCGCAGAGGGGTTATTGATTGCACACTGTTTATCAAAGAGAAAGATGGTGATTTGCTGCTTGTTCAAATCTATGTTGATGATATCATCTTCGGATCAAAGAATGAAGAGTTATGTAAAGAGTTTGAAGCAGTAATGAAGGCTGAATTTGAGATAAGTGCCATGGGTGAGATGAAATTCTTTCTTGGGTTACAGGTGGATCAGACACCAAAAGGGATCTTCCTACATCAGACCAAGTATGTAGGAGACATTCTCAGTCGGTTTGACATGGAGAATGCTTCTGCAGCTGGAACTCCACTTGCTACAAACCATGATATAGCACCTGATGAAAATGGAGATCTAGTTGATGCAACCATGTACCGAGGAATGATTGGATCTCTCATGTACCTCACTGCCTCAAGACCTGACATCATGTATGCTACATGTCTATGTTCAAGATATCAGGCTAAGCCAAAGGTTAACCATCTGATTGGGGTCAAAAGGATATTTCGGTATTTGAAGGTACCCCAACACTTGGGTTGTGGTATCCTCATGATGATGATTTTGAGCTCACGGCGTATAGTGACTCGGATTACGGTGGCTGCAAGATGAATTACAAGTCTACTTCAGCAGGGTGTCAATTCTTTGGGAGGAGATTAGTGACATGGCAGTGTAAGAAGCAGACCTCGGTTGCATTGTCAACCTATGAAGCCGAATACGTTGCTGCTGCAAGTTGCTGTTCACAAATCATTTGGATTAAACAGCAAATACGGGACTACGGTTTAAATTTCTCTTCTACTCCTATTTTAGTTGATAATTCTGTTGCAATTGCAGTAACTAAAAATCTGGTCCAACATCCTAAGACCAAACAATCGGCATAAAATATCATTTTATACGTGACTGTTTTGAAAAGAATTTAATCGATGTGGTAAAAATAAACACTGATTTTCAACGCTCTGACCTTTATACAAAGGCTTTTGACAAACCACGTTTTCTATATCTGTTAGAGGTCAATGGCGTTAAAAAGAAAAGTGATGTCATTCCAGATGATGACAATGTGTAGTCCGATGCATTTAGTCTAATTTTTTTTCTTTTTATTTCCGTTTATTTATTCTATTTTCTGTTTAAATTAAATATATGTTATTTAGCTGTCTATTAAAATCCTAAAAAACGTAAATCGGTTACGGTTTTAGAATTTTAGGGGGAGAATAGGTCAGCCAGTAACATTAAAAAAAACAAAAAAAAACGAGGGAGAAGGAGAGGCTAGCTGATAGAAAGTAGATCGTATCTGTGATACCATTCAAATACTTTGGAAAATGATAGTACACAGGAACAAATCAAGCGGGACTTTAAAAGTTTAAATTAGATAAGATGCCAAATTCAAAATATAAGTCTGTGTAGTCTGAGCAATATAAAAGGAAAAATGATAGAAAACCTGGTAACTACTAAGGTAACACAACGAAAGTAGACCTAGAGGTTGCTAGACCACAGATGATATGTCGGTAGATTCAACACAATAGATTATTAGACCTGATTGGTGATCTCAAGATCAAACTAAATTGTTCAACTGACTGTGGGCTCCCATCTTATCACTGGTAAACACAATCAACAATATTCCAATAAGGGGTGACGAGCAAATAAACGCCACAAATGTGAGCGGATGACCATAAATAGAGCAAAGCACGAAAAAAAATGAAAAGCAAATGCTATCAAGCTAATAACTTATGTTGTTGGTGCGTTATGTGCAAAAGAAAAATAAAGATGCTCTAACAAGAAGATAGGTTGTGTGCCTCTCTGCTGTGCGATGGCACTGACCTGAGGATAAGCATAACCTAGATACTCTAGAATTCATTATTGTTTGCCGCCTCTCTGCTGTGCGATGGCACTGACCTGAGGATTGGCTTCTCTTTGAAAGCTCTAAGAATAGTCTCTTCTTGTCAAAATACCCGTAGACCGCTCAAAAGCTCCTGAGGAATGTTAATTACCACATAAGCGTGGGATCCACAAATGTTGGTTGAAATAATTAAACCTTAAACTATCACCAATCTGTGTCAAAAGTCTGTGTATGGATTTAAGAGGACAAGTATACTGACAATCATCGTGGCTACAATTCTTGAAAGTCCAAATCAATGTGGGAATCTAATAGTACCAGTATGATTTCCTAAATTTGCTAACGACTCTAGATGAACAACAAGAAGTGAGCATCAAAAAGTTTTTGATAATATGTCCCAAATGATTTGACTTGCCTGTATGATTCCAAATTGAATCGGTCCAGTTATGGTCAAACTAAATTGAAGCTGCCTATTCCGGAACCGAATCCAGTAGATTTCTATCTTAGGATTTACACCTCACAAAAAGTCAAAAACAAGTTTATTTTTGTACTTCAGTTTATTTTTATTTAACTAGTCAATTCAAGTTGTTTAATATCGGACTACATCATGAAATTCAGAAAGGAGTAAATCACCTAAAAGGGTCATGTCTGAGGTGACCACATGTGTTTTCAAAAGGTAAATGGGTCACGTCTGAGGTGACAAAGTGTTTAAAAGGATCACGTCTGAGGTGATCAAAAGTTTTTCAAGTTAAAATGATCATATCTGAGATGATCAAATGTTCATAATGTTAATTCAACAGTTTAAAAAAGTTTAAATGTCAAATGGTCATAAAGGCAGAAAAGTTCATGAGTATGACCCATTCGCACGACTGGACCATGAGTATGGGCCAATCGTACGAATGGACAATACTCATGCCTTCTATAGCTGAATGGACATGAGTATGGACCATTCAACCGAATGGCTTATGCGAATGACCCATTCGGCCGATTGAGAGTGAGCGAATGAACAAGTCGCACGACTGAACTCTAGTCGGACGACTGAAGGTGAGCGACTGATCCAATCGCACGACTGAGGTCCATTCGCCCGAATGAAATGAGCGAATGAGTCCAGTCGTCTGATTGAATTCAGGTTTAGTATAAATAAAGGGGGAGTCGGTCGCAGAGACTCATCACCCCCTAATCGCCCTTAAATCGCATAGCCTACCGTTACTCTGCCAAAATTTCATCAGACCAAGACTTTATACTTCTATTGATTGTCTGACATTTGTGTGTGATTATACAGGTAAAATGAGTTGAAAAATCACCGAAATCTGGAGGAATGGTGCCCTAATCTGTGAAATACGACCCTCACAAGAACCGAACCTCTTAATGGACTGATAACCTACTTAAAACAAGTAAAATGTCAAAATTAAAGTCATTAGGTTATTAGTTAAGTAAATGCGAGTCTAACAAGCCATTAAACAACGTTTAAGTTCACAAATAGGTCAATATTTAAATCCCAGTCGACAGAACAGTGGGTCATGCGACTGGACGTCAGGATGAACTCCAATCGCACGATTGAGCTGGTTGAATGGCCCAATCGGCCGAATGGATCATACGAATGAGCTCAGTCGGTCGACTGAACCAATCGCAGGCTCAGTCAACCGATTGAACTCAGTCGCCTGTTCATTCACCCGACTGATTCCAGTCGCATGACATGACAACCGACTGAACACAGTCGCATGGTTAAATCGCATGAATGAACCAGAATGAATTCAATCAAGTTAATTAGAACTGATTTGTGTCGTGTGATCATCTAATGTTTATGTGTCTTGTGTTACAGATAGATGGTTGATAGATGGTCTATCAACCCCAAGCACAACATCGGTGCTCACTTAGACTCTACAAGTCGGAATGGGGCGGAGTTTGCAGGGATCATTGATTTTCTTAAGAGATCCAGGATCCATCGGGCTATTTCTATACCATGCACCCCTTACAGGTCTCTACAACAGGCCTTTTGAGAGAATGCATCAGTTGACCGATCACGTGAGCCGTACTGCATTAGGAGCTCTATCTTTGGTTTGGATATAGAGATCACAGCTGAAGACATTCAGTGTGTACTTGGATTGGGAGATGACACAGACCACCCCACCAAACTTCACCCACTGACGGTGAGAGGGTGCTTCATGAGGATGAAGTACGCTGGGGATATCAACTCAGGGGTGCTCAACAAGAGCAACCTGTGTCCCTAGTACAAGTACTTGGCACACGTCATCCTAAAGTGCATAGCTTCACGTTGGGGTGGGTTCGACGACCTTTCAGACCAGATACAGAATGCCTACGTGGCACTGGTGCTGAACCACCCCTTCAATTTTTCTAGCATGATCTTCTCTTATCTCATAGAGAACTTGGAGGCGAAGGGCAAAGAGGGTTTCTGCATGTACCCTAGGTTCTTACAGTTGATCTTTGATGAGAAGCTGCCTACACTTCCAAAGGAGAGCCATGATGTCGTGGCGTTAGAGATAATGGATGATACGACGCTGGGTCGTATGAAGGTTTACCGGGGAAAGCAAGTCAAGCCGCCGGTAAAGAGACTCATAGGCCATCTGGCCAAGGTGGACTACGTGGCGCCAAGAAGACGTAAATGGCGTCACGAAGACAGTGATTCGGATGTTGAGCTGATAGAGCGCCCAGACGATGATTCAGACGACGATGATAGCGGTGATGGTGGAGATGCAGGGCCCACTCAATAGAGGGCCCCCACTGGTGATAGAGCATCTCCTGCATCCACCCATGATGGAGCAGAGGCTGCAGGGTTCCATCAGGACTTTTGTCCTGATGAGGAGGAGGATACTGATGAGGAGCCCCTAACCCGCACTGTGGGGAGCCGGGTGGTTGCCACCGACCGAGGTATACGAGAGGTTGGTGGACGCCCTGGCGAATCTGGGGAGGTTGATCCTGATCCTACTTATGCTCCCGATCAGACCTGCAAGGTTCCAGGGGGAGCATCCACCTCGAGGGGATCGAAGAAGAAAAGGATGGCTCAGCCCCACGGTATGAAGAAGAAGAAGAGAAGGTTGACTTTTATCACCTCCACCACTCCACCTACTATCACTCCACCTACTACCACCACTCCACCTACTACCACCACTCCACCTACTACTACCACTCCACCTACTACCACCATCCCAGCTACCACCATATCTACCACACCCACTCCACCACCACTATCATCTAGACCAACCCCAATCTTCACCACCACCACCACCACTAGCCACCAAGCCGGGCCATCATCACATCCCACCCATCCATCTGGATCACCTTTACCTCCCAGTGGGGTAGAGGAACAGCTCTCAGCACTGAACCGTATGGTGTTGAGGCTGCTGGCAGCCGATGACGAGAAGACAGCTCAGATTCGTCAGTTGGTAGATCTTACAGCTGCACAATCTCAGCAGATTTCTCAGTAGGCTCAGCTGATTGAGCAGCAGGCACAACAGATGGCTGCTCAGAGCCAAGAGATTGCACAACTCCAGGAGCATAAAGTTCTATCAGCAAAGAAGATAGAGGAGTTGGAGGATGCCAAAAAGACTATCATGCTCAAGCTCAAAGGAACTAAGGATGAGCCTCTGAAGATAAAGGAAAGGGATGGTGATGACGATGATGAGGATGAGGATGAGGATGAGGATGAAGATAGTGATGATGATGAGGCAAATGATGAAGAAAAGACAGAGGAAAGGCAGAATGATGATGATGATGAAGGAGGAGATGCAGTTGCATCTGCCTCAGCTCAGGGTCAAGAAAGATGTTCGAAGAGAAATCAAGACCAACGAGCTTCTTCTTCTGTTCCACCTACTGATGAGCCAGCTATTCAGGACAAAAGTAATGATTAGATGTTTATGTATTTGATAGCTTTTGTACTTGAATTATGTATTAAACTTATGTACTTAATGTTTATATAATGTTAATGTGTTTCTGTTTTGATTATTAACTAATGTTTGATGTGTTACATGTTTAAATCAAGCAGATCCAAACTTTCAAAGGGACGAATACGATGTTGCTCCCTTCAGCAGGTCAAGACTCAACTTACTATAATTCTTGATCTGCAAGGGATCGTCAGGAGATCAGTGAGTTGTACCCTTGAAGAGGGGAAATAATTCATGATCTTACAAATGAGCAACTGGCTGAAATGTTCAAGCCCAATCCTGATGAGATTATCAAGGATGCTCCAACTTTTGAGTCAACCATTGACGAAGAGATGAACGACATTGATGAGATAAAAATAGAGGATGTCACTGCAGAACATTATCCAGAGTATGCTGACCAGGAAGGAAATGTGGTGCCCAACCTGGGTGATTCGCTGGTTAGTGAAACATTTGAGATGCTGGATAAGATGGAGCAAGAGTCCGAGAAGAGTGAGGAACAGGCCCAAGCCTCACACGCCGATGTTAACATCAGAAAGGCAGAATGGGCTGCATGTTTTGAGGAAATCCGAGCCCAACGTGCTGCTCCTAAACAGAATGTCTACACCAAGCTCTACTTAGTGAAGAAACATCACAAGGTGTCAGGCAAGATTATCGCGTGGGCACATTTTGAGGATCTTAACGTTTATGCCATAAAGAGAGAGAAGGGGATTGAGTACTTTAGATTCTCACATGATCTAAAGACTCTACCTGGTTTTGAGCTCAACCAGCTGGCCAAGCTGAAGCTGTTATATGCTGACCCGAGAAAGATGTCAGGCTGGTTTGAGGCTGCATTAAAGAAGGAGTACCACACCAGATGGGTCAACTTCAAACCTCAACAACCTACGAGGTATATCCGAAGGTCTGAGGTTGATGCCATAACTGGAAAGCCGAGAATAGTGCTGAAGTGGAGTCCTCCGCGCACCATGTCCAAGATCCCACTAAAGGAAATGCCACAGGACTTCACTCCACACTTCAAATGGTGGTACTACGATTGGAGAACAGGAGAGGCAGTCATAGTCTTAAACAAAGAGGGAAAAATGGATACTATCAGGGTATTTGACCCAATGTGGCTCACTAACTTGTATGCAAATGATGTCTACACATTATACAAGTGGCCACTATTCTATGACTCTCAAGATATTGTACAAGCACTACAGTTCCAGAATGTTATAAGACTCTGCTTTGCATTTGAGATACACGCAGGAGTCACAAAAGAAGAGAAGTACAAAAAGTATGAGGAGGTAATGAAGAAGAAAGACATTAGATAGATCTAGGTCCAAGGGGGAGTTTGTTGATACATATGTACCTAGATGTGGATCTTAATGTAATATGTCTTGAATGTCTTACACTTATGTAATGCTTGGGTTATTAATGAAATGAGAATGTTTGGTTGTGATCTATAATGTTTAATATTTCATTAATGAGTTGACATTGACTTGATTATATAGGTTTGTGATTGTTTGAATTGATACACATAATGTTATATTAATGAATTCATTCAAACTTGGTTAAGTGAAGTTCACATGCGTCCAACTGGACCATGCGCCCCAACAGTGGTCATGCGTCCAAATGGCCATGCGACTGAGTGTCCATGCGCCTAAACAGTCCATACGCCTGAACAACTTCATGCGACTGACTCAGCCGCGCGACTGACTCAGCCGCACGACTGAACACTCAGTCGTGCGAATGGATCAACCGCATGGCTCAATCGCACGAATGAACCATGCTAATGGTTCAATCGCACGAATGAGCAACCCTAACCTATAAATACCACCTAATTCGTGGAAAAACGTAACACTTGATATTACATCGACTCCAGACGTACCCTAGCCGTCCAGAAACCTCCAAGAACCTGTTCCAAGTTCACAGATCGCATTAGATCGATTCTAGATCATTCTTAACATTTAGATTCAATTGATAATTGATTCGACGTGCGTTCTCACTGATTGGATCGCCAATCAAATAGGATTTCACACTATTTGAGTTGGTATACACGTTAATCAGTTAGTATTTCGTGCAATACACGATCCTAACAAAAACAAGTAATGTGTTTGATAGTGAGAATAAGAAGAAGAAAGATGTGCCCTCATCCTCTGAAGGACAATGGGTTGAGTTCATGATGTGTGATACCTCTGGGACACCCAAGCCAGTTAAGGCTTGGGTCCCAAACCTGAACTAATTAATTCCTTTGTGTGTGCAGAGTGTCCGCTACAGCACTATCACTAATACATGGATTATTGATAGTGGGGCTTCCAGGCACATGACCGTGAATTCGTCTCTCCTTTTCAACGTCAAGAAAATTAAAGGGGGACACGTATCGTTCGCTGGGAATAAAGTAGGTTACATCACCGCTCAAGGCGAAATGGGAAATGAGAAAGTGAAGTTTGACAAGGTGAACTACGTTCAACAACTGTAAAATAACTTGCTTTCTGTGTCCCAAATCTGTGATAAGGGATTCAAAGTTGTGTTTGACAACAAGAAGTGCTACATGTTGAAGAAGGAGTATGTTGTCGAGGAGGATAAAATTCTAATGTCAGCTTCAAGATATAATGATCTGTATGTCTTGGATCTATCAAAAGCCTCCACAACTGAGTCTACTGCCCAGTGCTTCTTGTCAAAGGCAACAGAGAGGGATTCAGTCTCCTGGCATAGGAGAATAGGACACATTAATCCCAGGAAGATGAATCATCTGGTTCAGAATGATTTGGTGAATGGAGTTATAGTCAAGAATTTCCAACTCCCAGATTTCTGTGTAGCATGTAAGAAAAGGAAATAGACCAAGAAGTATCACAAAGCAAAGAAAGTCAATTCTATCGACATTGCTCTCGAGCTTCTACACATGGATCTGTTTGGCCCAGTCAGTACAAAGAGCATTGCTGGTGATTGGTACTGCTTTGTAGTAACTAATGATTACTCAAGATTCTCTTAGGTGATGTTTCTGAAAGCAAAGTCAGAGACATTTGAATCATTCAAGCATCTAGTCACTACATTGAAATCACTCTACAAGCTAAAAGTAAGAAAAATTCGATCAGACAACGGAACAAAGTTCAAGAATCAGTGGATGGAGGCATTCTTTCGAGAGAAAGGAATTGTTCATCAATTTACTTCTGCCTACACTCCACAGATGAATGGGGTTGCTGAAAGCAAGAATCGGAGCTTGATAGAGACAGCAAGGACAATGTTAGCCAACTCTAAACTGCCTATTCAATTCTGGAACGAGGCAGTGGCTAATGCATGCTACACTCTCAATCAAGTCTTAGTGGTCAAACGTCATAGAAAAATGTGTTATGAATTGCTCCAGCGATGTAAACTCAACTTGGAGTATCTAGAACCATTTGGAGCACCATTCATGCTGTTAAAGAAAACTCAGACTGGGAAGTTTTGTGAGAAGGCAGAAGAAGGTATCTTTCTTGGATATAGTATACCAGACAAGAGAGTTTTTAACAACTCAACGGGTCAGGTAGTAGTGTGGTGCAATGTTGATGTCCAAAGATACACCACCCCCTGCTGGCAAAAGACCTTCCTTCTTCTTTGACTATGAAGGATTCTTCAAGTCCTTCAATCTACCTCCTTCACATCCTGATGATGAGTTACCTACTCGAATGATATACGATGTTCTGAATACTCCTCAACTAGACCCGATATCATCGGTTCCATTAGACGATACTTCTAGCCCTTCAAGAGGAGAGCTTGATGTAAGTGAGTCTTGCTCTGATGATGAAGCAGTTGAGACTGCAAATTTGGACCAGGAGGAACAGGTTCCCACTACCGAAAGTACACGAGCATCTGATCTTGATGCCTCTGGAACTTCTGAACCCCATACTCCAACAGCCACAGAAATTGAACCTGGGATTCAAAATCTGGATAATGAGGTAGCTGTTCCCACCACTCCCGGAACTCGAGTTAATGTACATCATCCCCTGGACAACATCATCGGGGATATTCTATCGGGTGTTCAGACAAGAAATCAGCTATACTCAGCTGATTATGCCGCAGTCATGGAAAAAGGATATTTACACGATGGAGCTTATCGATGTTTTGTGTCTCAATTTGAGCCAAAATATGTAAGTGAAGCTTTAAACGATGAGGCATGGGTTAGTGCTATGCAAGAAGAACTCCTTCAGTTCAAGAAGTTAGGAGTATGGACTCTTGTGGACAGATCAAAAGGGGCAAAGGTGATTGGCACTAAATGGGTTCTTAATTGTAAGAAAGATGACCACGGGGTTATAATCAGAAACAAGGCTCGGCTTGTTGTTCAAGGGTTTACACAAGTCGAAGGCATTAACTACAATGAAGTGTTTGCACCTGTGGCAAGGATGGAATCAATTCGTATCTTCTTAGCCTATGCATCCTACATGAAGATCAAAGTTTATCAATTGGATGTGAAAAGTGCATTCCTTCATGGTGAATCCGTGAAACGGTGTACGTCAGTCAACCCGAAGGATTTGAGGATCCTTATCATCGGGATAGAGTTTATAAACTGGACAAGGCTCTTTATGGGCTTCATCAAGCCCCTCGCGCCTGGTATGAGAAACTCTCTACTCATCTAATGAAACATGGTTTTCGCAGAGGGGTTATTGACTGCACGTTGTTCATCAAAGAGAAAGATGATGATTTACTACTAGTACAGATATACATGGATGACTAATCTCCGGTCCCAAAAATGAAGCATTGTGTAAAGAATTTGAATCAATGATGAAAGCTAAGTTTGAGATGAGTGTCCTGAGAGAGATGAAGTTCTTTCTTGGATTACAGGTGGATCAGACACCAAATGGAATCTTCCTGCATCAGTCCAAATATGTAAAAGATATCCTTAGTAGGTTCGACATGGAGAATGCAACGGTTGCTGGAACTCCACTTGCCACGAACCACGATGTAGCACCTGACGAAAATGGTGATCTGGTAGATGCCATTATGTACCGAGAAATGATCGGATCTCTGATGTACCTCACAGCCTCTCGTCCTGATATTATGTACGCCACGTGTCTTTGTTCTAGATATCAGGCTAAACCAAAAGTGAATCATCTAATTGGGGTAAAAGGATTTTTCGTTATCTGAAGGGTACTCCAACACTCGGGTTGTGGTATCCTCATGATGATGACTTTGAACTTACAGCGTATAGTGACTCGGACTATGGTGGTTGCAAGATGAATTACAAGTCAACATCAGTGGGATGTCAGTTCTTTGAAAGACGCTTAGTCACCTGGCAGTGTAAGAAGCAGACATCTGTTGCTCTGTCAACATGTGAAGCTGAATATGTTGCTGCTGGAAGTTGCTGTTCACAAATCATTTGGATTGAACAGCAAATGCAAGACTATGGTTTGAAATTTACTAACACCCCTATCTTTATTGAGAATTCTGCTGCAATAGCTGTCACCAAAAATCCAGTTCAACACCCCAAAACTAAACACATCGGTATTAAATATCACTTTATACGTGACTGTTTTGAAAAGCAATTAATCGATGTTGTTAAAATTAATACGGATTTTCAACGCGCCGACCTCTACACAAAAGCTTTTGACAAACCTCGGTTTTTATATCTTTTGGAGGTCAATGGCGTGAAAAAGAAAAGTGTTGTGATTCCAGAAGAGTCGAGTTCGTAGTCTGCCAAATTTTTCTTATTTTTTTAATTTTATTTTTCTGTCTTTAAAAATCCAAAAAAACACAAAAATATTTTTGGTTTTAGAATTTTAGGGGGAGAATAGTTTAGTTTCAGTATTTATTTAATTACGTATTTAATTACTTAAAAAAATAAATAAATAAATAAATAAATAAATGGGGGCGGGCAGATTAGTTGAAAGTAAAGAAATCAAATCTGTGAGATTGATTCAACAATTATTAAAAATGATAGTATGTTGGAGCTGTACAAGATAGTCTATATTATCAACACAGTCAAAGTCAACAAAAGTCAACATCACGGTCAAAGTCAACACAAAAGTCAAACCCGACACGTTCGAGACGAAGAACCGAGACGAGACGTTGAAGATTTAGATGACTAGGAGTTTTATTGTAATAAATATATTTTGTATGAACAAAATATATTTTATCTTGTTTTTAGTCATTTTTATGTTTTATATGTAATTTCATTAATTAGCCTAAGTCTATGGGGTTAAATGTAATTAGTAAATATTATATTCACTATAAATAGCCTAATTCTTATTAGGATTAGACTAATGGTTGAATGACCAATTGATTGGGGGTTTCCACATTATTCAAATCATATGCAATCATATTAGATCAAAGGGGATTTATTGTGTTCATCATTGTTTGATCTCACAAATCTTCATAATATTTTATTCAAGTGTTCAACCTAGATTTTTTGGTAAATTTATATTTTTGTACAGTTTTATAAAAACAAAATAAAAAAATATAAAAAATTTTAAAAAAAACAAAATATAGGTTTATAAAAATAAAAATTTAGGGGGAGAGTATATAAGTAATACATAAAAATAAAAAAAAGAACTGTGAACTTGATTTGAGATGATTAAGAAATAATTGTATATCATCTTGAAATGCTTGTTCTTGCATGACTTGCGTTTTAAAATAAGAAATGATAGTAACTAATGTTGTGATCTGATTTACATCTTATTTTTAATTGCAAATAATAGGAAAACAAATAGATTCTTAATGATATGCTTGGTTGTAAGGATTCCTGAAGTCTGATGCAACCCAAAACAGCCTAAGTGTCTCAGCAACATGCACTAAGTACTGAAGTGAAGAATGCTTCGGAAGTTTTACACAAAGCATTAGAAAATACTCTAAGTGTAAAATCTTCCGAAGCCAAGACCAATATCTTCCGAAGCCAAACATGAAGTCTTCCGAAGCTTCAGAGACAAAGTCTTCCGAAGCTTCAACCTATGAAGACAGATTTCTTCCGAAGACTTTTAGTATACATGCTTTATCTGATGTACTGTTCCATAAAGCACCTTTTCCGCTGCATCTCTGTAAAGTCACCAACTTACATGAGTTGGTGAAAAGGGCCTTGCTTTTGGTAACTGTACATTGAGGTCTTGAGTCTTCAACTTTCCACTTTATGTACTTTATCCTTTTTGTATTGTATAAGGATGTGAGCTATGGCATGTCATAGTCACAAGGTCAAAAGGCAGATATGCCTTTTGATCCTACAATTGATTTTGTTAGTGTCTAGTCAATTGTATCCAGCTGGCTTTCAAAGTATAGCCGGCTGTAGGTTGTAGTATAAGTATTTCAAGTTCTTGTATCTTTTCTTTATGCTTTGTAACACTTGTAAAAGAACTTGAGAAAGCAATATACTGCCTCCTTGAAACCCATATTCTCTTGTTCTGTCTCTTGCTTTACTTGTGTTCTTTGTATCATCTTTGGTTACCCAGTTCACTGTTTGATTAGAGCTTAGTTAATCTCCTCATTGTGTTGTTGTGTTGTAATTGTGCTTAAGCCCTTAAACGGTCCTGCAATTGGTATCAGAGCTTTCCAGGCTCTTGATATAAGATCTAACCATCTTAAGATCCCTCACACACACAAAAGCTAAACTCTTCAAATGGCTGCCATCTCTAAGACTGATATGGAGACTGGAACCATGAACAAATCCCCACTGATCACTCTTGATGATTTTGACACCTGGTGCATGAGGATGGAAGGCTTCATCAGGTCTCTTGATTCAAGAATGTGGGAATCTGTTGAGAATGGACCTTTCATACCCAGCACCCCCTCTGCTACTGGTGCTGGTATGATTCCTAAAGATGTGGCCAACTACTCAGATGAAGATAGAAAAAGAGTAGAGATTGACAGGAAGGCCATGACTGCTCTTCAGACTGCTCTCCCAAACTCTGTATACAGAGGTTTTAAGAAGTGCAAGACAGCCAAACAGCTGTGGGATGCACTGAAGCTGATGTATGAAGGCTCCTCTGAAGCCAAGGAGAACAAGAAAGATCTTCTGAAGCAGCAGTTTGAAAATTTCACCTTCAAAGCAGGTGAGACCATGACCCAACAATACTTCAGGTATGTTGAGATTGTGGATACCCTAGTGGATGGAGGAGTTCCTCTTGAGAACAGGGACATTGTAAGGAAGTTCATGTCCTCACTTCATTGTGTGGTGATCAAGAGGACTGAGAACCTTAAGACTCTTACTCTTACAGAGTTGTATGGGATTCTCAGTGGATACCAGATGGAGATGAACATGCAAGGTTCATCTGGCAACTCCAACAATCAAATGGGTTCAGCCCTTCATGTGGTTGAAAGGGACAGCATAGAACCTCAGCATCATCTCTTATGCTACCCTGACAACTCACAAAAGGGTCCTTTCATCACCTTCCCGGAGACACCAAGGGAGAACTTTACTCAAGGAAGCCCATTCCAAGAGACAAGTTCTTCTCAAGCCTTTGTGTCTGCAGATGAAAGCTGTGGGAATTATCTCTTCACTCTTGAAGACCTGGACTGTATCCATCCAGATGACCTGGAATACATGGAGATAGTTCAGCAGATGGCTCTCCTCACTCACAGAGCCAAGAAGTTCTACAAGAGGACAGGAAGAAGATTTCCAAGCAATGCTACCAGTAGTAAGTTTGGGCTGGATAAAAGCAAAGTTAAGTGTTACAACTGTAACCTTATGGGTCACTTTGCCAGGGAGTGTAAGGCACCTAAAGCAAATGGGGGCCAAACACAACCCAGACCAAACTTTACTGACAAAGCTCCTCAGGCTGAGAAGACAAAGCAACATGCTGCTGTTGCTGTTGAAGAAGGAGGCTTTGACTGGAGTTTTCAGGTGGAGGATGCTTCTCCAAACCAAGCACTGATGGCTGACCATGATGAAGCCAAGGTATTGGAACATCTTTGCTCCCCTGAATGCATTGCTAAAGTAAATAGATACAGGTCCTATAACCTAGAGATGAGATCTGATCTTGAGTCATTAAACATATTAAAATCTGATTTTAGAAAGTCTGAAAATGATTACAAGTTAAAGATAGAGGACTTGGAGAAAACCATTTCAGTACTAAAACATGAACATACAGATTTCAGAACTCAGATCCAAGATCTCATCACTAAGTTAACTGAGTGCCAGGCTGAGCTTGTGATCAGCAAAGCCAAGGCAGAGAAGAGTGTTCTTGAAGAAGAGACCTTCAAGAACATGATATCCTCATCCCTGCACAACAAGGTTTGTTATCAAAATAGACAGGGACTGGGATCAAATGAGATAGCTCCTCCACACACAATCTTGTCTGTAAGATCTCCTAGGTGTGGAACTTGTGAAGATGAGCTTCCTCTCATAGATCCTGTAAGTGAGGATGATGAAGAAGTGATAGTGAAGAATTCCTCTGAGAAGAGTGAAGAAGAGGATTCTTCCAAGGGCCACTATCCTTCTGAGGAGAAGAAATCAACTGTGATGACCAAGTCCAAAAGAAAGAACTTGATCAGAAAGAGCAAAAGGAAGGCAAAGAAGGCTCAAGAAATCAAGGCTACTTTTGATGCTAAGCAGAAACAAGTTTTTATCTCTGCAGGTTTCAAAGTAGTAAGGACTGAAGACATCAACCAAGACTCCTCAGCTAAGAGTCATGGTTCTTGTTCAAATCATCTCAGTGCCAAGAAGAAGACTGAGCTGCTGTGTACCACTGCTGCACAGCCTGGACCATCAAACTCCAAGAACAGTTCACAGCCCAAAGGAACTGTCTCAGCATCTACCAAGATGAAGGTGGAGAAGGGATGTGACCAAAGCCAGTCTTGCTCTCAAAGGGAGACTTCTTTGAAGAAGAAAATGTTATGTGTTATGTGTGAAAGTACTTCTCACATTGCTAAGGATTGCCCATACAATCCTAAAAGTACTGTCCACATGACTAAAACAAAGACTTCAAAGAGTCTCAAGAAGTCTCAAGCTTCGGAAGGAAAGTCTGTTTCCTTCGGAAGCTCCAAATCAAAGAAGAAGGTAAGTGGAAAATTACCTTCGGAAGCAAAGTTGGTCTCGGAAGAAAGGAGTTCTTCCGAAGCACTAAAGTCTGCTGCAGTGACTGTAGATTCTTCCGAAGGATCAGTCATCAAAACTTGTGAAGTTCCAAAAGCTTCTAAGGTTTTGAAGGTCAAGTCCAAGACTCCAAAGGTGGTGTGGAAGTCTAAGAAAGACCAAATGACTGAGGTTTCTCCATCAACAACAGCTGAAGATCCCCATAGTACAACCATAGGATCTATTACTGTTGCATTACCTTCTATTACTATTAATGAGCCCAAGACAAGTAAGGCTTGGGTTTCCAAATGTAACTAATCATTTTCTCTGTGCAGGAACAGCTCAAGACCAACAGGAATGTCTGGATAATTGACAGTGGCTGTTCCAGGCACATGACAGGCAATAGGTCTCTACTCCATAATTTTGAGAGAATTGATGGAGGACCAGTTGCTTTTGGAGGAGATGAAGGTGGTTACATTTCTGGAAGGGGCAAGGTCACAAATGGTAAGCTCAGCATTGAGAAGGTAAACTTTGTTAAGGAGCTTGGGTACAATCTTCTGAGTGTATCCCAATTTTGTGATCAGAGTCATAACATGCTCTTTACTGAGCATGAGTGCATTGTTCTCAAACCTGGTGTGGTCATTCCTCATGAGCATATCCTGCTCAGAGCCCCCAGGAAAGGGAACATGTACAAGATGGATTTGCAAGAAAATCTCCCTCAGGAGAAGTTTCATGCTTTCTATCTAAAGCAAATAGTGATGAGTCTTTCCTATGGCATAAAAGAATGTGCCATGTAAACTTTAAGAACATGAATAAATTAATTAAACATGATCTGGTAACTGGAATGCCAAAGAAAGAGTTTACTAGTGATGATCATTGTGTTGCATGCCTGAAAGGGAAGCAACACAAGGTATCTCACAAGCCTAAGGAAAAGAACTCCATCACTACTCCCCTACACTTGTTACATATGGATCTCTTTGGCCCCACCAGTGTAATGAGTTTAGGAAGGACCTCTTACTGTCTGGTGATCACAGATGATTTTACAAGATTCACTTGGGTCTTCTTCCTTAGAACTAAGGATGAAACCCCTGAGATTCTGAAGAATTTCATCTTAAAAGTTGAGAATCAATGTGATCACAAGGTCAAAACCATAAGATGTGATCAGGGAACTGAATTCAAGAACCAAATCCTTGATGCATTTTGTGATGAAAAGGGTATTACAAGACAATATAGTGCTCCCAGGACTCCTCAGCAAAATGGAGTTGCTGAGAGGAGAAACAGGACACTTATTGAAGCTGCAAGAACTATGTTGTCTGACTCTAAACTGCCTATCACCTTCTGGGCAGAGGCAGTCAATACTGCTTGCTATGTGCAAAACAGAGTTTTAGTAGTTAAGACACATGGTAAGACTCCTTATGAACTTTGGCACAAGAGAAAACCTTTCATTGGTTTTCTCAGGTCATTTGGATGTCCCTGCACCATCTTGAATACCAAAGATCAAATTGCCAAGTTTGCTGAGAAATCAGATGATGGACATTTCATTGGATACTCTTCTCAAGCTAAAGCTTATAGAGTATACAATCTCAGAACTAGAATTGTTGAGGAGTCAGCCAATGTGACTTTCAATGAGCACACTCCTTGTGTGGCTGGTTCTGGTCCGGATTGGCTGTTTGATCTTGATTTAGTTACCAACTGTTTTAACAAATCTTGTGAGCATGTTTCAGGATCTGCAGAAAATCTAAATACAGGTGATCCTGATCCAAGATTTGAGCTAGGAAGACCTTCAACTCATACATCTTCAGCTCCAGTTGGAACTACTTCAGCAAATGAGGTTTCTATCAGCACAACAATGACAAATTCAGCTGATACATCTGGCATGCCTTCAAATTCCAGCTCAGAGGCCTCTCAACCAGATAAAGACACCTCACTTGTAGAAGACAACAATGGTGATGGTGATAGTGATCAGGAATTTCTTGATGCTAATAACCATACCATAGATGACAACATCAATGATGTCTCACACTCATTGGATCAAGTTAATCTTGATAAGTGTGATAATGTGGAGGGTGAATCTTCAAGACCAGATTTAAATTTCTCAAATTTAGATCTTTCTCAACAACTTGCTGTGATCCCTCAGCTAAGGATCCACAAGTCTCACCCCACCACAAACATCATTGGAGATGTTGTCACAGGGGTAAGAACAAGAGGACAAACCCATGAAGCAAATGTTTGTCTTCACTCTTGTTTCTTATCTCAGATAGAGCCCAAGAAAGTTGATGAAGCTCTAAAGGATGGAAGTTGGGTTGAAGCTATGCAACAAGAGCTGCTTCAATTCAAAAGGCAGAAAGTTTGGAACCTTTGTCCTCTTCCTCATGGGAAGACTACCATTGGAACCAAATGGGTTTTTAGAAACAAGAAGGATGATAGAGGAATCATCATCAAGAACAAGGCAAGACTAGTTGTTCAAGGATACACACAAGAAGAAGGGATTGACTACACTGATGTCTTTGCTCCTGTAGCAAGACTAGAAGCTGTTAGGATATTCCTGGCATTTGCTGCATCCAAGAACTTCAAGGTCTACCAACTTGATGTAAAGTGTGCTTTCTTATATGGAGTGATTGATGAGGAGGTTTATGTCAAACAGCCACCTGGTTTTGTAGACCCTGATCATCCTGATTATGTCTGCAAGCTTGACAAAGCTCTTTATGGGCTGCATCAGGCACCCAGGAAGTGGTATGAGACACTATCTGAGTATCTCTGTAAGCATGGATACAGAAGAGGTACTATAGATGGAACTCTCTTCATCAAAGGACAGGGAAATGACTTATTGCTGGTTCAAGTATATGTTGATGACATCATCTTTGGTTCAACTAATCCAAAGCTCTGCAAAGACTTTGAGAAGCTGATGAAAGACAGATTTGAGATGAGTTCAATGGGAGAACTCAACTTCTTTCTGGGAATTCAAGTGAAGCAGGTTGAAGATGGCATCTTCATAAGTCAGTCAAAGTATGTTCAAGACATACTCAAGAGGTTCAATATGACTGATTGTAAGATTGCTAAGACACCCATAGCCAGAAACCACTCCCTTGGTCCAGATCTTGAGGGGGAGTGTGTAGATGAGCACTTATACAGGGCTATGATTGGGTCTCTTATGTATCTTACAGCTAGCAGGCCTGATATCATGTTTGCTACATGTATTTGTGCAAGATATCAAGCCAACCCTAAGATGTCTCACTTAATCACTGTGAAAAGGATTTTAAGATACCTCAAAGGTGCTTCAACACTTGGTCTATGGTATCCAAAGAATCCAATTTCAATCTGTATGCCTATACAGATAGTGATTATGGTGGTTGCAATATGACTGCAAAGTCTACATCTGGGGGATGTCAATTCCTTGGTGGAAGGGTGGTCTCATGGCAATGCAAGAAACAATCCTGTGTGTCTGCATCAACTGCTGAGGCTGAATACATTGCTGCTGCAAGCTGCTGTGCTCAAGTGCTTTGGATTCAAAATCAGATGCTGGACTATGGATTTAACTTCAAAGAGACTCCTATCCACATAGACAACAATAGTGCTATCTCTATCACTGAGAACCCTGTGCAGCACTCAAGGACCAAACACATCAACATCAGGTATCATTTAATAAGGGATAACTATGAAAAAGGATTAATTAAACTAGTCAAAGTTCATACAGATGAACAATATGCTGATCTGTTCACCAAAGCTTTTGATGAACAGAGATTTAAGTATCTGATATCAGCTATTGGGATGATTAACTTTGAGTAGACTTTTTATTAAAACTAATTCTAATTATTTCTTCTTAAAATATGTGTGTCCTAAGTTGTCTAGTTCATCACTTTCATAAGCTCATGTTTTCTTTGGATGTAAAATTCTTTTTGAAGACTTTCCTTAGATTCTTGAAAATTTTTGATACTTCGGAAGATAAAATTTTATCTTCGGAAGAAAAACATGTCTTCAAAATAAATAACTGTCTAAGAGATTTTACCTTCGGAAGAAGTCAAATTCATCTTCCGAAGCTTAAAATTCTTATCTCAGACACTTATTTATTTTCAAGAACCTTTTCCTTCCGAAGCAAAATTAACCTTCGGAAGCTTTGTTTATTTTCATACAAAGCATTCAAGGGTTTATTTCTCTTCCGAAGCATAAATCTTCAAGACTCTCAGGAAAATCTTCCGAAGCCATTTTAGCTTCGGAAGCTTTTTAAATCAAAACTTCCGAAGACAAATAAACTTCGGAAGCTTTTCGAATTCCAAGAAAACTACTTTTTGAGCAAAAGTAAACTACCTTTTCAGAGGTGGGACCGACTTTCGGATTTCAAAGTTTATCCTCTTTCATTAACTTTGGTTCAAATCCCTTTTCATATAAATACCCAACGGTTCCCCCTCTTTCCCACTATCTTCCTCAATTCTACTGTTTCTCTAACCTAATTCTCTAAACCGCCTTTGCTTTCTACCTTTCTTCACCCTTAAGCTTCTGAAATGGCCAACCTTAACCGCAGAAACAACCCTGATTTCTCCATGCAACTACACAGGCAACATAATCAAGTTGCTCTGTTAAGCTCTGAGAAAGATGCAAGTTTCTCAGAGATTTGCCAATTCTTGACTCTGTCAAATTATTTCACCTCCCTAACCATTGATCCTACTCTATATGAGGATCATTTGCTTGAATTCTGGAAGACCTGCCAAGAGGTCATTATGGATGGGGAGAAGGCACTGTCTGCCACAGTGCAAGGGAGGACAATCTTCATCACTCCGGCCATCATTAACCAACATCTACAGCTGGATGATGAAGAAGGTGAGGTGTCCTTCCCAAAAGAAGCTGTTAATCATTCTTTTGAGCAGATGGGCTATGAGGGAGATTTCTCTGTAAAGACCTTTAGGAAAGGGAAGGTCTCATCCCAATGGAAATTCCTGCTCCATGTGGTTATCCACAGCTTGTCAAACAAGCATGGTGGATGGGACCAGATTCCTGAGGATCTCTCCTTTATAGTTCATGGAATGGTTCAGGGGGTCAAGTTCAGGTATTCACAATTTGTCTATACTAATTTACTTGCAAACTTAGACTCCTTAGAGTATTACATGTTTCCTAGATATGTTCAACACATTCTCAACTGTGAACTGGGCTCACAGTTGAGGGAAACAGGTAATATTCTTAAATTGGGACAGATGAAGCCCGGCATCTTTAAAATAATGAAGAAGCCAACTGTAGGCTTCTCTGGGGTAGAAACAGCCCTAGTCCCAAAAATGTTAGAGCTCATTGCTCAAGGTGACAACCTAGCAACACAAGCTAGTGTTGAACCCACACCTCTTTTGTCCCTACCATTAAAAAGACCAGAAATACCCTCACCTACCAAAGAAAATCCAAACGAACCCCTGCTCAGGCTATTGAGTCTGTGCAGGCCCCCAAATACTCAACCTTACAGGAAGAAGTGGACACTAGAGCTCCCACTTCTCCTGAGGAGCAAACCACTCCCATTACTTCACCTATCAGGGCTGAGGTTCCTCAAGCTCACCCTGATGAGCTCACTAGCCCAACAACCTTAAGCCTTCACTCTGAGTCTCAACACTCAAGTGAACAACCTTCAGGGGACAGCTACCATCCCCAGCCTTTGGATCTCAACCAACCAATTCCCAACCTATCCTTTTACACTGATGAAGACTTAGGATTCAGTGAGTACCATGAGTCTCTCTTCTCCTCCCCTACTCAAAGAGAGATGAGTACCTCTGACTCTCCTCAGTCTATCCCCCATCAGTCACCTATTACTGAGGTGGACACTTCTGAACCTGTTCAGGATGTCCATATGGAAGAGGCTCTCACTTTTGAAAGTGATTACATCATTAAGACCTCAACCATGGCAACTCAGCCCATTGGCATCTCAACTGAGGCTGCCAGTGAGCAGAGGAAAACCAGCAGCCAAGAAACTCAAGCTGGTGGTGAGAGAGAGGACTTTGGTCCAATCATCTCATCCCCCAATGAATCTTCTGATGAAGATGAGGGGAATTTGAGACTAAAGGTGCAAAAACTGTCAAAAACATGCACCTACTTAGTCTCTAAGGTTAGTCACTTGGAATCTCAGGTGACTACCTGCAAAACAGGGTCAATGATCAGCAACTCCAGATTTCATATCTGCAGGAAAAACTAGCTGGGAGACCTTTAAGGAGAGCTCAACCAGGAACACAAGAACCTGTGGAAGTGATTGACTTATCCTCCAGCTCACCTATGCAAGTGGGTGATGCTACCAAAAAGGGGGAGAAAGTTGTTACAACCACAGAACCTGGGAGTTCTTCAGAGAGAATGGACATAGAGGACTCACCATCCTCACTTGCTGTTGTGCATTCTCAGCAACTTCCTCAAGTTCACATTAATGTGGACTCTATAGACTCTCTCATCAGGAGTCTCTTTGAGGAAGGTATACCAAGGGCTGTCTCATCTCCACCACTAGGAACTGGCAATCACATCATAAGGTGGAGGTATGATGATGACAGGAGAGCCCTCATACTTCAAAGAGTTCAAGGCCAACAAGAAGTTTTTCAATTCCAAAGCCTGAGCTTTTATGAAAGACTGGATTTAGTCAACTTGCCACTTGTCAATCCAAGCAATTCAAGACAAGCTGACAGGCTGGCTCAAAGAATCCAAGACAGGATCCTTGCAGAGTTCTCTCTAAGAAGGAGACTTAGGCAATCAGGCAATGTCATCGGTCAACTGGATGTTGAGGTGGACCCTAAGATTAGTTTCATAGGGGAAACCTTGACTGAAGGCCCAGTGACAGAACCTGAGACCCCTGTCTCATCATCAACAACTGCTGCTGAGGTCCAAACTCCATCTGAGACACCTGCTGGTGAAGGTGTTTCTCAGCCTCTCTCTGGCCAGAGCATGGAAGCTACTCCAAGCAATGAAGGCCAAGCTTCAATCCACCCTGAGTCACAAAGGTCTGTTGGTGACAAAGGGAAAAGGATAATGACTCCTGAGGAAATTGAGGAGGAAGAGAGAGAGAGGAAAAGGAGACTAAGGGGAGAAAGTTCCACTGGGTCATCTAGCTTCATGCAAGCTGCAATCAGGGCTGCTCCCAGACCAAATACTCAAGATGATGAGTTAAGGGCAGTCAGGATTACCTACTTACAGACCAGGAACTATGACATTGATGAGATCATCTCCCTCCCCTTAGAAGAACTAAATGAACTGGCTGACAGAGAAGTGTCAAGAGAGTTGAAGGAGAAAGAGGATGCAATGATACTTCTCCAACTCAAAGAGGAGAAGAGACAGAAAAGACTTTACAAGCATGCTCCTACTCTCTCACCAGTTCAAGAAAGTCCTGCACAGGAAGATGTGGCTCCACAAGAACCTCAGGTAGATAAAGAGGAAGATAGGATCAAGATGATCAACTACCTGAGTGCCACAGGCTTCTATCAGGCAGATGCACTTCTCCCTTTGTCCTATGACTTCATTGAGTTCGAGTATTTAAAGCAACTTGAGCTTGAGTTAGTCAAGGAAAGAAAGACAACCAAAAGGAAACTAAGGGAAGAAGCTGCAAAGTCAAGGGCCATCATTCAAAAGAATGCAAAGAAGTCTGCTGACAGACAAAGAATGGTGAGCTTCTTGAAGCTGTATGGATTCTCCGGAAGGAGACTTGGCCCCATGTCTCTATCCACCATGGATGAGCATATTAGGGTGATCAAGCAGAAGATTAAAAGTGGAGAACTCATTGACTTGCACTCTCTTCCAAGTCAAGTCCCACCTGAAGTGGAGGTCAAGTTTGAACAACCAGAGACACCTCAACCAGCACCTCCAGCTGAGCCTCAGCAAGCTTCATCTTCTGATCCTAGGCAGGGTCAAACTCCCTCTCCTTCTGAACCTGTGAGGGAGGAACACCCAACTGAGAAAGACACTGATGATCAACATGGTGCTGCAGACCAGTCTTCTCAGTTAAAGACATCCAAGAGGAAGAAGAGGATGGCTTCTAAACCAAAGACTAAGAAGAAGAAGCCAAAGTCATCTACCTCTGCACCTCAGGCTGAATCAGATCAACCTGAGGAAGTGCATGATGAGGCAGCCCAATCAACTCCTATTCAAGTGGCTCCTCTAACTAGTGAGACACCCATCTTGTCCTGGACTTACTCTACCAATCCAGAGAGATGGACTGTTATCAGAGATCAAGGTGTTGAGAATGTCTACTCATGGCAAGACATAATCAACTTACCTCTGCATGATCTCTTTGAGATGAGAAGATACTATGAAAGTCTTGATGATCCTGACCATCTCATGAAGAAAGGAATGGTCCTGATTGTACTGAAGACTACCAACATTTGAAGATCTTCCAAGTGTTTTGGTAGCATCAGCCTAGGGGGAGTTTGTAAGGATTCCTGAAGTCTGATGCAACCCAAAACAGCCTAAGTGTCTCAGCAACATGCACTAAGTACTGAAGTGAAGAATGCTTCGGAAGTTTTACACAAAGCATTAGAAAATACTCTAAGTGTAAAATCTTCCGAAGCCAAGACCAATATCTTCCGAAGCCAAACATGAAGTCTTCCGAAGCTTCAGAGACAAAGTCTTCCGAAGCTTCAACCTATGAAGACAGATTTCTTCCGAAGACTTTTAGTATACATGCTTTATCTGATGTACTGTTCCATAAAGCACCTTTTCCGCTGCATCTCTGTAAAGTCACCAACTTACATGAGTTGGTGAAAAGGGACTTGCTTTTGGTAACTGTACATTGAGGTCTTGAGTCTTCAACTTTCCACTTTATGTACTTTATCCTTTTTGTATTGTATAAGGATGTGAGCTATGGCATGTCATAGTCACAAGGTCAAAAGGCAGATATGCCTTTTGATCCTACAATTGATTTTGTTAGTGTCTAGTCAATTGTATCCAGCTGGCTTTCAAAGTATAGCCGGTTGTAGGTTGTAGTATAAGTATTTCAAGTTCTTGTATCTTTTCTTTATGCTTTGTAACACTTGTAAAAGAACTTGAGAAAGCAATATACTGCCTCCTTGAAACCCATATTCTCTTGTTCTGTCTCTTGCTTTACTTGTGTTCTTTGTATCATCTTTGGTTACCCAGTTCACTGTTTGATTAGAGCTTAGTTAATCTCCTCATTGTGTTGTTGTGTTGTAATTGTGCTTAAGCCCTTAAACGGTCCTGCATTGGTAGACTCAGCCTGAAGAATAAAGTAGACAGCAGGATAATGATTTAAATTAAAATATATGCTTAAGGATGTCTGGATTTACGCAATCATTTTGGCCTGCACGAAACTGAGTCCCGACAAAAATTGGATTGAGAATTGATCTTTCACCCACCATGATACAAATCTTATAAGCCATATCTTTTGAGCCATGTTTGGTATATTAATGTGTCTTGTGTTTGTGCTAATCTCCTCTGCTGTACAAAAGTACTGACCTGGAGTGATGATCTCCTTTGTTGTACGATAGTACAGACCTAGAGCTCTCATTGGCACATGATTAGATGGTCATCTCCTTTGTTATACGTGAGTATAGACCTGGAGCTCTCATAATTTTAATCTATGTTGTGTCAAATCATCTAAATGATGAATTCATCACAGAATGCAATATTCTATTGATAATCACTTACACACTAATGCACAAGCCTTGTTCTATAAAGATCGTAACAAAATTCAAGAAATCCTAAGGTTGGGTGAGGGTTTTTGCCAAATGATTGTGGGGTCCTAGCATTCTGAAGCATTTAATCGAACCTCAACGAATCATCTTCTGCTTTTTGAAAAAGATAGGGCAAGGGTTTTGTTGATACATATGTACCTAGTTTAGGAGCTTAATGTAAAATGTCTTTCATGTCTTACATATATATAATGAATGAGTTGAATGAAATGAAATATGTGATTGATGATTATATTGTTTAATGTTTCATTGTTTAAATTATCATAACGAATATTGAACTAACTATATAGGTGTGGTTGTTTACATAGTTCTTAGTCAAGAATGGTTGAGAAATGTGTTTAAACTTAATCGTATGAAGTCTTCATGCGAATGGACCATGCTAATGGACCATACGCATGAACACTTCATGCTAATGGACCAGTCGCACGACTGAACCAGGAGACTGGATCAGTCGCACGATTTAGACATAAGATTGGCTCAGTCACACGACTGAACCTTCACTCGTGCGTATGGACCAATCGTATGATTCAGTCGCCCGACTGAACCATACAAATGGTTCAGTCGCACGATTGACAAACCCTAACCTATAAATACCACCTAATTCATGGAAAAACGGAACACTTGAAGAATTTCGACTCACATACATACCCTAGCCGTCCAGAGACCCTAGAGAACCTGGTCCAACTTCATAGATCGCAGTTGATCGTGTTCTGATCGTTCATAACGTTTCATTAATCTCTAGATTGATCGAAACTGCGTCCTCACTGATTGGATCACCAATCAAATAGGATTCCGCACTATTTGATTAGGTATACACGCATTATCAGTTAGTACTCCGTACGTACACGGTCCTAACAAATGGTATCAGAGCTTTGGCTCTTGATTTTGCGTGTGATTCGATTGGTTTTGGTGTAAAAATCACGTTTTTTCATTCAAAAACATCATCTTTTTGAGTAAAACAATGTTTTTAGTGTCTCCAGATGTAACACCCGGAAATTTCCTTTGTAGCCGACGAGAGAAGAAAAAGAAATAAGATCCAAAGTCGAGGGACCTAACCCGCCAACGAGAGAAACTTTGATGCCGGGAGTATAAAAGGGGAAAACACTCCCATTCTCCCCATTTTTCAGCCAAGGGAGGAGAAGAGAGAAAGAAGAGAAAAGAGAGGAAGTGTTGGCCCGGGTTGGTTCGAGTAGCCAAAATCGACGTGGAGCGAGTCAAATCGAAGCTCTATTCGACGGGATCGTTAAGGTGAGTTCTAGGACCCCTCTTTTACACGTTTTCAACTGATTTTGGGGCTGGAACACGTCCAAAGACCTATTTTCAAGTTTTTGGGTGAAAACCCGTTTTGATGCATGTATGTATGTGTATGATGCGTTTGAGGCTTGATTTCTTGCTTGGTTATGCTTGTATGAGGTCATAGTATGTTTCCCTAACCTTTAGAAGGGTTGATTTGAGCTTAAAAGAGGTTTGGAAGGGGTTGGAGGTCGAAAACCCGCGGCTGCAGTCGAGCAAACTGCACTCTGCACCAGCTAGGGCTAGACGACCGACTGGAGGGCGACTGGAGGCCATTCGGCCGATTGAGGTGCGAATGAGGTCCATACGCACGTTTGCTATGCGACTGAGGTCCATACGCATGAAGTCATGCGACTGGAGTTCATGTGCTTGGGAGTCATGCGATTGAGAGATGGTGCGACTGAGGTTCATTCGCACGGAGGTTATGCGACTGAAGTCCATGCGCCTGGAGGCCATGCGACTGAGGTTCATTCGCATGAAGAGGATGCGACTGAAGCCCATACGCCTGAAGTCATGCGACTGAAGGCCATACGCACGAGAGTTATGCGATTGGGAGTCCATTCGCATAAAAGTCCATTCGCCCATAGTCCATTCGCATAGGGTCCATTCGCCCATAGTCCATTCGCATAGGGTCCATTCGCTTAAGTGTTCAGAGATGATAGCCGGGATGAAATTCCTCGACGATGTGATGGGCATGGATAGTATAAGGTGACGCAGGATGATGAGATTAAGATGATAATGTTGATGGAGATGATGGTAATATGCATGATGTTAGGTGTCATGTTAGGCACGGCGGTGCGTGTGATGCATAGTATGTATGATGTGCGTGACATGATGTATGATTGATGCGTATGTATGATGATGCTGTATGTTTATGTTTATGTTTATGTTCCTTGCTTGGTATGTTTATCTTTCTATGGCTTTGCGTTGAACGTTAATGAATGTAATGAATGTATTAATGAATGAACGAATGAAAGGCTTGCAAGCATATGTATGAGGTGAGCGACTCTATGTCGTAAAAGACTCGGAAGAGGTTCTTGTTGCGTACTCCGGTACTGTGCCAGTCTTCGGACATGAGTCGGGGGTTTGCGAGCAGGCCCCGGTACAGTATCAGTCTTCGGACATGAGTCGGGAGTATTGCATATGATGAAAGGGACGGATGCTGAGATCCGTGCCGCGTATCCCGGTACTGTGTC
The DNA here is from genome assembly GCA_025215565.1 of Flaveria ramosissima. Lineage (NCBI taxonomy): Eukaryota > Viridiplantae > Streptophyta > Magnoliopsida > Asterales > Asteraceae > Flaveria > Flaveria ramosissima. The sequence continues at coordinate 17,210,426 of CM046034.1, forward strand.
AGTCTTCGGACATGAGTCGGGGGTTTGTTTATCAGGCCCCGGCACAGTATCAGTCTTCGGACATGAGTCGGGGATAGTGCATGAGACGAGATGATGAGGTGAGCGACTTCGTGTTGCAACAGACTCGGATGGAGTTCAATCCATGTGATTGACTCATATGGGATCTTTGTCGCGTATCCCGGTGTTGTGTCAGTCTTCGGACATGAGTCGGGGGCTTGTGAGCGGGTCCCGGCACAACATCAGCTTTCGAGCATGAGTCGGGGATATTGCATGAGACAAGATTCGAGTAATGAAGAGTAATGAGCAAGTATTGAATGAAAGAATGAATGTATGAAACGAACGTTAACGAATGATCCTAATAATGTATGAAATGGGATCCTTGTCATTCGACCTCAGTAATCGTGGCTGTGTGCCATGAAGAGGGTAAAGTCTGACAGGACCTAGAATGAAGTAAAAGATAATGATAATGATAAATGATGAACGTAACGAACGAAATGACGAAGATAATAATGATAATATCTGTATGTACGTATGATGTGTCAACGCATGTATGTAACGAATGTTTTGTAAAGAAAGTAAAGAATGGTTTTATGAAAGAAAAGTAAGTTTTATTATAAAACTAGAACTCACTCAGCAACGCTGACTTATTTGTGTTTCCAGTTGGCAGGTATGTTGCTGAGGATGGCACGGGGCGGCTACTCAGCGTTTTTTGGATGGCATTTTTATGTTTAATGTTTTTGTAATAAATGTAACATGATAATGTTAAAGGAACGATTGTACTGATGTGCAAAGTATTTTGATGAAATGATATTATGTTTTAATGTTTCCGCTACAGCTACTTAGGAAAGGAAAAATGTAAATATATGTTTTGGAGTGCGATGAATGACCAACTGTAAGCGTCCCGGGAACGGGGCCTTACAAGTTGGTATCAGAGACAAAGTTTAAGTGAATTGGGTAAATATTTTCAAAAACCTAATTTTAAACTGAGAATGGGACGGAAAGGGAATGGGATGCCAATCTGAGTAGTTGCGTGCCATCAGGTATGTTTTTGTAAAGTTAACCGGTTTACGTGCGCATGTTATATGGTTTATGTGTTGCTGGTAGATTTAGATACTGATATAGTCAGGACAGGTAATGCTTGGGGTATGAAGAGTAAAGTAAGTGGCTAATCACAATTGGCCACTGTAATTAGGGACTTACTATACTTGACATAAACTGAGCTGTTCCTTGAATGACCGTGTTAGTGTTTGAATCTTTCAGTGTGTTTAGAGAATGGCTGGTAAAGCTTCTCGTGGTGGAGGTGATGGTGGACGTGGTGCTGAACCACGGGTCACAAGAGGAAGGGCAAGGGCCGAAAGGGTAGTTCATGAAGAACCTGTGACCCCTCATCCTGAGGGCGGTGACGAGAATGCTAATCAGAGGGCCTCGATGAGAGAGGCGGTTGTGGAGGAAGTGCATCAGGTCATGCAGACGATCCTACCGTCTATGGTGACCGAAGTTATAAAGACTGTTAGAGAAGAGGAGAGAAAGGAAAGGGGTAGACCTTCGGGTGAAAGGAGACGACCCGAGACTGAAAGGGTACTCTCCGATGACGAAGAGGAAGAAGAAGAGGAAGAGCCTGCGCCGGAGGCGGCACGAGGCTGTAACTATGGGGCGTTTCAGCGATGCAAGCCCCCTACTTTTGATGGTAATGGCACTACTGCTGCTGCTCACCGATGGGTGAGGGAGATGGAAGCTGTTCTAAATATTAGCGAGTGCCGAGAGGATCAGAAAGTAAAGTTTGCTACCCACTCTTTCGTGGACTCAGCCTTGTGCTGGTGGGACAACATAGTCCAAGTTGAGGGAAGCAGGGCTATCGGAAGGATGAGATGGTCAGAGTTGAAGAGGCTGGTGATTGAGGAGTTCTATCCTCACCGAGAGATGGATAAAGTTGAAAGAGAGTTCCTGATGCTAGAAGCGGGAACAATGACGCATCAACAATACACCACGAAGTTCAACGAGATGGCACGTTTGGTGCCGGATCAGGTGACACCTCTTTCGCGAAAGATCAAGAGGTATATTCAGGGCTTGCCGGCGGACATCCGCAGGCACATGATCGCTGCCCGACCGAGCACATTTAGGTCAGCAGTTGACCTGGCGGGAAGGTTGTACGACGAGCGGGCGATGGCGGTGATAGATGAAGGGGATGAGAGAGCCTATGTTAAGAAGGGGAAGGGAAGGCGAGACAATGAGGATGGATTTGTGTATGAAGGTACGACGTCGAGGGATGATGATCGGAAGAGAATAGAAAGGAAAGGAGGAGCATGCAGAAAGTGTGGTAGAGACCATGAAGGGGAATGCAAGTGGGGACTGAACGTCTGTTTCCAGTGTGGGAAGGAAGGCCACAGGGCGAGGGATTGCCGCACGGCTAAATGCTACGACTGTGGCGAGACTGGACACCTGAGCAGGGATTGTAAGAAGCAGAAGGTAGGAGGCTCCGGTACGAGAAAAGGGAACAGAGGGTGAAGGTTAGAGCTTTTGCCATGACCGGGAAGAGGCTAGAGCGGACTTTGACTCGACGTCAGGTACGTTTCTGGTAATTTAAAAATTTGTGCATCTATGATTTGAATGTGATGCTAGTGGTAGCCTCATTCCTACTGCTTTCTGTTATATGTGGCATGTTAGGAGAAAGAACATCGATGAGCCCTTCGATGTAGAGATTGCTATTAATGAATCCACTAGGTGACCTAGATGCCCTAGAGGATTGCGGGATAGAATTGAGAAAGCGTTTGTTCTTGCTAGATTGTTCAAGGCAGATTTGGGTGGTTAGGCGTACATCACAAGATGAAGGAGTTAGCAATCCATGAGGCGTAGACGTACCGTCTATTTGGCCGATGTAAGGTGCGTGGATATATCAATATTTCAGCCGACAGATATATCGAATCGCGAGTAAGGATTATTGGTGGCCAGGAACAAAGCGTGACATGATGGAGTAAGTGAGTAGATGCCTTACTTGTCTACAAGTAAAGGCCAAGCACCAAACGACGTTTGGGAAATATTGAGGTGACTGAGGCAACGACTCAGAAGCTTGAAAGGATCAAAGCCCTGGGGGAAGTAGTCAGAGATAAACCAGAAATCGTATGTGATAAACGACGTAGAGCGATTGAACTCCAGGTGAGAGACTGGAAAAGAGATGAGACAGAATTTTCAAGCAATGGTTCAAGGAACAACAGGTTTCGGGGACGAAACCCATTTAAGGGGGGTGCAGGACCGTTTAAGGGCTTAAACACAATTACTACACAACAACACAATGAGGAGATTAACTAAACTTTAATCAAACAGTGAACTGGAAAACCAAAGTGATACAAAGAACACAAGTAAAGCAAAAGACAGAACAAGAGAGTATGGGTTTCAAGGAGGCAGTATATTGCTTTCTCAAGTTCTTTTACAAGTGTTACAAAGCATAAAGAAAAGATACAAGAACTTGAAATACTTATACTACAACCTACAGCCGGCTATACTTTGAAAGCCAGCTGGATACAATTGACTAGACACTAACAAAATCAATTGTAGGATCAAAAGGCATATCTGCCTTTTGACCTTGTGACTATGACATGCCCTAGCTCACATCCTTATACAATACAAAAAGGATAAAGTACATAAAGTGGAAAGTTGAAGACTCAAGACCTCAATGTACAGTTACCAAAAGCAAGACCCTTTTCACCAACTCATGTAAGTTGGTGACTTTACAGAGATGCAGCGGAAAAGGTGCTTTATGGAACAGTACATCAGATAAAGCATGTATACTAAAAGTCTTCGGAAGAAATCTGTCTTCATAGGTTGAAGCTTCGGAAGACTTTGTCTCTGAAGCTTCGGAAGACTTCATGTTTGGCTTCGGAAGATATTGGTCTTGGCTTCGGAAGATTTTACACTTAGAGTATTTTCTAATGCTTTGTGTAAAACTTCCGAAGCATTCTTCACTTCAGTACTTAGTGCATGTTGCTGAGACACTTAGGCTGTTTTGGGTTGCATCAGACTTCAGGAATCCTTACAGGGGGTGGACTTGTAACACCCGGAAATTTCCTTTGTAGCCGACGAGAGAAGAAAAAGAAATAAGATCCAAAGTCGAGGGACCTAACCCGCCAACGAGAGAAACTTTGATGCCGGGAGTATAAAAGGGGGAAAACACTCCCATTCTCCCCATTTTTCAGCCAAGGGAGGAGAAGAGAGAAAGAAGAGAAAAGAGAGGAAGTGTTGGCCCGGGTTGGTTCGAGTAGCCAAAATCGACGTGGAGCGAGTCAAATCGAAGCTCTATTCGACGGGATCGTTAAGGTGAGTTCTAGGACCCCTCTTTTACACGTTTTCAACTGATTTTGGGGCTGGAACACGTCCAAAAACCTATTTTCGAGTTTTTGGGTGAAAACCCGTTTTGATGCATGTATGTATGTGTATGATGCGTTTGAGGCTTGATTTCTTGCTTGGTTATGCTTGTATGAGGTCATAGTATGTTTCCCTAACCTTTAAAAGGGTTGATTTGAGCTTAAAAGAGGTTTGGAAGGGGTTGGAGGTCGAAAACCCGCGGCTGCAGTCGAGCAAACTGCACTCTGCACCAGCTAGGGCTAGGCGACCGACTGGAGGGCGACTGGAGGCCATTCGGCCGATTGAGGTGTGAATGAGGTCCATACGCACGTTTGCTATGCGACTGAGGTCCATACGCATGAAGTCATGCGACTGGAGTTCATGTGCTTGGGAGTCATGCGATTGAGAGATGGTGCGACTGAGGTTCATTCGCACGGAGGTTATGCGACTGAAGTCCATGCGCCTGGAGGCCATGCGACTGAGGTTCATTCGCATGAAGAGGATGCGACTGAAGCCCATACGCCTGAAGTCATGCGACTGAAGGCCATACGCACGAGAGTTATGCGATTGGGAGTCCATTCGCATAAAAGTCCATTCGCCCATAGTCCATTCGCATAGGGTCCATTCGCCCATAGTCCATTCGCATAGGGTCCATTCGCCTAAGTGTTCAGAGATGATAGCCGGGATGAAATTCCTCGACGATGTGATGGGCATGGATGGTATAAGGTGACGCAGGATGATGAGATTATGATGATAATGTTGATGGAGATGATGGTAATATGCATGATGTTAGGTGTCATGTTAGGCACGGCGGTGCGTGTGATGCATAGTATGTATGATGTGCGTGACATGATGTATGATTGATGCGTATGTATGATGATGCTGTATGTTTATGTTTATGTTTATGTTCCTTGCTTGGTATGTTTATCTTTCTATGGCTTTGCGTTGAACGTTAATGAATGTAATGAATGTATTAATGAATGAACGAATGAAAGGCTTGCAAGCATATGTATGAGGTGAGCGACTCTATGTCGTAAAAGACTCGGAAGAGGTTCTTGTTGCGTACTCCGGTACTGTGCCAGTCTTCGGACATGAGTCGGGGGTTTGCGAGCAGGCCCCGGTACAGTATCAGTCTTCGGACATGAGTCGGGAGTATTGCATATGATGAAAGGGACGGATGCTGAGATCCGTGCCGCGTATCCCGGTACTGTGTTAGTCTTCGGACATGAGTCGGGGGTTTGTTTATCAGGCCCCGGCACAGTATCAGTCTTCGGACATGAGTCGGGGATAGTGCATGAGACGAGATGATGAGGTGAGCGACTTCGTGTTGCAACAGACTCGGATGGAGTTCAATCCATGTGATTGACTCATATGGGATCTTTGTCGCGTATCCCGGTGTTGTGTTAGTCTTCGGACATGAGTCGGGGACTTGTGAGCGGGTCCCGGCACAACATCAGCTTTCGAGCATGAGTCGGGGATATTGCATGAGACAAGATTCGAGTAATGAAGAGTAATGAGTAATTAATGAATGAAAGAATGAATGTATGAAACGAACGTTAACGAATGATCCTAATAATGTATGAAATGGGATCCTTGTCATTCGACCTCAGTAATCGTGGCTGTGTGCCATGAAGAGGGTAAAGTCTGACAGGACCTAGAATGAAGTAAAAGATAATGATAATGATAAATGATGAACGTAACGAACGAAATGACGAAGATAATAATGATAATATCTGTATGTACGTATGATGTGTGAACGCATGTATGTAACGAATGTTTTTGTAAAGAAAGTAAAGAATGGTTTTATGAAAGAAAAGTAAGTTTTATTATAAAACTAGAACTCACTCAGCAACGCTGACTTTGATGTGTTTCCAGTTGGCAGGTATGTTGCTGAGGATGGCACGGGGCGGCTACTCAGCGTATTTTGGATGGCATCTTTATGTTTAATGTTTTTGTAATAAATGTAACATGATAATGTTAAAGGAACGATTGTACTGATGTGCAAAGTATTTTGATGAAATGAAATTATGTTTTAATGTTTCCGCTGCAGCTACTTAGGAAAGGAAAAATGAAAATATATGTTTTGGAGTGCGATGAATGACCAACTGTAAGCGTCCCGGGAACGGGGCCTTACACCAGATCTAAAAGTTTACGTTTTTCGGCATACAGCAGATTAAGGTTCTTGAAAAGTCGCGTTTTTGTGTCAAAGTGTCAAAAACTCTTGAATTTTCAAAACCTGAAGCTTTCAGTCGCACGATTGGCTCAATGGCACGACTGACTCAATCGAACACCCATACGCACGATTGAACTCAGTCGCCTCTCCATTCGTACGACTGAACCAACCCATTCGCATTGTCCATCCGCATTTGCCCAATCGCACAGTTGTTCATTCGCATTAGTCTAATTACACGATTGACTTATCCGCATTGGTTCAATCGCAAGAATGGCCCATTCGCACCTCTCCATTCGCACAAGTGAATAAGTCTTAAGTTAAAATTTAAAGTTTATAGAAATGGAAGATCAATATTCCGCGTTTACTGCCGGTAGAGACTCTCGAATCCAGAACCTTATGCTTCTGGAGAATGAGGTTGGAAATCACAATAAGCCACCTAAACTTATAACGTTAGATGATTACCCACAATGGAAGCAAAGGTTTGAGATTTATCTAAATGGAGTTGATCCCAATCTGTGGGAATCAATCAAGACAGGTTATAGCATGCCGGTTGGTGCTGATGGTGTTAAACTTACCTTGGGTGGCATGATTGATAGCCAGAAGGTGAAGTACGATGCTGAGAAGAAAGTGTATGCTCTTTTGACTCAGTCGATACCTAAGGATATATTCCACCAATTTTCTGAGAACAAACAGGCAAAGAAGCTATGGGAAGCCTTGGAGAAACGATACGACAGGAATGCATCGTTGAAAGCTCTAAAGGCAAAGGCGTTGAAAAAGGAGTTTGATAACTTCTCTTCAATGGGTAAAAAGAGCTTGGATGATGTCATAGACAGATTCTACCATTTAATGAGTGAGCTGCACACTCATGAAGTCACAACGTTCATGGAAGATAAGGTCTCAAGCTTTGCTGATGGTCTGCCAGAGAAGTAGGACTCATTTGTGTCTAATTTGAGATAGAACAACTTACTGGCAAAATTAGACATAAACGACTTCATCCTGAAATTGAGAGAGGAGGAACTGAGGATAAAATACAGGTCACAGAAAGGATCCTATGACCAGAATCCTTCACTTTATAAATCCTCTTCCACTTCAACAAGTTTAGGAGCACCGCTTCAAACGACATTTGTGTCTAGTTCAACCTCTCCTTCTCAACCTACAGCTTCAGGATCTGAAACGTCAGGGTCATCTAGTACCCAATATATCACACCGGAAGCAAATGCTACGAAGTTAAAGACCGAGAATCTCGAGAATATCACAGTGGAGGTTGCAAAGGAGCATATGGACCTTTTAGTTGCGGTCGTTCATTCTTATGATGGTCTAGTTGCAGGAAAGATCGGAAATTGCCATCTGGCTGATGAGGATTACTAGCAGGTGGACGAGAAAGAATGGACATTATGTGGGCTTTAGCTAGAGCTGTCAGACGAGTGAAAAAGTTTGTGAAGAAGACAGGACAGAACTTGATAGCCACAAAGGATACAACCTTTGGTTTTGACAAAACCAAAGTTACCTGTTTTAACTGTGGAGAAAAGGGGCATTTCAAACGTGAATGTGTGAAGCCCAAGAAAACAGGTAACGGGAATCCACTCTCGTCTTTCAACCGTTAAGACAAACCCACGAGTGGAGTTGCATCGTCAAGCAAAGATACAAAGGCCTTGACTACTCAAGGTGACGAAGGACAAGATTGGACCTTCAAGTTTGTGTCTTGGGTGAATCGAACATAGCAAATGTCGAAGGTATGGATTATGACACTACAAGTGAAGGTGACATTGCAGTGGAACTAGTGATGTCAGAAAATGAAGATACTGCTAATGTGGTCAATCACCTGATTGAAGAAGATCTTAGAACGACAAGTTCAGAATCTCCAGCATCCAAGGAATCAAACTCTACGCTGATGGCTAATTCAACCGAATCTTCACAGGTAAGTACCAAAGACCAACTTTTTGAAAGTCATGCTTGTAATGAATGTAATAAGTTTAGAGAAAGCATTGATCTTAAATTTGCTAGGTTATTAGATCACAATGATAGCTTAGTAAATGACTTACAACTGTGCACAGAAGCAAATTGGATTTTAAAACAAAACGAGTGCAGTTATAAAGAGAAAATAGAACTTTTAAATAAACAACTAAGGGAAACCGAGGTTGTAGCTTTTAGTCAAGCAAATGATATAAAGTTTTATTTAAACTCTTTGGAAGAAACAAAGAAAGAAAAAGCAGTTTTAGAAGTATAAGTCAACTCATTAAAACAAAAACTGCACAGTTGGACCAGTTCTTCTCACATAGTGCAAAACTTAGTGAAAGAACGAAACAATGGGGAAGGGTTGGGTTACAAAGTGGTTCCACCACCACATGAGATATTGTTAAATGCTAAATGTAAACCAGTAAATAACAATCCTCTTAAGGATCATGTGGTGTCCACTCCTCTAGTTAGTGATCCAGATTCCACAAGTAAACCGATGGAATCTGTCATTAAACAGAAGGAGGCTACTTTGAAATATAAAGGCAAGATGCCTATTGTGAATTTGGAAGAACAATTTGAAAAGGTTAATTTAAAGTCAGGTTCAAACATGTCTTCTTCAGAATCAAAACTGACCAAACCAGTTAACCAAACACGTGCTTCACGTCAAAGTCCAAATAAACAAAAGGCTAAAGATGTTAAAAACGTTCAAACAATAAATTTTGTTAAAGAAACAAAAACATCTTAACAAGAAGTGTCCAAACCCAACCAGACTAAAGTCACTCCTGTTTCACACACTTCCCCACAGAGAAAATTTTCACAATATGTAGAAGGTAGATCATGCTATAATTGTGGAAAGAGAGGACACATCGCTTCTAATTGTCCTCATTATCAGACACCAAGAAAGAGAATTGAACTTTATGATACTAAACCAATTTCTTCAAAAAGGAGTTCCATTACTCCACCAAAAAGAAGTAATGAACCTAAAGTTCAAACCGTAAGCCAGTCGTCTGTTTATCACAAACAGGCCTTACACAAAACTGGCTTATGGAAAGAAAAGTCAAGTTCAGTGTCTGATACTGAGAACACTAAGAAGAATGATATGCCCTCACCCTCAAATGGACAGTGGGTTGAGTTATGATATGTGATTCCTCCGGGTCACCCAAGCCAGTTAAGGCTTGGGTCCCACACCTAAACTGATCATTTCCTTTTAATATGCAGGGTGTCCGTTACAGTGCTATCACAAATACCTAGATTGTTGATAGTGGGGCATCTAGGCACATGACCGGGAACTTGTCTTTCCTTTTCAATGTCAAACAAATTAAAGGGGGACATGTATCATTTGCTGGAAATAAAGGAGGATACATCACGGCTCAAGGCGAAGTGGGAAACCAGAAAGTCAAGTTTGACAAGGTCAACTACGTTCAACAACTACAAAATAACTTGCTTTCTGTATCCCAGATTTGTGACAAAGGATTCAAGGTAGTCTTTGACAACAAGAAGTGCTATGTGTTGAAGAAGGAGTATGTAATCCCGAAGGACCAAGTCTTAATGTCAGCTTCAAGATCTAGTGCGTGGAGTAAATGTTAAGAACTTCCAATTACCGGATTTTTGTGTCGCGTGTAAGAAAGGAAAACAGACAAAGAAGTCTCATAAGGAAAAGAAAGTTCACTCAATTGATCTACCTCTTGAGCTTCTTCACATGGATTTGTTTGGGCCAGTCAGTACAAAGAGCATTGCCGGCGATTTGTACTGCTATGTAGTTACGGATGATTACTCAAGATTTTCTTGGGTGATGTTTCTGAAATCCAAATAAGAGACATTTGAATCATTCAAGGAGCTGGTAACTACATTGAAGTCACTCTACAAGCTGAAGGTAAGGCAAGTTCGCTCAAACAATGGCACCGAGTTCAAGAACCAGTGGATAGAGGCATTCTGCAAAGAGAAAGGAATTGTACACCAGTTCACATCTGCCTACACTCCACAAATGAACGGAGTAGCTGAAAGAAAGAACAGGAGCTTGATAGAAACAGCAAGAACGATGCTACCCGACTCGAAACTGCCTATCCAATTCTGGAACGAGGCAGTTGCCAATGCTTGTTACACCCTCAATCGAGTCTTAGTGGTCAAACGCCATGGTAAAACGTGTTACGAGTTGCTCCAACGAAGTAAACCTAATCTAGAGTACCTTGAACCGTTTGGCGCACCATGTACGCTGCTGAAGACAAATCAGTCAGGGAAGTTCAGTGAAAAGGCCGAAGAAGGGATTTCTTAGGATACAACATACCGAATAAGAGAGTTTACAACAACTCAACGGGTCAAGTAGAAGTGTGGCGCAACGTTGATGTACAGAGATACACCACCCCCCTTGCTGGAAAAGGACCCTCATTCTTTTTCGACTATGATGGATTCTTTAAGTCTTTCAACATCCCTCTCTCCCCTCCTGAGGATGAGGGAGTAGCTGCTGCAAGCTGCTGTTCACAAATCATCTGGATTCAACAGCAAATGCGGGACTACGGTTTGAAATTCTCTAACACTCCTATATTTGTTGATAATTCTGCTGCTATAGCCATAACTAAAAATCATGTCCAACATCCTAAGACCAAACATATCGAAATTAAATATCACTTTATACGTGATTGTTTTTGAAAAGAATTTAATCGATGTTGTTAAAATTAATACGGACTTTCAACGCGCTGACCTCTACACAAAAGCTTTTGATAAACCAAGATTTTTATATATGTTAGAGGTCAACGGTGTGAAAAAGAAAGGTGAAGTGATTCCAGAAGATGACAGTACATAGTTCGACAACGTTTTGTTTTTATTTTCTTCTATTTTTCTTATTTTAAATTTCCTCTTTCTATAAAATCCAAAAACTCAAAAAATAGTTTCGGTTTTGGATTTTTAGGGGGAGAATAAGTTAGAGTAGTATTAAATTAGTTGTTTTGTTTAATTATTTAATATATATATATATATATATAAAGGGGGAGAAGGACAGCGTAGCTAAAAGGATAGAAATCAAATCTGTGATACTGATTCAACGTATTTGGAAAATGATAGTACACAGGGAACAGATTATTTGGGACTTAAAAAAAATTTGAATGATTAAGATGCAAAGATCATTGATAAGTTTGAGAAGTATAAGCGAAATAAAAGGAAAAATGATAGTAAAACTAGTAAGCTACTAAGGTAACATAGAGAAAGTAGACCTAGAGGTTGCAAGTTCATTATATGATGTGTCAGTAGATTCAACACAATAGATTAGTAGACCTCATTGGTGACTTAAATTCAAACTAAATTGTTCAAATTGCTGTGGGTTCCCATCTTATCCCTGGTTAACACAATCAGCGTAGTTCCAATAAGGGGTGACGAGCAAATAAACGCCACAAATGTGTGCGGATGACCATAAAAAGAGCAAAGTACGAAAAAAAATGTTTAAGCGCTATCATGCTGATAACAAATGTTGTTGGTGCGTTACATGCAAAAAGAAAAGAAAAATGCTCTCACAAGAAGATAGGTTGTGTGCCTCTCTGCTGTGCGATGGCACTGACCTGAGGATAAGCATAACCTAAATATTCTAGAATTCATTGTTATTTGTGCCTCTCTGCTGTGCGATGGCACTGACCTGAGGCTTGGCATCTCTTTGAAAGCTCTTAGAATAGTTTCTTCTTGTCAAAATACCCGTAGACCGCTCACAAATCTCCTGAGGAACGTTGATTACCATATAAGCGTGGGATCCCCAAATGCTTGTTGAAATAATTAAACCTTAATTCATCACCAATGTGTGTCAAAAATCAGTGTATGGATTTAAGAGGACAAGTATACTGACAATCATCGTCGCTGCAATTCTTGAAAGTCCAAATCAGCGTGTGCATCTTATAGCTCTAGTATGATTTCCTAAACTTGCTAATGACTCTCGATAAAAACAAGAATCTAGCATCAAAAGGTTTTGGTAACATGTCCCAAATGATTCTGGTATACCTGTATGACTCCATAATGAATCGTACCAGAAATGATTAAATAGAATTGAAGTTGTGCTGTCCAGGAAGTAAAATCGGTTAGAAGTACTCTAATAGGTTTAGATCCACCTCAAAATCAAAAATACAAAAATATTTCTTGTTTAGTTTTTTTCATTTCAAGTTGTTTTTCTATTTTTAGTCATTTGGTAGATAAAAGTCGGACTATACATCTGGATTCAACCTGTAAATCACTCACTAAAATGGGTCACGTCTGAGGTGACCAATCAGGTTTTAAAATTCAAAAGGATCACGTCTGAGGTGATCACATAAGGTTTAATTTAAAAGGATCATGTCTGAGGTGATCAAATAGTTTTCAAATTAAAAAGGTCATGTCTGAGATGATCATTGCTGATAACGTTTTATCTATTGTTAAAAGGATAAGTTTTTGAAAGCGCATAAGGTCAAATTAACAAATAAGAGTCATTCGCACGACTGGACTATAATATGGACCAGTCGCACGATTGGACCATAAATATGGACCAGTCGCACGAATGGGGCATGAGTATGAACCATTCACACGATTGGATCACAAGAATGAACCAATCGCATGAATGGAGGTGACCGAATGAGTCAGTCGCACGACTGAAACCTAATCGCACGACTGAAGGTGACCGACTGAGCCAATCGCACGACTAAGCTCCAGTCGCACGAATAAAGAGTGCGAATGGATCCAGTCGCCCGACTGAAGACTGAATCAGTATAAATAGGGCTAAAGTCAGTCGCATAGCTTCATCACCCCTCAATCGCCTTAAAATCGCCCGAAAGTAGCGACACTCTGCCAAAATTTGATTAAGTCGATTTCCCTTCCCCATTGTGTTACTGACGAGTTGTTACATCATCTGCAGGTAATAAACGATCCAAATCGCACAATATGCGCGGTGAAAACAAACCCTAACAGGCCTAAATTGTTTAAAATCAAGAAATAAGTCATAATCCACAAACAGACCATATAAACGTGCAAATTGGTTAAAATGAAAGACATAATGTGACAATTAGAGTTCCTGCGAGTCTAAATAATCTAAACTCAATGTTTAACTTCCAGTTTTGACCTAGATTCAGGATTAAATTGTCAAACAGAGAGGTATGCGACTGGTCACTCCAAATGAACTTCAATCGCACGATTGAACTAGGCGAGTGACTCAATCGGCCGAAAGAACTGGACGAATGATTCAATCGGCCGAATGAACTAGGCGTATGAGCTCAGTCGCCCGATTGAACTCAGCCGCATGCTCAGTCGCCCGATTGAACTCAGCCGCATGCTCAGTCGCACGATTGAAGCCAGTCGTATACTCAATCAACCGATTGAACTCAGTCGTATGGTTCAATCGCACGATTGAACCAGACTGATTTCAAAACAGTTTAAGTTTCAAGTGTTTCTGTTATGGATTGATCTAATGTTTATGCATCTTATGTTACAGAAACATGGCAGAGAGGTGGACTCTCAACACCAAGCACAACATATGTGCTCACCTTGATCCTACATCCCGGAACGTTGCTGAGTTCTTAGGGATTATAGCTTTTCTGCGTCGATCACGGATCTTCAAGGCTATCTCCACTCCGTGTACACCTTACAGATCATCCAGCAGTCCTTCTGGGAAGGTGCATCGGTTGACAGATCTACTGAGCCGTACTGTATACGCAGCACCATGTGTGGGCAAGAGATAGAGGTGACAGCAGCAGACATAAGACGTGTTCTGGACCTGGGTGATGATGCTGCTCACCCAACCAGGCTACACCCCTTGACTGTTCGAGGATGTTTTATCAGGATGAAGTACTCTGGGGACATAAACGCAGGGGTGCTGAACAAAGGCAACCTGTGTCCCCAGTTTAAGTACTTAGCACACGTCATTCTCAAGTGCATTGCATTGAGGGGTGGATTTGATGACCTCTCTGACCAAATCCAGAATGTCTACGTGGCACTGGTACTAAACCACCCTTTCAGCTTCTCTAATATGATCTTCATGTACCTGATTGAGAACCTTGAGGCTAAAGGGAAAAAGAGCTTCTACATGTACCCATGGTTCTTACAGCTGATTATTGACGAGAAGCTTCCGTCACTGCCCAAGGAGAAAGAAGATGTTGTGGTGCTTGAGGTGATGGATGATACCACCTTAGGCAGGATGAAGGTCTACCGGGGCAAGCAGGTGAAGCCCCCGGTGAGGAGGCTGTTTGGGCATCTGGCCCGGGAGGATTATGTGGCGCCAGCTAGGAGGAAGTGGCGCCACGACGATAGTGACTCGGATGTTGAGCAGATTGCTCTACCCTCCGATGACTCCGACGGTGATGACCACGATGCTGATCAGGGAGGTGATGGTCAGGGTGGACCCCGAGTCTTCTCCCATTCACCCTGATTCCCAGATCGAGGAGGAGGAGTCTGATGGAGAGCCTCTGGTGCGAACGGTGGGGAGCCGGGTCGTATCCACGGAGAGAGGTCTTAGGGCGGTTGGTGGACGCCACGGGGAGTCTGGGGATGCTGTTATTGCTGATACAGATCCATCTTATACCCCAGACCCGCCCAGCAGTCAAGGGGGAGCCACTGTGTCTAAGGGCTCTAGGAGGAAGAGGATGGCTCACCCTTACGACAAAAAGGGTAAGAGGACACAATTTACATTGACCACATCTACCTCCACTACTGCCACAGCCACCACCACTACTTCCACCACCACCACAACTCCCACAGCCACCACTACTCACACCACCACCACACCACCTATCACTTCCACAATCCCAACCACCACCACTACAGCCTACCCTTCACCACCCACTCATATCCCACCACCCATATTCACCACATCTACCACCACCAGCCACCAATCCGGTCCCTCATCCCACACCACCTTCACCACAGGACCCACTCTACCCTCAATCGGGGTAGAGGAACAACTGGCGGCACTAAACCGCATGGTGCTGAAGCTGTTAGCTGCTGATGAAGAAAAAGCTGCCCAACTACGTCAGCTTGTGGAGCTAAATGCTACCCAAGCACAGCAGATCTCCCAACTCCAAGAGCTAAATGACCAATCAGTGAAGAGAATAGAGGAGTTGGAGGCCTCTAACAAGACTATCATGCTCAAACTAAAGGGATCAAAAGATGAGCCACTGAAGATTAGAGAGGGTGATGATGATGATGATGATGATGATGATGATGATGATGATAGTGATGATGATGAGACGAGTGAAGATGAAGGGCCAAGGGGAAAGCAGGATGATAATAATGATGAAGAAGGAGATGCAGCTGCATCTGCCTCAGCTCAGGGTCAAGAGAGAAGGACAAAGAGAAATCAAGACCAAGGAGCATCAGCCTCTGCCCCACCTGCTGAGAAGCCAGCTATCCAAGACAAAAGTAATGCTTAGAAGTTTATTTATTCGAAAACTTTGTATTTGAATCCTGTACCAATATTATGTAATTAATGTTTATATATCTTTATCAAATGGTTGATTGTCTTGATTAATTACTAATTGTTATGTGTTTACATGTTTAAATCAAGCAGATCAAACATCTCAGCAAGATGAGTATGATGTTGCTCCCCTACAGCAAATCAAGTCTCAATTCACAATGATTCTTGATTTGCAAGGGATTGTCAAAAGGTCGGTGAGCTACACTCCTGAAGAAGGAGAAATCATTCACGACCTTACTGATGAGCAGCTTGCTGAGATGTTCAGGCTAAATCCTAACGAGATTGTCAAAGATGCGCCTACTGTTGATGTTGCGAGTGACGACGAGCTCAACGATGTGGATGAAATAGAAATCGAGGATGTCACTGCAGACTACTATCCGAGTACACTGACCGAGAGGGAAATGTGATCCCCAACTTGGGTGATACTCTCGGCAGTGCTACGTTTGACAAACTGGATGAGTTGGAGAAGGAGATTGAAAAGAATGAAAGCCAAGCCCAAGCTCAAACGTTGATGTGGATACCAAGAAGGCTGAATGGGCGGCTTGTTTTGCTGAGATACGAGCCCAACGGACTGCATAGAAGCCGAATGTCTACACCAAGCTATACAAAGTCAAGAAACATCTAAAGGTGTCAGGCAGGATCATTGCGTGGGCGTATTTTAAGGATCTTAACATGTATGCAGTTAAGAGGGAGAAGGGTATAGAGTACTTCAGATTCCCACATGATCTGAAGACTCTCCCTGGTTTTGAGCTCAACCAGCTGGCACGCCTAAATTTGTTATATGTTGATTCGAGGAAAATGTCAGGCTGGTTTGAGGCTGCACTAAGGAAAGAATACCACACCAGATGGGTAAACTTCAGACCTCAACAACCGAAGAGGTTCATCCGAAGGTCTGAAGTGGACCCGATATCTGGAAAGCCAAAGGTGGTGTTGAAGTGGTGTTGAAGTGGAGTCCTCCGCGCACTATGTCTAAGATTCCCTTACGGGAAATGCCACATGACTTCACTCCACACTTTACGATTGGAGAACAGGTGAAGCGGTCATAGTCTTACAGAAAGAGAGCAAGATGGAAATTATTCGGGTGTTTGACCCTATGTGGCTGACCAACTTGTCTTCAGACAATGTGTATACATTATACAAGTGGCCACTATTCTATGACTCGCAAGACATTGTACAAGCTCTCCAGTTCCAAAATGTCATACGACTCTGTTTCGCATTCGAGATACATGCCGGAGTTACAAGAGAGGAAAAGTACAAGAAGTTTGAGGAGCTAATGAAGAATGTTAGACAATGATGTAAACTAGGTCCAAGGGGGATTTTGTTGATACATATGTACCTAGTTTACGAGCTTAATGTAAAATGTCTTTCATGTCTTACATATATGTAATGAATGAGTGGAATGAAATGAAATATGTGATTGATGATTATACTGTTTAATGTTTCATTGTTTATTTTATCATAACGCATATTGAACTAACTATATAGGTTTGTGGTTGTTTACATAGTTCTTAGTCAAGAATGGTTGAGAAATGTGTTAAAACTTAATCGTATGAAGTCTTCATGTGAACGGACCATGCTAATGGACCATACGCATGAACACTTCATGCTAATGGACCAGTCGCATGACTGAACCAGGAGACTGGATCAGTCGCACGATTGAGACATAAGATTGGCTCAGTCGCACGACTGAACCTTCAGTCGTGCGCATGGACCAATCGTATGATTCAGTCGCACGACTGAACCATACTAATGGTTCAGTCGCACGATTGACAAACCCTAACCTATAAATACCACCTAATTCATGGAAAAACAAAACACTTGAAGAATTTCGACTCACATACGTACCCTAGCCGTCCAGAGACCCTAGAGAACCTGTTCCAACTTCATAGATCGCAGTTGATCTTGTTCTAATCGTTCATAATGTTTCATTAATCTCTAGATTGATCGAAACTGCGTTCTCACTGATTCGATCGCCAATCAAATAGGATTCCGCACTATTTGATTAGGTATACACGCATTATCAGTTAGTACTCCCTACGTACACGGTACTAACAGGTTTAAGTGGACAAACATATTAGCAATCGTTATTGATCTGTTCGACAATTTCAAAATCATTCAAAGACTGTGATTAGATTCAGTTATCAGTGTGATATCATTGCTTGTCGATGTTTAAATTCATCTTTGTGCTAAAGTATATCTTGAGGATGTGATCTCATGATCGATTCAGTTCTCAGTAATTAAAAAAATTTATAAAAAATTTAAAAAAATATATATATAATTAAAAAAATTGTTATAATAAATATATATAATAAAAAACAAAAAAGTATAATAAAAGTTCATTTCAATTTCTTTTAGGTCTTCCATATTATGTTGTTACAATTTTATCATTTCTCATGCATTTCACAGAAATTGCGCACAAACGAACACGGGTTCGCTTGTTTTCATACACAGATAAACACGGGTTTATTTTGTTAAAAATGAAATGATCTAATTAGAAATGTCGAGATTGTGTTTGTGAATGTGTTTCAGTTTTTTGCTGTAAGTGATGGCCGATCATCAGTTGAGCAGTGTACCTGATCAGAGAACCTGTTCCTCAAGTTTGCAGAAGATATCGAGTTAGGAATCTTCCTCCTCATCTTCTAAAGCACTCAAGATTAGAGATTTGGGAAAGTTGTTCCAATATCCTCACAAAGGATGCACTCAAAAAGGGGGAGCATATAAATAGGAAAGCTTATGAGATGAATAATTTTTCTCATTAGATTCAGAAAGCTTCAATTTGAAGATCTTTCTAAGGTTGACTTTTCGGTGCTGAATTCGTATGAAAACATTGATAATGATAGACTAAGGGGGAGTATTGTAGGTACATGTGTCCCTAGTTTCTTAACTGAATGTAATATGTCTTTAGTGTCTTACACTTATGTAATAGTTGGGTACTTAATGAAATGTAAATGTTTGGTTGTGTTTATAATGTTTAATATTTCATTAATGAGTTATTTAACGCATATTGACTTGATTATATAGGTTTGTGGTTGTTTGAATGAATCTTGATAATGTAATGATTAATAAATACATTCAAACTTAGTAATATGAAGTTCTCATGCGAATGGCCCATGCGAATGGACCATACGCATGAACAACTTCATGCAAATGACTCAGTCGCACGACTGAACCAGGAGACTGGATCAGTCGCACGAGTGTGACATGAGATTGACTCAGTCGCACGACTGAACACTCAGTCGTATCAACCGCATGGCTCAATCGCACGACTGAACCATGCTAATGGTTCAGTCGCCCGAATGAGAAACCATAACCTATAAATACCACTTAATTCGTGGAAAAACGTAACAATTCAGATCACTTCGACTCCAGACGTACCCTAGCCGTCTAGAGACCTCTAAGAACATGTTCCAAGTTCACAGATCGCACTAGATCGATTCCATATCGTTCTTAACGTTTATATTCAATCCATAATTGATTCTACGTGCGTTCTCACTGATTGGATCGCCAATCAAATAGGATTCCGCACTATTTGATTCGGTATACACGTTAATCAGTTAGTATTTCGTCCAATACACGATCCTAACAAGTGGTATCAGAGCTTTGGCTCTTGATTACGTGTGATTCAATCGTTTTTTATACAAAAATTGTGTTTATTCATTAAAAAGGCAATCTTTTCGTGTCAAACGGTGTCTTAGACATCTCCTGCTCGTAAAGTTTAGTTTTTCCGGCATACGGCAATTAGGGTTAGTGAAAATTTGTGTTTTTGCGGCCAAAACACCTCAAACCTACGAATTTTCGAAATCCAGCAGCTTCAGTCGCACGATTGACTCAATCGCACGACTAGACACATTAGCATCCCTCATACGCACGATTGGACTCATTCGTACCTCCATTCGTACGACTGAGCAGTCTATTCGCATTGTTCAACCGCATCAGTTCATTCGCACGACTGAACCATCCTTATTAGTTCAGCCGCACGATTGAACCATTCGCATTGTTCAATCGCACGAATAGCCCAATCGCACAGCTCCATTCGCACAAGTGAAACAGTTTGTTCCAAAAACTAAAGTTAATCGCAATGGAGGACCAATACTCAGCATTCACAGCAGGGAAAGACTCACGTATTCAGAATTTACTACTACTCGAGAGTGAAGTAGGGAATCACAACAAACCCCCTAATCTAATCACGTTAGATGAATTCCCACACTGGAAGCAACGTTTCGAGATCTACTTAAATGGAGTAGATCCCAATATGTGGGAAGCAATTGAGACGGGGTATAGTATGCCAGTAGGTGCTGTTGGAGTCAAACTTACACTAGGTGGCATGACTGATAGACAAAAAGTCAAGTACAATGCTGAAAAGAGAGTTTATGCTTTGCTTACTCAGTCAATTCCTAAGGACATTTTCCATCAATTTTCTGAGAACAAGCAAGCAAAGAAGCTATGGGATGAGCTGGAGAAACGGTATGATGGGAATGCGTCATTAAAAGCTATAAAGGCTAAAGAGTTGAAGAAGGAGTTCGACAACTTCTCGTCGATGGGTAATGAGAGCTTGGATGATGTCACCGATAGGTTCTACCACTTGATGAGTGAGCTGCACACTCATGGTGTCACAACGACCATGGAGGACAAGGTGTCAAACTTCGCAGATGGGTTGCCAGAGAAGTGGGCTTCTTTTGTCTCCAATCTCAGACAGAATGGTATGCTAGCGAAGTTAGATATAAATGATTTCATTCTGAAGCTGAGAGAGGAAGCATTAAGGATGAAATACAGAGCTCAAAAGTCTTCTTATACTCAGAATCCGGCACTGTACAACGCGACTCCACAAGCCAAAACGTCTGGAGCACCACTTCAGACAGCTGTTGTGTCAAGCTCAGCTGGTCCTTCTCAAGCCTCTACTTCAGGGTCAGAAACGTCAGGGTCGTCTAGTACCCAATACATTGCATCTGAAGCAAATGCTACAAGAATGAAGACCGAGAATCTCGGTAATGTGACAGTAGAAGTAGCAAGAGAGCACATGGATCTCTTAGCAGTTGTAGTCAACTCCTATGATGGACTAGTTTCTGGGAAAATTGGAAACTGTCATCTGGCAGATGAGGACTACGAGCAGGTAGATGAGACAGAGCTGAAAGGATGGATATAATGTGGGCCTTAACAAGTGCTGTTCGGAGAGCTAAGAAGTTTGTCAAAAAGACCGGACAAAACTTGGTTGCAACTAAGGACACTACCCTTTGGTTTTGACAAGAGCAAGGTGACCTGTTTCAACTGTGGAGAAAAGGGCACTTCAAACGAGAGTGTGTGAAGCCCAAGAAAACTGGAAACGGGAATCCATTCTCGTCCTTCACTCGTCAAGATAAGCCAACTAGCAGTTCTACTTCATCAATCAAGGATCCTAAAGCCTTGACTGCTCATGATGACGAGGGACAGGACTGGAGCTTTCGGTTTGTCTCTCCGGGAGAATCCAACATTGCTAGTGTTGAAGATTTAGATGATGATTCAGCTAGTGAAGGAGATATTACAGTGGAACTCGCGATGTTAAACATTGAAGAGACTGCAACCGAGGTCAACTACATGCCTGAAGAAGGGACAACTACAACAACGTCAGAATCACCAAAACCAGAAACACCAGACTCTGCTTTGATGGCTGATTCATCAGAACCTTCTCAGGTAAGTACTACTGACCAACTTTTCAATAATCATGCTTGTTCTGATTGTAATAAATTTAGGGAGAGCATTGACTTGAAATTTGCTAGGTTATTAGATCATAATGATAGCTTAGTAAAGGATTTGCAACTATGCACTGAAGCTAATAGAGTTCTAAAACAAAATGAGCATAGTCACAAAGAAAAGATAGACCTATTGAACAAACAGCTTAGGGAAACAGAAGTAGTAGCCTTTAACCAAGCTAATGACATTAGGTATTATCTTAACTCCCTAGAAGACACTAAGAAACAAAAAGCAGTTTTAGAAGTAGAAGTCAATTCATTAAAGCAAAAACTGCATAGTTGGACAAGTTCATCTCATATTGTCCAACACTTAGTGAGAGAGCGTAATAATGGGGAGGGTTTGGGATATAAAGTGGTTCCACCACCACCTGAGACCTTGATGAACACTAAAAGTAAACCAATTAACAACAATCCAATCAAGGATCATGTGGTGTCCACTCCTCTTGTAAGTGATCCAGATTCCTCATGTACATCAAATGAATCTGGAACTAAACAAAAGGAGGCCACTTCAAAGGCAAAAGGTAAAATGCCTTGTATTAATCTGGAAAAAGAGTTTGAAAAGGTTAATATAAAGTCTGGGTCAAACAAAGTCAAATCTGAACCTAAAAAGACTATTACTGTTAACCAATCACGTGTTTCATGTCAAAGTCCAGATAAACAAAATGGAAAGGATGTTAAAAATGTTAAAACAATTAAATTTGTTAAACAAGATAAAACATCTAAAGAAGTAGAGTCAAAACCGAAACAGAACAATGTCACTCGGGTGTCACACACGTCTCCACAAAAACAGTTAAATCATAAAGTTGATAGCAGGTCATGCTACAACTGTGGAGAGTGTGGACACATTGCTTCTTATTGTCCTTACTATCAGACACCTAAGAAGAAAGTTGAACTTCTGAATCAAAACCTAGGTCTTCTAAGAGGATCTCATTGACTCCACCTAGAAGAGCTAGTGAACCTAAAGTTCAACCCATTAGCCAGTCGTCTGTTTATCACAAACAGGCCTTACACAAAGCTGGCTTATGGAAAGAAAAGTCAACCTCAGTGTCTGATAATGAGTACAAGAAGACACCTGAGCTTCCCTCACCATCTAAAGGTCAATGGGTTGAATTCATGATGTATGATGCCTCTGGGAAATCCAAGCCAGTAAAGGCTTGGGTTCCTAACCTTAACTAATGGTTTCAATTGAATGTGCAGGGTGTTCGCTACAGTACTGAGACCAACACGTGGATTGTCGATAGCGGAGCATCCAGGCACATGACGGGGAACAGGGCACTCTTATCAAACGTCAAACAAATAAAAGGAGGCCATGTTTCATTTACGGGTAACAAAGGAGGGTATATCACAACTCAAGGGGAAGTGGGAAATCAGAAAGTGAAGTTTGATAAAGTAAACTACGTTCAGCAACTTCAAAACAACTTACTTTCTGTATCCCAAATATGTGACAAAGGCTTTAAGGTTATATTCGACAACAAGAAGTGCTATGTCCTGAAAAAGGACTATGTGATTTCGGAGGACCAAGTCTTGATGACAGCTTTAAGATATAAAGATCTTTATGTCTTGGACCTTTCAACGGCTTCACAACGGATCATGAAGTTCAGTGCTTCTTATCAAAAGCTACTGAGAAAGATTCCATCTCCTAGCATAGGAGAATGGGACACATAAATCCTCGGAAGATGAATCACTTGATCCAGAATGATCTAGTGAGCGGAGTCAACGTCAAAAACTTCCAATTTCCGGATTTCTGTATGGCGTGCAAGAAAGGCAAACAGACGAAGAATTCTCATAAGGAAAAGAAAGTTCATTCCATCGAGCTTCCTCTTGAACTTCTTCACATGGATCTGTTTGGTCCAGTCAGTACAAGAAGCATTGCAGGCCACTTGTACTGCTATGTGGTTACTGATGACTACTCAATATTTTCTTGGGTAATGTTTCTGAAATCCAAATCAGAAACATTTGAGTCTTTCAAGGAATTAGTAACTACACTGGAGTCTCTCTACAAACTGAAGGTAAGACAGGTACGCTCAGACAACGGAACCGAGTTCAAGAATCAGTGGATGGAGGCTTACTGCAAGGAAAAGGGAATTGTGCACCAGTTCACTTCTGCCTACACGCCTCAGATGAATGGCATTGCTGAGAGAAAGAATCGCAGCTTGATAGAGACAGCACAGACAATGCTAGCAGACTCGAAACTGCCTATCCAATTCTGGAATGAGGCAGTGGCAAATGCGTGTTATACGTTAAATTGAGTTCTGGTAGTTAAACGCCATGGCAAGACATGTTACGAGTTACTACAATGACGTAAACCTAATTTAGAGTATCTCGAACCGTTTGGCGCACCGTGCACCCTACTGAAGAAGACTCAGGAGGGAAAATTCAGCTAGAAGGCTGAAGAAGGTATCTTCCTAGGATACAACATACCAAACAAGAGAGTTTACAACAACTCAACGGGTCTAGTTGAAGTGTGGTGTAACGTGGACGTTCAAAGATACACCACCCCACCTGCTGGAAAAGGACCCGCCTTCTTTTTCGACTATGATGGATTCTTCAAGCCCTTAAACATACCTTTCTCCACTTCTGAAGAAGAGTTAGCCACCAAGATGATGTATGATGTCTTGAACTCACCATCACTAGATTCAACATCATCTGGTTCACAAGGTGACACGTCTCACCACTCAGGGGAGCACTCAAAGTAAGTGACTCCTCCTCAGAAGATGAAGCTGTGAAGAATGACCAGAACAATCAGGAGGAACAGGTTCCAATTCCTGCAAGTCCACAAGCATCTGACAGTGATGCCTCTGCGTCTTCGGAACCTCAAACTCCTACTACCTCAGATACAGAACCAAACGTTCATAATCTTGACTCTGAGGTAGTTGTTCCCACCACTCCTGGATCTCGCCTAAATGTCTATCATCCTTTGGATAATGTCATTGGGGATGTGAGGTTAGGATTTCAGACCAGAAATCAGCTGTACTCAGCTGATTATGCCTTGGTAATGGAAAAGGGATACCTTCATGATGGTGCATATCGTTGCTATGTGTCTTAGTTTGAGCCAAAGTATGTTAGTGAAGCCCTGAATGATGAGGCATGGGTAAGTGCCATGCAAGAAGAACTTCTTCAGTTCAAGAAGTTAGGCGTATGGTGTGACATCCGTCACTTTAAGGTCCGTCAATTGACGTGTTTGTCCGTCATCTAATCTATATTTGGTCATTCCTCATCTCTATTTGACTCATTATGTGGATATCATGTGTGCAATATCATCGTTGTGTGTGCATTCGTTATAACCGCGTGAAGACCTTAAAAAGATTTTTAAAACTTTCATTTTTGAAAACGTTAAATATATCATTTTATAAATATAATAAATGTTTTAATATAACCATTTCTTAAGTCATGACAACATTAAATATACTTTTACAATTAATATAAAACACCTAACAAAGTCGTTTTTCAACCGAACAAAATTTGGGAAAACTCGGGGGTTAAGTGCAGGGACTAAACTTGTAATTTTGGAAACTTGGGCTGGGTATAAATACCCCTTTTTCCAGCCCTAATCTCACATTCACCATCTTCTTCATCTTCATCTCTTTCACACACAAAATCACCATCTTAGCACCAAATCCGACCCGAGAGGTCTCGTTTTCTTCGTCTTGACATCATCTACAGCTTAGACTACCCCTCCTTAGCAGGTAGTTGTCTTTGGTTGTCCATTTCTTAGCCTTTTCACGGCTGTCCAAGCTAGGGTTTCGGGTGTTCGGGTTCAACCCGAACACACAAGGTCGTATGGGTGCGTGTGAGGTCTCTTTGCTTGTGTTTTATGCTTGTGTATGTTTGTTGAGTGTTTCTGGAGGTCCTTGTGGTGTAAAACCCGTGTTTAGAGTAGCTCGGGGGCTGCTCCTCCCGACCACAGTCGCGATTCTGCAGATCAGGCGACTGGGTCATCCATGCGATTGAGTCGTGCGACTGAGTGGGTCGTGCGACTGGATCATGCGTCTGAGTCAATCGCGCGACTGAGTTGTGCGACTAGGCATGTCGTGCGACTGAGTTGTGCGACTGAGTGTCTGTGTGCGATTGAGTCATGCGTGTGATTGAGTGTATGCGAATGAGTCTTGCGATTGAGTGTTTGTGTGCGATTGAGTCAGGTGACCGACTGAATGTGTGCGAATGAATGCGATTCGCACGACTGGAGTCCAATCGCACGAATGAAGGTTCAGTCGTACGAAAGTAGCTAATTCAAACGATTGAAGGTTGATTCGTGCGCATGGAAGTTGAGTCGTGCGACTGGGTGTCGTGTGGTACGACTGAAGGCCAATCATACGAATGAAGGCTCAATCGTACGAATGAAGCTGATTCGCACGATTGAGGGTTGATTCGCACGAATGGAGGTTGAGTCGTGCGTCTGACCTTGTTATGCGACTGAAATTGTTGTGTTTGACCCTTTGTGTGTGGCGTGAGTATGTCGTGTGGTGTCGAGGTAACACTAACACAATAATGCCATTGTTTGGCCACAAAGATTAATGTCAACGTGAGAAAGGGCACAGAAACTATCTTGAGCAAATTTAACTAACGCTTTACGAACGACTAAATTGACTTATAACTATTGACACTTATTCAATATTCTTTCGATTAACAACGATACTTTTACTTAAATATCATCATTAGTGGCGACAATGTCCTGTACTTGGATCTACATAAGATCTAGTACGTGTGTCAGTCTGTGTGTGTTGTACGCGACCCATCCGATACGACCCGAACCGACCCATCATTATTGCGCGCTTATACATATATCATATCATTAATGCTATACAATAACTGTCAATAGGTGTTTGACTGTTTATTTGCATTCAACATTTGGGATACATCGCTCATACATACTTACCACCTAACAAGTGAGTTTCTGGCCCCTTTTTACGCTTATACAATATTTCAATCATTTACAAATTGGGGGAAAAGTATGCTTACACAATTTTTATGCTGTACAACTTACATACATTTTACATACAAGGAATCAACGTGATACTGTGTTGCAAGTACTATTTGATACATGCTTGGGTCTGCTGTGTGGTTCTATCTTTGCAACTATTTAATTCCAGTGTGGGAACCGACGGTTAGGTATTGGTAGTACTACTGGGTTGACACCCCCACCCTCGTTCGATGGTATACTAGTTGGTACCATCAGTGGCCAGGAACGGGCCCTTGGGTGAATATATGCCGACAATTTCTTTGTGTACGTCGCTAGGTTTGGTTGCAAAGCTCATGTCATGTGATATTTACTTGTGTAATAACTGTATTCACGGTATTCCGACGCGCTATATATTACAGCATCACTTACATTTTTACTACATAAACCTGCGAGCTCACCAACAATTATGTTGACCGTTTTAAGCATATCTTTTCAGGTGAACATGCAAGTCCAGGAATCTAGGTGTGCTGCCTTAGTGGAGACCCTAGGATGCATTTTTGGGACTTAGCTTATTTTGATAAACAATCTTTTTGAACAATGTTAACGCATGTAAACAATTATCAACATTTGAAACTTGTTCCCGGGTTGTGGGAATTAACATTTACATTTTCATCATATGTGTATATGTGTTATCATTATCATGTTGTTTATGGCTATGTGTTGTGGACATTGACTAAACACGACACAAGTCCCCTTGTTGTCGGGTGTCGTCATGACACGCATGTCATCATTTACTTACATTGCTCTCTATCGCTTACCATGTGTTATGACGATCCCGGTCTCGTTACATCCCGTGTTTCCGCTTTTAGCGGGGGTGTGACAGATTGGTATCAGAGCCATTGGTTATAGAGAATTAGGCAATACGCTTGACCTAGACTATAACCTAGGAACCTTCATGTAGATTTGCATGCTAGGACTCTGTATGCATATTATATCTCGTGTATGTGTTCCTCGCTGCTTGATTTGCTCATCTATTTGTTATGTGATCTTTCTACCCTATGAGAGAGCCCTTGTGCTCACTCTTTTATGGGGATGCTTCTATTGGATCTTCCGTTCCCTCTGCGCACCGAGTTAGTTAATCAGAACCGGGTATTAACCCGAAGAGATCATCACAAATCATGCTATTGCGCTTGACCTTGGACATTGAGATTAACTCTGAGGAGGTATATGTCTGAAACCTCGAAAGATGAGGAAATAGACAACCTCCGCTAGACTAAACGTATTGTATACATGGACTTACAACGGTTATGATGAATTATTATGGATATGATGTAAAGGAAAGTCGGATGTCATGTAACCGGATCAGGCATCATTCTCGGTACATCGTGGGTGTGGTGGGAACGCTGCGGGGAACCCTATATATAAACACCACCGGTATACCGAGAATATGCTTGAAATGGGCTGCATGGTGGTCTTGACTGACCTGAACATGAACATTGGAATTTGATAAGTGGAATACATTTGTATCATATGGTGACTAAAGTTTATATGTTACCTCTTTTATGATTAGAACATGCCGCCTCGAAGAGTCACCCGTAGCAGTAGTGGCGGGAGTGAAGCCCCAAGGGGCAGAGGCCGAGGCAGAGGCAGAGCACCAAGAGCAAACGATGCTCCTGCCAGTAACAGTCAAGGAACAGGGAACGCCGACATGGCAGCCCTGATCGCTCAGCAATTGGCCGCACTAATTCCTACTATCGTGGCCCAAGTGAGCGACGCACTTCAACAACACCACCCTCACGGGGATGGTGGCAACGATGATGGAGCCCAAGGTGGGATTGAAACTGAAACGGGAAACGGGAACCCGACTGGAAACGAGAGCAACCAGGAAACCGGGAATGGTGGTACTGCCGGTATCGAGACTGGAGTGGTCAATGCTCGTCGGGGATGCTCGTACAAGGAGTTTGTGGCTTGTAAGCCAAGGGAATTCGATGGGAAAGGTGGGGCGATAGCCCTAACCAGGTGGTTGGAAAAGATGGAGGCAGTGATCGACATCAGTGAATGCCTCGACAGCCAGAGGATCAAGTATGCTACTTGTTCTCTACAGGGTAAAGCCCTAACCTGGTGGAACACCCAGAGTCAAGCCCGAGGAAGAGAGTCTGCGATGCAGATGTCATGGGATGAATTCAAAGCCTTGATCACCGAGGAATACTGCCCTCTCAACGAGATGCAGAAGCTGGAGCATGAGTTCTGGAATCATGCTATGGTGGGGGCAGGGCATGCAGCTTATACTGATCGTTTTCATGAGCTGGCAAGATTGGTTCCGCATCTGGTTACGCCGGAATCAAAGAGGATTGAAAGATACATTTGGGGACTCGCGCCTCAAATTAGAGCTATGGTCACAGCAGCCGCTCCTCCTACTATTCAGAGCGCAATTCTGAAAGCTGGCGCTCTGACTGATGAGATGGTTAGAACGGGGTTTTGGGCCGAGGGGCCGAGAAGAGGAAGGATGTTGGGGAATCGAGCCGGTCGAGTGCCGGAAGGTTTGAGAAGAGGTCTAAGCCGACCAGGAATTTCGTGGCCGTGTCTCAGGCCAGAAGAGAGTATGTGGGGCCGCACCCCAAATGTGAAAGGTGCAATTATCATCATCCCCCAGGGACGCAGTGCCGGGTTGCGCTAACTGTAAGCGCCCGGGTCATTTGGCAAGAGATTGCAGAACGGCACCGAATCTGGTAGCACCCGTCAACGCGGTTACCCCGCCGGGAATGCAAGGGCTTGCTTTGAAGTGTGGGAGCCCCGATCACTACAGGAATATGTGCCCCAGGCTGAATCGGGCACCGGGTCAACAGGGGAACAACCAGCAGCAGGTGTTGGCTATGCTGGGAATCAAGGCCCGGCTACTCAGGGGAATGCAGCTCGGGGACGTGCATTCGTCATTGGAGCTAATGATGCTCGTCAGGACCCGAATGTTGTCACGGGTACGCACTTACTCAATCATCACTTCGCATCTATATTATTTGATACTGGAGCAGACAATAGTTTTATTTCTTCCGAGTTTGTGCAATTGCTTGATTTGAGTCCTAGTAGGCTAGAAACTAGCTACTCCGTAGAAATGGCCAATGGTAAGGTTGCTCAGGCCGAGAGATTATTAGGAAGTGTTCGTTGACGCTGGAGGATCATACCTTTGAGATAGATTTGATACCCTTCGAGTTAGGGAGCTTCGATGTGATTGTGGGTATGGATTGGTTGTCGCAGAATGGAGCAGAGATTGTCTGTCGAGACAAGGTAGTACGTATCCCTATGCCAAACGGGGAAGTACTCAAGGTTCAGGGAGAACGACCGGGTAAGAGCTTAAAGCTTATTTCCTGCATGAAAGCACGCCAGAGTCTACGAAAGCAGTGCTACGCTTTTCTGGCTCATGTGGTTGAAAAGAAAGACGAGGAAAGGAAACTGGTGGATATTCCAGTAGTACGGGATTACCCAGAAGTATTTCCAGATGACTTGTCTGGTTTACCTCCTCCACGACAGGTGGAATTCCGTATTGAGTTGGTTCCTGGAGCTACGCCAGTAGCGAAGACACCATATCGACTAGCGCCATCCGAGATGCAAGAGTTGTCTAGTCAATTACAGGAACTACTGGAGAAGGGTTTTATTCGACCGAGTCATTCACCGTGGGGAGCACCGGTACTATTTGTCAAGAAGAAGGATGGATCGTTCCGTATGTGCATCGATTACCGTGAACTGAACAAGTTAACGGTGAAGAACCGATATCCTCTCCCCAGGATCGACGATTTATTTGATCAGCTGCAAGGAGCTTCGTATTTTTCAAAGATCGATCTTCGTTCTGGTTATCATCAGCTAAGGGTTTTTGAGGACGACATACCGAAGACTGCGTTCAGAACTCGTTATGGGCACTATGAGTTCTTGGTCATGCCGTTTGGGTTGACCAACGCACCAGCTGTGTTCATGGATCTAATGAATCGGGTGTGCAAACCTTACTTGGATAAGTTCGTGATCGTGTTCATAGACGATATACTTATCTATTCCCGATCAAAAGAGGATCATGTAGAACATCTACGGGCTATTCTGGAGCTGCTACGCGAAGAGAAACTTTTCGCCAAATTCTCAAAGTGTGAGTTTTGGCTACGGGAAGTGAAGTTTTTGGGTCATGTGGTTAATGAGGACGGGATTCACGTAGATCCCGGCAAGATTGAAGCGGTGAAGAAATGGGATACGCCCCAGACACCATCAGAGATACGACAATTCTTAGGATTGGCCGGTTATTATCGTCGCTTCATCGCGAATTTCTCAAAGATCGCGCAACCGTTGACCCTGCTTACTCAGAAAGACAAGAAGTTTGACTGGGGATTTGCACAAGAGCAAGCGTTCCAAACGTTGAAAGAGAAGTTGTGCAACGCGCCGATACTGTCTCTCCCAGACGGAACAAATGATTTTGTGGTCTACTGCGACGCGTCACATCAAGGATTGGGATGTGTACTAATGCAGAAGGACAAGGTGATTGCCTACGCTTCGCGACAACTTAAAGTGCACGAAAAGAACTACACCACTCATGATCTTGAGTTGGGCGCTGTAGTATTCGCACTCAAAATTTGGAGGCATTACTTGTATGGCACCAAATGCATCATCTTCACTGATCATAAAAGCCTTCAACACATTCTGGATCAGAAGGAACTCAACATGCGCCAACGACGTTGGGTAGAGCTTCTTAGCGACTACGATTGTGAAATCCGGTATCACCCGGGGAAAGCTAACGTGGTGGCTGATGCCTTAAGCCGTAAAGAACGTGTGAAACCACTACGTGCACGAGCGTTGGGATTGACCATTCAAACCAACTTGAAAGCTCAGATTCAAATTGCACAGAGTGAGGCATTAAAAGAAGAAAACCTTGCGGGAGAAGAGTTCCGGGGGTTGGATAAACAGATGATATGCAAGGATGACGGTATACAGTACTTCATGGATCGCATATGGGTACCCAAATGGGGAGGTGTTAGAACCTTAGTCATGGATGAAGCCCACAAGACGCGATATTCTATTCATCCTGGTGCAGACAAGATGTATCATGATCTTAAGGATCTATACTGGTGGCCAGGCATGAAGAAAGACATTGCCTTATACGTCAGTCGATGCTTGACGTGTTCGAAAGTCAAAGCTGAACATCAGAAGCCATCGGGATTGTTACAGCAACCTGAAATTCCCGAGTGGAAATGGGAGAACATAGCCATGGATTTCATTACCAAACTCCCTAGAACAAACAGCGGTCATGACTCGATATGGGTCATTGTAGATCGAATGACGAAATCAGCACATTTCTTGCCTATCCGAGAAGATTACAAGATGGATAAGTTGGCAAGATTGTACATCAAAGAGGTCGTGACACGGCACGGGGTGCCGGTGTCAATCATATCCGACCGAGACAGCAGATTCACTTCACGTTTTTGGCAGATGCTACAGAAAGCGATGGGTACTCGGTTAGACATGAGTACAGCCTATCACCCTCAAACAGATGGCCAAAGTGAACGCACTATACAGACGCTAGAGGACATGTTGAGAGCGTGTGTAATCGATTTTGGTGGTAGTTGGGATGCTCATTTGCCGTTGATTGAGTTCTCCTACAACAATAGCTACCATACAAGCATTGGATGTGCTCCATTTGAAGCGTTGTATGGAAGAAAATGCAGGTCTCCCGTTTGTTGGGCCGAAATTGGTGAAAGTCAACTGACAAGCCCAGAGATCATCCAAGAAACAACGGACAAGATTTTCCAAATCAAAGATCGACTTAAAGCCGCGCGAGATCGTCAAAAGAGTTATGCCGACAATCGTCGGAAGCCTCTAGAATTCAATATTGGGGATCGTGTGTTACTCAAAGTTTCCCCTTGGAAAGGAGTCGTTCGATTCGGAAAGAAAGGGAAGTTAGCCCCAAGATACGTCGGACCATTTGAGATCACTGAAAGGATCGGTCCAGTGGCTTACCGGTTAAGGTTGCCACAAGAGCTTAGCGGTGTGCATGATACTTTTCACGTGTCAAACCTCAAGAAATGTTTGGCCGATGAATCCCTTCACGTGCCAATCGAGGAAATCAAGATTGATGACAAGCTTCGTTTTGTTGAGGAACCTATTGAGATCATGGATCGAAAGGTCAAGCAACTGAAGCGCAGTAGGATACCTATTGTTCGCGTAAGGTGGAATTCAAAACGAGGGCCAGAGTTTACATGGGAACGTGAAGATCAGATGAAACTCAAATATCCACATCTTTTCGAGGATGACACTCTTGGACCTAACTCCAGCTGAATTTCGGGACGAAATTCTCTCAACTGGGGGGATACTGTGACATCCGTCACTTTAAGGTCCGTCAATTGACGTGTTTGTCCGTCATCTAATCTATATTTGGTCATTCCTCATCTCTATTTGACTCATTATGTGGATATCATGTGTGCAATATCATCGTTGTGTGTGCATTCGTTATAACCGCGTGAAGACCTTAAAAAGATTTTTAAAACTTTCATTTTTGAAAACGTTAAATATATCATTTTATAAATATAATAAATGTTTTAATATAACCATTTCTTAAGTCATGGCAACAATAAATATACTTTTACAATTAATATAAAACACCTAACAAAGTCGTTTTTCAACCGAACAAAATTTAGGAAAACTCGGGGGTTAAGTGCAGGGACTAAACTTGTAATTTTGGAAACTTGGGCTGGGTATAAATACCCCTTTTTCCAGCCCTAATCTCACATTCACCATCTTCTTCATCTTCATCTCTTTCACACACAAAATCACCATCTTAGCACCAAATCCGACCCGAGAGGTCTCGTTTTCTTCGTCTTGACATCATCTACAGCTTAGACTACCCCTCCTTAGCAGGTAGTTGTCTTTGGTTGTCCATTTCTTAGCCTTTTCACGGCTGTCCAAGCTAGGGTTTCGGGTGTTCGGGTTCAACCCGAACACACAAGGTCGTATGGGTGCGTGTGAGGTCTCTTTGCTTGTGTTTTATGCTTGTGTATGTTTGTTGAGTGTTTCTGGAGGTCCTTGTGGTGTAAAACCCGTGTTTAGAGTAGCTCGGGGGCTGCTCCTCCCGACCACAGTCGCGATTCTGCAGATCAGGCGACTGGGTCATCCATGCGATTGAGCCGTGCGACTGAGTGGGTCGTGCGACTGGATCATGCGTCTGAGTCAATCGCGCGACTGAGTTATGCGACTAGGCATGTCGTGCGACTGAGTTGTGCGACTGAGTGTCTGTGTGCGATTGAGTCATGCGTGCGATTGAGTGTATGCGAATGAGTCTTGCGATTGAGTGTTTGTGTGCGATTGAGTCAGGTGACCGACTGAATGTGTGCGAATGAATGCGATTCGCACGACTGGAGTCCAATCGCACGAATGAAGGTTCAGTCGTACGAAAGTAGCTAATTCGCACGATTGAAGGTTGATTCGTGCGCATGGAAGTTGAGTCGTGCGACTGGGTGTTGTGTGGTACGACTGAAGGCCAATCATACGAATGAAGGCTCAATCGTACGAATGAAGCTGATTCGCACGATTGAGGGTTGATTCGCACGAATGGAGGTTGAGTCGTGCGTCTGACCTTGTTACGCGACTGAAATTGTTGTGTTTGACCCTTTGTGCGTGGCGTGAGTATGTCGTGTGGTGTCGAGGTAACACTAACACAATAATGCCATTGTTTGGCCACAAAGATTAATGTCAACGTGAGAAAGGGCACAGAAACTATTTTGAGCAAATTTAACTAACGCTTTACGAACGACTAAATTGACTTATAACTATTGACACTTATTCAATATTCTTTCGATTAACAAGGATACTTTTACTTAAATATCATCATTAGTGGCGACAATGTCCTGTACTTGGATCTACATAAGATCTAGTACGTGTGTCAGTCTGTGTGTGTTGTACGCAACCCATCCGATACGACCCGAACCCTCCACCCATCATTATTGCGCGCTTATACATATATCATATCATTAATGCTATACAATAACTGTCAATAGGTGTTTGACTGTTTATTTGCATTCAACATTTGGGATACATCGCTCATACATACTTACCACCTAACAAGTGAGTTTCGTGGCCCCTTTTTACGCTTACACAATATTTCAATCATTTACAAATTGGGGAAAAAGTATGCTTACACAATTTTTATGCTGTACAACTTACATACATTTTACATACAAGGAATTAACGTGATACTGTGTTGCAAGTACTATTTGATACATGCTTGGGTCTGCTGTGTGGTTCTATCTTTGCAACTATTTAATTCCAGTGTGGGAACCGACAGTTAGGTATTGGTAGTACTACTGGGTTGACACCCCCACCCTCGTTCGATGGTATACTAGTTGGTACCATCAGTGGCCAGGAACGGGCCCTTGGGTGAATATATGCCGACAATTTCTTTGTGTACGTCGCTAGGTTTGGTTGCAAAGCTCATGTCATGTGATATTTACTTGTGTAATAACTGTATTCACGGTATTCCGACACGCTATATATTACAGCATCACTTACATTTTTACTACATAAACCTGCGAGCTCACCAACAATTATGTTGACCGTTTTAAGCATATCTTTTCAGGTGAACATGCAAGTCCAGGAATCTAGGTGTGCTGCCTTAGTGGAGACCCTAGGATGCATTTTTGGGACTTAGCTCATTTTGATAAACAATCTTTTTGAACAATGTTAACGCATGTAAACAATTATCAACATTTGAAACTTGTTCTCGGGTTGTGGGAATTAACATTTACATTTTCATCATATGTGTATATGTGTTATCATTATCATGTTGTTTATGGTTATGTGTTGTGGACATTGACTAAACACGACACAAGTCCCCTTGTTGTCGGGTGTCGTCATGACACGCATGTCATCATTTACTTACATTGCTCTCTATCGCTTACCATGTGTTATGACGATCCCGGTCTCGTTACATCCCCGTGTTTCCGCTTTTAGCGGGGGTGTGACATATGGACTCTGGTGGATAGACCTAAAGGTGCTAAGGTCATTGGCACCAAATGGGTCTTGAAATGCAAGAAGGATGACCAAGGCGTCATCATCAGGAACAAGGCTCGACTTGTAGTTCAAGGATTTCGACAAGTCGAGGGAATAGATTACAATGAAGTGTTTGCACCCGTGGCAAGAATGGAAGCCATCCGCATATTCCTTGCCTATGCATCGTATATGAAGATTAAAGTTTATCAATTGGATGTGAAGAGTGCACTCCTTCATGGTGAAATCCGAGAGATAGTGTACGTTAGTCAACCCGAGGGATTTGAAGATCCATATCATCGGGACAGGGTTTACAAACTCGACAAGGATTTATACGGGCTTCATCAAGCCCCAAGGGCCTGGTATGAGAAACTCTCGACTCACCTTGTGAAACACGGCTTTCGCAGTGGTGTTATGATTGCATACTGTTTATCAAAGAGAAAGATGGTGATTTACTTCTTGTTCAAATCTATGTTGATGACATCATCTTCGGGTCAAAGAACGAAGATTTATGTAAAGAGTTTGAAGCAGTAATGAAGGCTGAGTTTGAGATGAGTGCCATGGGAGAGATGAAGTTCTTTCTCGGGTTACAAGTGGATCAGACACCACAGGGAATATTCCTACATCAGACCAAGTATGTAGGAGATATTCTCAGTCGGTTTGACATGGAGAATGCTTCTGCTGCTGGGACTCCACTTGCTACAAACCACGATGTAGCACCCGACGAGAATGGTGATCTTGTCGATGCCACCATGTACCGAGGAATGATTGGATCTCTCATGTACCTTACTGCCTCAAGACCTGATATCATGTATGCTACATGTCTATGTTTAAGACATCAGGCAAAGCCAAAAGTTAACCATCTGATAGGGGTCAAAAGAATATTCCGTTATCTAAAGGGTACTCCAACCCTTGGGTTATGGTATCCTCATGACGATGACTTCGAGCTTACGGTGTATAGTGACGGATTACGGTGGCTGCAAGATGAATTAAAAGTCTACATCAGTAGGGTGTCAATTCTTTGGGAGAAGATTAGTGACCTGGCAGTGTAAGAAGCAGACCTCGGTTGCATTGTCAACCTGTGAAGCCGAATACGTTACTGCTGCAAGTTGCTGTTCACAAATCATTTGGATTCAACAACAAATGCGGGACTACGGTTTGAAATTCACTTCTACTCCTATTTTTGTTAATAACTTTGTTGCAATTGCAGTAACTAAAAATCCGGTACAACATCCTAAGACCAAACACATCGGCATCAAATATCACTTTATACGTGACTGCTTTGAAAAGAATCTAATCGATGTGGTAAAAATAAACACTGATTTTTAACGCGCTGACCTCTATACAAAGGCTTTTGACAAACCACGTTTTCTATATTTGTTAGAGGTCAACGACATTAAAAAGAAAAGTGATGCAATTCCAGATGATGACCATGTTTAGTCCGATGCATTTAGTCCATTTTTTATTTTTATTTCCTTTATTTATTCTATTTTCTGTTTAAATTAATCTGATGTTATTTCTTTGCCTATTAAAATCCTAAAGACGCAAATCGTTTATGGTTTTAGAATTTTAGGGGGAGAATAGGTTTAGTTAACAACATTAAAAAAAATGACGAAGAAGGAGAGGCTAGCTGATAGAAAGTAGATCGTATCTGTGATACCGATTCAATGACTTTGGAAAATGATAGTACACAGGAACAAATCAACTGGGACTTTAAAAGTTTAAAGTGGATAGATACCAAATTCAAAGTATAAGTCTGTATAGTCTGAGCAATATAAAAGGAAAAATGATAGCAAAACTGATTACTACTAAGGTAACACAACGAAATTAGACCTAGAGGTTGCTAGACCACAGATGATATGTCGGTAGATTCAACACAATAGATGATTAGACCTGGTTGGTGATCTCAAGATCAAACTAAGTTGTTCAACTGACTGTGGGTTCCCATCTTATCACTGGTTAACACAATCAACAATATTCCAATAAGGGGTGACAAGCAAATAAACGCCACGAATGTGAGCGGATGACCATAAATAGAGCAAAGCACGGAAAAAATGAAAAGCAAACGCTATCAAGCTAATAACTTATGTTGTTGGTGCGTTATGTGCAAAAGAAAAATAAAGATGCTCTAACAAGAAGATAGGTTGTGTGCCTCTCTGCTGTGCGATGGCATTGACCTGAGGATAAGCATAACCTAAATATTCTAGAATTCATTGTTGTTTGCCGCCTCTTTGCTGTGCGATGGCACTGACCTGAGCCTTGGCTTCTCTTTGAAAGCTCTAAGAATAGTTTCTTCTTGTCAAAATACCCGTAGACCGCTCAAAAATCTCCTGAGGAATTTTGATTACCACATAAGCGTGGGATCCACAAATGTTGGTTGAAATAATTAAACCTTAAACTATCACCAATCTGTGTCAAAAGTCTGTGTATGGATTTAAGAGGACCAGTATACTGACAATCATCATGGCTACAATTCTTGAAAGTCCAAATCAATGTGGGGATCTAATAGTACCAGTATGATTTCCTAAATTTGCTAGCGACTCTCGATGAAAAACAAGAATAGAGCATCAAAAGGTTTTTGATAACATGTCCTAAATGATTTGACTTGCCTGTATGATTCCAATTTGAATTGGTCCAGTTATGGTCAAAATAAATTCAAGTTGCCTATTCCGGAACCGAATCCAGTAGATTTCTATCTTAGGATTTACACCTCACACAAAAAGTCAAAAACAAGTTTAGTTTTGTATTTCAGTTTAAGTCTTTTATTTTATTTAAATTTAGTCAATTCAGTTTGTTTAATATCGGACTACATCATGGAATTCAGTAAGGGAGTAAATCACCTAAAAGGGTCACGTCTGAGGTGACCACACGTGTTTTCAAAGGTAAATGGGTCACGTCTGAGGTGACAAAGTGTTTAAAAGGATCACGTCTGAGGTGGTCAAAAGTTTTTCAAGTTAAAATGATCATGTCTGAGATGATCAAATGTTCATAATGTTAAATTAACAGTTTAAAAGGGTTTAAGTGAAAATGGTCACAAAGTCAAGATCATGAATATGTTCCAATCGCACGACTGGACCATGAGTATGGACCAACCGTGCGAATGGCCCATACTCATGCATAAATACAGCCGAATGGACATGAGTATGAACCATTCAACCGAATGGCTTATCAGATTGACCCATTCGACCGAATGAGAGTGTGCGAATAAGTCAGTCGCCCGACTGAACCCCAGTCGGCCGACTGAAGGTGATCGACTGAGCCAATCGCACAACTGAGGTCCATTCGCCCGAATGAAATGAGCGAATGGATCAAGCCGGCCGATTGAACTCAGATTCAGTATAAATAGGGCAGTCGATCGCATTCGACTCATCACCCCCAATCGCCCTCATATCGCATAGCCTACCGTTACTCTGCCAAAATTTCTTCAGACCAAGATTTTATACTTCTATTGATAGTCTGACGTTTGTGTGCAATTATACAGGTACAATGAGTTGAAATCTCACCGAAATCTGGAGGAATGGTGCCCTAATCTGTGAAATACGACCCTCACAAGAACCGAACTTTTTAATGGACTAATAACCTACTTAAAACAAGTACAATGTTAAAATTAAAGTTATTAGGTTATTAGTTAAGTAAATGCGAGTCTAAAGAGCCATTACACAACATTTAATTTCACGAATTGGTCAAGATTCGAATCCCATTTGACCGAACAGTGGGTCATGCGACTGGTCGTCAGGATGAACTCCAATCGCATGATTGAGCTGGTCGAATGGCTCAATCGACCGAATGGATCATACGAATGAGCTCAGTCGGCCGACTGAACCAATCGTCAACCGATTGAACTCAGTCGCCTGTTCATTCACCCGACTGAATCCAGTCGCATGACATGACAACCGAGTGGAACACAGTCGCATGGTTCAATCGCATGAATGAACCAGAATGAATTCAATCAAGTTAATTAGAACTGATTTGTGTCGTGTGATCATCTAATGTTTATGTGTCTTGTGTTACAGATAGATGGCTGATAGATGGTCTATCAACCCCAAGCACAACATTTGTGCTCACTTAGACTCCACAAGTCGGAATGGGGCGGAGTTTGCAGGGATCATCGATTTCCTTAAGCGACCCAGGATCCACCGGGCTATTTCTACACCATGCACCCCTTACAGGTCTCTACAATAGGCCTTCTGGGAGAATGCATCGGTTGACCGATCACATGAGCCGTACCGCATTAGGAGCTCTATCTTTGGACTAGATATTGAGATCACCGCTGAAGACATCCAGCGTGTACTTGGGTTGGGAGATGATACAAACCACCCCACCAGACTTCACCCACTGACGGTGAGAGGGTGCTTCATGAGGATAAAGTACGTTGGGGATAACTCAGGGGTGCTCAACAAGAGCAACCTGTGTCCCCAGTACAAGTACTTGGCACACGTCATCCTAAAGTGCATAGCTTCACGAAGGGGTGGGTTCGACGACCTTTCAGACCAGATACAAAATGCCTACGTGGCACTGGTGCTGAACCACCCTTTCAGCTTTTCTAGCATGATCTTCTCTTATCTCATAGAGAACTTGGAGGCGAAGGGCAAAGAGGGTTTCTGCATGTACCCAAGGTTTCTACAGATGATATTTGACGAGAAGCTGCCCTCGCTGCCAAAGGAGAGCCACGATGCTGTGGCATTAGAGATTATGGACGATACGACACTGGGTCGTATGAGGGTTTACCGGGGAAAGCAGGTCAAGCCCCCGGTAAAGAGACTCATAGGCCATCTGGCCAAGGTGGACTACGTGGTGCCGGGAAGGCGTAAATGGCGTCACATAGACAGTGATTCGGATGTTGAGCTGCTAGAGCGCCCAGACAATGATTCAGACGACGATGATAGCGGTGATGGTGGAGATGCAGGGCCCACTCAAGAGAGGGCCCCCACTGGTGATAGAGCATCTCCAGCATCCACCCATGATGGAGCAGAGGCTGTAGGGTTCCATCAGGACTTTTGTCCTGATGAGGAGGAGGATACTGATGAGGAGCCCCTAACCCGCACTGTGGGGAGCCGGATGGTTGCCACCGACCGAGGTATTCGGGAGGTTGGTGGACGCCCTGGCGAATCTGGGGAGGCTGACACTGATCCTACTTATGCTCCTGATCAGTCCAGCAAGGTTCCAGGGGGAGCATCCACCTCGAGGGGATCGAGGAAGAAAAGGATGGCTCAGCCCCACGGTTTGAAGAAGAAGAAGAGAAGGTTGACTTTCATCACCACCACCACTACTACCTCCACCTCCACCACTCCACCTACTACCACCACTCCACCTACTACCACCATCCCAGCTACCACCATATCTACCACACCTCATCCACCACCACCTTCATCAAGACCAACCCCAATCTTTACCACTGCCACCACCACCACCACTAGCCACCATGTCGGCCCGTCATCATACCCCTCCTATACATCTGGATCACCTCTACCTCCCAGTGGGGTAGAGGAACAGCTCTCGGCACTTAACCGTATGGTGCTGAGGCTGTTGGCTGCCGATGACGAGAAGAGTGCTCAGATTCGTCAGCTAGTAGACCGTACTGCTGCCCAATCTCTGCAGATATCTCAGCAGGCACAACAGATAGAGCAGCAGGCCCTGCTGATGGATGCATAGCGCGTAGAGATGTCCCAACTCCGGAGCAGCATGCCCAATCAGCTAAAAGGATAGAGGAGTTGGAGACCACCAACAAGACCGTCATGCTGCGGCTCAAGGGATCAAAGGACGAGCCCTTAAAGATCAAGGAAGGAGATGGAGATGATAGTGATAATGACAGTGATGATGATGATGATGATGATGATGATGATGGTGATGACATTGAGGATGATACTGATGTTGGTGATGATGTTGGTGATGATGATGTTGATGATGATGAAGAGGACACATCTGCTGCCGGTGCCACACCTGCAAGTGAGAGGAGGACGAAGAAAGCACAAGATCAAGGTGCCTCCACAACCGCCCCGTCAGTAGAAGAGCATATGATCCAGGACAAGAGTAATACTTAGATGTTTTTGTTATTTAAATCATATGTATTTGAATCTTGTATCACATTAATGTAATGAATGTTTATATTTAATGTTGATGTTTCTGCTTTGATTATTAACTAATAATTACTGTGTTGAATGTCTAAATCAAGCAGATCCAAACTTTCAGAGGGATGAATATGATATTGCTCCCCTCTAACAGATCAAGACTCAGCTCACGTTGATTCTTGATCTGCAGGGTATAGTCAAGAGATCGGTGATGTACACTCCTGAAGAAGGAGAGATCATTCACAATCTCACTGACGAGCAAATAGCAGAAATGTTCAAACTCAATGTCGACGAGATCGTGAAAGACGCTCCAACAGTCCATGTGGAAAGTGACGACGAGCTCAAAGATGTGGATGAAATCGAGATTGAAGATGTCACTGACCAGCATTATCCAGAGTACACTGACAATGAGGGTAATGTCATTCCTAATCTGGGAGACAATCTAGTAAGTGAAACCCTTGAGACTCTGGATAAACTGGAACAAGAGTCGGACAAGACGGAAGATAAGGCCCAAGCCTCGGATGCTGAAGTTAATATCAGAACGGCTGAGTGGGCTGTATGCTTTGAAGAGATAAGAGCCCAACGCAGTGCGTCAACGTCGACTGTCTACACCAAGATGTACAAAGTGAAGAACCATCACCAGGTGTCGGGCAAAATCATATCATGGGCATACTTTGAAGATCTCAACGTTTATGCAGTTAAACGTGAGAAAGGGATCGAGTACTTCAGGTTCCCACACGACCTGAAGACTCTTCCTGGATTTGAGCTGAACTAGTTAGCGAAGCTGAAATTGCTATACGCTGATCCACGCAAGATGTTTGGATGATTTGAAGCAGCTCTGAAGAGAGAGTACCACACCAGATGGGTCAACTTCAAACCTCAACAACCAATGAGGTATATCCGAAGGTCTGAGGTTGATGCCATAACTGGAAAACCAAGAATAGTGCTGAAGTGGAGTCCTCCGCGCACCATGTCTAAGATCCCACTACGGGAAATGCCACAGGACTTCACTCCGCACTTCAAATGGTGGTACTATGATTGGAGGACAGGAGAGGCAGTCATAGTCTTGAACAAAGAGGGCAAAATGGATACTATCAGGGTATTTGACACGATGTGGCTCACAAACTTGTCTGCAAATGATGTATACACATTATACAAGTGGCCACTATTCTATGACTCTCAAGATATTGTACAAGCTCTATAGTTTCAGAATGTTATACGACTCTACTTTGCGTTTGAGATACACGCAGGAGTCACAAAATAAGAGAAGTACAAGAAGTATGAAGAGGTTATGAAGAAGGTAAGACATTAGATGAAACTAGGTCCAAGGGGGAGTTTGTAGGTACATGTGTCCCTAGTTTCTGAACTGAATGTAATATGTCTTTAGTGTCTTACACTTATGTAATAGTTGGGTACTTAATGAAATGTAAATGTTTGGTTGTGTTTATAATGTTTAATATTTCATTAATGAGTTGTTTAACGCATATTGACTTGATTATATAGGTTTGCGGTTGTTTGAATGAATCTTGATAATGTAATGATTAATAAATACATTCAAACTTAGTAATATGAAGTTCTCATGCGAATGGCCCATGCGAATGGACCATACGCATGAACAACTTCATGCGAATGACTCAGTCGCACGACTGAACCAGGAGACTGGATCAGTCGCACGAGTGTGACATGAGATTGACTCAGTCGCACGACTAAACACTCAGTCGTGCGAATGGATCAACTGCATGGCTCAATCGCACGACTGAACCATGCTAATGGTTCAGTCGCCCGAATGAGAAACCCTAACCTATAAATACCACTTAATTCGTGGAAAAACGTAACAATTCAGATCACTTCGACTCCAGACGTACCCAGCCGTCCAGAGACCTCTAAGAACCTGTTCCAAGTTCACAGATCGCACTAGATCAATTCCATATCGTTCTTAACGTTTAGATTCAATCCATAATTGATTCTACGTGCGTTCTCACTGATTGGATCGCCAATCAAATAGGATTCCGCACTATTTGATTCGGTATACACGTTAATCAGTTAATATTTCGTCCAATACACGATCCTAACAAGTATTGTTGGAGCTGTACAAGATAGTGTATATTATCAACACATTTAAAGTCAACAAAAGTCAACGTCACGGTCAAAGTCAACACAAAAATAGAACCCGACATGTTCGAGACGAAGAACCGAGACGAGACGTTGAAGATTTAGATGACTAGGAGTGTTATTGTAATAAATATATTTTGTGTAAACAAAATATATTTTATCTTGTTTTTAGTCATTTTTATGTTTTATATGTAATTTCCACTAATTACCTAAGTCTAGGGGGTTAAGTGCAATTAGTGAATATTAGTCTAGACTATAAATAGGTTAATTGTAATTAGAGAAGATAATGGTTGAATGACCAATAGATTGAGGGTTTCCACATTATTCAAATCATATGCAATCATATTAGATCAAAGGGGATTTATTGTGTTCATCATTGTTTGATCTCACAAATCTTCATAATATTTGATTAAAGTGTTCATCCTGGATTTACATTGTACACAGGGAAGTAATTGTTTGGGACATCAAAAGGATTTAAATGATCAAAATGCTATATTCAAACTACAGGTTTGAGAAGTCTAAGCAAAATAAAGGAAATATGATAGTAAACTAGTCTGCTACTGAGGTAACATAGAGAAAGTAGGCTTAGAGGTTGCTAGTTCATTATATGACGTGTCGGTAGATTCAACACAATAGACGAGTAGACTTCATTGGTGAATCAAATTCAAACTAAGTTGTTCAACTGGCTGTGGGTTCTCATCTTATCCCTGGTTAACGCAATCAACGCATTTCCAATAAGGGGTGACGAGCAAAATAAACGCCACAAATGTGTGTGGATGACCATAAAAATGAGCAAAGCACATGGAAAAATGTTAAGCGCAATCAAGCTAATGACTAATGTTGTTGGTGCGTTATGTGCAAAAAGAAAAAAAATGCTCTAACAAGAAGATAGGTTGTGTGCCTCTTTGTTGTGCGATGACACTCACCTGAGGATAAGCATAACCTAAATATTCTAGAATTCATTGTTGTTTGCGCCTTTCTGCTGTGCGATGGCACTAACCTGAGGCTTGGCATCTCTTTGAAAGCTCT
Source organism: Flaveria ramosissima (assembly GCA_025215565.1). Classification (NCBI taxonomy): domain Eukaryota; kingdom Viridiplantae; phylum Streptophyta; class Magnoliopsida; order Asterales; family Asteraceae; genus Flaveria; species Flaveria ramosissima. Next base: position 17,255,148 of record CM046034.1, read on the forward strand.
TAGAATAGTTTCTTCTACTCAAACACCCGTAGACCGCTCAAAAATCTCCTGAGGAATGTTGATTACCATATAAGTGTGGGATCCACAAATGCTTGTTGAAATAATATAACCTAACTAATCACCAATGTGAGTCAAAAATCTATGTATGGATTTAAGTGGACAAATATACTGACAATCATCGTGCCTGGAACTCTCGACGGTCAAAATCATTGTGTGCATCTTATAGCTCTAGTATGATTTCTTGAAAGTGCTATTGACTCTCAGACAAATGAGAATCTAGTATCAAAGTACATATAAAAGGGTCCCAAATGATTATGATATACCTGTATGATTCCATATGAATCTTTCTAGATATGATAAAATTAAATTGAAGCTGTTCTGCTCAGGAAGTAAAATCAGTTAGAAGACTTCTAAAAGGTTTTAATTCACCTCAAACCAAAAACACAAAAATATGTCGTGTTTTGTTTTAATTCAAGTTGTTTTCTGTTTCCGTTATCTTTTTCCATCGATGGCAGACTATATAACTAGATGAACTTTATGAATCACAAATCAAAAAGGGTCATGTTTGAGGTGACCAATCGGTTCTAAATTAAAAGGATCATGTCTGAGGTGATCAAATGATTTTCTGTTAAAAGAGTCATGTCTGAGATGATCATTGGTCATAATGTCATAAATCAAAAGTTAGATTTTGAGTGTATGGAAATATTTGAGGTCAAACTCATAAGTATGAGCCAATCGCACGATTGAATCATAAGTATGAGCCAATCGCATGATTGAATCATAAGTATGAGTCAATCACATGATTGAACCATAAGTATGAGCAAATCACACGATTGGACCATGAGGATGGGTCAACTATGCGATTGGATCACAAGAATGAACCAATCGTACAACTGGATGAAGCAGTCTGAGTCAGTCGCACGACTGAACCCCAGTCGCGCGACTGAAACTTAAAACAGTATAAATAAGGGGGTCAGTCGGTCGTTTACCCTACCACCCTTCAAAAACTCTCAAAAACCGCATAATACACATACACTCTGCCAAAATTTGATTATTGTGATTACTCTCTGATTGTCATCCTAACCAATTTCTATTCATCTTCAGGTACTGTGAAACTGAAATCTGAGCAAAAGAATGGATTAATCGAACCCAAATATGACCGAAATACTTAAAATCAATAACCGGGACAATAATCTAAAAGAGACCACTTAACTGGACATAAACGTTGACTTAAAAGACACTAAGTGCTATTTCGAGTCCCTGCGAACCTAATGAATCTAAACACGAAGTGTATTGTAACGTTTTGACAAAGATTCACAGTTATGGTGTCGAACAGAGCAAGATGTGAATAGACACTCCATATGAACCTCAGTTGCATGATTGAGCCAGGCGCATGATTCAATCGCACGAGTGAATCAATCGATGACTCAATCGCACGACTGACTCAACCGCATGGTATAGCATACGACTAAGTTCAGTCGGAGGCACAATCGTACGATTGAACTCAACCGCAAGCTCAATCGTACGACTAAACTCAGTCGTAGGCTCAATCGTACGACTGAACTCAGTCGTATGGTTCAATCGCACGATTGAACTAGTTGATCAAAATCAACTAAAATACAACTGTTATCTCTTATGCACAAATCTAATGTATATGTTTCTTGTGTTGTAGCAATATGGCTGAAAGATGGACTATGAGCATTAAGCACAACATCTGTGCTCATCTGGATGCTACATCCCGGAATGCTTCTGAGTTCACTGGGATCATAGCCTTCCTACGTAGATCGAGGATCTACAAGGCTATTTCTACACCATGCACACTGTATAGATCTATACAGCAGACTTTCTGGGATAACGCTGTAGTTGATCGGTCCGTTGAGCCCCACTGTATTCGGAGCACTATATTCGGACAGGAGATTGAGATCACTGAAGACGACCTGAGGAGGGTCTTGGATCTAGGTGAGGATGGAGCCTACCCAACCAAGCTGCATCCCCTAACTGTTCGGGGATGTTTTTTGAGGATCAAGTACGGTAGGACATCAATGTCGGCGTGCTGAACAAGAGCAACATGTGCCCCCAGTTCAAGTACTTGGCACATGTGATCCTCAAGTGCATAGCCTCCAAGCATGGAGGATTTGATGAGATGTCTGACCAAATCCAGAATGCATACGTTGCACTGGTACTGAATCACCCGTTCAGTTTTTCTCGCATGCTCTTCTCTTACTTGATAGAGAACATCGAGGCCAAGGGCAAGGAAGGCTTCTGTATGTATCCAAGGTTCTTACAGATGATCATTGATGAGAAGCTTCCTTTGCTGCCTAAGGAGAAGGACGATGCTGTTGTATTAGAGGTGATGGATGACACCACACTGGGGAGGATGAAGGTGTATCGGGGGAAGCAGGTGAAGCCCCCGGTCAGGAGACTGTTTGGCCATCTGGCCCATGAGGATTACGTGGCGCCCTCTCGCAAGAAGTGGCGTCACGATGACAGTGATTCTGCTGTTGAGCCCATAGTGGTTCCCACTGAAGAAGATGACGACCTTGATGATGGTCAAGGTGGTGGAGATGCTGGCCCCAGTCGATCACAAGCCACTGACACGTCTACTATATCTCCACCACCTTCGCACAGTACTTCAGCTGCACCTGGTGGATCTAAGCAGACTGCTTTCCACCAGGATTTCTTGTTAGATGAAGAAGATGGGTCTGATGATGAGCCTCTCACTAGGAGAGTCGGTAGCTGGGTTGTGGCTACCGAGAAGGGGAAATAGGCGATTGGTGGACGCCAAGCTGGGTCTAAGGGTGGTGATACGGATGTCACAGATCCAACATACATACCCGACCAGCTCAGGGGGAACCCCTATAGCCAAGGGGTCCAGGAAGAAGAGGATGGCCCATCCCTATGGCAAGAAGAGTAAGAGACAGAGGATCACCTTGATCAGTTCTTCCACCACCACTACCACAACCACTACCACAGCCACTAACACTCCCACCACCACTCACACATTCACATCCACCTCACCCACAATACCCAACATAGCTCCACGACAACCCATTTCCATTCCTACTCCCATCTACACCACATCCACCACTACACCCACTACTTCCCAAGCTGGCACATCTACCCAATTCCCACCTACACCAGGCTCTATTCTACCCACTGTCGGGTTAGAGGAACAGCTGGCGAACCTCAACAGACTGGTGCTAAAGCTGCTAGCCACAGATGAGTTGAGAGCCAACCAGATGAACCAGCTGGTAGCGGTCAACACCGCCCAAGGCAAGCAGATTGCACAGCTGACAGAGAAGAACGCTGCTCATGAGAGAGCATTAGTTCGAGCTCACCATGCCCTGACGACTCAAAATGAGCTTGTCAAGGCATCCGCCAAGTGGATAGAGGGGTTGGAGAAGAAGAACAAATAGCTGATGATGAGGTTGAAGGGAACCAAGGGTGAGCCCCTGAAAATTAAGGGTGATGGAGATGATGATGATGATACGACATATGATGAATCAGAAGAAGATGATGATGACGAGGAAGCTGGAGGAAGTGGAAAGGGAAAAGGAGATGATAAGGATGAGGATGATGATCAAGAAGGTGATGCATCTGTATCAGCCTCAACTCAAGCAGCAAAAGAGAGGCGCTCCAAAAGAGTCGCGTCCTCCGCAGCTCCAGCTGAGGAGACACATGATCAGGGCAAAGGCAAAGCTCCACAAGCTGATGATTATGATGTTCTTCCCCTTCAGCAAGTCAAGACTCAACTAACTATGATTCTTGACTTGAAAGGGATTGTGCGAAGGTCAGTGAGCTACACTTCAGAAGAAGGAGAAATCATTCATGACCTGACTGACGAGCAGCTCGCTGAGATGTTTAGATTGAATCCAGATGAGCTTGTTAAAGATGCTCCTGAAGTAGATGTTTTGAGTGATGAGGAGCTACAAGGAGTGGATGAGATTGAGATTGAAGATGTCACATCTGATTACTATCCACAGTACACTGACCCTGAGGGCAACATTATCCCCAACTTGGGTGAAACTTTTGGCAGTGATACTTTTGAGAAGTTGGAGGAGATGGAGAAAGAAAAAGAAAAGGATGAAAGTAAAGCCCAAGCTTCGAATGCTAATGTTGATATTAAGAAGGCTGAATGGGCAGCTTGTTTTGTAGAAATGAAAGCCCAACACGCACCTCCAAAGTTGAATGCCTACACAAGACTTTACCGAGTCAAGAGACATCAGAAAGTGTCAGGAAAGATTATCGCGTGGGCCTATTTTAAAGATTTGGATGTCTATGCTGTTAAGAGAGAGAAGGAGATTGAGTACTTCAGATATCCATATTATCTGAAGACTCTTCCCGGTTTTGAGCTAAACAGATTGGCTAGTTTAGACCTTTTGTATGCCAACCCGAGGAAGATGTCGGGATGGTTTGAGACAGCGCTGAAGAAAGAATACCACACCAGATGGGTCAACTTTAGGCCTCAACAACCTAAGCGCTTCATTCATAAGACTGAAGTTGATCCTATATCAGGAAGACCTAAGGTAGTGTTGAAGTGGAGTCCCCCATGCACAATGTCTAAGATCCCTTTACGGGAGATGCCTCAGGATTTCACTCCACACTTTAAATAGTGGTATTATGACTGGAGGACGGGGGAGGCGGTCATAGTTCTGAACAGAGAAGGGAAGATAGAGACTATCAAGGTATTTGACCCAATGTGGCTTACCAACTTGTCTGCTAAAGATGTTTACACTCTATACAAGTGGCCACTGTTCTATGACACGCAAGATATTGTACAAGAGCATGTGAAGAATGTTAGAATATAGGCTAAACTAGGTCCAAGGGGGAGTTTGTTAATACATCATGTTCCTAGTTTATGTTCTTAATGTAAAAGTCTTTCATTTCTTACACATATGTAATGTGAATTCTAATGAAATATGATATGCTTCTTGATGTTTATTTGACTTTAAATATTTCATATTATTATTGTATTTAGTAGAATTCATATGTATGAACATCATATATAGGTTTGAGGTTGTTGTACATAGTTCTAAGTCAATAATGATTGAGAAATGTGTTCAACTTAGTCAGATGGTTATTCATGCTAATGGACCATACTTATGGACCATACGCATGAATGAATCATACTTATGGACCAGTCACATGACTGAACCAGGAGACTGGATCAGTCGTATGACTGAGACATAAGATTGATTCGGTCGCACGACTGAACCTTCAGTCGTGCGTATGAATCAACCGCATGAGTCAGTCGCACGACTGAACCATGTAATGGTTCAGTCGTACGAATAAAAACTACAAACCTATAAATACCACATAATTCGTGGAAAAACGAGACTTGAGAGAGACTTCGAAGATTTACAATCCCTAGCCGTCCATAGCGTCCTAAACAGCCTATCCAACTTCATAGCTCGTTCCTGATCGATTTCTAATCAATTCTTAACGTTTGTTTCATTATTAGATCGATCAGGTTGTCGTTCTCACTGATTGGATCGCCAATCAAATAGGATTCCGCACTATATGATCTGGTCTCACGTAGAATCCGTTAGTACTCCGTACGAAAACGACCCTGACAATAAACAAGCAAAAGTTGAATACGTTCGATCTAGCAACAATTCAACTGATCTTTCCAAAGGCATTCCTTACAACAAATTTCAAAAAAACACGTTTATGATATTGGCATGCGACACGTACACGCAATGTGATGATCTACAGTAGACAATTTGCGAGTGAGTTATAAAATGCACTCTTTTTTTCTTAGCTAAAGTTTTGTTTCCCATTGAATTTTTCTTTAACAAGGTTTTCAATGAGTCAGTACTTCAAAACCATAAAGTTTGAAAAAGTAACATCCAAAAAAGAATGTTATGAAATACCATGAATTATTGGATGTGAATTTTTAAAGCCTAAGGAGTAAAATTATTTACTAATTGACTTCTAAATAGTTACCTACCAAAGAGTACATGTATTTATAGTATAAATACTACCTCCATGGTAATGATAAAGATGCACCATCTTGAGTAAATTCAAGTGTTAAATATTTCTTTTATCTCTCACTACAACTTTCTTTAAATTTCTTTAATTGTTTGAATAACCTTGTTATAATTATAGTTAAATTATAACAGGGAGGTCTTACTTGATTAGAAAAAATGCACTTGTCAGGTTTGGCAAGTTAAAGGTCTTCCGTGTATACATGTAACGACGTTTTTTTGCTTTTACAACAATTGAGAAATTTAAAGCGACTTATGCTTTGGAAGCTGCTCTGATGCCGATAAAGGTTCAATAAGTGACATAGATATAAGAGAGAAGATATACCCACTAGTTATTAAACGTCCTCTTGGAAGACCAAAGAATATAATCTTAGCACACGATGAGCCTAAAAGAAGACATAAATGTCCACGTTTTGGTGAGTACGAACATCATGAAAAAACATGTAAGAATTCAACATCTCAAGTTTCTAACCAACATGAATCATCAACTAATAAAAGAGGAAGAAGAAAGAGTATATAAAACTCTTCAAAATAGCTAAGGGAGTTAAAGATGGTTTCTTTTGTAACGTAATGGGTTATTTTTATTATCAACTTTAATAGTTGTTATTTGCATATTTTATGATTACTTTTTGTCATTTAATTTTACTATTTTAACATTTTTGAGAACCTTTACTAGACATGTAATTAAAAAACATTAATCGGTGAAACAACTAAGCATGTTGCCAATTGACATGTAGTATTGTACAATATAATTTGAAGCCTTAATCCATTTCGTAACTTTAGATTGTAAAATTCATGCTAGCATTACAATGTTTCTCAGTATCTTTGTGGCAATAATAAGTTAAATGAAAATGATTTAATGTTTACATACAAAGTTATTAGTGAGATATATATTAAAATGAGTAGATATGATATTTTAATTATTAAAGAAGGATATATTTGATATTTTAATAATTAAGGTAAAATTGTTATCTTGGGAGTTATTTATATTAAAATGTTTATATATGATATTTTATAAATTAGGAAGGGATATATTTGATATTTAAAATTTTGTTTGTATATATAAGATACTAGCTTTTACTAAACCCGTGTGTTACACGGATTGAATAAAAATATATTAATATAATAAAACTTATTAATTATAAAATGATATTCTAATATATGATATGACTAAAATCATGTATGAGAAATGACTATAAGTAATAAAATAGTTATATCAACTTTTTAAAAATTTATTTTAAATTAAAAAAAAACATTTTGTTCTAAAATAAACCGTATAAAAATGTCATTTTTAAAAATTTTCTTATTATAACTCCCAAATTTAATTATTATTAATTTTAAAAATGAACTTTTTAAAAATACCATTTTTAAAATATTTCATATTTTTAAAAAAGATTTATGCTTAAGAAAAAATTATTATTTTATAAAATTTATTTATAGAATAACATTAATAAATAGATCTATTTCTTAATTTATTAAATTTTAAGGGTTAAATAATAATATTAGTAATTAAGGTAATTATTTAATAGGAGAGAGATGCGGGAAAATTTTGGTGAGTATGATTGTGGTGTTGACACGTGTCATCCCAAGATACCATTTTATTAAAGTAGAAAGATTTAACTAATTTACAGGGATATACATGAAATTCTCCTATAAAAAGTATTGTAGCAAAATGAATGGCGATTTTCCTTTTTCTTTTTTACTAGGTATTATTATATAAAAATTATTATATTAAATTGGGTTTAGATTGGGTAATGGTGTTGGGTTAAACTATGTAAAATGTTAATGGGCTCTAAGACAAGATTTAATAGAATAAAATAATTAAAATATTATTGGGTTTGTTAATAAGTTTATTATAGTTTATAGTGTTTATTTTAAATACACACACACACACACACACACATATATATATATATATATATATATATATATATATATATATATATATATATATGTATATATATGTATATATATATATGAAATAAAATTTCAGTCCCTAAGAAGATCGGGCCCTAGACGGTCGCCCATCCTAACCCTACCCCTGTCCCTCCTCAAGGGGCACCCCTATTGTTTGTGGTTAATCGAAGTTGTTAGGCGACATCTAGGGTTGTTGGTAAAGTTCCAGCCAACTTCCGTTAACCCTTAAAGACCGCGATTTGCGCATTATAACTCGATGTGTAAGATAAGAAGTTCATTTCATGGTTTAGGGTTTCATCGGTGATGATTGAGGTGGGCTGCTGTGGTTTTAGGCGGTGATATGGTGGTTTGTGGAGTTACCGTTCATGAGCTAACTAGATCCCCTTTTTGCAAGTGTCTTAATCAACCAGATATATGGAACTCAAGTGAGGTTTTTATGTTGTAATCGACAATATTAGGAGGATAAATGTGATAATGGTTGCTATTGTGGTTGCATATGAAGTTATTTATGATATTTGAGGTCTTATAGAATTCCGGAGAGTTTTCGGACGAAATGGCGACTGCCGATGGTGGCAAGTAGGCTGATGATGGCGGTTAACGGTGGTAGAAGTGGCGATTCATGGTGTTAAGGTCTTATTGGTGAGGTATGCTAACAAGTTGATGATTTGGTGATGTTCGATGACAAGGTTTATTGATCGTTTGTGCTTAGGTAACACTAGAGTGTTTGGATGTGAATATTGTGTGTTAGGACACACTTCAGACACCTATCAATCGTGGTCAACCATTGGTCAAAGGTGGTCAAACAAGCAATAGAATTGAGAAACGAGTGGGTACTAGTTTACGAACTAAATGGAAAGATAAAATCACACGCTTACGAGTTTGTACATAATATAATCAAACGTGTGCGTTGAGCTTGATTAGTATCATAGACGAGCCAAACCGATTATTAGTGAACATCTCCATCGTTGGTATTAGTATGACCGCAACCGGTATCTATCCTCACTTTTATGTTTTGAGATGAGCTCAACCAATAACGATCAAAGTCAAACCGTGTAACGTAAGAAAACGATCAAAGTCCCACCACGAAACGCGACCAAGTGATGGTTTAAAATGCAAAACCTAACCCCAGTTGAAACTAGACCTCAATTTGTAAAGCCCGACAAATTGGAGGGGCGTTATCGAAGCACAACTTGCCTCCAGGGGCCTCGGCTACTAACTTACGACGCTCGGCACTTGAATCGCGGCGCCAAATTCTTATTCTCATCCACTGCCAAAAACCCCATCGCTAATCAGAGCTTTCGCATTATACGCAAATCATGAGGTACTACTTACATCTTCTCTCAATTATATCTAGATGCTTTGTGAATTCCTCTATGTTAGCATCCCTCTTGTTGTTTCAGAAGTTGCAATATCAAACCCTAGAGCAAGTGCCTGAGTTGGGTGCCTTTTCTATGTGGCTGTAATGGAGCTTGAATCAAACAGGATCAGTGTAAGTATTCAGAACTGACCTTTGTTGATTCGTGAGTTATTTGCCAAATTCAGTGGCTTGTATATGGAATTTTGGTTTGTAATTAACCTTTTGTTAATTTATGAGAAAACCAGCAAGATGATGCTTGTGTTTATGTTACTCACACACCCTAACATGTGATCTTTCGGACTATTAGAACTAGTATATTTAGATTTAGTCAGTGAACTGAATTTATATCTGTTAATAACCATGATTATGTGTTTGCTACCATACAAATCAAGATGTAGCCCTAAAAAATGTTTCTTGCACGTCCTCTTTTAAGGGTAAGAGACGGCTAACTGATGGGCAACATGTGCTAAGAGGTTAGAACTAGAACTGGTAGAACTATGCTACAGAACATTTGGACTATTTAACCCTATGCTGTCATGTTTATGTGGACGAACACAAGTTTTCTTACCTGGAGTTTTTTTCCACTTAAAAAACTATTGATTTATTTCTTAATATGGAAAAAATTCCAAACCACCAGGGAGTTACTTTTGGATATACAAAAAAGTCTGCCCCTTTCCAAAAGGCGTTGATGAAATTAGAGGCAGATAAAGAAAATATGACATATATAGTGATGGTTCATAATTATGTTTTGGTTTTTGTTATTGTTATATTCTTTTAGATGTAGTTGAAGGTGTGAAGAAGATGAAAAGAATGGAATACATGTTTACCATTTTTAATTTAAAAAAATATTACTAATTTAAATTCATCGAGTGTGGAGAGCCAATGGTGCATTTTGCGCTTTCTTTGTCGGAGAACAAGCAAAGTTTAGGGTCTTAGGCCAAAGTGCAATTTATCATGGTGATGATGGGCCATTTCACAAAAAGATAAAGATTATAGGCCTATTCCTAACTTGGTTCAAAGTTCATAGGCCCAAGTTGTATTATTGTTTATGCTTTATGGGAAACATAAAAAGTAGCTAATTTAAAGCAGAGTAATTGCAAATCTCTCTTTTAAAAGAAAGAGTAGATTGGAATTTCTTGTTGTCGTGACTAAAACTGTTTAATAGTTTACACCGAACGACGCAAAACCCTAATTGCCTCTGAGCCATCCATGGAGAAGGGAGGAAAAACTAATAAACAATCCCAAAATTCATGTTTGGGAAAACGAGCATACCACAACCTTGTTCATCATAAAATGGTTTGTTTGCTCCAATTCATTGTTGTTTTCTACTTCCCATCTCTCACTTGTAGTAGGTTGTCATTTAGATCTATATCTTTGATTTGGATTCAGATCACCTCTGTGCAAATTTTACCTTGACACAAGTATTGTGTGGCCAATTTCATCTTTAATTAGAACATATATATATATATAGTTGATAGCCATTATTATATGGGTAGATTGAAATTCTATTAGAGTTTTTATTATCGTGTTTACTTAACTTTTACCTATATTTAACATTCCTTATCACATGTAAGGGATATTTGATTTTTGATTAACGGTGATGGATTTTGATTAATAAATGCTGACGATTTTATACTAAAAGTGAAGATTTTGGTGCTCTTCTTCACGCTATGTTTTTTTTATATTATGCTAATGCTGTTAATATATGTAAAAATCAGTAAATGTGATGCACAATTTTGTCCAAATATTCTTAAACTTTACATTTGAAATGTACATGTTAACATGATACGCCATCTTAATTTAACTACAGGTTAATTTTGACAGGATTTTTAGTTGAAAAGTCTTGTGAATTCTGTATGAGAACATAACACACCACATGAATGCCTTGCAATTTCTGACTTCTGAACTTTGTGCTGATGTAACTTAATCTAGATTGCACTTGGAATTGCAATTTTACTACTATTGAAATGTGATTACCAGAATTTATGTTATGTTGTGAGGTTTGTAGTAATAGTAAATTGAGTTAACCTTGTGTGACCATTTTTTCTTAAAGCTTCACATTTAAGACATATGCAGTGCTTTTTATTTTCTTGATTCTTTTAAAAGCGTCGCATGCATCTCTTAGTGCCTTCATTAGTATGATTCACATGTACTAGTAATAGAATTGTGCACAATTTTGTGATAATCCACCTCAATCCACTATGAATTTATGATGTTGCTATATGTTTTCATGTTCTTTTCAACTAACACAGTGAACATGATGTTTAATGCTCAGTTACCGGAAGGAGTGGCTCCATTCACACATATCACTCGAAATGAGCGTTCAGGACGGAAGTATGTCATTTCTTCCTATAGGATTTTCATTAATTCATGAAAATCCTATTTGCATATTGTTCGTATCATTTTCAACATTTTATTTTTTTAGATACATACACCTCACCATCCGTGGGCTCTAATTTTGTTGTTTCTTTTACTTGTTCTACTTTTGTGCTAATTTTATGTTTCTATGTTTATTTATTTGGTTATGGTTGGTAAGTTAACATGAAATTAAGATGCTTCCATTTGATGAGTATCAGAATATAGACTTACCCATTATTAGAACAAGGGTTTAAAGTATATAATTTGTTTTATCTATTTGGGCCACATACCCATCTATTCTATTGGATGTTTTGGTTTCCCCTTAGTAGTGGGCGCTTTTTTTACCCTAAGTATTTACAGTCTATAGTTTCCAAAATTTCTAACAAATGGTTTTATCGTTTTAGCACTTTGATGCAAGATGTGAAGAAGGATTGGTGACTGTTAAAGCATTACAAGCCTTATCGCTGTATCATCATTGTTTCGTTGTCGAGTAAATCCACTTAGTGAGATTTGTTATGCATCAAATTTTCCATAAACTTGTCTATTTATATATTCAGTTGAAAATACAAAGTAGTTCCTTATATTATAATCATAAGCACTACACAAGTTGGTAGCATACAATGTGATTAAAGACATCCGACATTCTGCTTAATAAGACAATAAATGATGCTACAATTATCCTTAGGCTAAAGTCTAAAGGTTTAGTGATTACATTTATGGATATTTTCAATGATTAAACTTCTTGGGAAACAATGTTCATGTCTTAGCATAATCTATCTCTTTGGCGAATTGCATGTGTCAATTTGAGTCATAGTAGTCAAAGGCGCACAAGGCGCTCGCCTAGGGGGTAGTGCCATACTGCCTTGTGTAGTGAAAGGCACTTCGGTCCACTCCCGGCCAGATTTCGGCAACCTCCTCTCATATTCCAAATTTTCTTGTCAATGAAGAAATTAAGATGATGAAAAATGAAGAGGATGTACCCTTTTTTAGTATTTATTTTTGTTTATTACAATTTCTGCCTGACAACTCCGTAAAGTTTGTTGGTTTTTCTCTGACTTTTTCTCTTCTATGTTAAAATGTGAAAGTTTGCCTTTCCTGTGTTTTGCAGGTCCTTATCTTTATTTATTTTTAATTTTATCACTTTAAATGTATAATTATTTTTCGATTGTTTATTTTATTTGACTTTTTATGCATATATTACTGGCACAGTTATGTTAGATTTTTTTAATCTTATAATTTTAGATTCTTTTATTCTATTTGACTTTTTATGCATATATTACTGGTCTAGTTATGTTAGATGCTTTTTAATCTTATTATTTTAAAATGTTTTCAATTTTTATATTGTATTGGTTAGATGATGTAAATTGCTAACTATATTAGTTTTTAACAATATTTAGGGAGTAATATTAGTTTTATATACCTATTATATATATATATATATATATATATATATATATATATATATATATATATATATATATATATATATATATATATATATATATATATATATATATATATATATTTATAACTTTGTTATTGCATCTTGTCTCGGGCATGTGCTTTTTTGCGTCTTGTGCCTGGGCGAAAGGCAAGGCCTTTGGGCCTTGAGTGTGCCTTGCCGCCTTTGACTACTTGTATTTGAGTTATGCTTTATCTTTACCTGGTAAAATCAAAAGAATTAGCTTGAAAAAGCAGGTTATATTGGTTGAACACATCAACTGTTGTTCAATAGTGCATTTTTAGTGCAAGTAACCACTAAATCATTGTGTTTGAAATTATAAATTATTGTTGATATGATAATAACTTTTGTAATCATGTTTGGCAGTAATCATTTATAAAAATAATAATAATATATTTGAACAAAATTGTTTCAGGTCACCCCAACCCGTACCAAATGTAACCATTTGATATGTACTTGGTTTTGACATGTTACCCGACTTGCAATGTGTCTATTTTTTCCGCCTTTAATGTTTACAATTTTCTTTTCTTGCTCTAGTTTATAAATTCATACTTTACGCTCAAAAGTTTTGCTGTTCCGAGCTTTAAGTTGTAGATTTAGATGTTGATATTGCAATAATTCAGCTGTGATTTCTTGGAAAATGCATGCATCATTTGTGTTTGGACCAGCAGTGAAGTTCGTTTGTGATCCAAAGATTCTGTATGTGTTTTTAGGCAGATAAAGAAAAAAGAAGAGGATATTGCCATCTGTGAATGCAAATTTGATCCTGGAAAAACTGAGCTTGCATGTGGAGATAGGTGTTTGAATGTGTTGACAAACACTGAATGCACGCCTGGATACTGCCCATGTGGTAGCTATTGCAAGAACCAGGTAAATAATTGGTGCACTAGTTTATTGTAATTTTGTTTTTTTTTCTTAAGCATTTATGTTTTGATGTTTTAAAGTCTACTTGTGTTTCATTAGTTTCGTTATTCAAGTAGCTCATATCTTGCTGAATGGATCTTCTATTCTCTACAACTATATTTAGATAATCTTGTCAATGTGTTGGAGTTTGAAGGGTTTCAAGCAATTGAAAGATATGTTATACAATTCATTTTTTTTTGTGTGGGGGGGGGGGGGGGGTGGATTGTTCTTTTTCATGTTGATCTATGTTGTCAATTTACCATTAGAACATAATTTCTCATTTTATAATTTGTTCAATTAGGGTTTTCTTTATGTTTTAACATTATGTCTGCTAGGAAAGTCAAAGTACAAGCACCTAAGTCTATTGGTGAATAGACCTAATGATCTGACTGGTCTGGAGGATGGTCTATGCGGATATTGTTAAGTTGTGGGCTCCGACCCATCTCGGTTGGGCCCGGTATTAACTGAAGACAGAATTAGGAGATTAAGGGATGGCCGCCCTAAAGCCCAGTTTGCTATTTTAGGCAAAGAGTGTTAACCCTAATTGTCTAGTTAGTATAAATATATCTCTTGTACTTGTAAACATTTAACACCTCAATAAAAGAAAACCCTAGTTGCCCCAAGTGGACGTAGGTTACACACCGTAACCGAACCACTATAAATCTCGTGTCTTGCTCTATTGTTTTTATTATTGTTCTTGTGATTGTGTTCGTGTGTTTGAGCTATTTGATCCTAATAACTGGTATCAGAGCCAGTTCAGGGCTCTTGGTTACTGTTAAATACGAACACACGAACTAGGGTTCCGCCGCCACCGCCGCCGCCGCCGCCACTGCCGAACCCCGATTAGGGTTAAGCCGCCGCCGCCGACGCCATCGCCGCCGCGGCCACTGCCTAACCCCGATTAGGGTTAAGCCGCCGCCACTGCCTAACCCCGATTAGGGTTAAGCCGCCGCCGCCGCCGTATTAGGTTTCCGGCGCCGTCGCTGGCGGAATTTTTTTTTCTGCCGCCACAGAAACAGCCACTGCTGCTGTTCGGGATTTTGGTGTTGCCTGGTTTTGATTCCTGCTGTTCGGGATTTTGGTGTTGTTCGGGATTTTGGTGTTGTTCGTGAATGATGGCTGATGACGGGAGAACAAAGATCGATAAGTTTGATGGACATGATTTTGGGTTTTGGAAGATGCAAATTGAGGATTTGCTGTGTCAAAAGGATTTAATGGCAGCCTTGGATGAGGATAAACCGGCAGATATGACAGATAAAGATTGGAAGACTTTGGACAGGAAAGCAATTGCTGTTATCAGACTCTCACTGGCAAAGAATGTTGCGTTCAATATTGTGAAGGAAACTACTACTCATGGTTTGATGAAAGCCTTATCGAATATGTACGAGAAGCCGTCTGGATCTAATAAGGTATTTCTAATCAGACAGTTAGTTAACACCAGATTGAAAGAAGGTGGTTCAGTTTCCTCTCATATCAATGATTTCAATTCCATTATTTCTCGCTTGTTATCTGTTGAGATCAAGTTTGATGATGAAGTTTTAGCTTTGTTATTGTTATCTTCGTTGCCTGAAAGTTGGTCAGGGACAGTTACTACAGTTAGTAGTTCATGTGGTACTACTAAGCTTACCTTTGAAGGGGTCCGTGATTTGATTTTTGGGGAAGACATTAGAAGGAGAAATTCTGGTGAATCATCTAGTTCTCTGTTGAGTACTGAAGGAAGAGGTAGGGGAAAAGAAAGGGGTAGTAGCAGGGGTCGTTCAAAGTCTAAAAGAAGAAGTCAGTCAAAGCCTAGGAAAGACATCCAGTGTTGAAACTGCAAAGAATATGGGCATTTCAGAAGCCAATGCCCTAAACCATCTGCTCCTAAAGATAAAAGGGAAGTCAATCTGGCCGAAGATAATTCAAATGATGTTCTTATCTGTTGTGTTGAAGATTCTACAGAGTCATGGGTCATGGATTCAGGAGCATCATTTCATGCTACATCTAGCACGAAGTCGATGAGGAATCTACGAACAGGTAACTTTGGTAAAGTTCATTTAGCTAATGATCATGCTCTTGATATCACAGGGATGGGGGACGTTGTGTTGAAGACTCCATTGGGCACCACATGGACCTTGAAAGATGTTCGGGTCATTCCAAGTCTCAGAAAGAAGTTAATTTCTATTGGGCAGTTGGATAGTGACGGATATGATGTCATGTTTGGTGGGGGACAATGGAAGGTTATGAAAGGAAATCTTGTCATTGCCAGAGGTACAAAGAGGGGCACATTGTACATGGTTGAAGTTCCTGTAGATGGGGTAAATGCAGTGACCAGTGGCCTGAGTCAATCTAACCTGTGGCACCAACAACTCGGTCACATGAGTGAAAAAGGTATGAAAATGCTCGTTTCTAGTGGCAAGCTTCCAGAGTTAAAGAAGGTCGAATCTGAATTTTGTGAGCCGTGTGTATTCGGGAAAAAGAAGGTGTCTTTTGTGAAGACAGGAAAGCCACCGAAAGCTCAGAAATTGGAGCTTATTCACACGGATGTTTTCGGACCTACTCCAGTTGCTTCCTTGGGAGGTGCTTACTATTATGTCACTTTCATAGATGATTCGACACGTAAGGTATGGGTCTACTTTCTTAAAAATAAATCTGAAGTTTTTGATGTATTTAAGAAATGGAAAACTGCTGTTGAATTGGAAACTGATTTGAAGGTGAAATGCTTGAAGTCGGACAACGGAGGTGAATACGTCAGCAAAGAGTTCCAGAACTATTGTGCAGAGAACGGTATTCGAATGATTTATACAGTCCCCAGCACTCCTCAAAAAAATGGGGTCGCTGAATGTATGAACAGAACATTGAATGAAAGAGCCAGAAGTATGAGAATCAATTCAGGGCTTCCAAAGATGTTCTGGGCAGATGCAATTAATACTGCTGCCTATTTAATTAATCGGGGACCATCCGTTCCGTTGGGTTTCAAGATACCAGAAGAAGAATGGAAAGGTGAAGCAGTTAAATTTGGGCATTTGAAAGTATTTGGGTGCAGTGCTTATGATCTAGTGAAAGATGGTGACAAGCTTGATGCTAAAGCCAAGAAGTACACTTTCATTGGTTATGGGTTTGACAGTATGGGCTACAGGCTTTGGGACTCTGAAAGCAGAAAATTAGTCAGAAGTAAGCATGATACTTTTAATGAGGCTGAGTTATACAAAGATAGAAACACAACCACTTTAGATGTTCAGAAAGAGCAAGTTGAATTTGATGTTGATGCTCAGAAACAACCAGATCCAGTTAATGAACCAGAGACGGAAATTGAAGATGATACAGTTCCTGAGTTTGAAGATGGTGATATGGGTGGAGATGAAGAAGCAGTGGAAGCTTCTGATAATGGGAGTTCAGATTCCGAAGATGAACAACATCCACAGACTCCGGACCAATCTCATTGGGTCAGGAGATCCACCAGAGTTTCTAAGCAGCCTACCAGGTACAGTCCTTCAGTTAATTATCTTCTCTTGACTGAGGATGGTGAACTAGAAAGTTACTCAGAAGCAGTTGAGTTGAAAGATTCGCTTCAGTGGGAGCATGCAATGCAGGATGAGATGAACTCTTTGATGAAGAATAATACATGGGTCTTAACTAAGCTTCCGCCAGATAAAAGAGTTATACAGAATAAATGGCTCTACAGAGTTGAGGAAGATCACAATGGTAACAAACGATACAAAGCAAGATTGGTCGCTAAGGGGTTTCAACAGAAACACGGGTTTGACTACAGTGAGATATTTGCTCCTGTGGTTAAGATGACTACAATCAGATTGGTGCTTAGTATTGTTGCAGCAGAGAAGTTACATTTGGAGCAGTTAGATGTGAAGACTGCGTTTCTGCATGGTGATCTAGATGAGACTATTTATATGGCACAACCAGAGGGTTTTCAGGTTAAAGGAAAAGAAAACTTGGTGTGCAAGTTACAGAAAAGTTTATATGGTTTAAAACAGGCGCCCGGACAGTGGTATTTGAAGTTTGATGGCTTTATGGGCAGAAACGGGTATAGGAGATGTGAGATGGATCATTGTTGCTACCTCAAGAAGTTTAAAAGTTCCTATATCATTCTTCTCCTCTATGTTGATGATATGCTGATAGCAGGTTCAGATATTGCAGAGATCAACAAGTTGAAGAAACAGTTGTCTGCATAGTTTAAAATGAAAGATTTGGGTCCAGCTAAGAAGATACTTGGTATGAGCATTACCAGAGATCACAAGAACGGTTCTCTAACTTTATCTCAGGAGAAGTACATTCAGAAGATATTAGAGAAGTTCAGAATGAATGATGAGAAGACTACTACTCGAAGTACACCATTGGCTAGCCATATTAAGCTTTCTAAAGACCAGTCTCCAAAGACAGAGAAAGACAAGGCCGAGATGGCGAAGGTTCCTTATGCATCGGCTGTGGGCAGTCTCATGTATGCAATGGTATGCACTAGGCCCGATATAGCTCACGCAGTGGGAGTTGTCAGCAGGTATAAGTCTAATCCGGGGAGAGAACAGTGGGAAGCAGTTAAGTGGCTGCTTAGATATTTGAAGGGTACTTCAAAGATGGCATTATGTTTCACGGGTAGAGATGCTATTCTCAAAGGTTATTCAGATGCTGATTTGGGTGGATGTAACGAGACCTACAAGAGTACTACAGGGTATGTGTTCACTATGGGTGATACTGCAATCTGTTGGATGTCTAGGCTCCAAAAGAGCGTGGCACTTTCTACTACAGAGGCTGAGTACATGGTAGCTGCTGAGGCTAGTAAAGAGCTCGTTTGGTTGAAGAATTTTCTGGGTGAGTTAGGCAGAAAACAAACAAAGTATCCGTTGTACTGTGATAATGAAAGTGCTGTTAAACTAGCAAAGAATCCCTCTCATCATGGGAAGACGAAGCACATTCATATCAGATATCATTTCATCAGAGGGCTAATCAGCGAAGGTACTATTCAGTTGTACAACATCAAGGGGAACAAGAATCCAGCAGACATGTTTACTAAGTCTGTCACACTGGATAAGCTGAAGCTTTGCAGGGCTTCAGCTGGCCTTCAGGAATAGTTGAGAAGGTGGGGGTAACTAGGAGGAGCTAAACCAGTTCAGGTTTATTTATAAGTACAAGACAATGCAGTTGAAGACATTTTACGCATCCAGGTGGAAGCAGGTTGAAGTGTTTGACGCATCCAAGTGGTGGGTTAGAGAAGTTGTCTCGAAGCCCAAGTGGGAGATTGTTAAGTTGTGGGCTCCGACCCATCTCGGTTGGGCCCGGTATTAACTGAAGACAAAATTAGGAGATTAAGGGACGGCCGCCCTAAAGCCCAGTTTGCTATTTTAGGCAAAGAGTGTTAACCCTAATTGTCTAGTTAGTATAAATATATCCCTTGTACTTGTAAACATTTAACACCTCAATAAAAGAAAACCCTAGTTGCCCCAAGTGGA
Source organism: Flaveria ramosissima (assembly GCA_025215565.1). NCBI lineage: Eukaryota > Viridiplantae > Streptophyta > Magnoliopsida > Asterales > Asteraceae > Flaveria > Flaveria ramosissima. Next base: position 17,274,573 of record CM046034.1, read on the forward strand.
CGTAGGTTACACACTGTAACCGAACCACTATAAATCTCGTGTCTTGCTCTATTGTTTTTATTATTGTTCTCGTGATTGTGTTCGTGTGTTTGAGCTGTTTGATCCTAACATATATCCAGTGCATATATTCATTGGTTTATTTGTTAACCATAAATACATCATTGCAGCTTTAATTAAGTTAGATATTTATTTGCTCCAACTTGAGGAGCATCAAAGTTGATTTTCAAATAATACTAGCATTTAGCATGTTTGTGTTTGTTTTTGCCCTATAGAGCAATAGCTATTTGTGTTTCAAGTGACTATATAGTAATGTACCTGTCTTAGTTTTTCTTGTGTTTTTGTAACTGATAAAATTGATCTATATGAATTTTTGGAAGTTTATATCATGTTCTTGTGTGCCATAAAGGACTCATTTTGTGATTTAGTTTTAATGTGTAGTTTTTCACCATTTTCAGAGGTTTCAAAAATGTGAATATGCAAAGACAAAGTTATTCAAGACCAAGGGCCGAGGGTGGGGTCTTTTAGCTGATGAAATTATTAAGGTAAGAGGTTGTTTCTATATAGGTTGTTAACAATATAGGATCCAAGTTATCAAATACTTCACACAATCACTTAATACTCATGGTTAAAGGAGACAAATTTGACTTATATACGTATGAATGGGTTGATTCGGGTATGATTTTTTAAGGGCTACACTCAAAACAAACCAACATACCCCGCAAAAGTCCCACTGGATATTAGGGTTGGGGAGAAGAGGGGGTGGGGTTGTTTGAGATGAGGGCAAACCTTACCTCTATCTCACAGTCACACGGATAAAGAGGATGCTCCCTAGAGACCCCTGGCTCAAGGGGTAAACTCAAAAATTGAACTAAAAAGGAAGCGGGTTCGAAGTTATCCTGAGTGCAATTTTAATGCATGCGACCTTGTAAATCATTTATACAAAACATTACATTATCACTGAAATAGGAATTTTTATAATCATATTTAACACACTAAAAAATAAAAGTAGAAAATTGGACAAAAACCCAATCCAGTATGGCCTGTTACCCAACCGCCCGCCCCACTCATTCTACCACCTCTATTTAGGATGGAACTTTTCTCTTTAGTTGAGATAACTAGAACTTTTGAATAGGTTTCTGCATATATGCCACATATAAGATGATTTTAGTTTGATAACTTTCGCTAGATCATAAATTATGTGCACTGCTCCTATATAAATGTTTTAGTCATTGCTGTTTTTCAAACTTTATATGGTTAGGCTGGACAGTTCATTATTGAATATTGTGGAGAGGTAATTTCTTCAGATGAAGCAAAGCTCAGATCTCAAACTTATGAAGCTCAAGGTACAATGTGTGAATATATTGGCAATTATAACCTGCTTACTTATGGTTTATGTTTCATCGCTAATACGTCATACATGTACAATAAAAAAAACTGCATGGGTTGAAAATTGAAATTTCCTGAAAGTGTAAACTTTATTGCATATAAAATGTTTAATTATGTTATTTAAAAAAGTTAAATAATTATCAAAATAATAACTTATGCAATAATCTTTGAATTGGTGACTTATTTTGTGACAAAAAGTGTCACAGATCAACTCAACCAAATTGTACAAAATTTAAGCATTTTGACCCGATACCCACATTGCCTATTTTGCCACCTCTAGTAAGAACCAATCAACATATCAGCTATTAGTTACTACCTTTTGATTTGGATGCAGGTTTAAGGGATGCATATATTATATCTCTTAATGCCAATTACTATATTGATGCCACTAGGAAAGGAAGTCTTGGCAGATTCATAAATCACTCCTGGTAAGTTAACATTGCTTGAACTTAGTTAGAACATAATTTTATGAGAAACTATGGAATAGAGGTGGCAATTTCCATTCATTTACCTTTAAATGAGTCAATTTGGGTTATGTTTTTATTAGCGGGACAAAGGGGCAAATTCAACAAATCTTAGCACTATAAAGGAAACAGGTTAAATAAGGCAGAATTAGCCCAAAGCGCATGGATAAACCTCCTGCATTTATCCAAAAAATGAAATTATTAATGAAATATTATATATTCTGTAGTCTTATTTGACACACATGTATTTATTAAAAGTAATAAATTTTGGAAGGTGGTTTGGCCCAACCTAACCCTCTTTCGTTCCATATAAAAATAATCGACTGGCCCGTTACCCAACTTGCCCATAAAATGGGTCCAATTCACTGGTGGATTAGGGTTAACTATGTTTCTTGTTGGTTGCAGCCAACCAAATTGCGAGACAAGGAAGTGGACAGTTTTGGGGGAAACCAGGGTTGGGATTTTTGCAACCCAAGACATTTCTGTTGGGACTGAACTGGCATATGACTATAACTTTGAATGGTATGGTGGTGTTAACGTACGTTGTCTTTGTGGTGCCCCTAACTGTTCTATTTTTCTTGGTGCAAAGTCTCAAGGATTTCAGGTAAAATTCTTTACAAAATATTTGTTGTTTTAATGCATGATTGTATATTTACTATTTTTAATTTCGCTACGGATCTCTTGAAACCCCACAAATATTTGGGGGAAGTAGATGACACTAGAGGTGACAGCTTCGACACATTTACTTATGAATGAGTCAAAACACTCTCAAACAGGTCAAATATTTTTTAACTAAAAGGGGAACGAGTTAAATGGCTTAGAAGTAATTCACATTCTGTTTTATTTGCATACTTCCTAAATCGTTTCATTAAAAAATATAGATTATATCTTTTGTAATCATAAATTAGCACTTTTTTTTTCATTTTTTACGGAAGGAGAAAAAAGGTGTTTGCCAATCAACCCAACCCAACACAGCCTGTTTTGACCGTAACTAAAAAACAAGACACCAGTTTGGACCCACCCACCTGACCATCTTACAATGATACAACTTTTAGGTTTGTAATGAAAGGTGTGTAAGAATTAAAAATTTAAGATACATAATTGTTAACTTGTATTTATCAGGCTTATCACATGAATTCAGCTTCTCTCATTTGGGTGTTTCCTTGTTTTTCATTTTGTATTCGTTTTCATTTGGTTGATGTCTTTATTCGAATAATATGTAATGGCTACCTAGATGGATCTAAAAGTTTCTAGCTATAAGATGCTAATAAAACAACCATCCTTGTTGACCATACTCTAGGGATTTTGATGTTAGACTTGAATTGCCAGAGAGTGGGCAGGTAACTGAAATATTTCAGTGTTTAAAGTATTCAACCAATCATCTTCTATTTATTTGGTTATTTGTGTCAATTTTTCCCCGAATCCCACCTATATTTGCTCACCAAGTTTGGTCAATTTGTTGAAATTCCGTGGATTTAATCTATTTGAATTATTGAAGTTATAATTGTGTTTGGGCGTCACATGTTCTAACACTTTTCTATATTGCCTCCATTTGTATCTTTGCTTGTTAAACCTTTTCACATTTGTTTTCCTTATATCTGTTGTTGTCATGCTTTCTATGAAATATGCATCATTCCTTGCTTAAGCAATTACTTTTTTTTGTTAACAGGAGCATAACCATGTGTGGGAAGACGGTGATGACAGGTAGTATATTATGCATGCATATATATAGGGGAGAGATCAAATGAAAACCATGTTTATAAATGAAAACTGTGAAAACCACCACTTCCCAATCACATAATTTATAATCGATTCGACCTTTTTATTGTTTAAAGTATATTTGAGTAAAATTCAACTTTATTTTTTGAGTTCATTATATATTATTTAGTTTAAACCCCAAGG